>OX336365.1:10190192-10939399 GCA_946902895.1 Fragum fragum
ACCAAGACAATACCTGACCTAACTTAAAGTATTAAATGTTCGTTTGAGTCTATTTTTCGGCACTTGGTAATTTGTCTTATCTAGGTTTTAGAAACATCGATACCTCCCTTTAAGGCTGTCGTAGGGACAAACTTTCTCATAAAAGATATCCTAAATTGTAATGCTTTTAGACATTTCAGACAAGGTGATTAAAAGCTGATTATGTATGGAAAATGGCTGTTCATATATCTAAAAAAGGGAAGAAAAGAAGCAAAAATATAAAGATTAACCAGACATCCCCATCCCCCCCCCCCCAAAAAAAAAATAAATAAATAAAACAAATAAATCAGCGAAGAATAACCCGAATTGAATTGGAATTCATCGCCACATCGCCATTTATCTTTTTGATTTATGTAATGACTAACTTCATCAACAGTATTGTAGCTGATCATATGTTAATTTGACATGTGTTCCGAGTTCAGACACAACAGTTAGCGAACGGGTACATCATCGCGTCGAACGAAAAAGAACGCAATTCAGAGATGGTTGAGGCTCTCATATAATCCTTTAATTCTTTCCTTAGACATTAATACCTATCACAGATCAGAGTTCAGAGTTAATCTCGTGATTTATTGAATAAAAAAAGAGGAAAGCAAACAATATACTCCTTAGGAATAATGAGAACTTTATACAGTTCTAGGAATCGGAAAGAATAGTTACATGATAATCATTTTCTGAACCGTCTTTGTGATAGATTCGGCGAAAGTGTTTGCATTGCTTCAGCCTACAATTCTAAGTCTTGTAGGTCGGCCCCTGTACCGAGGAGTTTAAAACTGGCTGATATTCCCATTCATTTCGTTTTATCCACCGAGTGATAGTTTTGATGCTACTTTGTCAGTTTCTTTTGTGGATATTTAGTCATTTTCTGTTGTTTTTTTTGTATATTTGTTTTCTGATCCTTTATAACTGCTACAATACACAACTTTGTATTGTCAATATATCAAGCACTTTGTGTTATCTGTTTGAGCACACTAGAAATGTCAATTAAGATACGCTGGTCAGTAACTTTAGAGTCTGAAAGCTTGAGTGCGTGTGTAATGAAACATCTTTGAGCTTTTATTAGTAAAAACGACATTGCTAATTCAAAAGAGAGTGATAGCAAAATTGACGTGTCCTAATGTTCCAGGTAGTTTATCTAAATTCTTAATCGCATATACCGGCAAATATGTAAACGTTGCTCCGAAAGCGACAAGCATCTTAAAATGCATTTTGTTATCCCTATCTACCAATCAGAATCACCATGAGTGAGAAGCTGCTATCACGTGACCAAGACCCTTCAGAGATAACGGCTAGGGAATTGACCAAGACCTGTTTGATAATTCGAAGAAATTTTTTATGAAAATAATCATAGTTAAAGTGGATTTAAATAGTTAAAATTACCCTGGAAATATACGTGAATAGTAGATTGTTAGTATTGCGTAAATTGTGATTTCGTCGGAAACGTGGTTATAAGAGGATTAATTGGATTGGGTTGTGTTCTTTGTTTGAACAAATCGTACGGATATAATGGCCGACGGGGCCGAAATCGCCCCTACTTCCCACAGTCAGGATATTTCCTTGACATCGGGAATGAATGAGTCTCTTCAGGGTTTGCAGCCTTTACCGGCGCCTGGAGTCTCAGACTGCTCAGGAGAAATCCTCCAATCGAGCCAAACTCGTCGTGGGATCTTTAGGGTGTTTGCTGGACTCTCGCCAGCCACCTCGACGGTTACCAACCCACATATGTGTAATGTAACAGTGGGGCAGAGTAGCACGTCTTACACGCATGATAACGCAGTGCTTGCTGGTCAAGCTATGCAAAGCTGTGACGTACCGCTTATCAGCACCAATAAAAGGGCACCGAAATCCAACCCTTCGTTGCTAAGTAACAGTGCGAGAATCACGTCGGAAACGGGAACCAAAATGGCGGACAGTGATCTAATCGAGATTTTACTCCATGAGTATAAACAAACAAAGGAACTGCAAAACCAACAACAGAATTCGTTAGAAAAGTTGACAAAAGCGGTTCATGGACTAACGCATAAAGTCGGAAAATTAGGCCGGGAAAGTGCAAATGTATCTGACGTGTCGGACGAAGAAGACAATTATGTAGAAACATGCTCGTCAGAGGATGAATTGTCGGAATCCGGCATAAATGAATCGCGAAGGGGAAAACGAAAAGTAATCGATGACTTTGAATATGAACCCCAAAATAAAAAGTTGAAAAAATTAAAAGAGGTAGAAGCGCAATTTCGAAAAAGGAAGATTTTAGTTCTAATGTTCATGAGGTAGTAGCTTCTACAGTCAATAAAGGATTGTCAGAACAAGTGGATCACAAATCTCAACCAGTACAAGAACTTCTACACAAATATAATAGGCCAGGTAACTGCGAATATCTGGAGGTCCCTAAAGTCAACAAGCTTCTTTGGACAAATAAGCAAACAAATAAAGATCTAAAGCAAACAGATAAAGGATTTCAGCGCACACAAAACTACTTGACTAAAGGGATGATACCCCTGATTAAGATAATGAACAAAACACTTGGGATGGAATCTGAAGATGCGGAAGAACTTTTTGACTGGTCTCTTGACGCATTTAACCTTTTGGCGTATGCTCACCGTGATTTCTCGACCCAGAGACGTCGCGCATTATTACCAGCGATTGCAACCCGATACGCTTCACTCTGCAGTGACAGTGAAAAAATCCTATCGCCTACTCACCTATTTGGAGATGACAAAGACTTAGAAAAACGGCTACGAGAAATAGATGAAAGTCAGAAATTGAGCAAGAATTTAACTGTTCTTACGCCTAGTAGCAAAGTAAGACAACAGTATAAACATTCTACCTCGTGGGGAAATAAAGACTCGTCGGGGAGAAATGTGCCGTCCACTTCTAGGGATTTTTTAGGGAAACGGGCGCTGATTCACGCAAGTTCTTTCCAGCAAAAGAGCAAAAAGAGAGATCAGGGCCCGAAAAAATTTCAGAGGGGCCCAAAGCATTAAATGTAAGTAATAAATTAATTAACTTACCAGAGAATTTTTTCGGGGGAAAAATATCAAAATTTTATGGAAATTGGGAAAAAATAACTACTGACAAATTTATTTTAGATATAATTAGGAATGGTTATAAGATAGAATTTAGCTCAAAACCATGTGCTGAGTGCAATCGCTCAGAAATAAAGTTCTCGGGAAAGGAAGAGTTTATCATTGATAAACTTTTAATGGAATTCAAGACAAAACGAATTATACAACCTGTTTCTCCGTTAGCCGATCAGACATTGTCTAACATTTTCATTCGCCCAAAATCTGACGGGACTTATCGACTTATTCTCAATTTAAGTAAATTGAACGAACATGTGAATAAAAAACATTTCAAAATGGAAACTTTAAAAATGCACTGCATCTAGTAAGAAAGAATTGTTTTTTTGCAAAGCTAGATTTCAAAGACGCTTATTTCAGTGTATTGGTAGCGCCAATCGATAGGAAACATTTACGGTTTACATGGAAAGGACAGACTTACGAGTTTTTAGTCCTAGCTAACGGGCTCAGCTCAGCCCCGAGAATCTTCACAAAGATAATGAAGCCCGTCTTTTCCACATTACGGAAAGAGGGGCTCACAAATTGCGCATATATTGACGATGCTTTATTAACGGGAAATTCGAAGATAGAATGTGAAACCAACATCGCCAAAAGTGTTACTTTAGTGGACAGTTTGGGAATAACGGTGCATCCCAAAAAATCAGTTTTTCTGCCCACACAAATCATAGAATTTGTTGGTTTTGTAATAAATTCAATATCAATGACTGTTCAACTAACACAGGTTAAGAAGCAAAACATTATCTTAGACTGTAAAAATATACTAAAACAACATGTTTTATCAATACGCGATTTCGCAAAATTGATAGGGAAAATGGTAGCGAGTGAGCCGGGAGTTCGCTACGCACCCCTGTATTACAAATCATTAGAAATACAGAGGGATTCCGAATTAAAAACCAACAAGGGGAATTTCGATAGCACAATGATTTTGACATCCGAAAATCGCACCTGTATCAAATGGTGGATCGAAAATGTTGAACTCTCCTTCAAGCCAATTCTTCTCCCAAGACCAACTAGGGTTATTGAATCGGACTCTAGCTTAACAGGTTACGGGGCACATGATGTAACCTTCGATAGACAATTCAGTGGCATTTGGAACATAACGGACCGTCAAGAACATATTAATGTACTAGAACTAAAGGCTGCATTTTTGGCTCTTCAGTATTTCTGCAAGGACAGTAGCAATGAACACATACAACTCATGCTGGATAATACTACGGCTATTAAATATATATCAAAAATGGGGGGAAGGATTCCAAAGTTAAATGGGATAGTCAAAGACTTATGGCAATGGTGCACTCAAAAACAATTATGGATAAGTGTCTACCATATCCCTAGTAAGCTAAATGTGCGGGCCGACGCCCTTAGTAGACAAAAATTGAACGACGACATGGAGTGGTCGTTACGGAGCGATTACTTTAATAAGATTATGAATATATACCCTCCGTGTAATATTGATCTATTTGCCTCAAAGCACAATTACAGAATTTCAAAATATGTTTCATATACGCCAGATGTGAACGCCATAGCAGTGAATGCATTTTCTTTACACTGGGGAGACTATTATCCCTACATGTTTCCTCCTTTCAGTGTGCTGGGGAACGTTCTTCAAAAATTGGAACAAGACGCAGCGGAGGCTGTGCTGGTAGCCCCTTTGTTTTCGACTCAACCTTGGTTTACCCGATTACTCCAGATGACGACGGACCAACCTCGGATACTTCCGTCTGTGACAGAATGTCTATGGCATCCGAAAGGGACGCATCACAGGCTTCAAACAATGAAGCTTGCTGTTTTCAAAGTCTCCGGGAAAACTTGTGCGGCAGAGGCATTTCAAAAAACACTGTCGATATTATCCTCTCCTCCTGGAGAGGTTCCACAAAGAAACAATACGGGGTCTACCTTAATAAATGGATTGAATTTTGTGGTGAAAGGAAAATTGATATCTTTAGTCCCTCTGTAAATAGTCTATTAATTTTCCTAACCGATTTACACGCAAATGGATTAGGTTACAGTGGCATTAATACGGCCAAGTCAGCTGTATCCAGTAGTGTTTACATTGTAAATAATGTACACTTAGGCAGTCATATACTGATAAAACAATTTCTGAAGGGGATTTTCAACAAAAACCCTTCTTTACCCCGTTATGTTTGTACATGGGATGTTGGAACTGTACTGCGTTTTATCGCACATGAGTTATCCAATTGTGACAATCTGAAACAATTAGGTATGAAATTAGTGGTCTTACTTGCTCTTACGACAGGACAAAGACTACAAACTCTTCACAGCATTCTAGTCGAAAACATTGAGATAACAAAGGATTTTGTTAAAATCAGAATTGGGGATATATTGAAGACCACTAAACACGGGCGTCATTTATCTGAATTGTTCATAAAAAGATATGACAGTGAAGCATCATTATGTGTGGTAAATACACTAAATCGATATTTATCAAAGACGAAAGAAATTCGCGGTTATGAGCAGAGATTATTCATCAGTTATCAAAAACCACACAAGGCAGTGACAAAATCTACCCTCGCGAAATGGATTAAAAACGTGCTCTCCGGTGCGGGGATTGATACGACGGTGTTTAAGCCACACAGTACACGCAGCGCGTCTACCAGTGCCGTGGCTTTAAAAGTGCCGATAGATACTATTTTGAGAACAGCTGGGTGGCAAAGGGATTGTACATTTCGAAAATTCTATGATCGGAGAGTGACCAATGATTCCCAATTTTCTCATACGGTGCTTGACAAACACACAAAATAATTCGTAATGTACGAATATGTTATCCATTGTTTTATATGGGCATATGCAATGTAAATAGTGTAATTAAAGCTTGAATTGTAATCTCACTTTGGGCTTAATGTAATTATATGCAAACCGAAACTCTTGACGATTGTCTCTAAAAACTCATGGTGATTCTGATTGGTAGATAGGGATAACAAAATTGACAAATTAAACAAGACTTACCTGTAAGTTGCAGTTTGATGTTAATTTTGTTAGTCCCTATCTACCAGAATCACATGCCCGCCCTTGCACTAAAAAGCCCACCCAAGTTCGTGTTTTGTGTGTCAAGAATTTCGTCGGCTGGCGCTAAAGGTCTGAAGGGTCTTGGTCACGTGATAGCAGCTTCTCACTCATGTGATTCTGGTAGATAGGGACTAACAAAATTAACATCAAACTGCAACTTACAGGTAAGTCTTGTTTAATTTGTCAATTTTATCTACAAATTTTTCATCGAACAAGTTTTATATTGAGCGCACGCGCCCACATTTTCGCTTTATAAAATCGAATGGTGTGAATTCATGAACTGTATCGGTCAGCTGTCTGACCAAGTCAATTTCTTGAAATTACTAAGGAATGTATCGCTTGTGTGGCATTTCCCTTATCTCAGACCTATAACCTTTAATCGTATTCAAGATCAATTCGTCAGAAGTCGGTGATTACCAAATTCCAAAAGAATACGCAGTGTGGCTGTGCCTTGCTCGACCTTATCAGACATTTGTGTTGATTTTTCATGTCCCCTCCCCCTTTTTTCATAATTTTTCAAAGAGCCGCCGCTATAATACTTCAGATAAATGGATGTCCAAATACCGAGGCCGCGGCCATGGTGTAGTTGGTAGTGGACCAGGCTCCTAATCTTGGGACCTTGAGTTCGATCCCCGGTCGCGGCAAAAATCTTTCATTTGTCTCTCACCAATTGGTTTATAATGGGGTCAGCTGTAGAATTGGTGTGAGAAAATTAGGAATAAATCGTTAGCTGCTCTAGCCCCACGACTGAAACACTGTTAAAAGTGGCGTTAAAACCCTGTTAATTAATTCATCAATCCATATTGATAACCGAATTATGAATTGTCCCCGTGCCTTTCGATCGTTAACTTGAAGTCCGTTGCCAGTCAACGACTCCATTTAGATCGAAGATTTTGTAGTTATTCTATGTAGTTCTCGCTACGACTGAATGATTTTCTTTCCTAGGTTTCTTCAAAACACAGTTTTCATGTCTATTTTTATACCCTTGCCAATAGGTAAGAGACCATGAAAGATGGCTGAAAAACTTTTTGAAACGATTTCGTTTGTATTAATGTTATATTCGCCTCAGTCTAGTAAGACGCAATTTAACCCCCCCCCCCTCCAGCTATCTGGAAAATGTAATCGTTTCAATACCTAGCAACGTATTCGCGTTGGAGATTTTTTCACATATAAAATTGTTTAATTAAAATTATACAGAAAAGTAGAATGATCACTAATCATTTTTGAAATCTAGAGACAACAGCGATCATGGTCAGCCTGCACTTTTCGCAGTTTGTAAGTGAATATTCTTGCCCTATTGACAGCGAGTCTCTAAGTTCCAAAGGACAATGATATCTTTCAATGTTTTGTTTGTTAATATCGACCATTTTGTGATTACTATTGGCTTCACATTACTTTATTTGAAAGAACGAACACGTCCGCGTTGTCTTGCGGTAGTACTTGATGTGATAAACATTTATGGCGATGTCACATATAAATCTGAATTCCAGCAATCTGTGCTTCTATCCATAATCATATTCTTCAAAACATTCTAAAGCTTGGTGACCGAGATGCAGATGGGAGCACACAGAATAAGGCAGATATTTGAAGTGAGATGTAGAAAGAGAGAGGGGGAGGAAAGGGGGGTAGGGACAGAGACAGAGATGGAAAAAGAAAGGCAGAGAAACGTGGGAAGAGGGGGAAAACATGATGAGGGTAAACCACATTCAATTAATCTTTTTTTCAAAATCTGTTGTTTAATCTATTCTGATAATCATGACACAAATACGGCTTTCAAATATGTAATTACTCAGAAAATGCAGAATAAATAAAGACCGTAGCGTGATTGTCGTTCCGTAAGGTAAATTTTCTGCATGTATCCTTAAAAAAATGTGATGGACACGGGTTGTACGGCTTGATACGGCAAAAGTGAAGGGTAAGATTGCTGTTATTCATTTCTATTAGAATACAAATTTGTTATACGAGTTATTTTCGGACAGTTGGACGAGGATGCTGTAGTTCTGCTCTTAAAAAATCTGATATTTTGCTAGATGCAAAATGTAAAACTTTGAATAAAGCCTTATTAATTCATATGCCATGACCATTTTAATATCATCATCTTCTCGATCTGCGCTCGCATAAATTATAAACTTAAAAGTTTATTGTCTTTACAATTAGATAGAAGAAAATGTCCTTTCGACGTTATTTTTTGGCAAAATTTCGGAGCTATTCTTTCGAAGCAATCTTGGTAAAACCCGTTTTACTTGATACAATTTTGGTAAAAGTAGCTTGCTACTTGAGAGAAGGTCAATATGTGATTATATACTGAGGGAAAAAGTTTAGCAATTTCGTACGTTACAACCAATTTCTCCGGTGTCTAGCTTTGGATTCAAACTATATTTTCACACATCGATCTTTTATGTGTTAGCCACAGTATTTAAAAAAAATCAGATGGTTTCAAGGTCATACGTGTTTGTTGTACAGCGTCAAACATGGTAGGGGTAGGGAAGTAAAAGTAACACAAAGATTTAATATCTTTGTGTCCACCGTTTGCGCCAATAACGGCATCACAGCGTCTTCTCATGCTGGAAATGAGCCCACGATTAATTGCCATAGGGATACGACCCCATTCCTGACGCAGAACACGTTCCAGGTCTCTAACGTTATTAACGTCAGTCCTGTTTATTACTCTCCTACCCAGATGGTCCCAAAGGTGTTCGATCGGAGACAGATCCGGTGATTTGGCTGGCCAATCCAACACATCAACATTATTATGTGGGCGGGCATTTTCTTGCTGAAAAATGGTATCAAGCCCTTGAAGCAAGAACGGCTAAACCACTGGCTGGACAATTTCGGTGCATTATCGAACGGCATTTAAGTTTCCCTGAATAGCTACCAAGTCAGTCTTGCCCCGGTATGATATACCACCCCAGACCATGACGCTGCCGCCTCCAAAACGGTCATGATGAATTACGTTGGCTGGATCCATCCTTTTGCCATCACGCCTCCAAGCACGGACCCTGCCATCAGCAAACATCAAATTAAAACGGGGGTTGTCTGTGAATAGGACCTGACTCCACATTCGTCTTGGCCATCGACGGTGTACCCTTGTCCAATTCAATCTTGCATGTCTGTGTGCACGTGTCAAAGGAATGCCAACGTAAGGTCGACGTGCGCGTAAACGTGCCGAACGAAGTCTGTTTCTTTAGAGTGCGAGCACAGACCCGTGTTCCCGTTGCATTTCGGACCAAAACGGCTATACGAGTGCTATTGAGGAAGCGATTACGCCGTAACCATGTCACGATATAACTGTCCTCACGTTGGGTAGTCTTACGTTGCCTGCGTGAACGTGGCCTGTCTTTGACGGTGCCTATTAGACGATACTTTGTTCTAAGTCTTGAAATGGAACTTTTGGCTCACGCCAAAACGTTGAGCCACCTCTTTTACCATCATACCACCAGCCAGCATACCGATGGCTACGTTCCGTTGGTCTAAATTAAGCCCTGGGCGACGTCCCGTTTGAATCTTTTAAAACGTTTTTAATGAGTTATCTTGTTATTGATGCTAACCAATAAACTGGGACTGGGATAGACTTCACGTACATGTGGAAGCACATGCAGAACGTGTTTCAGCAAAATTGCGTCAGACAGCCTTTAGAAGCGAGGATTGATTGATTGATTGAATGGGGTTTAACGCCGCTTTTAACAGTATTTCAGTCATATCGCGGCGGCTGGAGCACCTAACAATGGAATCCTGGTATTTCTCACACCAGTACTACCATTACATCCCTTCCTAGCCTCCAGCTGCTATCTCACATAGGTCTACGATTATCGACCCATTGGTGAGAGACAAATAGTCGGAAAGGATGAGTGTCGCCGTCGGGGATCGAACCCGGGACCTTTAGATTGACAGTCCGACGCGCTACCAACTGCGCTATGACGGCGGCTTAGAAGCGAGGAAAACGTGCTCATAATGCATAATTAGTTAGTTAGCTTTTAAAAATTGCAAACGAGACTGATTTATACAATTACGTTGAAAAATATTGTAGATCGAAAAAAATTGCTAAACTTTTTTCCCTCAGTATATATACCAAATATCAAAGCTCTAGCCCTAATGGTATGGGAGCAGATAATTTTCAAAGATTTCCTTTGTAAAATCAGAGAGTGCATAGAAAACGGCTAATTTTCATAACACAGTAATTTTTTGAAGTATTTTGGTAGATGTACCAAATATCAAAGCTCTAGGCCTTACTGTTTGGGAGGAGAAGATGTACATGCTTGAAGGCAAATTTATGATAATCAAAAACTCGTAAATAAATTGCATTTAATCTGTGGCAACTACGACCATTTTGTCATTTACTAACGATATGTCTTAAACTTAAGAGAGAGAAAAAAAATAAATACATTATAGGTCATTTCATATTTCTTAACTACGTTTTTCTGTTGAAATTGAAGTTTAAAAGAAAAGTAAATAAAGTCTTATTCAATGAGTATTTGAAACAACATCCATAAAATGTTTGTAAAGTATCCTTCATTCAACTAATATCAATAAGATAAACTTACTCGATATCTATGTTGCTTCACAAAACAGTTCTACTCCTATTTCAGTTTTCAACTGTGAATTTAATTCTATCGATGAAATGATTCATGGGAAATATTTTTTACCGCTACGTTATATAGGAGTTCACTTCCTACATGTAGAGGGTTGTAACAGAATCGGATGCTGCAGCTTACTAATAATACTTTGGAGTCTTCAAAGGGCAGCTTTGTGTCGAACCCATGAAATGTCCAACAATATCCAGCAAATGTATGAATAAAGAAATATCTTCTTATCTTTATCGAGCTCTATATAGAAAGATATGGTCCCTTCAACTGATAGCTCTTCAACCGAAACTTGGACCCAACTAAAAAGGGAAAGTTAACTGGGATGGAGAACTTACTATTGGGCCCTTTCCATAAATGTAGCCACTGGCTTAGATGAGGAGAACAAATAAGTCTAGAAATCAGCTTAATTTCAATCGCAAGCTAGCCTTCTAGACTAACGTGTTTTTCATTTGTTAATTACTATTTTATTTGTGCATACTTGAAAGCAATTTTGTCAGAAATTGATAGTTAATTTCGACTGGACTACGCGGTGTCCGTGGCCAACTGGTTTCTTGATCGAGAGGTCCCAAGTTCCATTCCGGGAAGGGGTTATCGATCTTGGTTCTTTCCATGGCAAACACATTCGGCGCTAGTGAACTTTCAAGGAAGCAGAATCGAGCGGGATTTATCTAAGATTTAACATCTTGTATCCCGATTGATAAAAATAAATAGGATTCAACCAAACCAAGCAGGTCTACCAGCGTAATTCGAACAAAATACATATAGGTTTAGTTTATGTTTCTCTTTTTATACAGAACATATATGTTTATTGAAACTGTTAAATAAGTATATTATATCAGAAAATGTGCATCATGACACGTACGATGATGACAATGGCGTAACGGTATTAACAACGACAAAAAGAGAAAGCATATATTTGCATGTGTTTAAAATAAAGCTGTAGTTACAAAGTATTGCTCGTCTAACGACGATATACTTCATGACGTTTACCTTTTGTATGAGTCGAAAATTTAACCCCCCCCCCTCCCATCTTGTTCGTAGGAGATTGATACTAGTGCTGATAAGTGGAACGAAGAGAAACTGAACTCGCTTGCGATGAGCGAGATATACGTAAACACTTTTTTAACATATAAGACCAAAACATTGCATTAAAACGTAATTTGATTTCAATTAGTCATAAAACAATGCAAACAGAATGGGTAGTTTATTTGTCTAAATAAAATTCTAAGAAATTATCCCTTTGAAAGACTCCAGCAATTTTAATATTGTTACAATTTCTTGTCTGACTTTTTTTCTTTTTTCTTAACTAAAACTTAAAATCACTATATTCTATTCAGTTTAAACACTAGATTTTGACACAACCAAGATAGAGTTTCAATATTTCTATAAAGAATTGGCATTACTGAAATTGGCCTATAATTATTGATGTCATAATTTTCTCCCTTTTTTAAATTGGAATAATCGCTGGATTAAAACGCATTTCTAATCACCGGTCAGCTTTTCAAATATTTTCAATGTATATTTTTCAAGGTCCGCTATTTGTTCCCATTGCGAAGAAGTCACGAGCCCGGTACATGCATAGGATCCCGGTCTTTCAGATTCCAATAATCAAACTGTTCGAAAGATTCCCGAACAAAATATTGAGAAAGTAATGGCTTCTAAACTTGCTCGAATTCCGAAGCGAAAACTCTACTCAGAAACCTCCTTTCATTTGAAATCTTGCGAAAGATCGGAGGGCGATGCTCAAAAACTACCCTTCGTGTATTTTGTCCGAAATTGGCAATAACGCCTTATATCTAGACAGTTAAGGGGTGGGGATTCTGTCTACGTATTGTCGTATTTTTTGAGCTTGGCAGATGGAAAATGCTATTTCCGTGGCTTTGTATTGCCGACAAGGAAAGCACAAGGTATTGAATGTTGCATTTTTGGACAGAAGAAAGTAAGACAACGCTGACAAGGGGTCTTCAGAATTCTATATTGATTGTATCAATCATCAGCTAGCCAAGTAAGAGCCACCATACAATTGTCTATAATAGCTGTATAACTTTCAAAGAAATCATTTGAAAACAACCAACCAAATGTTGGCATGAGTAGCAAACTGGCTACCATCAAGGAGCTTTAAATGTCCTTTTCTTCAATAATGGTAAGAGCTTTTGTCCAAAGGTTAATATATTTGGAAAATAAATGATAAATGATAATCGCTCGGTACAGGTACACCATTTTAGAGAGGATTTTTACTTTTAATGAATATTTTCCTACGTCTCATTGGATAACGGTCTAAGCTGCCATCATGAGTTCTATTAACCGGATAAATGAAGTCAATCAAAATTAAAAATGTTATTAATACTTCTTTCGGCATTGGTGTACAATGGAGTGATTGTTATTTATCACATATTTCACAAGAATTAGCTCAAATGGTTAACTTTTACCATTGAAGTTCCAGATTTGATCTAAGTGCTGACAAACAGGCTCTTGGTTTCCAGAACCTTACATCAGGAATTCTATTTCTACATATTTCACAAGAATTAGCTCAAATGGTTTACTTTTACTGTTTCCAGAACCTTACATCAGGAATTCTATTTCTACATATTTCACAAGAATTAGCTCAAATGGTTTACTTTTACTGTTTCCAGAACCTTACATCAGGAATTCTATTTCTACATATTTCACAAGAATTAGCTCAAATGGTTTACTTTTACTGTTTCCAGAACCTTACATCAGGAATTCTATTTCTACATATTTCACAAGAATTAGCTCAAATGGATTACTTTTACTGTTTCCAGAACCTTACATCAGGAATTCTATTTCTACATATTTCACAAGAATTAGCTCAAATGGTTAACTTTTACTGTTTCCAGAACCTTACATCAGGAATTCTATTTCTACATATTTCACAAGAATTAGCTCAAATGGTTAACTTTTACTGTTTCCAGAACCTTACATCAGGAATTCTATTTCTACATATTTCACAAGAATTAGCTCAAATGGTTAACTTTTACTGTTTCCAGAACCTTACATCAGGAATTCTATTTCTACATATAAACGCATGTTAAGATTTCACAGCCGCACTGTTTTAAGCAAATGGAACTTTTTATTTTGAGTCTGCAATGATGGTCTTTGTCAGAAACCAGCTCCCTTGTCAAAATATCTAGTTGCATTTAAATAATTTGCAGGAAAAGATAGAAGTCTTCAAATCTGATTTCATTATTTAAAAGACAAATCAGAGAATGGCTTTTATTATCATGCAAATCGTTGAACTACAGTACTGACTGCATTTTATGCCATTCGGGTCTTTGATTTGTTTTACCTGGGAGATATATCAAGTGTTTCAAAAAATAATACTGGGATTTTTACTTTATTTTCATTTATAGATTTAGAGTAAATCATTTTTTAGCATTAGATACTAGTAATTTTGTTTTATTACTCAAAACAATAAACTGTTCGACAAGTCTTGCTTTATCTCTTTTCCTCGCTGCCTGATCTATGTCAGTATTGTACCAACTGGGTAGATTTTTATTTTTCATACGTTTCTCTTTAAATGGTGCAAAATCATCAGGACAACAGTAACAATTTTATAAAACAATCTAGAGAATCATCAGCATCATCTATAATAGACCAAGATTATTATGCTAGGTAACATTTGAATACATTTTGATTAACCTCTTAACTTTATGATGTTATGAAACTTAGATATTTAGCTAGCAAAGTCTCAGCTTTGATAGCTTATGTTAATAGACAAAATATTTTTTGAAGTCTTCCTGAGTTCAATGAGTGCAAACTACTACTGGAGACTTTGCCACTAAATCAATTAAATGCATAAAAGTAGTTTCAGTCATATTGTATTTCATCGCAAAGGTATTTTAGTTGAGTATATTGTGTTCAAAATGAATCTGATCAGACTCTTCAATATGCGCTCTGCTATGTATGGCTATGTAAATTATATTTATTCATATTGTAAAAAACTCCTTCGACATCATGCTTTTTAACTCACTTTTATCTTCGCTTATTCATGATGAAAACCTTTGGCAAAGAAGATTACTGAACAAAACCGTGCTTTGCTAACTTATAGAACTTTCAGTACTTAACATTTAAGAAAGTTTCCTTTAAAACAAATATTATCAATTTCTATGTTTTATTGAAAAAATATTTTTAACACATCAAATTTAAGATACATATAATAATCCAAGCTTTGGTTTTATAATATTTTGGTAACTGTATTAAAATAGGAGTCCCCTTTATTAGCCTGCATGCCGTACATTTTGAATATAAACATTAGTTTTAATTTGTTTATTTACATGTAAGGGTGATTATACTGAAGGTGCTGAAGAGACCGATGTAGGTGCTTCCCGTGCTTCCCGAAAATTTCCAGTATTTGTATGCTTGGAAGTTTTTTTAAATTTGAAAAGCTTTGAAAACAATGCTTTTATAGTTTTTAATACCCTAGGAAGATAGCTGAACTTCATCCCTGCACAGTGATTTTGTAGAGTTATCATCAATGTTAGTAAAATTTGTCATGAAAAATTAGATTGTTTTTAGAGCATTGAAAACACTATCTTTTTTTTCCACTATCTTTTTTTTTTATTTTTCTTAAATTCTTTTAAACAAAAATTGAATTGGAAGATACCTTAACTTCAATCCTGTACAGAGTTTTATAGAGTTATCATTAATGTTGGTTAAATCTGTCATGAAAATTTAGATTCTTTATTTCAGACTTCGGGTTCTGTCAGCATTAGACATGTTGTTTATTCCTGCACGAATAACGATCATGTCAAGATCTTGCTTTTTTGTTCGTGTTAATTTCAGAAAGTTTTTGTCATTGCTTGCGCTTTTTCTGGCGCTTGTGAAAAAATGTGATTGTAAAAAGAAGTTTTAGAATGGAACTCTTTTAGAAGTATCATCTTGCTGCTGCTGTTGTAATGGGTGACTTGTTTCTACAATTGAACATATTTTGCTTGTTTTACTTTAATATGTCGGTCTGCTTAGCGTTTTTCTCAAGTTCATAGAAATCTTTTCGCATAGTTGATATACAGCCTTCGTAGCAAGATCTTCGCTTGATCTTTTAAGATTTATTTGTGTAGACTGATTAATCTTTGTGTCATTATTTCAGAAATTTGATTTCATTTTTCAAAGATTGATTTTGTTCGTCTTTAAATAGATAATTTGCATTAAGTTCTTTTTTCACTTTCACTAGGACAATTTATTCGTGTAGCTTGATACTGTATCTCTGAAGATACTATTTGAAGATTTTGTTCAAAATATGCAACTCAACAGAAAATCCGTATTAACAACGTATCTAAAAAAAAAAAAAAACGCATTCGTCGAATACCCGTTGTCTGCGCATGTCATATTCTCCGAAGATTGACCTGTCTTCGGGACCGTATCACTTATCCAGATTGGGATAAATATTACTACGTCGTAGGCATAACTCCATATTATATCGCCAAAAAGTAGCAATTGGATACTTGCAATAAAAGCTACAATTGTGGAAAAATCAAACTTAACTGTCGCCCCAAATTAATTAGAAAAATAATTATCTTAAATTGTGAAAGCATTCATGTATTACCTTCGCCCCAATGAGAGGAATCAAGAATTCGAAGCGTGCATTTCAAGGGCGCTGACATTTTGAATAAAGTTCGACGGAATCGGCCGAGTTGTCACGAATTACACTACCCAGAATGCTCAAATTATATAGGTCAGAATTTGAAAAATGCTACCCATCGGAAGATAACGGTCGAATACCTTGTTGAAAATCCAGTCTCCAGGCAGAGTTGTCGTTCGTTACTTTCACAAAATACCCTTGCGATGGGCTAGATGACAAGATTCTTGTAAAACCAAGGAATGAAATAAATTTGCTTTTCCGTTTGTTGACAAGAAATAAACGTTAAGGACATAATAATTATGGTTCAAGGTTCATTATATGAGCATTAAAATCTAATAATTTACCTTTAACTCACCGAACTACTTTTGTTAAATATTGTTTGAACTGCTAACAGAAAAACATATCGTATTCATGATCCACGTGCTGATGTATTACCGGACCATTCGCTGGGCACATTACGGAGGTGAAAGGGGAATACAGAGAGTGGCAAATGTCAACACGAATAAACCACTCACCAAACTTTTTCGATGTCTTAAAGGAGTCAATTTTCAACAAAGATCATGTATAAATGTTTTAAATAGTAAAATAATGTTTTGACAAGATGTTGAATGTTTACATTACATTACCAAATTCGACACGTTATTTCTTCGTGATAGACGTACAAACAAAAGAACCCCGTTTTCTTTTCTCTATTTCTTTATGTACGAGTTTTGTGTGCAGGCTAAATTTCTCTTTTTTGATTCTTAATTATAGCGTTTATTCTTCATTCATTGTGAGGTCGGCTTGGCACTTGGTGTAAGTTTAAATAAATTCTATCTGGGTCTTTCTACCTATTTTACACATTTACTGTCAGTCTACTTTTAGATTTGTGAAATTTTGTACTAAAATTTCTATCCAAAGAAGCTTTAACGGTTGCGGTTTTTAATTTACACAGGTTTTCCAAGCTGGATTCCTTCAACTGGGCTATAGATTCTTAGCACGAAAAAGTGATACAGGATTATATTACCAGTACTAACTGTGTGAGTTTTAATACTATCCTGATACTTTTTATAATGTCGCGCCATGACTACAGCTTCAGTTATTACTTTATTGTAACCTACAACCGAATAATTTGAAAACTCAAAAAAGATCTAACACTGCAAATATCATTTTGATATTGATATTGAATGGCTCGAGCACCTAACAATGGATTTCTGGTATTTCTCACACCAGAACTACCGCTACATCCTTTCCTAGCCTCCAGCTGCTATCCCACTAAGTTTAAGATTATCCACCTATTGGTGATAGACAAATATAGGAAAGAATATGTGCCACCCCGCCGGCTGTTCTTGTTTTTGTCTTCGAAATCTTTAAATATTTTCTCCTCAGTAACCCTTAGGTCAATTTCAACCAAACTTGGCATGACTGTTCCATGGCTGACCGTCCTCAAAGCTTGTTCACGAAATTTTGATTGGCCCCCAAATAATGGTGTGGCAGAGCGGGGCTTAAATCGACTTTGAAATCTTCACACCTCCTCTCCTGAGTAGCAACTTTGTTAGTGAATTTTTGATTGACACCAAATATGAGTGTGGCAGGCCGGGGCTTATTTTGATTTAAAAGTCTTTAAACATCTTCTCATTCCAAACCAGTAGGTCAATTTAAATCAAACTTGGCATGAATCTTACTCAGGGACATTTTTTGTTTGTGATTATTTGATTGACCCCGAAATATGAGCGTGTTAGGGCGGGCAGACTTTTTTCAATCATCATAGATTAGTCAGGTGAGCGATTGAAGGCCATTCTGGCCCTCTTGTCATTTTACACGCACAGCAGGCTGATTTCACAAAATAATGGAAACTTGGTCCTCAGAAGAAATTATGGAGTCCTTATTTTATCAACAAAAATTCGCCTTGACTTTCGTGCGAAAACTAAAAACATTCTTTTTAGTTTTATGCGAAGCATCGATTGAAACTTGAATACAAACCTTCTTAAGCAAGCTAAAAATGAGCTCGATACTTCAAATAGCATCAAACTTTTTTAGACTTAACTTGGTACAATTCATATCTTTTTTTTTTGTAATTGTTACCTGTTTTTGTAGAAGTTTAAATGCAAGCTATGTTGAAAAAGGAGAAAATGCTGATCGCAAGTATTATTTTATTTTCCTACATTCTTTTCTTCCTGGTGTAAAAATGTCCATAATTTTCTCGTTGCTTAGGACAGAAACTGTTGATTAACTATTCGGTTTAAATAAAATCAGCGTCTCAATTTTCTCCTATTTACAATGTTTTTATTGTTTTCAAAGTTTCGATGTATTGCTCTATTGACCGTAGTTCTGATTAGCAATAGTGTGTTTCGCGTTCGCCTGTCCGTCAACTATCTCCTGTAAACGTGATAGAGTCTATAGTTTTCAATGACTTCTCTTCAAACTTGCAGAGAATGATTGTGTTATCATTTTCCTAAGTGCTGTCGTACTGTGCTCCTATCATGGCTACGACGTTCAAATTGCGTGACATATTTCAATAATCACCAATCAACACTTTTTTTGTCAATTCCAGTCTCTGGTCTACCTGTATTGTGCTAATGAGATCTATTGATTGATCGAATGGGGTTTAACGTCACTTTTAACAGTCAGAGACAGAGAGATCTTCATAGGTAGAAAATTAAAACAAACAGAAATAAAATATTTCAAAAACAAGTTGATTCGCTTATACTTTGTATCAAGAAAAGTTTTAAAAAAGTATATACTTAAGGAGATGGATATCAACGTAGGCTTGTATCATGGCATATCAAAAGCAACGTTTTATAAGTAGTCACTAAAATGTGATGATATTAAAGTAACGACCAATAGTATGTAAACAAGTAAAATTAGTATATGGTCAATCAAAGTTGCCAATTTTTTTTTCGTTTTGACCACAGAGGAGGTGTTAAAGAAATACAAATCCCCAGACCTGGATCACGTACATCTTACATCTATCTCTCAAGTGGTGGTGTCCATTTTAGATGCTTGATTTTAAACATGAGATTACTATTGATATAACTATCTTCGGGGTTTCCAATAACTTATTCAGCAAAATGAGCTTTGTATACAGATGCCAGAAGCTCGGGTGTTGAGTGCTGGCAGGTGATTAAATAAACCTCGGTTGAAAAAGGGGTATAAAAGAAATTTACTGATCGTAGTTTTTCTTAATTCAAAAGTAATACAAAGATCGTTTCAAATAATCAACACTTTTAACTAAATGATACACTGCTCGTTGTATATTCGTGATTTTGAGATATCGGTTTTCTCCATTTATCTAGGATTACATCAGTTATTCGCTAGGTCACAGGTGTACATTCTAAAGGTCCTCATTATTTTTTCTAGTGTCAAATCATTAGAATTACGGCTCGAGAACAGCAATAAAATATTTAATTGACCCTTTTCTGTAAAAAATACTAATTTTTACGACCCAGGGATTTCGTAGAAGCTTTCATTATGACACAAAATCATTTATCAAATTACATTTAGGTTTGCCCGAAGTGGCTCTTTTTGGCATTTTGAGTTCTTAATACGGTATCTCTTGTAAGATATGCAAGTTTAGTTTGGTTTATCGCAATTTGATACCGAGATACCGAAGGTTTGTTATTTACTCTATTGAAAATTGAATTGAAAATAAAATATCGCTGAGCTTGTTTTACTGCTAGTATATGGTCTGGTGTCTCGCCTACTAGATTTAAAATTAATATGAAAGGTGTACAGATTAAAAAGGCGACATGCTGCTTCGTTAGATATTCATGTATTGAACTATCTCCTGAAATCTTCCATATTCAAAGATATGATGTAAAGGACAGCCTCTCAGTTAATTCAGTTTTATTCTAATTTGGTGATCGTATTGCATCGATGACAGTGCAAGAATGCTGCTTCGTTAGATATTCATGGATTGAACTATCTCCTGAAATCTTCCATATTCATAGATATGATGTAAAGGACAGCCTCTCAGTAAATTCACTTTAGTTCTAATTTGGTGATTGTAGTGCATCGATGACAGTGCAAGAATGCGCATCAAAAAATCCATTTACAGAGTAGTGACTGTCAGCCTTTAAGTATCGTCATTATTTTAATTAGCAGCTATTTTCAGGGAAAATATCGTCCATCGGGGATCAAAACCTCTTGGCCCTTCGACGATATGGAATTTCTTCATTTTAAATATTTGAAAAAGGTAATTAGGCAAACTACGATTAGCACTCGCAATATATAACACAGTGGTCATAAACTAATTTTATACATTGGAAAACATAGGCTTTAAAAGAGCGAAATTTTCGGTGCTGTCTAATTAGGGTTTGCGATATTTGTACACCACATATATTCTTTCATTCCCTACATTTCTGTTCGATATATAGTAAAAGGAATTTAGGTAGAGGAAGTGAATTCATCAATCGAGAGAAAAAATCGTAGTTTGGTGTTCGAATCCTGGCCATGTAACTGGTCACATACGATATGTTCGGAGGCAAAGCCCTAACTTAGGACTGGCGCTAACTAGAATCTAAATAAAGTTATGAATAAGGATTGTCAAATCGTCAATTCGACCAAATAGGCTAGTTTATTATAGTCGGAGTACATTCGACTATTTTTCTTGGTTAACATCAATGAGACAAGCATGCACACAGCTAAGCTTGACCGAATATTGGTAGAGGTAGAGGATTAGAAAGATAAAAATGCCATTTTTGACTAAAAATATCCAAACAATTCCTTGGTCATTTTTTAATTATCCTAAAGAGTTTTAAAAAGCCTCTATCTAACCGATGATATCTGATTTAGCGTGATAATGTCGGGATCGAATAACTCGGACTAGGACGAGAGAAGTGCTTTTCCAAATATCGTATACCTAAATACACTATTCAACAGAAATCTTTGTAAAAAAAGTGGTAGTTGAGATGCTTGAGTTGGTGAAGTTTGCAATGCTTCGATACAAGCACTAATATCGTAAAGATATCGAAAATTCAGAGTCAATAAAGCAAAGGTACGAGATTCAAGTCATCCATTGATGAAAACTTCTCTTTGGTCACTTACATATAGAAGCTATAGTTACAGTTACCGGCACCCCCCCCCCCCTAACCCGCATCACGTATTTAAGTTACGTTCATCATGCCGTTTTTCCCAAACGTCCATATAGACCGAAAGTGGGATGGCACTCTTTCTAGTGTTAATCTTAATCCATTTCGTTTAACAAAATACAAGAGGGCTATGATGGCCCTGGATCGCTCATCTGAGTTGTTCTGTATTTCTATATAAATCAAAACATCTTAAACTGAAGTATTTTGGTGAAGGACCACGAGATGATGCTATATGCAAAATGTGAAAGCTCAAGGCCTTATGGATTAAGAGGGGAAGATTTTTTACGATTTCTTAGAAATTCTTTCCAGTTGTCAACCGATTGATTGAGGTTTAAATGTGGCATCTAGATTGCACACGGGGTTTTTCTAAGATTTTACCTAGTGACCTAATTGTTGAGCCTACGCCACCAATTACCAAACTTGCCCGAGGTTTCATATGCAGACAAACTCTCTGAGCAAGTTTCAATAGAGGCCACACAAGATGTTAACACACGTTAGACGACAGACACAGCTAGATCACAAAAGCTCACCTTGAGGAAAAGGAGGCTAAGTGTTATTGGCTCATCGCGGAATGTGCCATTTTCGAATGATAAGCAGTGCATCTAAGTTGGAATGAGTTGCTGGAAGCAAATTTGAATTTTGATGCTGTACTGGTGCGAGAAACAACAGGAAGTCATGGTTATGTGCACTAGCCACTGGAAAATAACTATCCCAAAGAATGAATCATTTGCTCAATAGATTCTGATAAAATCAAGGGTTAAGGTTTGGTATTATAATGATCTTATTGTTAGTTTTATTTGGTATGAACAGGAAAGGTTTTTATAAAATAAAGGAAGATATATGTGAATATCACCAAGTGTAAATTGCAATTAAGTTCAAACCTTATGTTGCCACAGTTTCTTTTTTCTTACTTCCAAGTGGTTCCTAATTTGTCTTATGTTTATGTTTAATTCTTTATAGCGGTAACAGACACGACTTTCTAAACAGCACTCCCAAATTCCTGTAGATAGAATGGAGTCTTTATTCGAAACTAAGAGTTGGTCTAAAGTAGCACATGATCAATTTAAATTTTTAACATTATATAGTGCACAGTCGATACGTCATTTTGATTTTATCAAATATATATAATGTCCTTTGAATGGACAATCTGTTTCTATCAGCGAAATGAGATATAGATTTACCTCCCTCGATAATGATATCAATAGTGCAGAGAATGGTGTGATATAGTCATCTATTTTGATATGTGTCCTCTTTACGAAATAATTGTGTTCATATCTGAAATATATGTATCTATAAATTCGCTTAGCAATTTCCAACATAACTCTATCCTCATTGCCATAAAGTTCAATTATTTGACAAGTGGGTATGGTACTTCTATGGCTGGGAAAGGTATTTCCCGCTGTTTCACATATTGATTCTACAATCAAATTGACAATTAATAAAGGAAAGTAATAGGTAGCTCATATCTGAGAGTTCAGTCTACAAGTAAAATGAATTGTATTTATTTGGAATTCAACAACAAGAAAGGTAATTTAATAAGGTTTTATGTCAGTGACTAATATAAACCAAATTAATTGCCTTTGATGAAGGAATCCTAACTGAACCTCCACATCAAGTTTCAAGTTGGTGCTATCAATAGTTCATGCGACTAGAGGCACTTGAGTGCCTGAGTCGCTTCTCATGCCTGATTGTAATGATTTAGAAAATGGTGTTTTTAGGATTTAATTAAAAACCGAATCGGATTCACCATGTGTGGCAAATAAAACACTTTATCTGGTATAGTGTTTTATTTTCTTCTCACTTTTCTCGTGAATCATGAGGTTATGTCGAATATTAGCAAAGGCGTAAAACAAGAAGTAGTTAAGTTGCTGAGAACAAGAGGGCCATTATGGTCCTAAATCGCTCATCTGAATCATCTGCTAGCTAGATTACTCTTTGGTATAAAGAAGATTCAACACAGGGGACAAATAATCTTAGCGGTAAAATTGAAACTGCTTCTGACCAAATTTGTAATGTACAAATCAAATGAATGTCCTAGGCCTCACAGTTTAAAAGAGAAAATATTAATTTGCTAAAATTGAGCATTTCCCCCCAAATTTGAATCCCTTAGTCAAGGTTATTTTAGATCTCGGGGACATAATTCCAAGAAAACTTGTAGATAACAATCGGGCTATTTAACATTCAAATAATATGCCTAATGCCTGATAGTTAAGAAGAAGATTAGTTCTTATTTGCTCAAATTGGGAGATTTCTAAATTCTGAACCCCCGGGGCATATTTTTTTTAACTGTAGGAGCCTAGTTTTTAGGAAAATAGTACGAAGCCATCTATTAATGCAGCCAAATATTAATGTCCTAGGCTTTATAGTTTAGGAAGAGATGTCTTTTGAACTTAGCATTTCCAAATCTCAAGACGTCTTGGCATTTTTTGACAAAAGCAGTATAATTTTAGCAAAACTTGGAGGACAACTATATGGCTGTGTTGCTTATGAAATATGACTTTCCTTTGCCTTGTAGTTTCTGAAATTAGATTTCTAAGATTTGCTTTATAGCAAATCAGTTCCCATTTTCAAATGCCTAAGCAACCTGAGATTTTCAAGGAACTAAATTCTTTCAATAACTTTTGGAGAGCCTCGCCCATTGAACATTCTTGCTAAGTTTCAGCTTGATCGGCTTACTGGTTTAGGAGGAGTATATTTTTAAAGAAATTGTCGACGTACAACGACCGGTCACAAAAGCTCCCCTTGCACTTCCTGCGAGACGAAAATATAGCACTTTGCCAGGCATTGTCTGAATATAAACTTAGTCATTAAACAAGAAGTAGTTAACTCGCAGACTTGAACCCAGTAAGCGCCATGTGGCTGAACATCCACACAAAATTCTAAGTCATTACCAGGAGTATTTTTTGAGAAAAATGCGACGAAAAATAATAGTTGCAGATGGGAGAACGGAGAGACGGACAAGGATAAACCAATATACCCGCCTTTTCTTCGAAGCGGGACTATTACCATTCAACAAGAAGGCAAATGGCCTCGAATCGCAAAATAGTCATTTTGTTTATCCAAGACAACATTGCGGTTAAAACTTGAATTATGCGCCGAATCAGTGACGTTCAAAATATGATCGCTTAGGAGAATAGTCTCCTAAAACATTTTTTGTGACACAAATGATGGATCGGGTCGACTGCATAATATATTATTGCGGGATTCTCACTTAGTCCTACGTTGATTGATCCGATAAAAAATAACATGGGATATAATTTTGATTATTTTATCAGCAAAAAAAGCCGAATTATGAAGGTCATTTGTTTTAGGTAAGGGAATTCCTGGGATTTATCATGGAGAAATAACATTTAAGACAAGTTTTAAGATGTTTGAGCCAGAAATGTGTGACCTAGGTTTTTGACCCAAAATGACCCAATATTGAAATATCAGAGACAAACATTTTGAGAGAATACAAACGTTTTTGAGCCTCACCCTAAATAAAGCTTCTAGCGAACAAAGAACCCCACGATTTTTTCCCCTACTTTTTCATCAACAGGATCAATCATTAAACACGGTGCTTCGTTTTACAATAAGGTGTCATAAACAGATTAACAAGTCAATTGTGTGAAATTCATTAAAAAAATCATATGACCCATTTTGAGTTGATATTGACATGCGACGGATGATGGACGCAGGTTACAAAGGATCAACATGAACGTGCACAGGTGATTGATTGATTGAATGGCATTTAATACCACTTTTAACACTATTTCAGTCATATCGTGGCGGCTGGAGCACCTAATAAGTGATTCCTGGTATTTATCACACCAGTACTACAACAACATCCTTTCCTAGCCTTGGGCTGTTATCCCATGTTGGTTTACGATTATGCACCCATTGGTGAGAGACAAATGTCGGAAAGGATGAGTGCCGCCGCCGGGGATCAAACCCACGACATCCCATAATTGAAGATTAGGAGTCTGACGCGCTACCGACTGCGCTATGACGGCGGCCCTCGTGCACAGGTGACTATGTGAGCTATAAAGTATGTTAACCCATTCCAACTCAATCCCTCCTTTTTAAGCCCTTCAAGAAAAAAGCTTTGGAAAACATTGTGGAAAATAAAGAAATTACTTGTATCAAGCAATTTCTTCATTATCCACAATGTTTTCTATCCAAAAAGGTGAAAAAAAATAAAATTCCACCAACTTGAAATTTTCGTCTGCATCTTCTTTCAATTTGGACCAGTCTAAAATTTCGTCAAGTTGAAATGGGTTAAATGATACCTCACATTATGAATCTATTTGGAATGGCGGGGCAAAAGATGAAATCAAAAGTGATATAACAAGATGCGCATGGCTCTACAGGCTATCAAGTTTTCATTTAAAGTAATCTGATAAGGAAGTCAATTGTTTAAAGAAGAATGCATAAAATAATCAAAGCCCTGAAGGGCATGAGAGTTGCGACAACAGACAGACTGTCTGGTATTCATTACTAAACATAAACATAAAGGTTGTTGGCCCTTGACTGATCAAATGAGATTGGTCCATGTAGAGGAGACCAATTCAAGTAAATTCTGTGTAAGTGACTTCTACTTAAAGCCTAGTGTGATTGGATCATGCATTTAGGTACTATTTTCTTACATTTGACTTCACATTACACAGAATCATGGATTATCTGAGGTGAATTGTGTTTTGAATTATAAATATTTTTTCCACTATTTATAGACATCGGGACATTTTTCTTCTCAGTGTTGCATTAGCTCCGGAAAGCAATTTTAAATCATCCTAGCAAAAGCAGTGGGCTGAATTAATTGGGTAGAAAGTAACTTCTTGTGAAAATCTGGTTTATATCTCTCATCAGAGGTGCTTTCAGTGCTTTGATTATACAAATAAATGGACTCCAATTCCCAGCTAAAATTTGAAAAGAATACTAAAATAAATAAAGAAACCTCAATTCATATAAAAAAGATCGTACATCTGAGAAAAAACTTATTTGTTTTTGATCGAACATTTTTGGGTACGGATGATTTGATCAAAATAATCTTTTCTCTGCTTCAAAAGGGTATATAACTAAACAGGAGGGCCGTTGGACCTTTGGCGCTCATCTGAGATAAAGGCTCTTTTTCTTTCAACTGTCTAACTTCATGTTAAGGCTAGGATTATAATACAAGTGGGCAATACTTTATGAATATATAGGCTCTATACCTGGGGACCTAAAGGTCTAAATGACAAATACCAAGACATATTCGTGCAAATTTGAAAGAGGGAATAAAAACCTTCTCCTCCCTCTGGATCCATGGGTTATAATTTCAGATATAAGAAAGAAGTTAGTAAGCTGATGTTTCATATTCAGCTATTTTGAAAGAAGTCAATATAGTGATGTTTCATGCAAAATATCAAGGCTCCATGCCTTCTGGGTAAGGAGGAGATCTTTAATTATCTAAATAATTCACCTTAGTTGCCATGGAAACCAGAATTTTTAACGGAATTCAAATCTTTTTGCTATTTTAAAAGGGGACCACCTTAGGAACATTTCTGCCAAATTTGGTTCAAATAGGCCTAGTGGTTTGGGAGGAGATTTCGTTTTAGAATTGTTATTTATTTTTAGATAAACCCATCCCCCTCGGGCTCCGCCATTGGGACCCGAGGATCACGAATTTGGCTATTTGAAAGAAATCAATATACTGATGTTTCATGCAAAATATCAAGGCTCTATGCCTTCTGGGTCAGGAAGAGAATATTTTAAAAGATTAATTTAAAATTTCACTGTTGTTGCCATAGCAACCAGAGTTTTTAACAGATTTCAATTCTTTTAGCTACTTTTAGACGGGACCACCGAAGGAATATTTCTGCAAAATTTGGTTCAAATAGGCCCATTGGTTTGTGAGGAGATGTCATTTAATGAAATTGTTGACAGACGACACACGAACGCCGGACAAAAGGTGATCACAACAGCTAACTTGAGCGTTTCGTGCTCCGGTAAGCTAGAAATCACATTGATTGCGGTAGATGTTTTTACATCATTTTTTCACATTAAACTCTGCATGGGTTTGAATTTTTAGCATTGTAACTTTGGCCTGATTGCTTACGCAGGCTAAAAATGGAAAATTTAGTGAAAACCACCTCGTAAGTACGTTGAGACCCCCGGAAGAGGGTGATACTGCAGACACGGTGCCGTTATATTGGCTCCCGGAAGTGAGCATCTCGTTTAGGGCATAGGTTGTTATGGCTCGCTAGCGGAAGAGGGCGATGTCGAATATTCACTATCGAAAGGTAGTTCAAAGTCAGACTGCGGTTTGCATGTAATAAGTCATTGGGAAAACAGCGAAAAGCTTAAAAACATGACATGCAGAGAAACTGAGGCAGTATTCAGAATACTGAAAAGTCATTATAGAGTCCTTCGTACCAATTTTGTAAAAAAAATCACTGATAACAAACCAAAATGTATGTTCCGTTCTGTTAAACGGGAGTAGAAAAAGAGAGTTGCATGAAATAGCTTCTTCTTTCCCTGAACTTTGCGTCCAAAATGAAATCAGATTCCATCCCGAATGGATTCCTAGGGGCGAAAATCAAATAGCGGATCACTCGAGTAGGTGCTTTGATTACGACGATTGGCCCATTTCAAGTGAAATATTCAAATGGTGAAGGCTGGCATACGTTTGGGGATCTTATTCCGAAACGCATGGCTGATTATGTATTACAATCGCACGCAGACAGTACAGTGAAGAAATACAGTGGTTATTTCAAGGCTTTTAATCAGTTTTGTTTACGCCATTCTTTGGGTGATAAACCAGCATAAGTCATGACAGTTGCGACGTTGTTGACGCAGTTATTAGACGAGGGGAAATCTTACAGCGTTATATCAGCGATTGTTTATTCTATTAAGTAGATGCACTCTATTTATTGTTTATCGGACCCAACAAATACTTCCATCGTACAGAACTTAATGTTACCCTTAGAAGGGTTCAGTCCAAGCCGATCAGCAAAACAGGCGTGATTTATTTTAAATATTTAGTTAAATTATGCACACAGTTACAAAACGATAATGATTTAAAAACTTAAAGGGATTTATCTATGATTTTGACTTGTTATGCAGGATTCCTGCGTGTTAACGCAATGAATTCATTATTATGTTCTGATGTTTGTTTCATGGCCGATCATATCATACTCAAGATCAGGCAGAGCAAAATAGATAATTTTAGACAAGGAAAAGAAGTACTGATTTCCAAGGGAAAAACATTAGCCTGTCCTTATAACATGTTAAAGAGATAAATGTCATCTACAGGTCTTTTGGTTACGACTAAAGTTTGCTTTTTAGGCCTATGTTGAAAAGTAAAAGAAAAGTCTCTTTGATTTTTTAGGATGAGGCTCTTAGCTATACTAGGACAAAAGAATGTATTGTCTCAGATTAAAATAAGTTGCACCAGGGCTTAGACTAGGTACGCACTCTTTGAGCGCAAGTGGAGCTACTTCCGCAGCAAATGCGTCGATAGTAGATTCCCTTGAAATCGATTAAAGGTATCAAGGTCACTCAATCTGTAAAGTTACAGCAGAGTTGATTAAGCATGTATTTGAAATTTTTTGAAATGTATCGAATTCAAAGCAGAAATCGAATATCGGACTAACTCTATGATGTGTATTGATTCTATACTCGTCTTGCATACGCAAAACAGAGGTGTTGTTTTGGTTTTGTATTGGGGAGAATTGAGACATATAATTCTCCGCGGTACAGCGTATAGCGGAAAATTGCTGTCTTAATCCAGTGACCAAACCCGGTTACGTAGCTTTTAACAGCCAGTTCTATTAAAAGACGAATAGTGAATACGTGGTCAATTCTAGCGAGATCTCTCTTCTTGAAACATCGAAGTTCAAATTCAATTTCTGCTATGGTATCAAAAGAGTAACGGCTTAATAAGTTTTAGCCTGTTTTATTTACTCCTAACGAAATTTCTTCATTGAGCGTAAGATCCGCACGCCTGATATTCTAGGAACATGAGATCCATACCGTTCACCGGTCTTGGATCGTGCATGTTGCGGACACACGTTTCCTCTCATAGAGGGGTTTTCGTGGACGGCCAGTGTTCCTGTTAGGAATATCAATGCATACTGCCAATCTTAACAGTTTGGCTGAACCGGGATTTTTAGATATTGTCATATAAGTTGTTATTCATGTTTGTAATATGTACACTTGTCTGTCCCACGTTGCTAGTTGTATACGCGTCTTGCATACGCAAAACAGAGGTGTTGTTTTGGTTTTGTATTAGGGAGAATCGGGACACTATGTTAACGAGAAAATCTAAATAAAAATTTTAAAGGGCCCCCTTTTTACATGATACTTGACGGATTGTACCCAATTCTGAAAAGAACCATCCTTAATGATTGTACAATCATTCTGTGAAAGTTTGAAGTGAATCCAGTGAAAACTATGGATATCATAGCTTTAACTAGAATATTTAAATAAGTTTTTCAAAAGGCCCCTTTTCGTGTGATACATGCCGTATCAGATCCAGTTTCAATATCAACAATCGTAATGATAGTACAATCAATCTGTGTAATCTGTCGACTTTATTCACGCCCGGTAATCTCGGGCTCCATCAATTTTATGAGAACAGTACAAAAAGGAGACAATGATACTTCCGATATGGAGCCAAGGACCGGACCCCGACGGCGGCAATATTCTTTCCGACATTTGTCTACCACCAATGGGCAGATAATCGTAAGCCTATGTGGGATAGCAGCTGGAGGCTAGGAAAGGGTGTAGTGGTAGTACTGGTGCGAGAAATACAAGGAATCCATTGTTAGGTGCTCCAGCCGCCGCGATATAACTGAAAGATTGTTAAAAGCGGCTTTAAACCCCATTCAAACAAACAAACCAATGACCGGAACTAAACAGAAAAGGTAAGAAAAGCAGTGCACCTCGCGAACAATTTGATCTCCTACTAACCTATTATGTATTTTCCCAAAACGTCCAGAGTTTCATACCACATAGAAATGATTATATTATCCGTTGGCGGTGATGGATTTCAAAAATAATTCCGTTTGTGAATAGAAACTTGAATCAAAGTTTGGACATCGGACACGATCAATCACCAAAATGCGTGTTGAAATCGTCCAAGTCCATGTTATCAACAGTTCTGAAATATTTAAGTGGCGATGACTGTGAAATGAATGATAACGTGTTGATATAAAGTAATGTTACCACAAAGAACTGCGTTTTCCTACCCCTTTTTACAGATTTCCTTAGATGAGAAGGAGACCAGGCTGCGGTGCGGGAGACAAGGTTCAGAGGGAGAGGCGATGCACATAAAGAATAGAGTGAATATTGCAGGACACTTTTCCTTTTATACAGTAAATGTGTTTCTCAGACTCTCTAGGACAGCCATATTTATATCAAAGTCACAAGAATCAAGTTACACAACCTCACCAATCAATTGATATAGAACCCGCCCTTTTAGCTCATTACTTTCAGTCACAACTCTGCTTCACACTGGTCTATTTCCTACTGACTGATGTTAACTTTGAGATCACACATGAAGTGAATTGGCCAATCAAAGAACATTATTTCTTTAATTACTAAGTCTTTATAACAGATGCCGCCGACAGTATATCTAGCACTTTTATAACGACAATCATTTGCAGGGTCATGTCAAAAACAAATAACATTAGTTTTATCTCATACGTCACTATTCAACAGGCCGTAAAATTTTTGAAGTGATACCTATCGTGATAAATTTACTGGTATTTCCAATTAATTGCCATAATTCCCGTATTACCATTCCCTCATAGTTAATAAAGGAGACGTATAATGTGGCCGAAAAAAACTCATTCATTCATTCACCAGCATGGATAGTCACTTGGTCTTAGTCAGATAGAAATATCGTGCATCGGTATAAGTGAAATAGACACTCACTGTAGGTCGCATTCATTGCCCATATATCACGCCATCGTTTTCTAGCCTATAATATTATCTAATGTCAGAATGAAACGAAAGATTATGAAGACAACCAAACGTTGTATTATATACTTATAGTCATTTCAATATACTATAATCGTGTTGTTTTGATTTAGCCTTGGCGATATCACTATAACTGGATTAGAGGTATTTGGTAACGGTGGTGCTAAAGAAAAATAAAAGGAGAAGTTAAAATTGTCTAGAGAAATTCTCCAGTCATTCTCTTGAAATATCGACACTTTGTGCGTGACATAGTAACTTGGTCAATTGTTTTCTCAATATTTTGGGTTCCTTCAACAGTTGGAGTCGTCAATTAAAGTTGACGCGTGTGAATAACTGTATCCTAAACCAAAAATGATTTAACAAACACATTTCATCATTAGATTAATACACCTTCGTAACTTCAGCTTCCCCACACTTCTTTAAAAAGGGGTGGCTGTTAATTACAGGCTACAGATAATAAGGCGGAAAAATGGGAGAACGAAGTTTTACTTCGACTGCAAAGAGCAGATAAAAACCAAAGGTGGTTCATGAATGGAATGAATTTACAGTATACATAGTATACAGTTAGTAACATCGTGAAATTGACAATCGCATCGGTCAAAACCATTCAAAATCACTCACACAGCGTTCCAATCATTCATTCCAAACACTCACTCAAACCATTAAAAACGATCAAAATAGTTCAAAGACATTTAAAAACCGTCCAAAATGATCAGCATTTCATTCAAATCGATAACAATTTTCCACAATTTTTATTGGCTGCTGTGGGTTTTTTAAAGCGTCTGATTCGTCCGTGAAGACACACAAACACAAAATCACGTATATTTTAATAAAGGGAGGTAATAAATATCGCAAATTTCGTCCCATTCGGACGAAATTAGCGATCTTGGTTAACATCTCTTTAATTTCACTCAAAACTCGCTCCTCCCACTCATTCAATTTCATTCCGAAATCATTCCCAAATCATCAAAAAAGTGTCAATTTCACGGTGTTATTAACTTTAGCAGTGAAGTTTTTTTTTTACCTTTTGACATAATCTAGGATACAGCGCCCTCTAAATATAAAGAAAAAAACTTAAAGCAAATCAATTTTCTAAGCATTGAACCATCACAAAAGAGGAACATTTGGTTGAGAACAGTTATATTCGCCCTCTATTGAATTTATTGTGGCATTGATTTGTTGGGGATTGGGGTTTATTACAGGCTATAAGTTTTCAGAAAATCATACAAAAAGGCTCGGTTTTGACGTTCGAAGAGAAGGCAGGGGTAACACAAGAGTATGGGGTTCTATTAGGAGTTTTACAGTACATTTATAAATGCATCGCGTCTCCCTCTGAATCTTGTCTTCCGCGCCGCATCCTGGTCTCCTCCTCATCTAATAAAATCCGTAAAAGGGGTAGGAAAACGCAGTTCCTTGTGGTAACATTATTTTATATCAACACGTTATCATTTTTATACAATCATCGCCACTTAAATATTTCAGAACTGTTGATTACATGGATTTGAACGATTTCAACTCGCATTTTCGTGTTTGATCGGGTCCGATGTCCAAACTTTGATTCAAGTTTCTATTCACAAACGGTTGTTTTTGGTTTTGTATTGGGGAGAATTGAGACATATAACGTCCCGTCAGAGACACTAACCAGTGATGTGTAGCCCAAGGCCACAGAACTGTTGTAAATAATCGTTCTTTTTAACATTGTAAAACTAAATCTGTGCAGGATTCTTTTGAATTTCAATCTTTAACAGTATACTCATTGAATACGAGAGGCATAAAAAAGTTTATCGATAATCTACAATTTACTAATTTTTGTAGATACTTTGATATTATAGGTCAATGTGAAACATGGAAAACAAATTCTGATTTATTTTCTAATTTTATCATTGATTACACATCTTTTGATTACATAAGGCATAGTAAAAAAATGTCTAATAGAGGGTAGGGCGGCGTATCCGTACTGATTCATGACAGGTTAATAAATACTGGCTTTGTTAAACATATATAAGAAATTCAAAGAGTGTATTGTATTACATAATTCAATAACGATTTCGATGTAATAATGATTTTTGTGTATATTCCACCAGAGAAATCGCCATTTTACGATAACCGTGAAGTTAATGGGATTGATAGTTTGGGTGATAATCTTACTATCATTTCTACTCACTACCCAGATGCACAGTTATTGATTGCTTGTGACCTAAATGTCAGGACAAAAGATATTAATGATTTTATTTTGAATGATGACGTTGATCATATATCTCACAATGTTGAAGACTACCCATCTGATACCTTTAACAAACCAAGAAGATCAAAAGATTGTTTGACTTTAAATAAATTTGGACAATATCTTATAGATCTATGCTGTACTTATAGCGTGCATTGTTTGAACGGTAGAACAAATGGCGATTTACTTGTTTCTCAAATAATGGTAAAAGTGTTGTTGATTATGTATTAGTAAGTACTCAATTATTTGACAATGTTAATTATTTTAAAGTATATAACGATGATTTTTCTGATCATTCCCAATTGTTTGTAAACTTGAATTTATCGGTAATAATAGTTCACATACTTTTCTAGAAAATGAAGAATCTGGCAGTGAAGTACATTCACAATACAAATGGAATGAAACATTCAGGGAACGTTTTTTACAAGAATTTTTAGGAAATTGCAATAAATTCATAAGTTCAGATACGTTTTCACCAACTAATATTGAGCTTAATCTGGCTATTGGTTTTCTCCGGAACGGACCTTTTAACCATCATGACTACACAGTCAACTTATTAACCCCATCGGCGAGTAGCCACATTAATTGTAAGTATGATAACGGTACAACGGTCGACTACTAGCAAACTTGTAACATCCGATAGCAACGGAGTACATTTTTTCTTAAGCATTCGGTATTATCACAACATATATGTATATTAAAAAATGATTTTTTATGTAGGTTGTTCTTTTCCGTTCCGTTAAATACCAATTGGTCACAGGAATTGGTATTTCACGAAAGTAAAATAACGTACTCGTCTCCATAAAATACCGAATGTATAAAACTCGTCATCAAACATCGCCTCGTTATTATCTGTTCATATATAAACATTAAAAAGTTTTTTAAACAGCCTACAGTAGAAAAGCTTAGACAAACATTGAAAATGAAGAAATTTCTTGTTTCTTCGTTATCCACAATGTTTTTCTACCTTAAAAAAATCACAAACTTAACATTGTAACATTTTTAACCCATTCCCACACAATCCAGCATTTTTACGTATTAAGAAATATAGCCATGTAACACATTAACAGAAAAGAATAAATTGTTTGAAACAAGCAATTTCATCTTTTATATAAATATCTTTTATAAAAATGTTGATTTCTATATCTGGTCATTATTTTTCTATTAAAACTAACCCTGTTTTGTCGTCTGCAACCACTTTGAACTTAGACCATTCTAAGATTTTGATGATTGGGAAAGGGTTAATTTTGACTGGTCTGAATTTTGTCGTGTGGTAATGGGTTATAGCATGAGAGCATTTCAGTGACAGTAAAGAGTTATAAAGTTGCCTTTATCGATTCATTTCTTGTTCCGTTCCGTGAAATACAAATTGGCCTAAGAATTGGTATTTCACGGAACGGAACAAGAAATGAATCGATAGTCATATACACTGGCTGGATTTCACTTATATAATAATTATTTTCTTTGTTGTCCACGGTTTTGTTTAGTACAAAAGAAAAAAAAATAAAATTAAAAAAAAAGTATATATAACTGTTTTAAAAACAGATTTTTATAACTGCAGACCGGATTATTAGAGTCAATTCTTACAGTTATGAATTTTTTGTACTTTAGCATTGGGTCATCTGCAAGTAAAAGATTACATGAAGATTTTTTCTTTTGCTATCCAACGTCTACAGCCGAGCGTAGAAGCCTCATGCAATGCACTTAAATGTAGTCACAGATCGAGCCATGAACCGTGTCTTACCAGTAGACCACGGACTCCTTATTTTGTCCATTTCTTTTAATGATTAAGATGAGTGCAATAAATGAAAGGAATGTAAATAACAAATGAAATGGACGTGTTTTACTATTTGAATCTGACCTTTTTCCCTTCGTTGGTGTTTACCACTGCTTAGAAGAACTTTTGAGTTATCACTCCTACATCTTAATGCAAGTTTGGTAATTTTTCCAAGATTTCACTGGACAGTTTTATGGTTCCATGATTGTTTGTTTAATTTGTGATAATGATTGACCAGGGACCATTAGATGTGTCAGGTTTCATGCATTCTGCCCCAGTTCTTCTGTAACAGTAAACGTCTGTGTTAAAAGCCCAGCATACTAAGGGTTTTCTACGGTTGCAGAATTTTGGTCTTTCGGCAATACTTAAAACCCTTGATTTAAAATTATCTAACCCATTACCAGACAACAAAAGTTTAGACTGGTTCAAATTCAAGGATTATGCAGACGACAATTTTAGTGGATGAAATTATAAAATGGCGGGAAAATGGGATTAAATAAATAATTTGTTCAATTTCCACAAAGTTTTCATGAGTTCTTTTTCTTGGGGGGGGGGGGTCAAAAATCGTGATTGTGTTGAGATGGGTTAATCATTAAGCAGATAGGTTCACACACAAAGTTTGCGCATAACATCTCAAAAAGATTACAAACATCGCTAAAGATTCTCCTTTTTCAACTGTATTTTACATATCATTATTATTCAGGTACACCAGACAAAGTAAAATGTGGCAATGGGATAAACATTCTTATACCCAATTTGGATTTTGGGGAATATTTTTTTTGACTTTCATTTATCTTCCTGTCTGTCTGTCTGTCTATTTATTGAAAACTTAGAAAAAAATTGTACGTTTCTAATTTGCGTCAATACTATTTGAGTAGCAATGTTTATATTTGGTATGTAGATACATATTACCGATGCACGTTCAATGAAGACCAAATGCCCAAGATCAATGGCATATTTTAACACATACCCTCATAACTTTTTCTCAAATTTAGTTAAGATATGATAATTATAAAGATCGTTTAGTGAAAGTCATTTTCCCAAGGTGAAATTCACGATTAATTCCGTGACATACCAGATGACAAAATTTTAAACTGGTCCCAATTGTAAGGAGTGGCAGACGACAATTTCAAAGTTATGAAATTTTAGATTTTTTTTTACATTCTGGATAGAAAAATCATTTAAACATTTCCTCCTAAACCACAGGGCCAAATTGGACCAAACTTGGCTAGAGTGTTCCTTTGGGTGATCCTTTCCAAGTCTTGTTCGTGAATTTTTGATTTGCCAATAAATGGGGGGGGGGGGGGAAGGGATGACATGGCGAAGTTTATTAGAATTGGAGAGATTTTAGGATAGTTCTTTAAAAATCTTCTATTTACGGGTTGCGGTACTTAGAAGAAAGTGAATTCTGTCAACAATATATATATATGTTGCCACAGAATTGCAAAAAGTATACTGAAATGCACTGTGTTTGCGATGTCCTAGGAAGTTATGCTAGAAACTGTTGGAATTCAGCAAGTCTTGACCTCTACTGTAACCGCTAACATGTCCAATAAATCTCAATCTTAGGTGCAACATGTATTATGTTAACTTGATCTTTGTATCCCAAATTTTGTTTCCTCCTATCTCTGAGTAAACTGAAGAGTCAAATGCACACTGTTCTTATTTCAAAATACACATATAACTGTAACCTAAGTGTATTAACCCATTACCATACGATAGATTTTTAGACTGGTCCAAATTGAATTTAGAAAATAGCCTGAAATTGAAAAACATGATAAATAAAAAAATGTAGAAAACATGAGAGAAGGAGAAATTGCTTTTACAAGCAAGCAATTTTCCCTATTCCGCCAAGTTTTCCATTGTTATATTTCTTCAGGGCGTTAAAAAGAAGGACTGTGTGATCATTGGTAAAAGGAATTACTAATTACGAATGTACTGATTTATTTTGCTTTACCTTTGCTTTCGACAATAAAATGTGTTGCAAATCATTTGGAAGTACTGTAAAATTATGAGGAATTTACTTCTTCTACGCCATTTTTATTATCATTCTTCTTCTATACAGATTGACGCAAAAAAATCATTACTGATTTGATATTGGCCGAGCCTAGTTAGCTACGTCAGTAACACGATGTGCTCTAAATTATGTTGTCTTGAGTTTGAACCCTAGCTCTTTCAACCTTCTTTTCAAAGTCATTTGTCTCTCACAAAGGTGCGAATGGTGAGTAGTGCATCTTATCTGGAATGAGCATCCGGCAGATCAGAAAGAATGTTGTTGTTGGACTGGTGTGAGAAAAGACGGAAAACCATGATTAGATGCACCAGCCTCCATGGTATAACTAAAGTACTGTTGTAAATGGAGGTATCCCACATACATTCAACCAATCTGTTTTGATTCGGGCTGGAAAAATATGTTTTTCAGATGAAACGAATTGTGTAAATTATGGTGTTAGTTTAAAGAAGAATATAAAAGTAAGAAGATATTGCTCGGTAAATATTTTTAACACACGTATATATAAAGATGATACATGAATGCTCTTTCAGTCCGTTGGATGGAATATTCTAATTTAACCCATTATGACCAGACGACAAATTTTCGACAGGTCAAAATTGAAAGAAGTTTCAGAACACAATTTAATATTTATGAAACTTAGATATTTTTTTTAACTTTATGAATAGAAACATCGTTTCAGGCATTTTTTTTTCATTTTACACAATGTTTATACACAATTGTCTTTTCTTTCGGTTAAAGGATCTTGCAAGTTTTGTACTTGATATGCAACCCCCATGATACCTGTATGTCCTATTTAAATCACATGTCAAAACAAATCGTTTAATGCTTTAACCGGATAATAATATCCTAACCCGTTCCAACACAATCCCGCTTTTTACGCCCCCATGAAAAAAGTTTTAGAAAACACTCTGAAAAGTGAAAAAATTGCTTGGAAAAGCAATTTCTTCATGACCAACAATATTTTCTACCCTGATAGAATTTATTTTTAAATTTCATCAACTATTAATCGTCGTCTGCAACTTTTGTTTATCCAATTTGAGTCAGCTTAGAATTGTGTCGTTTTAGCCCTACTGGCCAAAGGCGAGACGAGTTATAGCGATAACGTTTTCCCGTCTGACGTCCGTCCGTTAACTTTTCCTTGTTAAAACGCTCTAGAGTCCATAGTTTCCATCGGATTCTCTTTAAACTTTCCCAGAATGATTGTACCATCATAAGGTTCTCTTCAAACTTTTTCAGAACGATTGTACCATCATAAGGATCGTTACTTTCGAAATTAGGTCAGATCGTTCAAGAAACATGGGAAAAGCGGCATAATTAAAACGGAATTAAAAGACCCTCGTTAACACTCTACAGTCCACAGTTTTCATCGAATTCTCTTCAAACTTTCACAGAATTATTGCACTTTGGTGAATTGTAGCTTCATAAGAATCGTTCCTTTTAATTGACTTTATTTTACAAAAATTCACAGCCAATAGAATGTAACAAAAAAGAGAAATGGTTGGTAGGCGAACTAAATGTTGTAACTACAGCTTGAATAATGTGTAGCTACAACGTTTTAGTCGCCAAATCAACAAAAAAGTTTCATACAAATGTCGGCCAATGTTGGAGTTTAAAGCTCAATTCAATTCTGAATGAATGATTTTATTGTTCAATTAAAAATAGCTTCAAGACAAGGACTTATGTGTATCAGCATAATAGTCTTATGTAGACGATGTTTTCTATGTTCATGTCTTGATAGAGAATTACTAGAATTCCATTCAATTCTAAATAGCATAAACATCCCATTAAGATCCCAAACAAACTCAAAAGCTCTCTCATTTGCCAAAGAAGTTTTTGTACTGAAGGAAAATATTGTCGGAAAGGAAAAGATTCTTGCACCAATTTGTATTTTCCTTCTTTTTTTAACACATTTATTTATTGATTAAATATACTAGGCATTTTGTGCCCCCTCTCTCTCGTTATCTCTCTCTCTCATTTAACATCCACTATGACCTATGACTTAACATCTTCATACAGATAGTCCAATATCAATTTTCTATTCTGCAGTGTTATTTTATTGTTGTTGTTATATTATCTGTCATTGTTTCTTACACTGGAATTATTTCGAGAAATAGCCAGACAATAAGAAATTACCAGAAAGTTTAATTGAGGTTTCGGGCAGTTTAGATTCTAACGTTAGTGGTCATAAGACGTTTTAATGGCAGGTCAATTACCCAAGCCCAAATTCCAGGGAAGGTATTAATAACTTTAATGGGTTGATAATTTAATTTCCCTAGGACCCTAAAATTTGGCCGAAAAATCGGGACAGAAATAACTACCAAAGACTGTATACTTACAGTTAAATGGTGGTTCGTCTTCTTCTAAATTCAGACCAGTCAAAATTAACACATTCCCAATCAACAAAATCTTAGAATGGTCTTAGTTCAAAGTGGTTGCAGACGACAAAACAGAGTTGGTTTTAATAGAAAAATAATGACCAGATGAAGAAATCAACATTTTTATAAAGATGAAATTGCTTGTTTCAAACAATTTATTCTTTTCTGTTAATGTGTTACATGGCTATATTTCTTAATGCGTAAAAATGCTGGATTGTGTGGGAATGGATTAAAAATGCAAATTACAATTTTAAGTTTGTGATTTTTTTTAAGGTAGAAAAACATTGTGGATAACGAAGAAACAAGAAATTTCTTCATTTTCAATGCTTGTCTAAGCTTTTCTACTATAGGCTGTTTAAAAAACTTTTTAATATTTATATATGAACAGATAATAACGAGGCGATGTTTGATGACGAGTTTAATACATTCGGTATTTTATGGAGACGAGTACGTTATTTTACTTTCGTGAAATACAAATTCCTGTGACCAATTGGTATTTAACGGAACGGAAAAGAACAGCCTACATAAAAATTCATTTTTTAATATACACATATGTTGTGATAATACCGAATGCTTAAGAAAAATTGTACTCCGTTGCTATCGGATGTTACAAGTTTGCTAGTAGTCGACTGTTGTACCGTTATCATACTTACAATTAATGTGGCTACTCGCCAATGGGGTTAATAAGTTGACTGTGTAGTCATGATGGTTAAAAGGTCATCGCACAACGCCGGAATTAATAACTAAATGACAAAGAGTAATTAAAAGATACAAATTAAGAATTAAAACCCCTTCTGGTACCCCACAACTTGTTCCGTTCCGTTCCGGAGAATACCAATAGCCGCTTAATCTCACGATGTTCGAAACTTGTTATTACAATTATTTAAATCATTTGGAATGGATCTTAATTTGGATAAAACTAAAATGATAGTTTTCAGAAAAGGCGGTATCATAAAAAAAGAATGTAAAATGGTTTTATGACGGAAAAGAAATCGAAATAATCACTAGCTATAAATACTTGGGTGCGCTATTCACATCGCGATTATTTTGGTCTAGTCTAAAAAATAACCAGGCATCTCAAGCAAGAAAGGCTTGTTTCAGTATTTATAGATCTCAAAGAAAATTCGAATACTTTAGTATATCAGAATATTTCAAAATTTTGATTCGATGGTGAAACCCAATCTTTGTTTCGCTTCAGAAATTTGGGGATTGAATACAGTAAATCTATCGAAAACATTCATGTTGATTTTTTTAAACGCATATGTTGTCTTAATCAAAATACAGCAGACTTTTTCGCTTTAACAGAATGTGGTAGATATCCTATATTAGTTACTTATATGTTACAATGTATAAAATATTGGATTAAATTAACTGAAATGACAAATAACAGATATCCAAAGCAATGCTCCGAAATGCTAAAAAAAAAAAAAAAAAAAAAAATAGACGAAAACGGAAGAAAAACATGGGCAACAAAAGTAAAGAATTTATTTAAATACGGTTTTGGTATCGTTTGGATTTCTAATGGAGTTGGCAATTCCGAATTATTTCTGAAATATTTCAAACAGCGTTTAATTGCCTGTTCATTTAAATCAATGTCAGACAAAACCAACAATTACTCTAAAGCAAAATATTATTAACATTTTTACTCAATGCTTGACGCCGAGAGATATCTTGTTATCTAAATGCTATATGTAAATCTGCATTATCAAATTTCCGATGTTCCAGCCATTCTTTAAACGACATAATTATATAGACTATGAGTTCAGATTTTTTTTTATTGATGTTGAAAGCGTAATGCATATATTATTGAAGACGAATTCCAAATTATACTCAATTGCCCTTTGTATGATTTAAGAGACATCTATTTTGTGAACGAATGGAAAATGACTATCCATCCTTTAACTTGTTTTATAGAATTATGATAGATAACAGAGATTTTGATATTAAAAAACTTGCAAAATTTTTAGCAGAAACTTTCAAACGAAAAACAGAATCTGGTTCGAACCCCGAGTAATAACATGGGTACGTATGAAAAGCAGACCAAACCCTGCAGACCAGCAGACTGCAGACCAAAGGGGTATAAAAAGTAGACCCAGTCCCTGCAGACTGTATATACAATATTGATTTAGAAGACACTATTATATAATATTGGATAATGTGAGATAGTAGAAGTGACAAGGGGTTATTAGCAGAGAATATAGTAATTTGATCAGAATTGGTACATCACCATAGTGGACACTATATATTACAGAAGTTTTTGACTATTCAAGTTTATTTGATCATGAATGGTTTTTCATTGTTGTTGTTGTTGCCCCTGTTGTTATTTTTGTGGGATTTGTGTGTGGGTTTTTGTTGTTTATATATATATATATATATATATATATATATATATATATATATATATATATATATATATATATATATTTTGGGGGGGGGGGTAATTTTTAAAGGTGATTTTTTTAGCATAGTAGTTCTAAAGTTAAATCTATTAAATGCATAAACCTGACTGGCTTCATTTTCTCTTCATAAAAGTCTAGTATATTCCGTTTCAAAAAATGAGAATGTAAGTCCAAATGTGAATTTTCCCTTTTCTTATGATGTTTAAAAAGGGTTTATTCCTTAACAAACTTTCTTCTTAATCTACAATATATTTTTTCATCTAAATTATAACAAAGAAAACTAGGTATAACAAAAAACATTCATAAACATTTACAGGAATTTAGAGTTGCATAAATATAGACCATAACCAAATTTCATAGCAATCAACACTTTGAAACTTGTAGACCGAATTCTGCAGACTATTGTTTTGGATTCTGCAGACCAACTTGACATCTTGAATTAGTTGTACGGAGGCTAAAGCCCATGAATCACTTCTTATTGTGAATTATCTTGTTATTCTTTATGGTTAATGGCACTATTACTAATAAGATTTTGCTCATACACAATTAACCCATTCCCACACAATGAAATTTTAGACCAGTCCAAACTCAAAGAAGTTGCAGACAATAATTTGAAGTTGATCAAATCTTCATAATCTTTGTCTTTTAGTGTAGAAAACATTGTAGATAATGAAGAAATTGCTTGTAAAAAGCAATTCCTTCATTCTCCACAATGATTTCAAAAGCTTTCATATTGAGGGGCGTTTAAAAGCATCATTGTGTGGGAATGGGTTAACCTACTGGTAATACTCTACACAATTTTAACTAACATAGAATATGGACAAGCTTCAACAACAAAAAGATTGGTCTTATAAAGGGATAATAACTGGCAAGGTGAGATAATTGTTGACCCCAAAATTCGTTGACCATTCTAAGTAAAGTGAGGACCAAAATAAAATTTTGATTTTCTTCAATATCAAACAGTTTAAACAAGACAAAAAATGTTCAAACAGAAATTGTATAGTATTTGAAGGATTATTCATGTGAAAAGAGTATGATAAGGCCATCTTTTAATAAGAATCAACACTGTAAATATTGTGGACCGACAGTATTCTGCAGACCACTCTTTTGAATTATGCAGACAAGGTTGTCATCTTGTATGATGGATAAACCCCATAAATCATTTCATACTGTGTATTAACTTATTGTTCTTTATGGAATTGGCACTGTTCCAAAGGGGAATTTTGCCCATACAGCTCACCCGACCTCATAGTGGTCATGACGAGCTATTGTGATGTGGCTGTGTCCGATGCCAGGTCAAATTTTAGAAAAAACCTTGTATTCATTCTTGGTCATAATTTGGCTCAAATGTCTCAAAATTTTGGTCAGAATATTTTACTACTTGATACCTCAGATGAGTTCGAAATTGGATCATATGGGGTTAAAAACAAGGTCGCAAGGTCAAATCTAAGATAAACCAATGAGTGGATAATCGTAAACCTAAGTGGGATAGAAGCCGAAGGCTGTGAAAGAATGTAGTGGTAGTACTGGTGTGAGAAATACCAGGAATCTATTCTTAGGTACTCTAGCCGATGACTGAAATCTGTTAAAAGTGGTGTTAAACCCGATGAAATCAATCAATCAGGTGAGCACTTTAGGGCCAATGGCCCTCTTGTTTTCAACATGATAGTCCCAATATTTCATCGGATTCACTTTAAACTTTCACAGAAAGATTAAACTAACAATAAAGTATCATGGGAAAGGGGCTTTATGAGAATTTGATGAAATATCTTTGTTAACAGAATGCAGTCCATGGTTCTAATCAGATTCTCTTCAAAGATGCAGGGAATGATTGTTGCACAGGAAACACGGGAAAAGGGGCCTTACAGATTATCATACAAAACATTCTTGTTTATGTGATGAAGTTCACAATTATTATCAGTTTGTCTTTAAAATTTCACATAGGACTATTGTATGGTCGTAAGGAAATTTCTTTTCAGAAATGAAATGGGTCCATAAGAAAACACAGGAAAAGAAACCTTATAGAATTTCACTCAAAACGACCCTTTTTACGTGATAAAGTCCCCAATTATTAACCGGGGGGGATTAATCCATTATACAAAATGTCATCTAGGTCTGCAGAATACGAAAGAGTGGTCTGCAGAATACGGTCCACAATATTTTATGGTGTTGATTCTAATGAAAAGATATCCTAATCATACCATTTCACATGAAAATTGCTGAAAATACCAAAACATTTTTATTATAACATTTTTTGACTTCTTCAAAGAGTTTGATATTGAAGAAAATCACAAGTAGTATTTTGTCTTCTCTTTAATTTGTATTGTCCACGCATTTTGGGTCAACATGCTTCTCATCTAACCAGTTATTATCCCCTTATTAGACAAACTACTGTAATGAATAAGATTACCAAATTGGAAACAACATAATCTAGATTTCTACATAAGAAATGATTATAAATATTGTTGTTGTTGAAGCTTGTCTTTTTTAGTTCTAAATCAAGTTAAGGATGGGGCAAATTCTGTATGGGCAAAATTCCATTTTGGAACAGTGCCAATTCCATAAAGAACAATAAGTTAATACACAGTATGAAGTGATTTATGGGGTTTATCCATTATACAAGATGGCAACCTGGTCTGCAGAATTCAAAAGAGTGGTCTGCAGAATACGGTCCACAATATTTTATGGTGTTGATTCTAATGAAAAGATATCCTAATCATACCATTACACATGAATATTGCTAAAAATACCAAAACATTCCTAATTGAACATTTTTTGACTTCTTCAAAAAGTTTAATATTGAAGAAAATCACAAGAAGTATTTTGTCTTCTCTTAACTTAGAATGGTACACATATTTTTGAGTCAACATGCTTCTCACCTAACCAGTAATTATCCCCTTAATATACAAACTGCTGTAAAGAAAAATATTACCCAATTGGAAACAACATAATCCATATTTCTACTTCAGGAATTATGATAAATGTTGTTGTTGAACCTTGTCTTTTTTAGTTATAAATCAAGTTGGGGATTGGGCAAATTATGTATGGGCACAATTCTCTTTTGGAAAAGTGCCAATTCCATAAAGAACAATAAGTGAATACACAGTATGAGGTGATTTATGGGGTTAATCCATTATACAAGATGGCAACCTGGTCTGCAGAATTCAAAACAGTGGTCTGCAGAATACCGTCCACAATATTTACAGTGTTGATTCTTATGAAAAGATATCTAACTCATACTTTTTCTCATGAATATTCCAAAAAATACTATACAATTTCTATTTGAACTTTTTTTTGACTTCTTTAGTGTTTGAGTTAGAAGAAAATCAAAATTAGATTTTGGTCCTCACTTTACTTGGAATGATCCACACATTTTTTGGTCAACATGTTTCTCACCTTGCCAGTTATTATCCCTTTATAAGACAAAATGTTTTTGTTGTTGTTGTAGTTTGTCCATATTCTATGTTAGTTTAATTTGTGTAGAGTATTACCAGTAGGTTAATTGTGAATGAGCAAAATCTTATTTGTAATAGTGCCCTTAACCATAAAGAATAACAAGATAATTCACAATAAGATGTGATTCATGGGTTTTAGCCTCCGTACAACTAATACAAGATGTCAAGCTGTTCTGCAGCATCCGAAACAATAGTCTGCAGAATTTGGTCCACAAGTTTCAAAGTTTCAAACTTGAATAGTCAAAAACTTCTGTAATATATAGTGTCCACTATGGTGATGTACCAATTCTGATCAAATTACTATATTCTCTGCTTATAACCCCATGTCACTTCTACTATCTCACATTATGCAATATTATATAATAGTGTCTTCTAAATCAATATTGTATATACAGTCTGCAGGGACTGGGTCTGCTTTTTATACCCCTTTGGTCTGCAGTCTGCTGGTCTGCAGGGTTTGGTCTGCTTTTTATACCTACCCTAATAACATGTACATGTATAACAGAATTTGTATGAATGCTGTTATGCGCATCTTTTTTTGGTCAACATGTTTCTCACCTTGCCAGTTATTATCCCTTTATAAGACAAAATGTTTTTGTTGTTGTTGTAGTTTGTCCATATTCTATGTTAGTTTAATTTGTGTAGAGTATTACCAGTAGGTTAATTGTGAATGAGCAAAATCTTATTTGTAATAGTGCCCTTAACCATAAAGAATAACAAGATAATTCACAATAAGATGTGATTCATGGGTTTTAGCCTCCGTACAACTAATACAAGATGTCAAGCTGTTCTGCAGCATCCGAAACAATAGTCTGCAGAATTTGGTCCACAAGTTTCAAAGTTTCAAACTTGAATAGTCAAAAACTTCTGTAATATATAGTGTCCACTATGGTGATGTACCAATTCTGATCAAATTACTATATTCTCTGCTTATAACCCCATGTCACTTCTACTATCTCACATTATGCAATATTATATAATAGTGTCTTCTAAATCAATATTGTATATACAGTCTGCAGGGACTGGGTCTGCTTTTTATACCCCTTTGGTCTGCAGTCTGCTGGTCTGCAGGGTTTGGTCTGCTTTTTATACCTACCCTAATAACATGTACATGTATAACAGAATTTGTATGAATGCTGTTATGCGCATCTGCGTGTAACATGCTATATCTACCTACAGGTAATTAATAAATGAACATGCCACTTTAGATAATTTGTTTCATCAATTAATCACTCATGTAAAACAGTGTTGTAATATATTTGTATAATGGGCCGGAGGCCTAAATTCGAAAAAAATATATATATATGTTATGTTTTCCCTTGTTTCTTATCGGACCCAATTGCGAAAGGAACATTCCTTACGATGTTACAATCATTCTGTGAAAGTTTGAAGAGAATCCGATGAAAAAGTGGACTCTATTGTGTTAACGATTTTTTTTTTTATGACATTTTCTAATCAAATTTTCATAAGGCCCTTTATCTCGTCTTTCTTGACGGATCGGACACTATTTCGAAAAGAAGATCCTTATGATCCTTTGGCAAGTAGAGCTAACAAGGGCCTTAGAGACGGATTATGCTTTCCGAATATAGCCCTGTAACAAAAAGTATAAAATAAACAGGGTAAAGGGTTCGGACGGACCGACAGACGTATATGCAGGTATATGCTTGCTATATTCTAGATATGCTAAATTATAACGTACATTCTAAACCTTGAAGCTGTCTGGAAATTCGTTGAAAGTGGCCCATCTACTCACATATGAAGTTATTTCGAAATCAATCAATAATATAAGCAGCTTAAGACATGATAAGTTTCAATGTTTGGCCTAACTTCTATGTGTCGTCTGCATATTCTTTCAATTTGGACTGGAGTAAAAATTTGAAAAACAGGAAAGGGTTAACTTATGTAAAATTCATTCACTGGTGAAGATGAAAAGGTGTTAAAAAAATTCAAACATTTTCACAGTATACCATATATGGACATAAGCCCCAACCATAAAAGCTAAGCTTTTCAGCCGAGCAAAATGATATGAAGGAATCTGACAAACAGTCATCCGAGGATCATCCCTGCGAAATTCGGTTGAAATCCAACAGTCCATTTTCAGTATATACCATATATGGAAATAAGCCCTGCCCATTTAAGACATATTTTTCTTAAGATAAAAATTCTTTTTGATAATTTGATGAAGAGTCACTAAACAATCAATTTGGTAAAATTTGGTTAAAATCCATCCAAATGATTGCTGAGAAAAAAAATTTCAAAGCTTTTACCAAATTTGGAAATTAGCCCAACCCGTTAAAGCCATGTTTTTATTTTGATCAGAATTCCCTGAATAGATCTGATGAAGAGTCACCCAAGGATCATTTCTGTGAAATTTGGTTGAAATCCATCACCTGGTGTCTGAGAAGATGATTTTCAAAGCTTTCACCATATATGGAAATAAGCCCCGCCCATAAAGTCATAGTTTTGATCCGATCAAAATTCTGTGAAAGAATCCAATAAATGTTGACCCAAGGATCATTTCTGCGAAATTTATTTGAAATCCATTAGATGGTTTCTGAGAAGATTTTTTTTTTTTTAAGGTTTTACCACATATGGAAATTGGCTATGCCAATTTAAGCCATGTTTTTCATCAAATCAAAATTCTTTAAAGGAATCTGATAAAGAGTCACCCAGGTATCATTTCTGTAAAATTTTGTTGGAATCCATTCAACTGGTTTCTCAAAAGATGAATTTTAAAGGTATTGCCATATAAGGAAATTAGCCCTGCCCATTAAAGCCATGTTTTTCATCTGATCAAAATTCTTTGAAAGAATCTGATTAAGTCACCCAAGAATCATTTCTGTAAAATTTTGTTGAAATCCATCCATCGGTCTCTAAGAAGATGAATTTTAAAGGTATTACCATTTATGGAAATTAGACCCGCCCATTAATGCAATGTTTTTCATCCAATCAAATTCTTTGAAGGAATCTGATAAAGGGTCACGCAAAGATCATTTCTGTGAAATTTGGATGAAATAATTAAAATAATTGGTTTATTAGAAGAAGATTTTCAAAGCTTTCTTCATATATGGAAATTAGCCCCGCCCATTAAAGCCATGTTTTTTATCAGATCAAAATTCTTTTGAAGGAATCTGAAAGAGGGTCTCCAAAGGATCATTTCTGCAAAATTGGTTGAAACCTGTTCAGTACTTTCTGGGAAGATTTTTGAAGAAAAGTTTATGGACGACGACCGGACAGACTGACGCGAACACAACCTGTGACCTATCTGATTTTTTTTTTCAAAAAAAGTACATCTATTCATGATAGAGAACAAGTGTGCCAAGTTATTTTGAAATCCATCCATAATTGAAGGAGCCAGGCTCTTAAAAGGTCAATTTTTACCTTTGACCTTGGAGCTATCTAAAACCCGGGAAAAGTACCCCTGTGCGATCTCATACGGAATTCACAGATCACTCATAAAAATTATGAAGAAGAGGACCTAAAATAAAAAGGCAAGTTGTGAATCGATTTCTTACATAAAACAATTGCCAAGGGCCATATCATTGGAAAGTTTAAAGTAATTTGTGACAAAAAAAACAAACTACAGCATTTCTTTATATATATTTATATGCTTAACAATGGCTAAATGTTTTTAATACATTAAACGGTTAATTTCAATCAGGAATGTCGAGTCGTGGAGCTGGAATGTCTTGCGCGGGTGATAATAACATCATGTTCATACTGATGATGATAGGGTATTGTAGCTTATTCTCCAGCACCATAGCAATCTCTTCCTGAAAAAAAAAAAAAAAAAAATGACTGAAGGTCTTGAATGTTGCCATAGCTGGTCCAGAATGAATTATGACTTTAATATTCACAATTAATGGGAAATAATCTCTAAAATATCTGAGTAACATTTTCAATTTCAGAGGAACTGTATCATTTCAATCTAGTCAGATTTGAAGTTTAACACAAGAATCAAGGATTTTTACATGTATAAATGTGCATATATACACATGATGTATATGTAAGTATTATTATGTTTAATCCTGTCCTGTTTCACATAACATTTTGTAAAAGATTAATGAAATTGAAAATTGATCACTTTTAAGAATGAAGGAAAAACAAGAGGCCCATTAGGGCCTGAGACGCTCTACTGGTTATCAAGTTTTCTGTTAAAGAAATCTGATATTTAAGGAAGTTAATTGCTTAAAGATTGCATGAAAGAAATAACAAATTGGACTTTATCCCAATTATTATTTTGAGCAATAATCCTTAAGGCCCCTTTTCCTGTGTTTCATGACAGATCCACTTCATTCCAAAAGGAAGTTTTCTTATGACCCTACAGTCATACTGTGAAATTTTAACCAGAATCCGGTTAATAATTGGGGACTTTATCACGTAAAAAGGGTCGTTTTGAGTGAAATTCTATAAGGTTTCTTTTCCTGTGTTTTCTTATGGACCCATTTCATTTCTGAAAAGAAATTTCCTTTCGACCATACAATAGTCCTATGTGAAATTTTAAAGACAAACTGATAATAATTGTGAACTTCATCACATAAACAAGAATGTTTTGTATGATAATCTATAAGGCCCCTTTTCCCGTGTTTCCTGTGCAACAATCATTCCCTGCATCTTTGAAGAGAATCTGATTAGAACCATGGACTGCATTCTGTTAACAAAGATATTTCATCAAATTCTCATAAAGCCCCTTTCCCATGATACTTTATTATTAGTTTAATCTTTCTGTGAAAGTTTAAAGTGAATCCGATGAAATATTGGGACTATCATGTTGAAAACAAGAGGGCCATTGGCCCTAAAGTGCTCACCTGATTGATTGATTTCATCGGGTTTAACACCACTTTTAACAGATTTCAGTCATCGGCTAGAGTACCTAAGAATAGATTCCTGGTATTTCTCACACCAGTACTACCACTACATTCTTTCATAGCCTTCGGCTTCTATCCCACTTAGGTTTACGATTATCCACTCATTGGTTTATCTTAGATTTGACCTTGCGACCTTGTTTTTAACCCCATATGATCCAATTTCGAACTCATCTGAGGTATCAAGTAGTAAAATATTCTGACCAAAATTTTGAGACATTTGAGCCAAATTATGACCAAGAATGAATACAAGGTTTTTTCTAAAATTTGACCTGGCATCGGACACAGCCACATCACAATAGCTCACCATGACCACTATGAGGTCGGGTGAGCTAAAAATAGGGTTCCAGAGTAAAAAACATTCTGACCAAATATCATTTCAATTGAGCCAAACACAGGGTCTCCAGAGTAAAAACAAGATAGTTATAAGATTTATCCAAATGACCTAGTTTTTGACCCCATGTGACCCAAATCTGAACTTGGCTAATATATCATCAACACTAACATTCTGACCGAAAATCAATTCAATTGAGCCAAAAATGGGACCTTTAGAGTGCACAAAAGTATTTCTAAGATTTGACCTATATTTTGACCACATGAGACCCAACTTTGAACTTGGCTGAAATATTGTGGACAAAACCATTCTGAACAAATATTTCATTTGACCCTAAAATGTGGTCTCTAAAGTAAACACAAGATTATTTCAAGGAATTGACATAGTGACCTGGTTTTGACCCAACATAACACAATATTGAACTTGACCTAGATATTATGCAGAAAAACATTCTGACCAAATATCACTTCAATTGAGCAAAAACTAGAACTATTGCCTGTAAGGGCTGACAGATACCCTCCCACTGCTGACTCTTTTTAAACAATTGAAATGTTGGCCATTCATGATTTATCAAGTGGACAATTTTTTTACAAATTTTTAAGTCAATGAGGGGCAATGACTGTGTAAAAAAATAGGGAATTTGTTCAACATTGAAGATGGAAATTATGGGTTTTGTGCAACATCGAACATGGCGTTTATGTTCTGGAATAAACATGTATACATCTATATATGTATATAAGAAAATAAATCAGAGGGGCATAACTCCTGAAACAGTTGATTAATCATTATGAAAATTGCAGGTGCACAAGTTCCCATTGCAAGGAAGATTTTGGTAAAGTTTCAGCAAAATTGGTCAGAAATGTGGGAGGAAATTATGTTCATGGACTGACAGACAGACAGTCAGACAGACAACCTGATTCCAGTATAACCCCCCCCCCCAATAACCTCGTACATGTGAACCACTTTTATTTTTTTTAATCTGGCAACCTGTTTAGGAATTATGATTTATTCTCTATATATTGTAAGAAAATAAGGTTCCCACAAGTTCCCATTGCAAGGAAGATTTTGGTAAAGTTTCAGCCAAATTGGTCTGAAAATATGGGAGGAGATGAGGTCACAAAATTATGTCCATGTACGGACGGACAGACAGACAGACAGACAACCTGATTCCAGTTTACCCCCCATAACTTTGTTGTCGGGGGTATAAGTATGACCTCTTGATTGTGTACAAGGTATTTCTAACTTTTGACCTTGTGACCTAGTTATTTAACTGACGTGACCTAAATTTGAATTTGACTGAGATAGTTTGGAAACAAACATTCTAACTGAATATCATTTGATTTGAGACAAAAATGTGACCTGTAAAGTGCACATAAGGTATTTTAGGATTTGACCTAGTGACCTAGTTTTTGACTCCGCATAACCAAATATCAAACTTGACCTAGATTTTATGCAAACAAACACTTGGGCAAATTCAATCAAACCTATAATATGGTCTCTTAAGTGCACACAAGGTATTTCTAAGATTTGACCTAGTGACCCAGTTTTTGACCCCATGAAACTTTCTGACCTAGTATCATTTGAATTGAGAATAAAATGTGGCCTCTAGAGTGCACACAAGATTATTTTTAGGAAATGACCTTGTGACCTAGTTTTTGACCTTAACCGAATATCTTACTTGACCAAGATATTAAGCAGATAAACATTCTGACATATCAAGACATTTGAGGCAAAACTGTGACCTCTTCAGTGCACACAAGGAATTTCTTATATTTGACCCAGTGATCTAGTTTTTGATTCGATATGACCCAATGTTGAACTTGAGGTTTCATGGAGACAAATATTCTGACCAAGTTTCAAGATATTTGAGCAAAAATTGTGGCCTCTAGAGTGCCTACAAGATGATGACACTAGACAGATGCTGGATGCCAGACACAGCTAGATCACCATAGCTCACCATGAACACTTTGTGGACTCTTTTTTCATGATACTTGACGGATAGAACCCATTTCTGGAATGAACCATCCTTATGATTGTACAATCATTCTTTGAAATTTTGAAGTGAATCTGGTGAAATCTGGGGACATCATTTTGTTAGAATATTTTAGAAAGTTTTTCATAAGGCCACTTTTCATGTGATATTTGCCATGTTGGATCCACTGTCAAAATCAACAATTGTAATGATGGTACAATCAGTCTGTGAAATCTGCTGAATTCATGGTGTTAATGAGGGTTTTATAATGAAATTTTCATAGGGCCCCTTTTACAGAACAAACTAAAGTTCAAAAAGAACAATTCTAATGAAGGCATAATCATTCTGTAAAAGTTTAAAGAGAATGATAAAATGAAAATACTGGACTGAACTGAATCAAGAATTTTTTGCAATTGACCTAGATGAAAAGACTTTCCCCAGTTGTGCCTTGTTGAGACCAACCTACATACCAAATATTAGCATGGTAACTTAATTAGGGATTTACTTATAGAAATATGTTCAGTTGGCAGGTTAAGTTTTTGAGTAACGTTTTAGGGAAAAGGGTTGAAATTTTGACCTTGACCTTGAAGAAATGAAGTTCCCCAGTTGGGCTTGTTGAGATCTATGTACATACCAAATGTTAGCATTGTAACTTAATTAGGATTGAAGTTATAGGAAAATCGGCAGGTTAACTTTTGCAGACAGACAGACAGACACCAGTAAAAAAATATGCCCCTGATCTATTGATGCAGGGGCATAAAAATGGACTTTTTATTTAAAGGGCCATAACTCAGTCAAAAATCAATGGACCATAACCAAAATAGGATATGCACATGTCTGACTTATACTTAGTCTTTCTATTAAATTTGCATCAAATCCGTCCACTGGGTGCTGAGAAATTGAGCGGACACATTTTGGCACCAAAGAGCCATAACTCTGTCAATATCAATGGACCGTAACCAAAATGGAATATGCACATCTCTGCTTGATACTGATTATAACAGTGAAGTCTGAATCAAATCCGTCCAATGGTTGCCGGGAAATTGGGCAGACAAGAAAAAGCTACAGACAGACCGACAAGCTGACTCCTATTTACCCCCAATTATAGTTTGGGGGGGGGGGGTGTATAATGATAGATGTTTGAAGAAAACGGTAAAGACTGAGGACTTTATTGTGATATTGATGATTTTGCTATAAATTTTCATAAGGTCCCTTTTCTTGTGTCACTTACCAGATCAGACTCAATTTACAAAGGAACAATCCAAATAATGGTACAATCATTCTATTAAAATTGAAGCGAATCTGATAAAGACTGAGGACATTCTTCTTTAAATGAGGATTTAGTAATAGTTTCTCATACAGCCCCTTTCCCTGTGATACTAGACAGATCAGGCACAACTTAGAAAGAAACAATCCTAATGATAATACAAACATTCTGTGAAAGTTTAACGGAACAGGCTCCTTTTTCTGTGATACTTGATGCATCAGGTGTAATGTCAACATCAACAATAATTATTATTGTACAATAATTCTGTGAAAGTTTGAAGAAAATCCAATGAAAGCTCTGGAAAGCTCTAGCTCTGGTAACAAGGATTTCTAAATAAAATTTTCATAAGGCCCATTTTCTCGTGTTTCTTGACAGTTCAATCCCCTTTCCAGGGTTATCTCTGGCTAGAAAAAGCTGTCACCATCACTTTGGCCAAATTAAAATAGTTGGGGCCAAATGGAACAAGAGAACCATGATGGTCCTAGATCGCTCACCTGAACTGTCTGATGTTAAAAAATGCAACTAGAGACCAATAACTATAATCAGTTTCATGAAGATTGAGACAAAACGGTGACTTCTATATTGTAAACAAAGGAATTGTCATTATGGCCCCTCTTCCTGTGTTATCCTATAGAACCTTCCCATAATCTAAAAGGTTCAGTTTATCACCTGACCAAGTTACATGAAGATTGAGCCATAATTGTGGCCTCTAGAGTGTTAACAAAGATTTTGTCATTAAGGCCCCTTTTCCTGTGTTTTTCAAAAGTACCTTCCTATAATCAATTGGGTACATCCGTGTGACTAAAAAATTATTCTGACCAATTACCATGAAAATTGAGCCAAAATTGTGGTCTCTAGAGTGTAAACGAAGAAATTGTCATTAAGGTCCCTTTTCCTGTGTTTTCAAAAAGAACCTTCCCATAATCAATAGGCTTCATCCTCATGCCTTAATAATTATTCTGGTAAAGTTTCATGAAGATAGAGCCAAATTTGTGGCCTCTAGAGTGTAAACAAAGAAATTGCCATGAAGTCCCCTTTTCCTTGAAGTCCCCTTTTCCTGTGTTTTCCAATAGAACCATTCCATGATTGATAGAGTTCATCCTTATGATCTAACAATTATTCTGACCAAGTTTCATGAAGATTGAGCCAAAATTGTGGCCTCTAGAGCGTAAACAAAGAAATTGTTATTAAGGCCCCTTTTCCCGTGTTTTCAGATAGAATCCTCCAATAATCAATAGGGTCCATCATCATGATCAAACAATTATTCTGACCAAGTTTCATGAAGATTAAGCCAAAATTGTGGCCTCTAGAGTGTAAACAAAGAAATTGTCATTAAGGCCCCTTTTCCTGTGTTTTCAAAAATCTCCTTCTAATAATCAATAGGGTTCATCTGTATGACCTAATAATTATTCTGGCAAAGTTTCATGAAGATAGAGCCATATTTGTCATTAAGAAATTGTCATTAAGGCCTCTTTTCTTGTGTTTTCCAATAGAACCTAACCATAATCAATAGAGGTCATCTTCATGACCTAACAATTATTCTGACCAAGTTTCATGAAGATTGGGTCAAAACTGTTGCCTCTAGAGTGTAAACACTTCAATTATTGAAGCTGCAAGCCACACGACAGACATTCAACAATCTCAAAAGCTCACCATGAGCACTTTGTGCTCAGGTGAGCTAAAAAGTTTGGGTCAAATCAAGAGGAAATTGGTGCCAAGGTCGAAACTTTTATGCACATTTATTTTCCTAACTTATATGTTGTAAAATAAACAATATACATGTTAAAGAGGTTGTAAACATGGTAATTCATGTATAATTTAGTTCTGAATGAATGTAAAACCTAGTTAATGATGTAAGGTCATAAAAATCATTCTTTTCAAAAAGGCTTTCTGAACAGAATAATCGTTATGACCTTACATCATTAACTAGCTTTTTTTCTTTTAATTCTCATAAGGCAACTTTTCCTCGGTTCTTGTAGGATCATACTGAATTTCTAAGGAATGGTACAATCATTCTTAGAAAGTTTGAAAAGAATTTGATGAAAGTTGTTGACTCTAGAGTGTTAATGACAAATTTTAATTGATTTAAAATTTTTCATTCATAAGGCCCCTTTTCCCATGTTTCTTCACAGATCATACCCAATTTCAAAAGGAATGTTCCTTATGATGGTACAATCATTCAGAGAAAGATAGAAGAGAATTTGATAAAAACTTTGGACTCTAAGTGTAAAAGAGGGTTTTTATAAGAATTTTTAATCAAATTTTCACAAGGCCTATTTTTCCATGTTTCTTGAGGTATCAGTCCCAATTGGGAAAGAAACAATCCTTATGATAGTACAGTCATTCTGAGAAAGTTAGAAGAGAATAGGATGAAAATTGTGGACTCTAGAGTGTTAACTAGAATATTATACTTTAATTTTAATCAAGCCACTTTTCCCATGTTACTTGACGGATCAGATCCAATTTCATAAGGAATGATCCTTATGATGGAACAATCATTCTGAGAAAGTTTGAAGATAATCCAATGAAAACTGTGAACTCTAGAGTGTTTACAAGGAAAAGTTAACAGACAGACTACAGACAAACGGACACAGATGCCCAAAGGAAAAAGCCATCGCTATCTTCTGGCCTTTGGCCAGTAGAGCTTAAAATTATTAATACCTGTTTCATCTCACTCAGTAAATGAATTGACATTTGTAAAACAATGAAAAGTTTGAAATATTAAAAGATTTCAATGACTAGATTTACATGCCACACATGGTGAATATAATTCAGTTTATATTTAGTTCCTAAAAACACCATTTGCTTAATCAGAACAATCAGGCCTATTGAGCGATACAGGCGCTCAAGTGCCTCTAGTTGTTTTTTTTTTTTTACAGAACTATGCACAAGACACTAGAATTGAAAACTTCTCATATTACCTATTAAGCCGGCTGGCCTAGACAAAGCATTTTGCTTTAACCCATTCCCACTCAGTGACACTTTTAAACACCCCCCCCCCCCCAAGAAAAAGCTTTGGAAAACATTGTGGAAAATGAAGAAATTGCTTGTTCATTTTCCACAATGTTTTCTACCCAGAAAGTTGAAAAATCAGATATTTCATAAACTTTTAATTGTTGTCCCCATTTTTCAATTTGGGCCAGTCTAAAATTCTGCCGTCTGGTAAAGGGTTAATCAGATTATCCATATGAAAAATGCCACTTTCTACACAAGAATGGGCATATTTTCTATGCCAACAGGAATGTCCACCATCAGTACTTTAAATGCTGTAATCAAAGAGCTCCTCCTAAGAACATTCTGCTAAATTTGGATTGACATTGGCCTAGTAGTTTGGGAGGAGTTGTCCTTTTTAAAGCTTGTCTTCATTTTTTTATAGCCCCTCCTTGTAGCCTGACCCTGGGGACCAGCGGGTAAAGGTTTAAGCAATTTTGAAAGAGGTCCATTTACTGATGCTAAATAAAAAATATAAAAGCGCTATGCCTTCTAATTCTGCAGGAGATAATTTTCTAAGATTTTTCAAAACTTCTATTTTGGTGCCATGGCAACCAATGCTTGAATGGATTTCAAGTATGCCTTCTAGTTCTGCAGGAGATAATTTTTTAAGATTTTTCAAACTTCTATTTTGGTGCCATGGCAACCAATGCTTCAATGGATTTCAATTATTTAAGCAACTTCTAAGAGTTCTGCAGGAGATAATTTTTTAAGATTTTTTAAAACTTCTATTTTGGTGCCATGGCAACCAATGCTTCAATGGATTTAAATTATTTAAGCAACTTCTAAGAGGGATCGTCTAGGGAACATTCCAACCAAATTTGGTTGCAAAGTGAATTAGGAGGATATGCCATTTAAGGAAATTTTTGATACAGCACTGATGCCAGACAGAATGTGATCACAAAAGCTCACAATAAGCAATTTCTGTTATGGCTTAGGTGAGCTAAAAAGAAGAATAACTGTAAAGAAGGTGTTGTATTATCACACATACTTCATCTTTTCCAAGACTGATTCTCTTGATACCTGTAGATCTTGTCATTGTTTCCTTACCATCCTCATCTAAGTGTGACACCATCAATCTGAAACCATGAAAATGAAACTCATTTTAGATCTCCTGATCACACATGCTCATAGACAGTGCATTTTTGATATGTGGAATGTAATTATCATTAAGAATTTCAAACTTTTCACTGTTTTACAAAAGTCAAGTAGAGTTATGTAAATTCAATTACTATACAGATGAAAAGGTATTTACAAACTTTTACTATATACCATATATTGACATAAGCCTTGACAACAAAAGCCATATTTTTCAACCGATCATAATTATACGAAAGAATTTGACAAAGGGTCACCTGAAGATGGTTCTTTTAGAAATTTGTGAGGCCCATCAACAGCATTCTGAATGGTTTCCGAAGTTTTCTGAATATATTTCATTTATGGAGATAAGCCCACCAACCAAAAAGGCATGTTTTCCATCAAATCAAATTCATTGAAGAAATCTGATAAAGGGTCACCAAGAGATAATTCCAGTGAAATTTGGTTGAAATCAATCTAATGGTTTCTTTTAAAGTTTTCACTATATACCATATTATGGAAATAAGCCCCACCTATTTAAAAATTGTCTTTGATCGAAACAAAATTCTGTTAAATAATTTGATAAAAGGTCACCAAAAGATCATGCCTGTAAAATTTTATAGAAAGCAATCAACTGGATTCTGAGAAAAAAAAATTCAAAGTTTTCACCATATAATTAAAGAAATGAGCCCCACCCGTTAAAGCCATGTTTTTCATTTGATCGATCTCTTTTAAAGGGATCTGATAAAGTGTCACACAAGGATCATTTCTGCAAAATTTGGTTGGATTCCATTATCTGGTTTCTGAGATTTTAAAGCTCTCACCACATATGGAAATTAGCCTCCCCCCCTTTAAGCTCTGTTTTTTCCCAATCAATATTCTGATTCTGAAAGAGTCTGAAAACGCATCACCCTAGGATAAATTCTGTGAAATTTGGTTGAATACTGTTCATTACTTTCCCGAGGAGAAGATTTTCAAAGTGTTAATGTCTTCTTCCTGCTTTTTCTTACAAATTTTTACTTAACTTTAATTTAAAAATCTTCCTACAGGATAAGTTTGACTGTTTTATTGAATGGGGTTTAACATCACTTTTTCAGTCATATCAAGGTGGTTGGAGCACCTAACCATCAATTCCTGGTATTTCATACACCATTTTTTTTAAAAAAGCTGCTTATTTCCTGTGTTTTCTCCAAGGAAGCTGTGTTATTTCTTCATAAATGCAGCTTTAACACATGTGCCAATACCACTGGCTTTCATGCAGCTATTCTTCACCTTTTTTTAAATGGAGCTGCATTTTCTTTTTTCAAAGGCAGCTCTGGGTTTTTAATACAGCTCTAACTTATAACAAGAGGGCAAGTGGCCCTGGCGCTCACCTGCGATTAAGGCTCTTCTTCAAGGCCTTATACAAACTGGGTTGGGAGAAGACCCCCTTTAACATTTAACTTAAATCAACAAGCCCAATTTGGTTAAATTGGCCAAATAATTTTGAAAGGGTTGCCTTCTTTATTTCTATTTAAGCCTAATCACCCTGTGGCTTTAAAATTTTATCAATTTTGAAAGAGATCAATGTACTGATGCTTCTAAATCCATTCATTGGTTTCTGTGAAGAAGATTTTTTAAGGTTTCACCATATATGGAGATTAAGCCCTGCCCATTAAAGCCATATTTTTCATCCGATTAAATATTCTTTGAAGGAATCTGATAAGGGGTCACCCAATGATCATTCCTGTAAAATTTGGGTGAAATCCATCCAACGGTTTCTGAGAAGAAGGTTTCACCATATATGGAAATAAGCCAAACCCATTGAAGCCATGTTTTTCATCCAATCAAAATTCTTTGAAGGAATCTGATGAAGGGTCACTTAGAGGTCAATTCTGTGAAATTTGGTTGAATTCTGTTCAGTACTTTCTGATGAGAAGATTTTTCAAGTAAAAGTTTACTGACGGGTGGACATACTGATGGATGCAATACGACACAACACCATGACAATAGCCTGCTGGCTTTAACCCTTTCCCGTTTTTTGAAATTTTAGACTGGTCCAAATTCAAAGGTTTTGCAGACGACAATTCAATGAATTTATTTTAAAGATAATCATTCAGTAGGGTATAGATATTGTGAAAAAGAAGAAATTGCTTGTTACAAGCAATTTCTTCTTTTTCCACAATGTTTTCCCAAGTATAAAAACAAAGGGACGTAAAAACCAGTGATTATACAGGAAAGGGTTAAGCAAGTGGAGTAAACAAATTTTGTTATTGATATTTAAGCCTATTGCTACCATTTTTTCAATAACTATTTTTCTGCAACCCTTAAAAGAATCGAGGCTAGTAATAAATCTTGGATAAAAAAGTCACAAAATTCCAATGAAAGTGAATTTAGAGTTAACATCTTTGATTTTAGAGTTTATACTTTCATTTTAAGGTAGACTGCAAAATTTAAGACTAGTCCAAATTAAAAGGAGTAGCAGATGATAGTTTAAAGTTTATTGTTTTCAACTTTCTTGGTAACTTAAGAGGCGCTAGGGCGCCTGTATCGCTCCACATGCATAAAAGTACTGATTAAGTAAATTTTTTCATGAATTTAAAATAAACTGAATATAATGAAAATAAATCTAAATCATTGAAATCTTTGAAATAGTTCTAGAGAACCATTTCAAACTTTTCATTGTTTTTACAAAAGTCAAGTCGTGTTATGTAAAATTCATTTTGTAAAATTTTCACTGTATACAATATATTGACATAACCAACTACCATAATAGCCATGTTTTTCAACCAATCACAGTTATATGAAAGAATCTGACAAACAGTCATCAGGTTTTCATTGCTATGAAATTTGCTTGAAATCCATTTACAGGTTTCTGAGAAATTTACAAAGTTTTCAGTATATACCATATATGGACATTAGCCCTGCCCATTAAAGCCATATTTTTCATCTAATCAAAATTCTTATTGATAATCTGATAAAAGGTCACCCAAGGATCTATCCGGTCAAATTTGGTTGAAATCCATCCACTGGTTTCTGAGAAGAAGAATTTTGGAGATTTTACCATACATGATAATTAGCCCCTGCCATTAATTTGTTTGAATGGGGTTTTACGCCGCTTTCAACAATCTTTCAGTTATATCGCGGCGGCTGGAGCACCTAACAATGGAATCCTGGTATTTCTCACACCAGTACTACCATTACATCCTTTCCTAGCCTCCAGCTGCTATCCCACATAGGTCTACAATTATCGCCCCATTGGTGAGAGACAAATAGTTGGAAAGGATGAGTGCCGCCGTCGGGGATCGGACCCGGGACCTCTAGATTGACAGTCCGAGGCGCTACCAACTGCGCTACGACGGCGGCTTCCCCTGCCATTAAAGCCACATTTTTCATCCGATCAAAATAATTTGAAGCATTTCAATAAATGTTCACCCAACAACCATTTCTGTGACGGTTGGTTGAAATCAATTCATTGACCCATTAACCCTTTGCCGTTCAATCCCTGGTTTTTAAGTCCCTGTGGTTTTATACTTGAGAAAACATTGTGGAAAAAGAAGAAATTGCATCTTCATTTTCCACAATATCTACTACCCCTTTGCATGATTATTCTTCAAATAAAATCAATTTTATATTGTCATCTGCAAATCCTTTGAATTTGGACAGGTCTAAAATTTTGCCAAACCGGAAAGGGTTAAAGCCATGTTTTTAATCTGATCAAAATTCTTTGAAGGAATCTGATAGAGGGTCAGACATGGATCATTTCTGTTAAATTTAGTCGAAATACATCCACCAATTTCTGAGAAGAAGATTTTCAAAGCTTTCACCATATATGGAAATAAGCCCCACCCATATATGCTGCACTCTGATATTGGGACAGGAAAACACTAATTTTTACAGTTTTTATTTACCTTTAGCCACAAGATTTCATTTTAGTTATATTTATTTTGAATTTATAAGGACTGCCATGTTAATTAACTACCTTTACACATCAAAGAATGTCTGGTGATATAACCAACTCAAAGAAGAATAGCCATTACTATGGAACGCCACAGCTGTCTGATGTTATGAGCAATAATGTGGACATTCCTAATATTTGTCTTATTATGAGTAAAAGAAATGTTACCATGCTTAAACGCGTTGCTGACTTATCCATACTGTACTTTAATATATCTAACAATGATGTTGTTCTGCTAAAAGCGTTTCTTTGTTATGTCAAAAAGGTATGCTATCATGTTCAAATGTGGTGTTGACTTGTCTAAAAATAGTCTTATTATGTGAAACGGTTATGTCATCATTTCCAAATACCTAGTTATCTGGTCAAAAGATTGTCTTTTCGTGTCAAAAAGCAATTACATTTTGTCTATTTGTATGTTGTTATACTTCAACACACTCTAATTACGTCAAAAGGTAGTGCCGACATGTATAATGTAATATTGACTTGTGTAAGTATTGAATCACTATGTCATAAAATATGCTATCATCTTCAAATACACTGTTAAGGTGTCTAAAATTTGCATTGTTTTATTAAAACTAGTGTGGCTTTGTCCAAATGTAGTATTGACTTGACTAAACCTTGCCTTATCATGTCAGAAGGTAAAGAGACGTGTGATAACATTGGCCTTATTTGTCGTACGGTAGTTTGGTTTTGTCCACGTATGATATTGGCCATACAAAACAGAGCTGTATTATGTCAAAGAGTCATATTAACATGTTCAAAATCAAGGTTGACTTATCTTTAGATAGAGTTATCATTTGAAATTAGTGGTGTTATCATGTCTGAACACGGTGATAACTTGTCCAAGGCATTGTATTTGTTTGTAAAAAAGGCAGTTTCATCATGTTCCCAGGTATGTTAACTTGTTCAAATACTATCATATAATATATAATAAAGCTATCTTTTGGCATGATAAGACAGCGTTTACACAGATCAACATAACTTTCGGACAAAACAACGCCACTTTTTGATATTGTAAGATAATATGTAGACAAGTTACCATCGCATAAGTACATTATATCGATACTTTGGAACATGTTAAGCAGTGTTTCAGCAAGTCGGGTCGGCATTTGAACATGATAAGACCATCTTTTCAAATAAAAGGATTAAGGTCTGACATGTCAACATTATATTTAAGATTCTTAAAACCTCTTTTTACATAACAAGGTAATGTTTTGGCAATTAAATGCCTCGTTTCAACATGAAAATTCTTCTTTTTGACATATTATGACACTTTTTGGACATCGCATTCAGGCTAACAAAACTGTTTCTTGACAAAACAAGACAATGTGCAGACAAGTCAATATGAAATATGAAAACTATAACAATACAATTCTATTTATATTGAATTCTCTCAACTACGGCAGTGACTCTTGTCTTTTCAACCCTAGTGGAGAACTAATATTTTATTTGACTCTTACGGGATTCGAACCTACGCGGATACGAGAACGCCGCCTAGCGCTGCAATGTCCGACATCCTTAACCTCTGCGCTAATTCAATGTTGCTAAATTCAACTAGACAAGTCGAATCCCGTAAGAGTATAACAATACATTTTGACATAATAAGACATTTTCGGATAAAATTAACACAATGTTTGAACAAAATCACACTTCCTTTTGACATAATAGTGGAATCAGTCGACAAGTCAACCTAAAATCTAAACAGAATAACGTTAATTTGAACATAATAAGACATATCTTAGACATTTCGACACCACTATTCATATAATAAGCCTATCTTTAAATGAATCAAATCGACATTTAGACATGGTAACTCTACTGTTTAATATAATAACATGATGTATAGATAAACCAGCTTCAAATATTTACAAAATAAAACTTCTTTTATGCATGATAAGACAGAATAGAAAGAAGGCGACACCGGCGTTGGAAATAATAACACACCTATTGGACATAAATAGGTTAAGATAGCTTTTTGATATGTCAACGCCAAACCCAGAAATGGCAGTAATACTTGTTGACATGATTAGACATCGATAAGATAACTCAGTTCCACATTAAGACATAATATTACTACTTTTCGACTTAATAAGACAACAACTAGACAAGTCAACACCACATTTGAACATAAAAACGATGCTTTGTGACAAAATAACATGATGCTTACACAAGTCAACACCACATTTTAATTCAATAACGCTACTTTTTAACAAAATAACACGATGTTTAGGCAAGTCAACACCATGATTGGACATGGTGATGCTGTATTTTGACAAAGTAAGGTAGAAGGTGGACATTTCAACATTATTGCTCATAACATCAGACAGCTGTGGCATTCCATACATTACCCTTTGTTCTGGATTGAGTGTTACATTATATTTCTCTCATCTTTATTAACAGCATTAATTTGTCCATCTTGTAACACACACACAAAAAAAAGAAAATCAAAGTGCCGTACGCACTGTAATTGGTCGTCACTGAGAAATTGGACATATCGTTGCTTTCCGACTTCAGAATTAGGGTAAAACAACTTTAATTTCTATTACTTACACAACACGTAGGTTCTATCCTAGTGTATGATATTTTCGTGAATGTTAATTAGAACTAATATTATTTTACACGAACGTAAGAACTTGATGCAACATGGGTACCGACAAAAAGGCAACTTTTTGTGAAAACTAAATTTTTAACAATTCTCGATTGTTAAATAGTCATGGTTAGATCATCCCTGCAAGCTTTTTTTATATAGCCAAAACAGAAAAATTATGGAAGTATGATAACTTAAGTTTAAAAGCAAATGCTGACAGCAGGTTCATGAAATTTCAAAACCAACTCTATTTCTGGGCAGAAATTAACAAGTTCCTAAATAGCGCTGATTATAAACAAAGGAAAAAACAATTGATACTATTCTTTGGGCGAATTCTTTAGACAGCTTGAAGGCATAATAATCAAATTTGCTCTCAAAAAGAACTTTCAGTACTTTGTTTAACTTATTGCTGGAAAATAATTGAGTGGCAGTACACCTCGATATGATTGAAAGAAAGGGTTGGTTAGACGTGTTCATCACAAGCGGAAAATCCTTGAAGCATTCATCTTTAAAGCGTGTGACCGTCCAGTTTTCCTTTACTCCTTTTGATAATTCTTAACTTGTAAAATGAAATGATTTTTTTCTGTTTTCCCATCCGAATATATGTCCAGTTGGGCTAAAGGCAGTTTTGGTAAATTGCAGCGACCCAATCTCGAGTTTATGGTTATATAAATTGGTCTATGACCAATTAAAAATAAGAAAATTACAAAAAGCTGACATCCTTCTTTTATTATAAGTATCAGCATTGATTAATACATGTACTTATTTTTCATGTACTGTTCTCATTTTTCTTATCATTATTTCATATATTTTTTGTTTTTGTCCAAGAATATCTATTTTAAAGAAGTTAGAAATCAGGACTTTTTCTCAAATTTTTATACGCCCATCGAAGACGGGACGTATTATGTGATCACCCCTTGTGTCCGGGCGTCCGGCGGTGTCCACTTCTTTGTCTGGAGCATAACTCTGTCACCTTAAGTCCGATTGACTTTAAACTTGGCAGTTATATAGTTCTCATCAATACGGAGTGCAGTGCTCAATAACCATAACTCTACCTGGCCTATTTTTTGAGTTATTGACCTTTATTGTTTTTCATACTTGAATCTTGTCCAGAGTATATCTCTAAAAGTATTATAGCTAGGACCATGAAATTTCATGGGTGAATAGATCTCACCAAGGGGGGGTGCAGTGCACAAGAACCATAACTCAACCTGACCTATTTTTTGAGTTATTGCCCTTTGTTGTTTTTCATACTTGAATCTTGTCCGGAGTATATCTCTAAAAGTATAATAGCTAGAATCATGAAATTTCATGGATGGATAGAGCTAATTAAGTAGTAGTGCAGTGTATAAGAACCATAACTCTTCCTAGCCTATTTTTTGAGTTATTGCCCTTTGTTGTTTTTCATACTTGAATCTTGTCCATAGTATATCTCTAAAAGTATTAAAGCTAGGATCATGAAACTTCATGGGTGTATAGATCTCACGAAGGGGGAGTGCAGTGCACAAGAACCATAACTCTATCTAGCGTTTATTTTGAGTTATTGCCCTTTGTTGTTTTTCATACTTGAATCTTGTCAGGAGTATATCTCTAAAAGTATACTAGCTTGGATCATGAAACTTCATGGATGGATAGAGCTCGTCAAGTGGGAGTGCAGAGTACAAGAACCATAACTCTACCTAGCCTATTTTTTTAGTTAATGCCCTTTGTTGTTTTTCATACTTGAATCTTGTCCGGTGTATATCTCTAAAAGTATAATAGCTAGAATCATGAAATTTCATGGATGGATAGAGCTCATTAAGTGGGAGTGCAGTGTACAAGAATCATAACTCTACCTAGCCTATTTTTTGAGTTATTGCCCTTTGTTGTTTTTCATACTTGAATCTTGTCCAGAGTATATCTCTAAAAGTATAAAAGCTAGGATCATGAAACTTCATGGGTGTATAGATCTCACCAAGGGGGATGGCAGTGCACAAGAACCATAAATCTACCTGGCCTATTTTTTTCAGTTATTGCCCTTTGTTGTTTTTCATACTTGAATTTTGTCCAGAGTATATCTCTAAAGTATAATAGCTAGGATCATGCAATTTCATGGATGGATAGAACTCACCAAGTGGGAGTGCAGTGTACAAGAATCATAACTCAACCTGACCTATTTTTTGAGTTATTGCCCTTTGTTGTTTTTCATACTTGAATCTTGTCTAGAGTATATCTCTAAAAGTATAATAGCTAGGATCATGAAACTCCATGGGTGTATAGATCTCACCAAGGGAGAGTGCAGTGCACAAGAACCATAACTCTACCTAGCCTATTTTTTGAGTTATTGCCCTTTGTTGTTTTTCATACTTGAATCTTGTCCGGAGTATATCTCTAAAAGTATAATAGCTAGAATCATGAAATTTCATGGATGGATAGAACTCATCAAGTGGGAGTGCAGTGTACAAGAACCATAACTCTACCTAGCCTATTTTTGAGTTATTGCCCTTTGTTGTTTTTCATACTTGAATCTTGTCTGGAGTATATCTCTAAAAGTATTATAGCTAGGATCATCAAACTTCATGGGTGTATAGATCTCACCAAGGGGGAGTGCAGTGCACAAGAACCATAACTCTACCTGGCCTATTTTTTTCAGTTATTGCCCTTTATCGATTTTTATCCTTGAATTTTGTCCGGAGTTTATCTCTAATAGTATAATAGCTAGGATCATGAAATATCATGGATGGATAGAACTCACCAAGTGGGTAGGCAGTGTACAAGAATCATAACTCTACCTAGCCTATTTTTTGAGTTATTGCCCTTTGTTGTTTTTCATACTTGAATCTTGTCTAGAGTATATCTCTAAAAGTATAATAGCTAGGATCATGAAATTCATGGGTGTATAGATATCACCAAGGGGGAGTGCAGTGCACAAGAACCATAACTCTACCTGGCCTATTTTTTGAGTTATTGCCCTTTGTTGTTTTTCATACTTGTATCTTGTCCGGACTATATCTCTAAAAGTATAATAGCTAGAATCATGAAATTTCATGGATGGATAGAGCTCATCAAGTGGGAGTGCAGTGTACAAGAACCATAACTCTACCTAGCCTATTTTTTTAGTTATTGCCCTTTGTTGTTTTTCATACTTGAATCTTGTCTGGAGTATATCTCTAAAAGTATAATAGCTAGAATCATGAAACTTCATAGATGGATAGATCTCACCAAGTGGGAGTGCAGTGTACAAGTACCATAACTCTACCTAGCATTTATTTTGAGTTTTTGTCCTTTGTTGTTTTTCATACTTTGTTTGACAAAAAATAATCATTCAAAATAACCTCAGTTCTTTTCAAACCCCCAGTTAATATTAAGCAGTGTGACGGGCGTATCTTTTGACAATTTGGCACCTTGTTGTGAATGGAGTATCTTTATTTAACGAAATTCAAAATAACTGGTTATGCAAAAACAATGTGTGTACTTGGATCTGTCAGCTTAAGCAGACGAGTTTGCTCAAACAGATAATGCTATGACATGGATATCAGCTTGTGCTACGAAAACAACTTTCAGTCCAAACAAGGTTTATGATAAAAGATTGACAATGTATCAATATCACAGGGAAGGCAATTGCTTTTGCAAATTAGTTGTAATCATGTATACATGCACTTTCTATCTATTCTGTGGATATAAGAACAAGAGGCCCATGAGGGCCTGAGACGCTCTACTGGTTATCAAGTTTTCCGTTAAAGAAATCTGATATATAAGGAAGTTAATTGCTCAAAGAAGAATGCATAAAGAAAAAAAAGAGGGCTTTATCCCCTTTATCATTTTAAGCAACAATCCTCAAGGCCCCTTTTTTCATGTTTCATGATGGATCCACTCCATTTCCAAAAGAAAGTTACCTTATGACCCTACAATCATTCTGTGAATATTTCATCAGAATCTGACAATAATTGTGGACTTAATCACATAACAGGATTGTTTTGAATGAAAATCAATAAGGCCCCTTTTCCTGTGTTTTCTGATGGATCAATTTCATTCTAAAAGGAACTTTCCTTACAACCCGACAAATGTCCTGTGAAATTTAAAAGACAACTTGATAATGATTGTGATCTTCATCACATACACAAGAATGTTTTGAATGATAATCTTTAAGGCCCCTTTTCCTGTGTTTCGAATGCCACAATTATTCCATGCATCTTTGAAGAGAATCCAATAAAACTGTTGACTTTATTGTGTTAACAAAGATATTAAATTCAAGTTCTCATAAGGCCCCTTTTCCCGTGATATTTTTCTGTTGGTTTTATCATTCTATGAAACTTAAAAGTGAATCCGATGAAATATTGGGAATTCATTATGTTTACTAGAATATCTAAAAAAAAAATCATATGTCCCCTTTTTACATGATACTTGACGGATTGTACCAAGTTCTGAAAAGAACCATCTAAGTATTTGTACAATCATTCTGTGAAATTTTGAAGTGAATCCGGTGAAATCAAGGGACATCATTGTGTTAACCAGAGAGTTTTTCATAAGGCCCCTTTCTATGTGACCCTTGCTATAGTCAGATCCACGGTCAAAATCAACAATTGGAATGATGGTACAAACAATCTGTTTAATCTGTGGAATTTATTGTGTTAATGAGTTTATAGTGAAATCTTCATATGGCCCCTTTTCTCATGATACTTTACAGAACAAACCAAATTTCAAAAGGAACAATTCTAATGAAGGTAGAATCATTCTTTATAAGTTAAAGAGAATCAATGAAAACAGTGGACTGAAGTGTGTCAGGAATTTTTGTAACTAAATTTTCATAAGGCCCCTTTTTCCGTGAAACTTAACAAATCAGACCCAATGAACAAAGGAACAATCCTAATGATAGTTTGAAGAAAATGATGAAGACTGAGAACTTTATTGTAATAATGATGTTTTGTAATAAAATTTTTATAAGGTCCCCTTTCTTATGTCACTTAACCAATCAGACCTAATTTACAAAGGAACAATCCAAATGATGGTACAATCATTCTATTAAAGTTTGAAGAGATTCTGATAAAGACTGAGGGCATTGTGGTGTTTATGAGGATTTGGTAATAATTTTTCATACAGCCCCTTTTCCTATGATACTAGACAGATCAGGCCCAATTTGGAAAGAAACAATCCTTATGATGGTACAAACATTCTGTGAAAGTTTGAACAGAATCTGATGAAAACTGCAGACTTTATCTTGGTGTCAAATTTTTAAAATAAAATTTTCATAAGGCTCCTTTTCCTGTGATACTTGAAGGATCAGGACTCATGTCAGCATCAACAATCGTGATTATTGTACAATGATTCTGTGAAGGTTTGAATAAAATCCAATGAAAGCTCTGGACTTGGTTACAAGGATTATAGATAAAATTCTCTAAAGGCCCCTTTTCCCATGATACTAGACAGATCAAGCCTAATTTGAAAAGAAAGAATCCTCATGATGGAATAATCATTCTGATGAAAACTGTTGACTTTATTGTGGTACAATGATTTTAAAATTTCATAATGCTGCTTTTCCTGTGATACTTGACGGATCAGGTCTAATGCAAACATCAACAATCATTATTATTGTACAATTATTCTGTGAATGTTTGAAGAAAATCCGATGAAAGCTCTGGACTTGGTAACAAGGATTTATAAATGAAATTTTCATAAGGCCCCTTTTCCTGTGCTTCTTGACAGTTCAAACCCTGTTATGAAAAGAATGATAGTTATGACCTTCCAATCATTCTGTGAAAGTTTCAACAAAATCTGATCAAAGCTGTGGGCTTTATTGTGTTAACAGGGTTTTATTAATTGAATTTTCATATAGCCCCTTTTTCCATGTTACTTGATGGATCTGAACCAATTCCAAAGGAAACTCTTCTTACAAAAGTATAATTATTCTGTTTGAGCATAAAGACAACCCCATCTCATCTGTGGAATTACAAGCATTAATTAAGATTTTTTTAATTGAATTTTCCTAAGGCCCCTTTTCCTATGTTTCTCAATGGATCAGACCCAATTTGAAAGGAATGGTAAAATCATTATTTAAAAGTTTGAAGTCAATCAGGTGAAATCTAGGGCCATTATGTGTTAACTAAGATTTTTTTTATTAAATTATCATAGGGCCCCTTTTCCCATGAAACTTGATGGATCAAACCTACTTCCGAAAGGAACAATCCATTTAATGTAATAATCATTCTGTGAATGTTTGAAGAGAATTTGTTGAAAACTATGGACTCTATTGTGTTTACGAGGACTTTTTCAATCCAGGCCCCTTTTTCCCGTGGTCCTTGACTGTCACACTAAATTTTGAAAGGAACAATTCTTATGATGGTACAATGATTCTGTGAAAGTTTGAAGTCAATCAGATGAAAACTGTGGACTCTAGAGTGTTCACAAAGATCTTTGAATTAAATTTTAATAAGGCCCCTTTTCCTATGTTTCTTGAGGAGTCATATCCGATTCCAAAAGGTACAATCCTTATGTTGGTACAATCATTCTGTGAAAGTTTGAAGGGAATCCATTGTAAATTGTTGGCTCTAGATTATTAATGAGAATTTTTTATTAAACATTTCATAAGGCCCCTTTTTCCTGTGTTTCTTGAAGGATCATACCAAATTTCAAAAGGAACAAGAGGCCCAGTGGGCCTTAACGGTCACCTGAGTAAAAGAGCACCAAGACAAGTGATTTTGTTTGAAAGAATTAGAAAAAGGTTTGGTTGAAATCCCCTCAGTAGTTCTTGAGAAGAAGATGAAAATGTTTAAAAGTTACCAAAAATTACCCCCTTTTGGTCCCCATTTTAGGCACCTCTGACCTCCAGCCTTTTTATTTTCACAAATCCAAATAACCATTACCAAATGATGCTTTTCAACAAGTTTGTTTGAAATTGGCTTTGTACTTCATCAGAAGAAGATGAAAATGTGAATTTTTTAACATGATGAACTTTGACCTCTGGGTGTGGCCCCATACATGACCCCAGGGGCATGACTTTCACAATTTATAATATACCTGTCCTAGTTGTCATGCACACAAAATATTTAAGCTATGGCATTAACGGTTTATTAGAAGAAGATTTTTAAAAGAAGTACCAAAAATTACCCCTTTTTGCCCCCTATTTGGGCCCCTTTGACCCCCAGAACCCCTATTTTCACAAACTTGAATTGGCATCCCCCAATGATGCTTTCTACAAAGTTTGGTTGAAATCCGCCCAGTAGTTCTTGAGAAGAAGATGAAATATTTAAAAGTTACCAAAAATTACCCCCTTTTGGTCCCCATTTTAGGTCCCCCTGACCCCCTAGCCTTTTTATTTTCACAAATCCAAATAACCATTACCAAATAATGCTTTTCAACAAGTTTGTTTGAAATTGGCTTTGTACTTCATCAGAAGAAGATGAAAATGTGAATTTTTTAACATGATGAACTTTGACCTCTGGGTGTGGCCCCATACATGACCCCAGGGGCATGAATTTCACAATTTATAATATATCGTCCTAGTTGTCATGCACACAAAATATTTAAGCTCTGGCATTAACGGTTTATTAGAAGAAGATTTTTAAAGAAGTACCAAAAATTACCCCTTTTTGGCCCCTATTTTGGCCCCTTTGACCCCCAGAACCCCTATTTTCACAAACTTGAATTGGCATCCCCCAATGATGCTTTCTACCAAGTTTGGTTGAAATCCGCCCAGTAGTTCTTGAGAAGAAGATGAAATATTCAAAAGTTACCAAAAATTACCCCCTTTTGGTCCCCATTTGAGGGCCCCCTGACCCCCCCCAGCCTTTTTAATTTTCACAAATCCAAATAACCATTACCAAATGATGCTTTTCAACAAGTTTGTTTGAAATTGGCTTTGTACTTCATCAGAAGAAGATGAAAATGTGAATTTTTTAACATGATGAACTTTGACCTCTGGGTGTGGCCCCATACATGACCCCAGGGGCATGAATTTCACAATTTATAATATACCTGTCCTAGTTGTCATGCACACAAAATATTTAAGCTCTGGCATTAACGGTTTATTAGAAGAAGATTTTTAAAGAAGTACCAAAAATTACCCCTTTTTGGCCCCTATTTGGGCCCCTATGACCCCCAGAACCCCTATTTTCACAAACTTGAATTGGCATCCCCAATGATGCTTTCTACCAAGTTTGGTTGAAATCCGCCCAGTAGTTCTTGAGAAGAAGATGAAAATGTATAAAAGTTAACGGACGACGGACGACGCACGATGCACGACGGACGACGCACGACGCACGACGACGGACAAACGATGATCGCAATAGGTCACCATGACCATTCGGTCAGGTGACCTAATAATCCTTATGATAGGACAATCATTCTGTGAAAGTTTGAATGAAATCCGATGAAAACTATTTACTCCAGAGTTAAAGAGTATTTCTTAAAAGGTTTTTGATTAAATTTTCATAAGGCCCCTTTTCCCGTGTTTCCTGATGGATCTGACCAAATTCCCAAAGGAACAATCCTTATGATGGTACAATCATTCTGTGAAAGTTTAAATACAATCTGATGAAAACTGTGGACTCTAGAGTGTTAACAATAATTTTTAAATTAAATTTTCATAAGGCCCCTTTTCCCCTGTTTCATGACAGATCAGACCCATTTTCGAAAGGAACTATCCTTCTGTTGGTACAATCATTCTGTGAAAGTTTGAAGAGAATCCAATGAAAACTGTGGACTCTATTGCATAAACAAAGATTTTAAATGGAATTTTGATTAAATTTTCATACGGCCCCTTTTCCCATGTTTCTTGACAGATCATACCAAATTTCGAAAGGAACGATCCTTATTTTGGTACAATCATTCTGTGAAAGTTTGAAGAGAATCTAATGAAAACAGTGGACTCTATCTCGTAAACGAGGATTTTTTAATTAAATTTTCATAAGGCCCCTTTCCCCGTGTTTCTTGACGGATCATACCCATTTTCAAAGGAACTATCCTTCTGTTGGTACAATCATTCTGTGAAAGTTTGAAGAGAATCCAATGAAAACTGTGGACTCTATTGCATAAACAAAGATTTTAAATGGAATTTTGATTAAATTTTCATACGGCCCCTTTTCCCATGTTTCTTGACAGATCATACCAAATTTCGAAAGGAACGATCCTTATTTTGGTACAATCATTCTGTGAAAGTTTGAAGAGAATCTAATGAAAACAGTGGACTCTATCTCGTAAACGAGGATTTTTTAAATTAAATTTTCATAAGGCCCCTTTCCCCGTGTTTCTTGACGGATCATACCCATTTTCAAAGGAATGATCCTTCTGTTGGTACAATCATTCTGAGAAAGTTTGAAGAGAATCCGATGAAAACTGTGGACTTTATCGCATAAACGAGGATTTTAATTGAATTTTTAATGAATTTTCATACGGCCCCTTTTCCCATGTTTCTTGACGGATCATACCCATTTTCGAAAGGAACGATCCTTATGTTGGTACAATCACTCTGTGAAAGTTTGAAGAGAATCTGATGAGAACTGTGGACTCTATCGTGTAAACAAGGATTTTTTAATTTTATTTTCATAAGGCCCCTTTTCCCGTGTTTCTTGACGGATCCTACCCATTTTCGAAAGGAACAATCCTTATGATGGTACAATCATTCTGAGAAAACTTGAAGAGAATCCGATGAAAACTGTGGACTCTAGCGCGTAAACGAGGATTTTTAATTAAATTTTCATAAGGCCCCTTTTCCCGTGTTTCTTGACAGATCATACCCATTTTCGAAAGGAATGATCCTTATGATGGTACAATCATTCTGTGAAAGTTTGAAGAGAGTCCGATGAAAACTGTGGACTCTATTGTTTAATTTTATTTTCATAAGGCCCCTTTTCCCGTGTTTCTTGACGAATCTGACCAAATTTCGAAAGGAACAATCCTTATGATAGTAAAATCATTCTGTGAAAGTTTGAAGAGAATCCTATGAAAACTGTGGACTTTATCGCGTTTACAAGGTCGCCGGATGGACAGACAGCCGGACGGACAGCCGGACGGGAAAAAGCCATCGCTATAGCTCTAGTGGCCTTCGGCCAGTAGAGCTAAAAACTAATCAATTGACACGGTAAGGAAGAATTGTCTACATGAATTTTGAATTCTGGAAAACCAAAAAAATACATTCTAATTTTACCCTGAGCACCGACCTCACTCTCAAAAAGTTTATCACTCTACATTGATGTTCATTTAGTATTTCAAAAGCTTAAATTGTGTAATAACTGTTTATTTTTCTCAATTCAAATAAGATGCAAATCAATACCAATAGGTTTCATATAGGAAGGAAAACATAAAAAGAATAGGATAACAATATCATCATAAGTTTTTTCGCTTTTTCTCACAATGTTTCCAAAAGCTTCATGTCTTCATGGTGTCAAAATGCAGGATTGTGTGATAAAAGGTTAACTCAGAATAGGATTTACACCATTACCCAAGGACAACTTTTGGACGGTTAAAGCTAAAAAAGAAAAATAATGGTGAAGACTTCTAAGTAGTTATAAATTTATTTATAAGCGGAAAACCAGATAGAAAGCATTGTGATTACAAGAAGAGTATTCTTTCGTGAGAGTACATTCTTCTTTTTCACAATGTTTTCAATTTTTCATGCAATGCATTGAGTGGAGCCAAACTGTGGTTTTTGATCAAATCGATAGTCTTGAAAAAGAGAGATTCTGTTCTCCTGAACCATAATTTTTCATTCCAAGAGAAAATAAAGACATACACAAAGTAAAGGCAGAAGATAACAACAAATCTCAACAAATCTCTATTTTTGAAAATAACTTCTTTGTTTACTATGTCTTAAAGATCAAAGGCTTTAGAATTATATGATCCTATCTTTTGGTGAGATAAAAGGGGAGAGTCGGCTGTGGCCACACGTTGCAGAATACACATGTTGTTTATCCTCGACCCCTTTAATTTAATTAAAAAAATCAATATTGAGATATATAATTAAATCCAAATCGTTAATCTACCATTTCTAATTTCTTGTCATATTGGGTGTACCAAAATCTTCCAATAATAGGTTCATGCAATAACCCATCCTCACGAGTAAAGGGATATAGAGATCATCTTTTTCTCTAATATGTTAGATAAGTAGAACATTTGCCGCCCTTGGTATGACAACATGGCCATAATCTCTAGGATTAAAACACAAGTAAAAGTGATGAATTTGAAATGCTGTTAAAATTAGTCTGCTTGCTTTCTCCTTTTCTTATGTTGTTTTCGACTAGAACCCTTTGTGATGAAGATTAACCCGGTCATAACCTGTTCAAACTAATTTGCTTTAAAGAGTTTTCAGGTGACAATTCCAAGGAAGTTTGATATAATTTCTAAAACAAAATTAAAAATATTGGGGAAAGGAGATAGAGTTCAAATGGATATAATATGCACAAAATTCCCCATTTTAATTAGTTGCGTTGTAATTTTCTAAACGCACTTAGAAGCTGATTTATGTAGTACCTAAATTCTTCTTTAAATATTTGGGCTTTTAACTGACGTTTTTAAAATCCATTTCCATCATATTGAATGGTCATTTGATGTTTGATTTGGTGTTATTCACTCTAATGAGATTTTTCTACGTGATATTAAGGTCGCCATCAACTGTAGGACTCGCAGATTATACCATTGGTTATTCAACCCAACCCTAGAGGAAGAAAAAAAAAAATTGAAAAATGAGAGATAAAGAGAGAGAGAAAGGGCACTGGGCAACCGTCATTTCTTCACTACGTCGTAGCTTTCATGAGCTCGTAAAGTAAACAACAGAAATACCCATGCTTTTCCTAATATTTCTTTCTTCTATATACATCTCATTGGATTCATTCAACGCGTACCTGCTTAAAAGGGCGCAGCCAATCAGTGACATCAAAAGATTTCAACCAATGAAAAGATGGGAACTACAGACAAATTAATGTGAGGTTTACATTAGTATTTACCTGTCCTTATGTCGTCAGATAAGGACAGGCTTGCCAGTCAAGCTGTAAGTTTGCATAAACTTAGGTATGGCAGCCATTTTGAAATGTTAAAATAAAATGTTGACAGACAAGACATCTCAAATGTAATTCTTGTTTCGTTTCTTTATCAAACATTACAAGTAAGTTCATTTTATCACTGTATTTTAATAAAGGGTAAGTATTATGTTATCGAGGGAGATTTCAATTAATTTATGTAAGTCAATTTAGTTGTGTAACAGATTATCTGGTCTAATACACAAACACTGCTTTTAGATTAGTTGAACAAATTGATAACCAGTTTTAATGAAAGGTGTTTAATTCCTTTGTAGTAATTTGAGGCAATTGTTGTTTTTTTTTTTGTTTTTTTTTCTCATTATCTATTTTTCTGTTGCAAAGGAAACTGCTGTAAAGCTACACTTTGGCATATTACCATATAATTATTTTCTTAAGGGGGATTTGCTTATACCAAAAAAGTAAAATCTAAATAATCTTAATCCAGGATAAATGATGTTTTGATTTCAGGTGCTAAATACTAAGTAGAAGAGTGATTGTATATTGTCAGCTTGATGGAATGTTTTTAAAGCTTACTCCACCCTTCACTCACTAAAGAAAGAACCTGAACTAAAACTTCTGAAATGACAGAACTTAAGCAGTAAGGTTGCTTTGTTGATTTTTACAAAATTAAAAGTTGTATGTCTATGTTAAACTAAAAATTTGCTAGCTATGATGAACATTTTTTAATGTGTGTGCAATAGGTACAATGCAAAAATACATGAAAAATGTATATTTGGAGATTTATGACGTAAGAGACAGTTCAACTGTCCCACTATTATGTTTCTAAAAAGAAAGTTTTATGAAAAAAAGATTTTTGATTTTGTTTAGATGATATTTTCAGGTACACATAACATTAACAAATTCTTTCTTGATATTTGTCCCCCCCCCCCCCCCCCGAAACATCTCTCCTTGATACTGATTATGTCAGCGAAATTTGAATAAAATCTGCTCAATAGTTGCTGAGAAATTGAGCTGAAACGAAAAAGCTTCAGACAGACAGACGGACCAACCAACATGCTGATTCCTATATACCCCCAAACATAGTTTTTGGGGTATAAAGACATAGTTTTGGGGAGTATAATTATCTGAAGCACTGTGGGAGGAGAAGATATATTCACAGACGGATGGACAGATCAGAGACTACCACTAGTCCCAATAGCTCTCCAGAGCCCTTCTCGCTCAGGTGAGTTAATCAAAATCAAAAGCCGTTTTTCTTTAGGTTTTTGTATTAAAATTTTCTCAAGGTTGTACAAATTTTGTCATCTGAGAATCATTCCTGTGAAATTTGGTTGAAATCATTCAACACCTTTCTGAGAAATTTACAAAGTTTTCAGTATATACCATATATGGAAATTAGCCCTGCCCATTAAAGCCATATTTTTCATCCAATCAAAATTCTTTTCTATAATCTGATCAAAGGTCACCCATGGATTGATCTGATCAAATTTGTTTGAAATCCACTGACTAGTTTCTCAGAGAAGAAGATTTTCAAAGCTTTTACCATGTATGCAAATTAACCCAGCCCATTAAAGCCATATTTTTCATCTGATCAACATAATTTGGAGCAGTTCGATAAATGTTCACCCAAGGATCATTTCTGTGAAATTTGGTTGAAATCCTTTTATTGGTTTCTGGGAAGATTTTCAAAGCTTTTACCATTTATTGAAATTAGCCCAGCTCATAAAGGCCATGTTTTTCATTGCATTCAAATTCTTTGAAGAAATCTGACAGAGGTTCACCAAAGAATCATTTCTGGAAAATTTGATTCAAAACCATCCATTAGGTTCTAATCAGAAGATTTTCAAAGCTTTCACCATATATGGAAACTAGCCCCGCCCATTAAAGCCATGTTATTCATCCGATCAAAATTCAAACTTGACCAAGATATAATGCAGACAAATATCAGGATATTTGAGCCAAAAAAGTGGCCTCTTAACCCATTCCCACTCAGTGACGCCTTTAGACACCCCTAAGGAAAAAAGCTTTGGAAAACATTGTGAAAAACAGAGAAATTGCTTGTCACAAGCAATTTCTTTATTTTCCATAATGTTTCTACCCTAAAAGTTGAAAAAATACAAAATCCCATTAACTGTAAATTGTCATCTGCAACTTCTTGCAATTTGAGCCAGTCTAAAATTTAGCTGTCTGGTACTGGGTTAAGTGCAAACAAGGCATTTCTAAAATTTGTCTTATTGACCTAGTTTTTGACCCAATGTGTTCTACTATGGATCTAGACCAAGATATCATCTAGATATAACCAACTATCAAGACATTTGAGCAAAAATGTGGCTTCTATCATGCACAAATACGTTTTCCAAGATGTGACATAGTACTTTTAAGGCAGACCAATAAGGTTTTTCTAAAATTTGATTTTTAGGATTTTTGCTCAAATTTCTATTTTGTTGAGAAAGTAATGATACTCCATGCCAAATATCTAGGAACCCAAGGGTAATGATAAGATCAATTTAAATGAGGCCAAAGTACTGATGCTTATAACACTTTACAGCTTTTTTATTATGAGGAGATGACTCATAAAGATTATTTTCAATATTCATTTTTGTCATGGCAATCAGAGATTTCAATGGGTATCAGTTCCTTTAGCATTTTTTAAAAGAATACCTCCTCAGGAAAATACCTTGAAATTGGCACAGTTGTTTGCAAGGAGTTGTCAATTAAAAAATCCTTCTTTATTTCTACATAGACTCACCTTTAGGAAAACGCTATCAAAATTAAGTTAAGACAGGACCAGTGGTTTTGAAGATGTCATGTAAAAGAAACTGTTGACCCAAGATGGATGTTAGACGCCGGACAGAAGGTGATCACAAGACCTCACCTTGAGCACTTTGTGCTCAGGTGAACTTCAAAGAAGTTTTAAGCACAGCTGAATAAGTGTGTAAAGTTTAATTGAGATTAGTCAAATACCTACTGAGAATTTATCTGGACAGTAAAATGGATGGACAGACCTACCCCTCAAGCAAAACCAAAGGACTGAAAGTACTGAGAAGTTGGAATGCACTGAAAGGGTCATAACTGTGGAATTCAGTTCAAATTAATTTATTACTTTCCGAGTTAGCCTTCCTCCTTTAAACTTAAATCAGCATTCCCATTTGTGTACATATGTGCATAAATAACACACAAAAAGATAAATCCACATAAAGAAATCAAAACTAGCATTATCTTAACCAAATCCCAGACAGTGATGCTTTTAAATGACCCTCATTATGAAGCTTTGGAAAACATTGTGGAAAATGAAGAAAATGCTTGTTACAAGCAATTTCTTCATTATTCACAATGTTTTCTGTCCAAAAAGACCAGGATTTTAAAGATTTCATCAACTTACAATTGTTATCAGCTACTTCTTTGAATTTAGACTGGTCTAAAATTTTATAGTGTTGGAATGGGTTATAAGCTCATGTCACGCGCAGCAAATTTAGAATTATCAAGCATAATATTCTCCTTTTGATCATCTGTAATACATGAACTCCTTTTAGAATCTTGAAACAGAGAATAACAGCTTCTACAGTAAGAAATCAATAACCTCGATGATTATTTGACCCTCAACTTGGCCAATTCTGTAACGATCATACTAAACTCACGTAGATTTTCACTTCAAGTTGATGAGTATGATTGGAAATTTGCAGAAATGCGCAGAAACTTGTTTGAGGGTGTTCGATTCGAAATAACGGTTCTGACTTAGGAAAAAAAGAATATTTAAAGCGTGAGTAAAATTCAAAAGGAAAAAAAGATAATGTTGTAATAACAATATCGTTTGCACATGGTAGTTTTGCCTTTTTCCTAAAAATTCCTATAATATGATGAAGATAGTATCAAATTATCTTCGACCCCCTGTAGTCGTGCGATTTCCTTATTCGGCAAAGTTTAATTTGGTTACTTCCCTTGTACCAAAAGACGCCATTTACACAATTCACAAAAAATCGAAAATTGTCTCTTTAAATTTCCAATGTGGGTGACAAGAAATTCTAGAACATGATGTTGTTATGAAAGGAATATTCTGATTAGTCTTAGCGTTATCCAGAGACTGCCCAGGATCACCAAATATGATTATAAATACAAGTTGTTGGACTTTCGAACCCTTCTTCTCCGATGGATCGAGTGCGTTTGTAAACTTGACTATCATAAATGACATGCAAAGTTTACAACCAGGCATCAAATATGTTTTGTGTGTTTTAAGTTCTTTTTTCTAACTCCATAGACCCGAAATAAGAGAAGCTGGTGACAATCTTTCATAGTTTTTTCCATAAAAGGCAGCTAGACTATAATGCTATATCTCTTCTTCTCAGGCAGCCTAAAATGTGCGATTATGTGATTGCATATATCTAGCATGGCTGTATGTTGCATTCAATACAATTTAACCCTTGTCATGCCGTATTAATAACCTTACTGAATTGCAGTCAAATCAAAGGACTGGAAGCACTGAAAGAACTTCTTGTTCAAAATTCAATATTTCTTTTAGAAATCAACCTCATAAACAACTCTGGAAGGAAAAGTATGAGGAGGTATAGACTAAGATCAGCCTGCACATAAGTGCACCTCCTGCCAAAACCGGAATATTCCAGGTTCAGCAAGACAAGGGTTAAGTCGTTACTGTATTGAAATTTTTTAGACGAGTCCAATGTCAAAGATTTTTGCAGATGACAATAAAAAAGTTGATTTACTTTGAAAAATAATCCTTCAGTAGGGAAAAAATATTGTGGAAAAGGAAGAATTTGCTTGTTACAAGCAATGTTTTCTTTTTCCACATTTTTTTTGTTAAATATAAACACATGGGGACTTAAAAACCTTAGATTTTACAGAAAATGGTTAAGATATTTGTCTGGAAGCACAGAAGAGTTGAACTTTTGCATGATGCCATTAACCTGTTCCTAATTTGCAAGATTTTAGACCTCTAGGGATCATTAATGGTTTTGCAAACGAAAATATAAAATGGATTCAATTTGAAAAATAGCCATTCAGTAGGGTAGAAAACAAATGGCCACAAGAGTTGACATCCTTTTTTTTTTCTTTTTTGTCTTGAGCACATTGAATTGTCAAATGTAACTTCTTTCAAATTGATGGATTTAGTATAGTAATATAGGTAGCACACCTACAATTTAAGTGATATTGTACAAGCTTCAGGAATAAACATGGATTTTCTCGGAAAGTAGTCAGTAGTGATTTGAAAGGTCAACTTATTTTGTTGGCTAACATATGAATGAATGAATGGGGTTTAAAGGCACATCAACAGCTGACGTCATTTAGTGCACCAAAAAAGAATAAAGAATTTCTAGTTCATGTGAAACTTGAAGTGATAGAAATATATCGGACACACTGTCTATCAATTGAACAAAGAATTCTCAAGAATGTTCTTGGTTAACCTATTACCAAACAAACACAATCCTCCTGTCGTACATGAGGGGATTTTTGGCGTTTTACCTTGGTATGTGACCTTGACCTTATCAGATGACCTTGACTTTGACATGAGGAGATGCGTATTATGGAGATTAATCCTAATGCCAATGTATGCCTAATGCATTGTATCTTGAATAGGCTGGTAGTAATTAGCATCGTTACAATTTTGGATAAGTTTTGCAGACAGACAGACAGACAACAGTTAAACAATATGCCCCCTTTCTTTTGATTAGGGGGCATAAAAAATTATAGAACGGACCATGGATTCCTGGTATTTCTCACACCTGTGCTACCACTACATCCTGTCCGAGTCTCCATCTGCTCAATTAGGTTTACAATTATCCACCCATTGACGGGGGGACAAATGTTGGAAAGGATATTTATCGCACCCAAGGATTGAACCCTGGACCTCATGATTACAGTCTGATGAATAACCAACTGCATTTTAGAGTAGTATAAAATATTGTGGAATTTGAAGAAATTGCTTTTCCAAAGTGTAAAGACGTGTAAAAGAGAGGGATTGCTCAGGAGGGTTAAAAAAGATTACCTTCTGAAAAAAATTCTTTATTAGGTTCATTTCTTTGTTTTCCACAACATTTTCCGAAGTTTTATTTCTAAAAGAATAGGACGTCTAAAATTTAATTTCTGATTACAAAAGGAAGTGATTGTGAGAAGAATTATTTTATTGAAATAGTAAATATTTTTTTGTTACAGGATTCAGTGGCTGACTGTGAGTTCACAGCTCTTCTAAAGAAAAACTCTACATAGGGACACCATTCCCTGCTGATTTTACTACCGAACAATTTTGTTTAAGAATAAGTGTCAACTACTTTATTTGAGAGTGTGGGGGGTGCCTAACTGCAAATGTAGAAGTTCAGCTTTATATTGTAATGGAGAAACTTTATGTATACCAATTCACATACGTTGCAGCTTTTTATTCCTCTATTGAAAAGACCTTTAGAGAACATAGTGGGTAAAGAAGAAAGTACATGTAACAAGCAATTTCCTCATTTCCCACAATGTTTCTTCCTTGAAAGACTAAATTTTTAAAATTTCACCAACTTAAAGATGTCATCTGTCTTTTCTTTCAATTTTGACAAGTCTAGATGGTGAAGCGATTTTGTTTGTTTGAAGACCTAAACATCATAATTACAACTTATTCAAGCTTTAGCTACATCATTTTTGTCGCAAACCCACTTTTTATTTTTTTGTTACCCGTTACCGGCCAAAAATTTTGCAAATTAATGCCGCTTGAAATCGAAGAGGAATTTCATGTCAGAATCAATAGGCGGGGCTGAAGGATTTAGTATGCTGGGCCAGCAGTTGGTCAATTAATAGCTCATTTGGGTCAATCAAAATACAAATCTACCATTGACATTTACACTGGAAGTGCACTGTGCCTTCTGACAATGGCAAACATTTGTCTGACACATTTTTGTTGGTTTGGTGACTTAAATGTCATAACTACAGCTTTTTCAAGCTGTACTTATGAATTTTATTATGCCAACTAACCCCACAATTTTTTTTCCTTGCTTCTGCTGACAAATTTTGTAATTGCTTTGATATCATCTTATTAGGAATGAACTGAAACACTCCACAATTTTGTTGTGCAAAAAAATAATTTTCATCCCTAGAGTTTTCTCAGACTACCCAGGTTCAAAACTTATTGCTCTTCCTAGATTTCTGGAAGCTTGAATTGATATTCGACCCTAGAACATTTTGCTCTTGGAAATACTATAGCAGTTTGACCTCTGCTGGATTAAACATCTTTTCTAAATATTTGTCAAGGACAAAAGTTGAGTTCCTTTTGGTATGACAGGTCACATTTAGTTTAAACATTGAGCAGAGCCAAGGAAGGCCAAGGTTCCAAAATTGACCACTATTCCTCTAGAAATATTAAGATGGGAATATTTTGATCCTGTCTAATCTATTATAGAGCTTCTGCAACTGAGCATTGGCATCCATATGCCAAGAGTTAGAAACAAGAGGCCCATGAGAGCCTGAGATGCTCTACTGGTTATCAAGTTTTTTGTTAAAGAAATCTGATATTTAAGGAAGTTAATAGCTTAAAGAAGAATGCATAAAGAAAAAAAAAGGGCTTTATCCCCTTTATCATTTTAAGAAACAACCCTCAAGGCCCCTTTTCCCATGTTTCAGGATGAATCCACCCCATTTCCAAAAGAAAGTTACCTTATGACCCTACAATCATTCTGTGAATATTTCATCAGAATCTGACAATAATTGTGGACTTTATCACATAAACAGGATTGTTTTGAATGAAAATCAATAAGGCCCCTTTTCCTGTGTTTTCTGATGGATCAATTTCAATCCAAAAGGAACTTTCTTACAACCTGACAATTGTCCTGTGAAATTTAAAAGACAATTTGATAATGATTGTGATCTTCATCACATACACAAGAATGTTTTGAATGATAATCTGTAAGGCCCCTTTTCTTGTGTTTCGAATGCCACAATTATTCCATTCATCTTTGAAGAGAATCCAATAAAACTGTTGACTTTATTGTGTTAACAAAGATATTAAATTCAAGTTCTCATAAGGCCCCTTTTCCTGTGATATTTTACTGTTGGTTTTATCATTCTGTGAAAGTTAAAAGTGAATCCGATGAAATATTGGGAATTCATTATGTTTACTAGAATATTTAAAAAAAAATCATAAGGCCCCTTTTTACATGATACTTGATGGATTGTAACCAGTTCTGAAAAGAACCATTTAAGTATTTGTACAATCATTCTGTGAAATTTTGAAGTGAATCCGGTGAATTCAAGGGACATGATTGTATTAACCAGATTATTTAAGATAGTTTTTCATAAGGCCCCTTTTTATGTGACACTTGCTATAGTCAGATCCACGGTCAAAATCAACAATTGGAATGATGGTACAAACAATCTGTTTAATCTGTGGAATTTATTGTGTTAATGAGTTTATAGTGAAATCTTCATAGGGCCCCTTTTCTCATGATACTTTACAGAACAAACCAAATTTCAAAAGGAACAATTCTAATGAAGGTAGAATCATTCAAGTTCATTCAAGAGAATCAATGAAAACAGTGGACTGAAGTGTGTCAGGAATTTTTGTAACTAAATTTTCATAAGGCCCCTTTTTCCATGAAACTTAACAAATCAGACCCAATGAACAAAGGAACAATCCTAATGATAGTTTGAAGAAAATGATGAAGACTGAGAACTTTATTGTAATAATGATGTTTTGTAATAAAATTTTTAAAAGGTCCCTTTTCTTGTGTCACTTAACCAATCAGACCTAATTTACTAAGGAACAATCCAAATGATGGTACAATCATTCTATTAAAGTTTGAAGAGATTCTGATAAAGACTGAGGGCATTGTGGTGTTAATGAGGATTTGGTAATAATTTTTCATACAGCCCCTTTTCCTATGATACTAGACAGATCAGGCCCAATTTGGAAAGAAACAATCCTTATGATGGTACAAACATTCTGTGAAAGTTTGAACAGAATCTGATGAAAACTGCAGACTTTATGTTACAATCATTCTATTAAAGTTTGAAGAGATTCTGATAAAGACTGAGGGCATTGTGGTGTTTATGAGGATTTGGTAATAATTTTTCATACAGCCCCTTTTCCTATGATACTAGACAGATCAGGCCCCATTTGGAAAGAAACAATCCTTATGATGGTACAAACATTCTGTGAAAGTTTGAACAGAATCTGATGAAAACTGCAGACTTTTTCTTGGTGTCAAATTTTTAAAATAAAATTTTCATAAGGCTCCTTTTCCTGTGATACTTGAAGGATCAGGACTCATGTCAGCATTAACAATCGTGATTATTGTACAATGATTCTGTGAAGGTTTCAATAAAATCCAATGAAAGCTCTGGACTTAGTTACAAGGATTATAGATAAAATTCTCAAAAGGCCCCTTTTCCCATTATACTAGACAGGTCAAGCCTAATTTCAAAAGAAAGAATCCTTATGATGGAATTATCATTGTGTGAAATTTAACATAATCTGTTGAAATCTGTTGACTTTATTGCGGTACAATGATTTTAAAATTAAATTTCATAATGCTGCTTTTCCTGTGATACTTGACGGATCAGGTCTAATGCAAACATCAACCATCATTATTATTGTACAATTATTTTGTGAATGTTTGAAGAAAGGAATAATATCCGATTCTGAAAGGAACAATCCTTATGATGGTACAATCATTCTGTGAAAGTTTAAAGAGAATCCGTTGAAAATTGTTGGCTCTAGATTATTAATGAGAATTTTTTATCAAAATTTTCATAAGGCCCCTTTCTCCTGTGTTTCTTGATGGATCATACCAAATGGTACAATCATTCTGAGAAAGTTAGAAGAGAATCCGATGAAAACTATGGACACTATCGCATAACTGAGGATTCTTGATGGAATTTTAAATTGAATTTTCTTAAGGCCCCTTTTCCAATGTTTCTTGACGGATCATACCCAATTCCGAAAGGAACGATCCTTATGATGTTACAATCATTGTGTGAGAGTTTGAAGAGAATCCGCTGAAAACTGTGGACTCCATTGCGTAAACGAGGATTTTTTAAGTAAGTTTTCATAAGGCACCTTTTCCCATGATTCTTGACGGATCTGACCCAATTTCGAAAGGAACGATCCTTATGTTGGTACAATCATTCTGTGAAAGTTTGCATTGAATCTGAATCTGGTTTCTAGAGTGTTAACGAGAATTTTTAAATTAAATTTTCATAAGGCCCCTTTTCCCGTGTTTCTAGACGGATCATACCCATTTTCGAAAGAAACAATCCTTATGATGGTACAATCATTCCGTGAAAGTTTGAAGAGGATCCAATGAGAACTGTGGACTCTATCGTGTAAACGAGGATTTTTACTGGAATTTCAAATTAAATTTTCATAAGGCCCCTTTCCCCATGTTTCTTGATGGATCATACCAAATTTGGAAAGGAATGATCCTTATGTTGGTTCAATCATTCTGTGAAAGTTTGAATTGAATCTGATGAAAACTGTGGACTCTAGAGTGTAAACGAGGATTTTTTAATTAAATTTTCATAAGGCCCCTTTTCCCGTTTCTTGACGGATCATATCCAATTTCGAAAGGAACAATCCTTGTGATGGTACTATCATTCTGAGAAAGTTTGAAGAGAATACGATGAAACCATTGCATAAACGAGGATTTTTTATTGAATTTTTAATTAAATTTTCATAAGGCCCCTTTTCCCGTGTTTCTTGACAGATCATACCCATTTTTGAAAGGAACTATCCTTCTGATGGTACAATCATTCTGTGAAAGTTTGAAGAGAATTCGATGAAAACTGTGGACTTTATTGCGTAAACGAGGATTTTCTAATTAAGTTTTAATTAGGCCCCTTTTCCCGTGTTTCTTGACGGATCTGACCCAATTTTGAAAGGACCGATCCTTATGATGGTACAATCATTCTGTGAAAGTTTGAAGGGAATCTGATGAAAACTGTGGACTCTATAGCGTAAACAAGGAAAAGTTTAACGGACGGACAACGGACGGACAGCCGGACGGACGCACAGACGCCGGACGGGAAAAAGCCATCGCTATAGCTCTAGTGGCCTTCGACCAGTAGAGCTAAAAACAAGTTATTTCTTTATTTTACCCAATGTCTTCTGAAGTTGTTTTCATGAGGTGCATAAAAAAGTTGGATTGTGTGACAATGGGTTAAACTATCTATACAGTAAGTGTCAAATTAATTTGAGTTTGTTTTCTTTTATTTATGAAAGACCATGTGTGAAGAGAAATAAATAAATTTAAACAGCAATGTGAAATTTGTCAATTTTTCATCAGCTTGGCTTTTTTGGAGATAACTTGAAGTATTGCGATAGCCTTGGTGTTGTTGTCATTGGTGTTGTGCGAAAACTTTGACATTTTGTGATATCTCTTGTTCTACTTAAAGCATTCACTTAAAACTTGGCACACTTGCTCACTATCAAAAGAGCAACCTTTACTATCTAGGGGAATAACTCTAGATGCATTTTGTCCACTATCCAGCACCCAACAGCCGAGCATAGGCACCCGTAGGTGGTACTCTTGTTAACCTTGTTTCTACACTTTAATGGATTTCCAGTACCATTAGGTAGCCATCTAATTAACCAATCACCATAAAAGAATATTTTAGTCTGGTGCAAATTGAAAGAAGTCGCAAGCGACATTTAAAATTGTGCTACAACTGAACAAGAGGCCCAGTGGGCCTTAAAGGTCACCTGAGTAAAAGAGCACCAAGACAAGTGATTTTATTTGAAAGAATTAGAAAAAGGTTTGGTTGAAATCCCCTCAGTAGTTCTTGAGAAGAAGATGAAAATGTTTAAAAGTTACCAAAAATGACCCCCTTTTGGTCCCCATTTTAGGCACCCCTGACCTCCAGCCTTTTAATTTTCACAAATCTGTATGATCAGTACCCAATGATGCTTTTCACCAAGTTAGTTTGAAATTGGCTTAGTACTTCATCAGAAGAAGGTGAAAATGTGAATTTTTTAACATGATGAACTTTGACCTCTGGGTGTGGCCCCATACATGACCCCAGGGGCATGAATTTCACAATTTATAATATACCTGTCCTAGTTGTCATGCACACAAAATATTTAAGCTCTGGCATTAACGGTTTATTAGAAGAAGACTTTTAAAGAAGTACCAAAAATTACCCCTTTTTGCCCCCTATTTGGGCCCCTTTGACCCCCAGAACCCCTATTTTCACAAACTTGAATTGGCATCCCCAAATGATGCTTTCTAAGAAGTTTGGTTGAAATCCCCCCAGTAGTTCTTGAGAAGAAGATGAAATATTTAAAAGTTACCAAAAATTACCCCCTTTTGGTCCCCATTTTAGGCACCCCTGACCCCCTAGCCTTTTTATTTTCACAAATCCAAATAACCATTACCAAATGATGCTTTTCAACAAGTTTGTTTGAAATTGGCTTTGTATTCATCAGAAGAAGATGAAAATGTGAATTTTTTAACATGATGAACTTTGACCTCTGGGTGTGGCCCCATACATGACCCCAGGGGCATGAATTTCACAATTTATAATATACCTGTCCTAGTTGTCATGCACACAAAATATTTAAGCTCTGGCATAAACGGTTTATTAGAAGAAGATTTTTAAAGAAGTACCAAAAATTACCCCTTTTTGGCCCCTATTTGGGCCCCTTTTACCCCCAGAACCCGTTTTTTCACAAACTTGAATTGGCATCCCCCAATGATGCTTTCTAAGAAGTTTGGTTGAAATCCCCCCAGTAGTTCTTGAGAAGAAGATGAAATATTTAAAAGTTACCAAAAATTACCCCCTTTTGGTCCCCATTTTAGGGCCCCCTGACCCCCTAGCCTTTTTATTTTCACAAATCCAAATAACCATTACCAAATGATGCTTTTCAACAAGTTTGTTTGAAATTGGCTTTGTACTTCATCATCAGAAGATGAAAATGTGAATTTTTTAACATGATGAACTTTGACCTCTGGGTGTGGCCCCATACATGACCCCAGGGGCATGAATTTCACAATTTATAATATACCTGTCCTAGTTGTCATGCACACAAAATATTTAAGCTCTGGCATTAACAGTTTATTAGAAGAAGATTTTTAAAGAAGTACCAAAAGTTACCCCTTTTTGGCCCCTATTTGGGCCCCTTTTACCCCCAGAACCCCTATTTTCACAAACTTGAATTGGCATCCCCCAATGATGCTTTCTACAAAGTTTGGTTGAAATCCGCCCAGTAGTTCTTGAGAAGAAGATGAAATATTTAAAAGTTACCAAAAATTACCCCCTTTTGGTCCCCATTTTAGGGCCCCCTGACCCCCCCAGCCTTTTTATTTTCACAAATCCAAATAACCATTACCAAATGATGCTTTTCAACAAGTTTGTTTGAAATTGGCTTTGTATTCATCAGAAGAAGATGAAAATGTGAATTTTTTAACATGATGAACTTTGACCTCTGGGTGTGGCCCCATACATGACCCCAGGGGCATGAATTTCACAATTTATAATATACCTGTCCTAGTTGTCATGCACACAAAATATTTAAGCTCTGGCATTAACGGTTTATTAGAAGAAGATTTTTAAAGAAGTACCAAAAGTTACCCCTTTTTGGCCCCTATTTGGGCCCCTTTTACCCCTATTTTCACAAACTTGAATTGGCATCCCCCAATGATGCTTTCTACCAAGTTTGGTTGAAATCCGCCCAGTAGTTCTTGAGAAGAAGATGAAAATGTATAAAAGTTAACGGACGACGCACGACGGACGACGACGGACAAACGATGATCGCAATAGGTCACCATGACCATTCGGTCAGGTGACCTAAAAATAAGAGCCTAATAGGGTGAAAAACATTGTTGTTTTTAACAAGCAATTTCTCCTTATCAAACAAAGTTTTCTATGAGTGATTTCTTCAGGGCATCAGAGAGCATCATTGTGTAGTAATGGGTTAAGCAAATTAATTAAGAAGAGACTTTTATATACCCATCAAAAAGACGCATTATGGGATCACCCATGGCATCAAAGTCTTTGTCTGGGGCATAAAATTGGAACCTTAGGTCTTATCAACTTGAAACTTGGCAGTTGTATTCATTGCGGAGTCCAGTGCACGAGAGCTATGGTAAAATAAAATTGAATAAAAAAAAAACAATTGATGAATTGTGTCAGCTATGCACCTTACCTTGTTTTTTGTCATTTCTAAAGCCTGTACAACAACAACACTTTATCTGAAGCACCAGTTGCTTATCTCAAATGTCAAATCTTGTGATGACTTTTGTCTATTGTCAGAAAGAATGTGGTTTGAACTCATGACCAGTGGCTTGAGATCAAGGTGCTAACCTGGAAAGGTCATAGTGAAGTAGAATAACCTTTCAGAAAGTCTGGTTAGAACAAAAGTCTTCATAGTCTGCAATCTTGATTGCATTATTTACTTGGACATTTTCCAAGTCCCCCCTCCCCCTTTTTTTTTTATTGATGATCACATATTCCGAAACAAATAGTCATTGTATGTTAATGAATCAGGAGACATTAAAAAGAGTTTAGAAATGTGTCAGTGAGTATTGATCTCAAATCATTTTTCGATGGTTTGGCAACTATTTTGTCATAACTGCAGCTTACGAAAGCGGTATAAATGACATTTTAGGCCCAAACCAATGATTTTTATGCACCTGCCGTGTAATTGCAAGGGGATATAGAGTAACCAATGTCCATGGTTGATATGTATGTCTGCAATTGTATTCCAGAGCATATATTCTAAATTAATTGATTTCACACGTACTTGATGAGTACTGGTGTCATACATAGAGTTTTTTTGGGTATTCCGAAGTTCAAGGTCACAACTGATGGTCATGTGACAAGCATGAAAGACAGGCAATACCTTCCCTGAGACATTTCTATTTTTTGTCTTCTAGCCCACTTGAAATGAATTTTGACATAGTCCCAAGGTCAAACACTGAAGTGAGCCTTTCCAGAGTATATCATCTACATTTCCGCATGGATTATGAGGTAACTTGGCTCGAATGCTCTCATGGTTGCAAACCATAGTGCAGTGGTAATGCGTAGGACGCCTTGTCATTGGGTCCCGGGTTTGATCCCGACTTAACCAATCAGACCTAATTTACAAAGGAACAATCCAAATGATGGTACAATCATTCTATTAAAGTTTGAAGAGATTCTAATAAAGACTGAGGACATTGCTGTGTTTATGAGGATTTGGTAATAATTTTTCATACATTCCCTTTTCCTATGATACTAGACAGATCAGGCCCAATTTGGAAAGAAACATTCCTAATGATGGAACAAACATTCTGTGAAAGTTTGAACAGAATCTGATGAAAACTGCAGACTTTATCTTGGTGTAAAATTTTTAAAATAAATTTTTTATAAGGCACCTTTTCCTGTAATACTTGAAGGATCAGGTCTCAAGTCAGCATCAACAATCGTGATTATTGAACAATGATTCTGTGAAGGTTTGAAGTAAATCTGATGAAATCTCTGGACTTGGTTACAAGGATTATAGATAAAATTCTTGAAAGGCCCCTTTTCCAATGATACTAGACAGATCAAGCCTAACTCAAAAAGAAAGAATCCTCATGATGGAATAATCATTCTGTGAAAGTTTTAACAGAAACTGCAGACTTTATCTTGGTACAAGGATTTTAAAATTAAATTTCATAATGCTCCTTTTCCTGTGATACTTGACTGATCAGGTCTAATGCAAACATCAAAAATCATTATTATTCAAAATTATTCTGTGAATGTTTGAAGAAAATCCAATGAAAGCTCTGGACTTGGTAACAAGGATTTATAAATGAAAATTTTCATAAGGCCCCTTTTCCTGTGTTTCTTGACAGTTCAAACCCTGTTATGAAAAGAATAATAATTATGACCTTCCAATCATTCTGCAAAAGTTTCAACAAAATCTGATCAAAGCTGTGGGCTTCATTGTGTTAACAGGGTTTTATTAATTGAATTTTCATATAGCCCCTTTTCTCATGTTACTTGATGGATCTCAACCAATTCCAAAGGGAACTCTACTTACAAAAGTATAATTAATTCTGTTTACAACCCCATCTCATCTGTGGACTTACAAGCATTAATTAAGATTTTTTTAATTGAATTTTCCTAAGGCCCCTTTTCCTATGTTTCTCAATGGATCAGACCCAATTTGAAAGGAACAATCCTTATGATGGTACAATCATTAAGTGAAAGTCGATCAGGTGAAATCTAGGGCCATGATGTGCAAGATTTTTTTATTAAATTTTCATAGGGCCCCTTTTCCCATGAAACTTGATGGATCAAACCTACATCCATTTAATGTAATAATCATTCTGTGAATGTTTGAAGAGAATTTGTTGAAGACTATGGACTCTATTGTGTTTACGAGGACTTTTTCAATCCAATTTTTATTGGGCCCCTTTTTCCCTGTGGTCCTTGACTGATCATACCAAATTTTGAAAGGAACAATTCTTATGATGGTACAATCTTCTGTGAAAGTTTGAATTAAATCTGATGAAAACTGTGGACTCTAGAGTGTTAACAAAGATCTTTGAATTAAATTTCAATAAGGCCCCTTTTCCTATGTTTCTTAAAGAATAATATCCGATTCCAAAAGGAACAATCCTTATGATTGTACAATCATTCTGTGAAAGTTTGAAGAGAATCTGTTGAAAATTGTTGGCTCTAGATTATTAATGAGGATTTTTTATTAAAATTTTCGTAAGGCCCCTTTTTCCTGTGGTCCTTGACTGATCATACCCAAATGAAAGGAACAATCCCTATGATAGTACAATCATTCTGTGAAAGTTTGAAGGGAATCCGATGAAAACTGTTGACTCCAGAGTGTTAACAAGGATTTCTTAAAAGATTTTTTGATTATATTTTCATTGGACCCCTTTTCCGTGTTTCCTGATGGATCTGACCCAATTCCCAAAGGAACAATCCTTATGATGGTTAAATCAATCTGTGAAAGTTAAAATTGAATCTGATCCAAACTGTGGAGTGTTAGCATGAATTTTTTATCAAATTTTCATATGGCTTCTTTTCCTCTGTTTCGTGACTGATCATACCCAATTTCGAAAGGAATGTTCCTTATGATGGTACAATCATTCTGTGAAAGTTTGAAGAGAATCTGATGAAAACTGTAGACTCTAGAGTGTTAACATGGATTGTTTATTGAATTTTAAATGAAATTTTCATAAGGCCCATTTTCCCACGTTTCTAGACGGATCAATCCAAGTTTTTAAAGAGAGATCCTTATGTTGGTTAAATCAATCTGTGAAAGTTAAAATTGAATCTGATCCAAACTGTGGAGTGTTAGCGAGAATTTTTGATCAAATTTTCATATGGCTTCTTTTCCTGTGTTTCGTGACTGATCATACCCAATTTCGAAAGGAATGTTCCTTATGATGGTACAATCATTCTGTGAAAGTTTGAAGAGAATCTGATGAAAACTGTTGACTCAAGAGTGTTAACATGGGTTTTTTATAGAATTTTAAATGAAATTTTCATAAGACCCATTTTCCCACGTTTCTAGACGGATCAATCCAAGCTTTTAAAGAGAGATCCTTATATTGGTTAAATCAATCTGTGAAAGTTAAAATTGAATCTGATCAAAACTGTGGAGTGTTAGCGAGAATTTTTGATCAAATTTTCGTATGGCTTCTTTTCCTGTGTTTCGTGACTGATCATACCAAATTTCGAAAGGAATGTTCCTTATGATGGTACAATCATTCTGTGAAATTTTGAAGAGAATCTGATGAAAACTGTGGACTCAAGAGTGTTAACATGGATTTTTTATTGAATTTTTAATGAATTTATAAATGGCTCCTTTCACGTTTCTAGAGGGATCAATCCAAATCAATCAAATTTCGAAAGGAACAATCGTTATGATGGTACAATCAATCTGTGAGTTTGAATTGAATCTGATGAAAACTGTGGACTCCAGAGAGTTAACGAGGATTTTTTTAATTAAATTTTCATAAGGCCCCTTTTCCTGTATTTCTTGATGGTTAATACCCGTTTTGGAAAGGAACAATTCTTATGATGGTACAATCATTCTGTGAAAGTTTGAAGAGGATCCAATGAATACTGTGGACTCTATCGCGTAAACGAGGATTTTTAATTAAATTTTTAATTAAATTTTCATAAAGCCCCTTTTCCCATGTTTCTTGATGGATCATACCTAATTTCCAAAGGAACAATCCTTATGATGGTACAATCATTCTGTGAAAGTTTCAAGAGAATCCAATGAAAACTGTGGACTCTATCGCGTAAACAAGGAAAAGTTTAACGGACGGACGATGGAAGGACGGAAGCCAGACGGGAAAAGCAATCGCAATAGCTCTAGTGACCTTTGGCCAGTAGAGCTAATAATTAAGTAACAAGAGGCCCATAGGGCTTTATCGGTCACCTGAGTCAAAAGAGCACAAAAACAAATAAAAGTCCACCAGATTATGCTACATACTTAATATCAAAGCTCTAAGCCTTTTAGTTTGGGAGAAGAAGAGTTTAACATTTCATTATATAAGCCATATGTAAAATTCATGACATCTGGGAATGGGCTAATTATGACCCTAAGACCATAATTCATGAAATATTGATAGAGATCCACCAGATGATGCTGTATTCCAAATATCAAAGTTCTAGGCCTATCTGTTTGAGAGAAGAAAAATTTTAAGGTTTTGACTATATAAGCATATGTTGAATTTGTGACATACAGGATTGGGCTGATTTAAATCCTGAGGCAATAATTTTTACAATCTAAATAGAGGTCCACAAGATGATGCTGTATACTAAATATCAAAGTTCTATGCCCTCCTGTTTTGGAGAAGAAGATTTTTACAAATTTCACTATATAAGCCAATGTTAAATTTGTGACATCCAGGAAAGGGCTAAATCTGTCTCTTGGGCCATGATTTCTACAATCTTGATAGAAATTCACCAGATGATGCTACAAACTAAATATAAAAGCTCTAGGTCCTCTAGTTTTGGTGAAGAAGATTTTTGAAATTTTCACTGAATAAGCCTATGTCAAACTTGTGACATCCCGGAACGGGCTAATTTTGACTCTTGGGTTATAATTCAAACAATATTGATAGAGGTCCACTAGATGATGTCACATACCCAATATCAATGCAGTAGATTTTTGGTTTTCAAAGTTGTGACTATGTAAGCTTATGTATGCCCCCCACCTTTGCCCCCCCCCCCCGGCATGTCCATTTCTTGACAGATTTTTTTCTTGTAAAAACTTGATACCTTGCCTTAAAGACTCTAAATGCCAAATGTGAATCTAATCTGACAGCTGGTACATGGCAAAAAGACTTTTAAAGATGTAACCTTTTGGCCCTATTTCAGCCCCCAATGGAGCCGCAAGGGGAGATAACTCCATGACGTGTACAAATCTGAAGCGCCTTTCCATTAGGATGCTTCCTGCCAAGATTGGTTGAATCCATCAAATGTTTCTTAAGAAGAAGATGAAAATGTAAATAGTGAATGCACGACATACGATCGCAATAGGTCACTATGACCTTCGGTCAGATGACCTAAAAAGGACCAAGCTGAAAGCTAGATGACATTTAATGTGTTATTATTGATTTAAACTTGTAAATAAAGACATAATAAAGCATGATTATTCAGTAAATAAGTAGAAACCCGAAGTTGATATGTTTACATTCTAATTTTCAAAATCTTCTACTTTCGTTTTGCATCTATTTGATCTACGCCATATTTGTAAACATTGCCTATCTAAGGTCACATGTAACGATCATACTAAACTCACGTAGATTTTCACTTCAAGTTTATGAGTTTATGTGGAGATATGCGAAAATGCGCAGAAACTTGTTTCAGGGTGATCCATTTGAAATACCGGTTTAGACTTAGGAAAAAAGATTATTTAAAGCGTTGTTGGTAAAATTCCAAAGAAAAAAGTAAACATTATTGTAACATTATTGTTTGCACATGGTAGTAGTGCCCTTTTCCTAAAAATTCATGTTATATGATGAAGATAGTATCAAATTATCTTCGGCGCCCTGTAGCCGCGCGATTTCGTTATTCGTTATTCGTCTTTAGAACCGTAAAAAATCTGAAGAACAAAGGACCAAGCTGAAAGCTAGATGACAGTTCTTAAAGGTTTAATGTGTTAATATTGATTTAAACTTGTAAATAACGACATAATAAAGCATAATTATTTAGTAAATAAGTAGAAACCGGAAGTTGATATGTTTACAATCTAATTTTCAAAATCTTCTACTTTCGTTTTGCATCTATTTGATTTTTATTTAGTAAAAGCTGTAAATCCCACAATAATCGCGTTTGCTTGATGCCTACGATCCCCTTAATCGCTCTTGAATGTTTAAAAGCACTGAACGGCGTGATTATTCTAAAAGTGCATTTGCGACCTGAGCCATATTTGTAATCATTACCCATCTATGGTCACATGACTACCACATGTCACTTGTGATCACGTGATTACCAAACACGGCACGGCAAATCACAAAAAAACAAATTACTGTGCTGATTATTACCTTACTTTTCAATAATTTAAAGCAAACTAAAGCATGTTTAGAAGTCTCTAAACGATTTTTTATATCATCCTTTACATGTGTCATATTATTGTCTTCGGTTACAGCTAACTGATTGTCCGTGGCAAGTTCAGATGAGAATACCCCGAGGTGTATTCATATCTAAGAGATCACGTGATATGTGTTATCAAGAAACCCGAAATGAAATTGTCTTGTGTTCATTTTGTGGTTTTGTTAAATCTAAGTTGAAATTGCTCCACATTCCAACTTAAAAACCTTATGTTTCCCATAGTGTGGGGAGACATAATTTCATTGTGAGAGTGTTTTTTTTTTCAATAAAAATTCAAAATCAATACATAGAATAAATCACAATTATTTAAATTCTGCATGCCAAACATATCAAGTCACAAATAACAGAAATGGCGGAGATGTCTAAATTACTTTGTTTTCTAAAAATCCAAGATACTATGTTAAATGTTTTCTGACTATCCATGACGTTATATGGTTTATTGATACATTGAGGGGGAGATAAATGCTTCTCAGTTATCCAAACAAATTGGTTATTTACAATGCTAAAATTTCATGGGTTTTTTTTGCAAAAAGGTATTAAACTCCAAAAAATCTGCTAGATAAATCATCTCATACTGGATGGACAGACCTGTTTCTAAATTTATATTGACTCAATTTCAGAGCAAATGGACTGGTGGACATTGAGCTATTCACAATAGCTCACGCTAGGGCTTCGGAAATCCAATAAATTGCCGGTCTGGACCGAATTTTGAATTGCCACAACCATTGGAATTCAAAAAATTAACAACAAAATCGGTCCGAAATTTTCATTAGATTTCACATTGGAATATTGATAAATATCAAAATCCACTTTAAAACCGAAATAATTCAAGGGTTTCACACGTTACCTTCCGGTTAAGAGATTAACAAAAGTGCCAAAAATTGATAATTAGTTTAGTCGCCTGCCAGTCGAGTGCCCATCCGCATGTGGACCTACTTTACAGTTAGCCAGTTTCACGCTTGACCGACTTCGGGTATCGAGAATTGTAAACTTTTTGCAACAGAGAATCTGTTTGACTTGCGCTCATTCGAAGTTGATCAAAATGGACATATAAAACTGCGTCAATTTAATTTGCCGTTCCTGGTGAAACAAATTTCTCTTACTATAATATGGGATACGTATATAAACCTGAACTGTGAGGTTTCAGTTGCCGTTCGTATAAAGTCGGAATAGCTCAGAACAACGCTTTTATGAAATCTATCACAAGTAAGTGCGTGAGACCGGATTTGAAATTTGTATAAAAATGTCAGGCGTTTAATATATGTTTTATAGTTTTTTATTTGCAGTAAAAAACTGCGTAGCCGATAGAATTCAAACAAAAAGTTGAAATCCGCAGAATGCACATAATTTGAAAATAAACCAAAACGACTGCTTGATAATATCGCTAGGTCCGTCAATGAAATTAAAGAAATGACGAATCATGAAATCTTACTTCAGGGGTGGAAAACGTCCGGATAATAAATCGCAAATCAACTACAATTAATAAATGACCGAGATTTGTGCACAAATTCTACTCTGGAAAAATAGTGCAACACGTGGGCGACCCACTCGAGTTTTTTTGTCTCGTCGGTCTTTTTGATGTACGTCACAACTCTGCGATCCGATCGGGCAGAATGGACTGACCCGACATTTTGTGACGTCAGCTGTATTTTTCCATCATCAGAGGCTCATGTTGAGAGAAAATCAGTACGACTGTGTTGAATTAAAAGAACTTTGGATACCTAGCTTATGAAAAAAGTATATCATTACTATAATGAAAGCAGCAGTACTCAGGGTGTGTGTGTGTGTTTATTCTGTAAAACCCGGAAATTTTAATGTAATTTATTTGTCTATCTAATTTTACAATATATTGGAATTTTGTGGACTGGCGTACATTGCCGGAATCGCAATTGATACACAGCTGAAATTTCAAAAATAAAATGAAGGTAGGGGCTGTCAGGTGTTTCATCTATCTTCCACTAGTTGAAGGTTATAATGATGGTATTCAATTTTGCCGGCGGGGGTGGGGTGATTGTCCCAGACCAATTAAAATTTCCAAATTTCCAGAGCCCTTGCGCAGGCCATGCAAATCAAGCTAAACAAGAGGACCATGATGGTCCTATATCGCTCCCCTGAGTATAATGCCTCAAGGCATAATGATATAATACACAAAATATCAAAGCCCTACACCTAATCATTCTGGAGAAGAAGAATTTTTAATCCTAGGTAAAGTGAAGATCCAACCATATTGAGCCAATTTCAGGAGTGTGGTAATTCTTTGAAGTACTTAAGTAGAGGGTCAATATGCATTAATACATACCAAATATCAAAGCTCTAGGCCTAATGGTTTAGAAGGCAAACATTTATATGATATCCTTCATAACTCCTTTCTAGGATTCTATGCAGTATTTTGGTAGAGGGTCAATAAATATTAGTACACACTAAATATTAAAGCCCTTGACCTAATGGTTTTGGAGAAGAAGACTTTTAAAGATTTCCTTCCTTATTTCTAGGCTTTAGGGTTTGGGAGAAGAATTTTTTTAGAGATTTCCTTCTTTATTTTTGTGTAAAATCAGGGATTGCCCAGAAAAGGGCTAATTTTCAGAATACGGTAATTCTTTCACATATTTTGGTAGAAGGTTGATAGATGATGGTTTTTACCAACTATCAAAGCTTTAATCCTTATGGTTTTGGAGAAGAAGATTTTTTAATTTTTTACATCCGTTGCCATGGCAACCAGAGTTCTTCATGGATTTCAATTCTTTGAAGTATTTTGAAAGAGCATGACCTAAGGATCATTTCTGTGAAGTTTTGTTAAAATTCCATGGTTTGTTTAGGAAAAGAAGATTTTTTTGTAATTGTGAACAGATGGACAGACGGACGGATGGACGGACCATGACCGATCACAATAACTCACCCAGAGCACTTTGTGCTCAGGTGAGCTAAAAATAGTTCAAAACTCAAAATTTTTTAATGGAGGTATCAAAATTTTTTCAGTCATTATTCCTTGACAGAAAAGCTAACTTTTAATCATTTTGAGAGCAAAAGAGACATACCTATAGCTGAGGTTTCTTTGGTTTAGTAGACTGACAGCATGAGGACAAAGTTGAGTATGTGTATTACGCTTTAATGTTATCAATCTGAAACACAAACAGAATTGACGGACTATTTGTGTGCTGAGATGCACACTTATCTAGAGGATGATCTTACCCTTTTACCAACCAACATTTGATAAATTTGCAGACAACAATTTGCATTGATGAAATCATAAAAATCTTCAACTTTAAATGAAAAAGACATTGTTGAAAAACATTGCCTAAAATGAAGAAATTCTTCATTGATAATTTCTTGCTTTTCAAAGTTTTTTTTCTTAAGTGACGTTTAAAAGCCAGATGGTGTGGGAATGGTTTAAGCACAAGTTTTTCATTACCACATAACATTTCAGAGAAAGTACTTGAATGTATTATGGAAAAAAGAGGACCATGATGGTCCTATATTGCTGCCCTGAGTATGATGGCTCAAGGCTTTATGACATACATTGTTGACACAATATAAAACCTTTACTCCTAATTGTTTTGGAGAGGATTTTTATAGATTTTCTCCTTTAATCCAAGGTATTTATTTGATCCTAGAATAAAGCACTAAATTTCAGAGTAAGGTAATTCTTTGAAGTATTTAAGAAGAGGGTCAATAGGCATTTTGCCAAATATCAACACTCTAGGTCTAAAGGTTTACGAGGAGAAGATTTTCAAAGATAATCTTCTTTATTCCCATGTAAAATCAGGGATTGCACAGAAAAGGGCTAATTTTCAGAGTACAGTAACTCTTTGAAGTATTTTGGGTCAATAGATGATGATTTATACCAATGTAAAAGCTCTAGGCCTTATGGTTTGGGAAGAAAAGATTTTAAAAACAAGAGGGCCGTTGGCCCTGGGGCGCTCATCTGAGATAAAGGCTCTTTTCTTTCAACAGTCTAATTTCATGTTAAGGTTAGGATTATGAAACAAATGGGCCACAATTACATATAAAGACTATAAACCTGGGGATCCAAAAGTCTAAATTACAAATTACAAGGCTTTAGTGCTGATTTGAAAGAAGGAAAAAAATATTTTCCATGGGTTATTATTTCAGAAATAAGAAAGAAGTCTGTGAACTGATGCTTCATGCCTATACCCCCCAACCCCTGGGTCTGCCCCTGGAAACCCTAGGATCATGTTTTAGCTATTTTGTAAGAGATCAATATACTGATGCTTCATGCAAAATATCAAGGCTCTACGCCTTCTGGGTCAGGAGGAGAAGAGGAGAAGATTTTTAAAGATTATTTTGAAATTTCACTTTTGTTGCCATGGCAACCAGAGTTTTTAACTGATTTCAATTCTTTTAGCTAATTTTAAGAGGGAACACCTAAGGAACATTTCTGCAAAATTTGGTTCAAATTGGCCCTGTGAATTGGGTAGAGATGTCATTTAAAAAATTGTTCTTTATTTCTATATAACACCCCCCCCCGGGCTCCGACCCTGGGGACCCGAAGATCATGTTTTTAGCTATTTTGAAAGAGGTCAATATACTGATGCTTCATGCAAAATATCAAGGCTCTACGCCTTCTGGGTCAGGAGGAGAAGATTCTTGAAGATTATTTTAAAATTTCACTTTTGAAGCCATGGCAACCAGAGTTTTTAACTGATTTCAATTCTATTTTTAAGGGGGACCACCTAGGGAACATTTCTGCCAAATTTGGTTCAATTTGGCCCAGAAGTTTGGGAGGAGATGTCATTTAAAAAATTGTTCTTTATTTCTATATAAACCCCGACCCCCTGGGGCTCTGCCCCTGGGGACCCGAGGATCATGATTTTAGCTCTTTTGAAAGAGGTCAATATACTGATGCTTCATGCAAAATATCAAGGCTCTATGCCTTCTGGGTCAGGAGGAGAAGATTTTTAAAGATTATTTTAAAAATTCACTTTTGTTGCCATGGCAACCAGAGTTTTTGACAGATTTGAATTCTTTTAGCTTTTTTTGAAGGGGACCACCTAAGGAACATTTCTGCCAAATTTGGTTCAAATTGGCCCAGTGGTTTAGGAGGAGATGTCGTTTAAAGAAATTGTTGACCGACGATTGATTGATTGATTGAATGGGGTTTAACGCCACTTTTAACAGTATTTCAGTCATATCGCGACGGCTGGAGCACCTAACAATGGAATCCTGGTATTTCTCACACCAGTACTACCATTACTTCCCGTCCTAGCCTCCAGCTGCTATCTCACATAGGTCTACAATTATCGACCCATTGGTGAGAGACAAATAGTCGGAAAGGATGAGTGCCGCCGTCGGGGATCGAACCCGGGACATTTAGATTGATAGTCCGACGCGCTACCAACTGCGCTATGACGGCGGCTTTGTTGACGGACGACGCACGACGGACGGACGACGGACGGACGCCGGACAAAAGGGGATCACAATAGCTCACATGAGCACTACGTGCTCAGGTGATCTAAAAATACCTTCTTTATTTCTGTGTAAAATCAAGGATTGTTCAGAAAAGGGCTTTTTTTAAGAGTATGGTAATTCTTTGAATTATTTTGGTAGAGGGTTATTAGATGATAATATAAACCAAATATCTAAACTCTAGGCATTCAAGTTTGGGAGGGGAAGATTTTCAAAGATTTCCTTCTTTTTTCCTATGTAATATCAGAGATTGTACAGAAAAGGGCTAATTTTTAGAGTTCAATAATTTTTGAATTATTTTGGTAGAGGGCCAATAGATGATGATATATACCAAATATCAAAGCTCTATTTAGCCTTATACTTTGGAAGATTTTTTTAAGTTTTTTTCTGGGTTGCCATGGCAACCAAAGTTCTACATGGATTTCAATTCTTTGAAGTATTTGAAAGAGGATTACCTATGGATCATTATGTCTGTGCAGTTTGGTTGAAATTCCATGGTTAGTTTAGGAGAATATTTTTGACCCATCACAATAGTTCACCCAGAGCCCTTTGTACTCAGATGAGCTAAAAAGGAAGAAAGCTTGAAGTGAAGGGTGGCCAAATAAAAAGACTTAAGAAATATGAATATGTCTAAAATGAAAAATTACCTGTTTGAAAATGATATTAGAATATCCAGTCCATAGTTATACCCAACCCATCTCCAACAGTACTGAAATTATATGGAGAACACAAGTCATATTAACCCTTTCCTGCATTTTGAAATTTTAGACTTGTCAAAATTGAAAGGTTGCAGAAGACTAAGCAATTTCTCCTTTTCTACAATGTTTTCTCAAGTATAAAATCACAATGACGTAAAATTCTGGGGTTTGTACAGGAAAGGGTTTTGATTTATCATTTTTTTCAAAACCTGTCTCCCCAAAACAACTGTACATTTTGAAAATGACAATACGAGGATTCTTTATAATTCACAGAACCCGTAAAGACTCCTTTAAAAAACGAAAACACCTACCAATAACATATTTAGCGTAGATGCAGTCACGGTTTCAATAACACACAGTCTTTCAATTATAAAGTGAATAATTTGCCTTCTTTTACACCAGCTGAATACCATTGGATTGATAAGCTATACAGTTATATATGTTAAATATGTTTATTATTTTGAATTAGCCTTTTCAATCCATCACCAACTGAAAACAAGGTGGCAAATTGTAACAAAATATGCCCATAACACTACTGGTTGTTGACTGGGGAAGGGAATTAAAATTTAAGTCTAATTTCAAGAAAGAGTAACAATTCACAATAATAACTTATGGTTCTGGTGTTTTTCTTGTTATCATGAGGTTTTCAAAACCATAGGCTGTCACACAAAGAGATTTGAAACAAAATCAAATGTAAAAACAACAAAGGGGAATAATTAAAATCAAAGGACTGAAGGTCCTGAATGTCGCTATGTTCCAGATGGTTTTAAGATTTCATTACTCATAGAGAAATTAATCTAAAATATCACTAAGTAACATTCTCAGTTTTAGGCGAATATAACTGTATCATTTTAATCTAGCCAGGCTTTAAGTTAAACAAAAGTCACAGATCTTTTATATTGTACAATTAGTCGACACTAATTATCTCAAAATTGGAAATCTTGAACTTCCAGGTATGTCAAGGTAATATTCAAGTCTCAACTTCATACATTCTTTATTTCATATAAAATTGAATCTTTATCTTGTATCAGAAATATCAGCTATTCCTGTTATGTCGAGTTCATATTGTTGTTTTCTTTTTATGTCGAGTTTTTATTGTTGTTTCTTTTTTTTTTGAGCTGAACTTAAAATTCAGGTTGAAATTTACCTGTTATCAGATAATATGTCTATCAACAGTGTTTGAATAAGTAATTATAATTCTGAATAACCAACATTTGACATTTATTTCATTAAAAAGATTGTCGATTGAAATGAAATATAGTTCATTCTTTTTCCAAGGCTCAAGGCTTTATGATATAATATTCAAACAATCACAGCCCTACACCAAATCATTTTGGAGAAGAAGATTTTTTTTTAAAGATTTTCTCCTCTAATCCTAGGTAGAGGGAAACCCAACCTATGAGCTAATTTCAAGAGTACTGTAATTCTTTGAAGTAATAAAGTAGAGGGTGAATAGGCATTAAAACATACCAAATATCAAAGCCTTAGGCCTAATGGTTTTGAAGGAGAACATTTTCTATGATATCCTTCTTTATTCCTTTCTGAGATTGCACAGAAAAGGTCTTATTTTCAGAATACAGTAATTCTATGATGTATTTTAGTACAGGGTCAATAGGTATAATTGCACACCAAGTATCAAAGCTCTTGGCTTAATGGTTTGGGAGAAGAAGATTTTTAAAGATTTCCTTCTTTAAATCTAAGTTAAATCAGGTACCGCACCGAAAAGGGCTAATTTTCAGAATACGGTTATTCTTTGAAGTCATAAAGTAGAGGGTCAATAGATGATGATTTATACAAAATATCAAAACTCAAGGCCTCATGGTGAAGAAATCATTTTGAAGTTTTCCTTCTTTATTTCTATGTAAAATCAGGGATAGCAAGGAAAACGGTTAACTATCAGAATATAGTAATTCTTTGAAGTATTTTTGTATAGGGTCAATAGATGATGGTTTGTACCAAATTTCAAAGCTCAAAGCTTTATGGTTTGGAAGAAGAAGATTTTTAGAGTTTTCCTTCTTTATTTATATGTAAAAATAAGGATCGCACATAAAAGCGTTAATTATGAGAATACCGTAATTCTATGAAGATTTTGGTAGAAGGTCAATAGTTGATGATTTATATAAATATCATGCTCTAGGCCTTATGGTTTAGGAGAAGATTTATTAAGTTTTCCTTCTTTATTTCAATGTTAAATCAGATATCCAACAGAAAAGGGCTCATTTTCAGAATTCAGTAATTCTTCCAAGTTTTTTGGTAGAGGGTCAATAGATAATGATCTGTACCAAATACCAAAGCTGTAGGCATTACAGCTTGGAACGAGAAAATTTTTAAAGATTTCCTTCTTTATTTCTATGTAAAATCAGGAATCGCACAGAAAAGGGCTAATTTTCAGAATAGGGTAATTTTTTGAAGTATTTTGATAAAGGGTAAATAGATGATGATTTTTGCCAAATATCAAAGCTGTAGGCCTTACTGCTTGGGACAAAGCGATTTTTTAAGTTTTTACACTCGGTTGCCATGGCACCGGAGTTCTTTATGGATTTCAATTCTTTGAAGTAATTTGAAAGAGCATGACCTAAGGTTCATAACTACGAAGTTGGGTTGAAATTCCATGGTGAGTTTAGGAGGAGATTTTTTTGTAATTGTGAAGGGACAGAAGGACGGACAGAGGGACAGACGAATAGACAGACCACAATAGCTCCGCACTGTGCACTCCGTTGATGATATCTATCTACCCATTAAGTTTCATGATCATAGTTATTATACTTTGAGAGATATGCTCAAGACAAAATACAAGAAAAAAAAACAACAGAGTGGAATAAGTAAACAAGAGTGCCGTTGGCTCTGGGGCGTTCACCTGAGATAAAGGCTCTTTTTCTTTCAACAGTCTAATTTCATGTTTAGGTTAGGATTATGAAACAAGTGGGCTACCTGGCGATCCAAAAGTCTAAATTACGATTTCCAAGGCTTTAGTGCTGATTTGAAAGAAAGAAAAAACTTTTTCCTCCCTCTGGATCCATGGTATATAGTTTGGGTTAGAAAGAAGTCTGTGAACTGATGCTTTATGCCTGTACCCCCACTCCCCCGGCTCTGCCCCTGGAGACCCGAGGATCATGATTTCAGCTATTTTGTAAGAGATCAATATACTGATATTTCATGCAAAATATTAAGGCTCTACGCCTTCTGGGTCAGGAGGAGAAGATTCTTGAAGATTATTTTAAAATTTCACTTTTGTTCCCATGTCAGCCAGAGTTTTTAACTGATTTCAATTCTATTTTTAAGGGGGACCACCTAAGGAACATTTCTGCCAAATTTGGTTCAAATTGGCCCAGAATTTTGGGAGGAGATGTCATTTATAAAATTGTTCTTTATTTCTATATAAATCCTACCCCCCTGGGGTTCCGCCCCTTGGGTACCAAAGGATAATGATTTTAGCTATTCTGAAAGAGGTCAAAATACTGATGCTTCATGCAAAATATCAAGGCTCTACGCCTTCCGGGTCAGGAGGAGAAGATTAATTTCACTTTTGTTGCCATGGCAACCAGAGTTTTTTAAGGGTTTTCAATTCATTTAGCTATTTTTGAAGAGGACTACCTTAGAAACATTTCTGCCAAATTTGGTTCAAATCGTCCCAGTGGTTTGGGAGGAGATGTTGTTTAGAGAAATTGTTGATGGACGACGCACGCCGAACGAAAGGGGATCACAATAGCTCACTTGAGCACTATGTGCTCAGGTGAGCTAAAAAACGAGCTAGGTAGAGTTACTATTCTTGTGCACTGCACTTTCTCTTGATGACATCTATCCACCCATCAAGTTTCATGATTATAGCTATTAACCTTTTAGAGATAAACTGCAAACAAAATCCAAGTATGAACAACAATAAAGGCGAAAAACTAAAAAAATATGCAAAGAAAAGTTATGGCTCTTGTGCACAATACTTTCCCTTGATGAAATCGATCCACCCATTAAGTTCCATGATCATAGCTATCATCCTTTTAGAGATATACTCCAATTATGAAAAACAGCAAGGGGAATAACTAAAACAAGAGGACCATGGTGGTCCTATATTGCTCCCCTGACTATGATATGATATTCAAACTATCACAGCCCTACACCTAATCATTTTGGGAGAAAAGATTTTTTTAAAGATTTTCCCCTTTAATCATGGGTATAGTGAAACCCAACCATATTGAGCTAATTTTAAGAGTACTGTAATTCTTTGAAGTGATAAAGGAGAGGGTGAATAGGCATTAATACATACCAAATATCAAAGCCTTAGGCCTAATGGTTTTGAAGGAGAACATTTTCTATGATATCCTTCTTTATTCCTTTCTGAGATTGCACAGAAAAGGTCTTATTTTCAGAATACAGTAATTCTATGATGTATTTTAGTACAGGGTCAATAGGTATAATTACACACCAAGTATCAAAGCTCTCGGCTTTATGGTTTGGGAGAAGAAGATTTCTAAAATTTCCTTCTTTAAATCTATGTGAAATCAGGAATGGCACAGAAAAGGGCTTATTTTCAGAATACAGTCATTCTTTGAAGTATTTTGGTAGAGGGTCAATAGATGATAATTGGTACAAAATTTCAAAGCTTTCAGCCTAATGGTTTTGGAGAAGATCTTTAGAGTTTCCCTTCTTTATTTATATGTAAAATCATGGATCGCATATTAAAGGGCTAATTATCAAAATACAGTTATTCTTTGAAGTTTTTTTGTAGAGAGTCAATAGATGATGATTTATACAAAATATCAAAGCTCTACACCAAATTGTTTGGGAAGAGAAGATTTATAAAGTTTTCCTTCTTTATTTTAATGTAAAATCAGGGAGTATATAGAAAAGGGCTAATTTTAAGAATACAGCAATTCTTTGAAGTAATTTGGTAGAGGGTCAAAAGATGATGATTTTTGGGAGAAGAAGATTTTTAAAGACTCTCTTCTTTATTTCTATGTAAAATCAGGAATCACACAGAAAAGGGCTTATTTTCAGAATACAGTAATTCTTTGAAGTATTTTGGTAGAGGGTCAATAGATAATGATTTATACCAAATATCAAAGCTCTAGGCCTTATGGTTTAGGAGAAGAAGATTTATAAAGTTTTCCTTATTTATTTCCATGTAAAATCAGGTATCACACTGAAAAGGGCTAATATTCAGAAAATGGTTAGTCTTGAAGATTTTGGTTGAGGGTCAAAAGATTATGATGTGAACCAAATATCAGAGCTCCAGGCTTTTTAGCTTTGGAGGAGAAGATTTTTTAAGTATTTTCACTCTGTTGCCATGGCAACCATAGTTCTTCATGGACTTTAATTCTTTGAAGAACTTGAAAGAGCCTTACCTAAAGATCATTTCTGTGAAGTTTGGTTGCAATTCCATGGCGAGTTTAGGAGGAGAAGATTTTTTTGTAATTGTGAACGGACAGCCGGACGGAAGGATGTCGGACGATGACCAATCACAATAGCTCCCCCCAGAGCACTTCTAAAAACAAAACAAAGGGCAATAACTCAAACAAGAGGACCATGATGGTTCTTTAATCGTAACCCTGAGTATGATGGTTTATGGCTTTATGATATAAACATCATAGCAAAGCCCTCTGTCTATTTATTTTGGAGAAGATGTTTAAGGATTTCTCTTTTAATCCTAAGTATATTGATGATCCCACCATATAGCACTAATTTCCTGAATATGGTAATGCTTTGAAGTAAAGACATCAATATATACCAAGTATAAAAGCTCTAGGCCTAATGGTTAAGGAGAAGGTTTTCAAAGATATCATTATTTATTACTAACTAAAATTTGGGATTGCACAGAAAAGGGCTAATTTTAAGAATACAATAATTCTTTGTTGTAATTTGGTAGAGGATCAATGGCTGATGATATGTACCAAATATCAAAGTTCTAGGCCTAATGATTTGGAAGAAGAAGATTTTTTCAGATTTCCATATTTAATTCTATGTAAAATAAGGGATCGCCCAGAAAAGGGCTAATTTTCAGAATACAGTAATTCTATGAAGTAATTTAGTAGAGGGTCAAAAGATGATGGTTTGTACCAAATATCAAAACTCTAGGCCTTATGGTTTGGAAGAAGAAGATTTTTTAAGATTTCCATCTTTATTTCTATGTAAAATCAGGGATCACAAGGAAAGGGTTAATTTTCAGAATATTGTAATTCTTTGAAGTGTTTTGGTAGAGGGTCAATAGATTATTATGTTTACCAATTATCAAAGCTCTAGGCCTTATGGTTTGGGAGAAAAAGATTTTTAAAGATTTCCTTCTTTATTTCTATGTAAAATCAGGGATCACAAAGAAAAGGGCTAATTTTTAGAATACAGTAATTCTTTGAAGTATTTTGTTAGAGGGTCAATAGATGATGATGTGTACCAAATATCAAAGCTCAAGGCCTTATTATTTGGGAGAAGAAGATTTTTAATGATTTCAATCCATATTTCTATGTTAAATCAGGGATTGCACAGAAAAGGGCTAGTTTTCATAATACATTAATTCCTTGAAGTATTTTGGTAGAGGGTCAACAGATGATGATTTGTACCAAATATTAAAGCTCTAGGCCTTACTGCTTGGGAGGAGAAGATTTTTTAAGTTTTTTCACTCCGTTGCCATAGCAACCATAGTTCTTCATTGATTTTATTTTGAAAAAGCATGACCTAGGATCATTTCTGTGATGTTTTTTTGAAATTCCATGGTTTGTTTAGGAGGAGAAGATTTTTTTGTAATTGTGAATGGACGGACAGACGGATTGACAGACAGACAGACGACGACTGATCACAATAGCTCCCACAGAGCACTTCTCGCTCAGGTGAGCTAAAACTAAGCCAGGTAGAGTTATGGTCCTTGATGAGATCTATCTACCCATTAAGTTTCATAGCTTATATACTTAAAGAGATATGCTCTGGACAATATCAAAGACAAGATCAAACTTTCAAAAACAACAAAGGGCAATAACTCAAAAAAAAGCCAGGTAGTGTTATGTTTCTTGTGCACTGCACTTCATAGCTTATATACTTTTAGAGATATACTACGGACAAAAAGTGCAGCCGCCAGCTGGATGCCCGGACACCGCAGATGATCCCATAATACGTCCTGTTTTTCAACAGGTGTATACAAATTTGAACTCCTAGTAGTTACAGATCACAATTTAAATTGCTTTGAAATTGAAATCTAAGGCCGCGATAGGGTAGAAACATTGTCAAACAAGCAATTACTCCTTTTGTCACAATGTTTTTGTTAATGCAATGCTTCAGGGGTGTAAAAAAGCATGATTGTGTGGGAATTGGTCAAGCTTCTACTTGATTGCAGGAGGCTTAAAAGATATGCAGGATACATCATTTTTTCTTATTGGTAATAATTCTCAATGAACATTACTAATCAAGTATTGAAAAGGTTCATTAAATTATATCATAATTAAAAAAAAAGATAATCTCAGGAAAGTACACAAAAGCGCCATTGGCCCTAAAGCTCTTACCTGAGTCAATGACTGCAGAAGTAATGAAAGCTCTAGTGACCTAATTTTGGCCAAAAGTCAGCTTTTAAGTAAATTTTGTATAAGAAATCAGAAATGAAGACAACCTTAAAAAGATTGAGTTTTTTTGTGATGATGTTAACTTTTGACATAACGACAAGCCCGGAGGATTCCCTCTATCGAGTGGCATGGATGCAACACTGTTTAAGATTGTATAAATGGAAGTACCTGTAGAGGTTGTGACCTAAATCACTGCGCACATCATTGATTCGGCTTTTTGCGGTCATTCTTTAAGAATGGGCTTACATTTTCAGATCGTATACTTCAAGATATTATGAATCAATAAACATTTTCACGCAAAGCGTCAGATGACTAAAAAGTCTGTATCCGTTAGACGCTTTCAAAGAAAAACAACAACAACAATTTTCCACTGCGGGGAGGATTTACTTCTGGTTTTGTTTTTCGAAAGCCTTATAATTGCGTCCAGTCATTCTAACTCGAGTTTTTACAATGAAAAGCATTTGGCTGAATGATGTAGATAATATTGTTGGAAATGTAGCATCTGTTTGTTACAATATTTTTTTCTCTTTTGTCCCAGAAATGTTCTTCATAAGCATTAAAAGTACCCTATTTTATCGGCCTTACGGAATATATGACGGGAGTTTCGTTTCATGATCTTTGTTCACCATATACAATAAAATGTATCATAAACCGGTATATAGTATATGTTGAAACAAGCCCCTGTAATAAATGAAGAGGAATGCACCATGGAAAGGTCATTAACATGTTTTGTCTCCCGACAAACATCAGAATCACCACAACTCATGTTCTTTGCCTCTGAAAATATTAGATTATGATAGTTTGTGTGAGAAAAGGTGGAATTATGCTCAATATGTTTAAGGCATTATATCGTCGGGTTGGCGACCAAATTCTTGAAACCAAGTTTTATCTCAAATTGTATTTACGACCTTTAGTTAGCCCATCGATAATATTCTGGTTGATTTTTTAGAATAAAAGCCTACCTCGCAATATATATCCTGCAGCCAAAAAACAGTTTTAAAGCCATTCAATGATAATAAGCTTATTCACTTGATTTGAATTTGGAAAAAATTCTGAAAAGATAAACACCATGTTATGATATTACCATGCCGATTGAAACGACACCTGGTCGCATCCTTTGATCAATCAACAATTAATAAGTATTTGGCGGCATACTGGTTGAAACATAAAAAGATCAAGTTTGTCTCATCAAATCATAAATTTTACTAATTAAATGTAAGAGTGTTTATCGGATTTTTTTTTGTTTTCTTTGCATTATAGTATTGTCATCATCAAAACGGTTTATGTCATTTATCCATCGTCAAAATAATGCTCCCTGATTTTGCATTACAAAATTTTCTTTAATTCATTGTATGCCATTTCTTTACAAAAAGTTGATTATTTTATCAAGAAAATTCTTTCTCCTTTTCTTTGAAATTTCTATTGTGACAATGATGTGAATATTTAAATAAGAGGGCCGTTGGCCCTGGGGCGCTCACCTGAGATAAAGGCTCTTTTTCTTTCAACAGTCTAATTTCATGTTGAGGTTAGGATTATGAAACAAGTGGGCCACAATTACATATAAAGACTATGAACCTGGGGATCCAAAAGTCTAAATTACAAATTCCAAAGACTTAGTGCTAATTTGAAAGAAGGAAAAAACTTTTTCCATGGGTTCTGCGCCTTCTGGGTCAGGATGAGAAGAGAGCCGCCGTCATAGCGCAGTCGGTAGCGCGCCAGACTCCTAATCTTCAATCATGGGTGTCATGGGTTCGATCCCCGGCGGCGGCAAATATTCTTTCCGACAATTGTCTCTCACCAATGGGTGGATAATCGTAAACCTAAGTGGGATAGCAGCTGGAGGCTAGGAAAGGATGTAGTGGTAGTACTGGTGTGAGAAATACCAGGAATCCATTGTTAGGTGATCCAGCCGTCGCGATATGACTGAAATACTGTTAAAAGCGGCGTTAAACCCCATTCATTCAATTCAATTCTGGATGAGAAGATTCTTAAAGATTATTCTAAAATTTCACTTTTGTTGCCATGGCAACCAGAGTTTTTAACTGATTTCAATTCTTTTAGCTATTTTTGAAGGGGACCACCTAAGTAACATTTCTGCCAAGTTTAGTTCAAATTGGCCAAGTGATGTCATTAAAAAAAATCGTTCTTTATTTCTATATAAACCCATCCCCCTGGGGCTCCGCCCCTGGGGACCCATGGATCATGATTTTAGCTATTTTGAAAGAGGTCAATATACTGATGCTTCATGCAAAATATCAAGGCTCTATGCCTTCTGGGTCAGGAGGAGAAGATTTTCAAAGATTATTTAAAATATAACTTTTGTCGCTGTGGCAATCAGAGTTTTTAACGGAATTCAATTCTTTTAGCTATTTTGAAAGGGACCACCTAACCAACATTTCTACCAAATTTGATTCAAATCGGCCAAGTGGTTTGGGAGGAGATGTCATTAAAAAAATGTTCTTGATTTCTATATAAAACCCACCCCCCTGGGGCTCTGCCGCTGGGGACCCATGGATCATGATTTTAGCTATTTTGAAAGAGGTCAATATACTGATGCTTCATGCAAAATATCAAGGCTCTACTCCTTCTGGGTCAGGAGGGGAAGATTTTCAAAGATTATTTAAAATTTTAATTTTTATGCCATGGCAACCAGAGTTTTTAACGGAATTCAATTCTATTAGCTATTTTTGAAAGGGACCACCTAAGCAACATTTCTGTCTAATTTGTTTCAAATTGGCCCTGTGGTTCGGGAGGAGATATCTTTTAAAAAATCGTTCTTTATTTCTATATAAACCCCACCCACCTGGGGCTCCGCCCCGGGTCCCGAGGATCATGATTTTAGCTATTTTGAAAGAGGTCAATATACTGATGCTTCATGCAAAATATCAAGGCTCTACGCCTTCTTGGTCAGGAGGAGAAGATTTTCAAAGATTTTTTTTAAATCTTAATTTTTATGCCATGGCAACCAGAGTTTTTAAAATGGATTTCAATTCTTTTAGCTATTTTTGAAAGGGACCACCTAACCAACATTTCTGTCAAATTTGATTCAAATCGGCCCTGTGATTTAGGAGGAGATGTCATTTAAAAATTGTTCTTTATTTCTTTATTAACCCACCCCCCTGGGGCTCTGCCCCTGGGAACCCATGGATTATGATTTTAGCTTTTTTGAAAGAGGTCAATATACTGATGCTTCATGCAAAATATCAAGGCTCTATGCCTTCTGGGTCAGGAGGAGAAGATTTTTAAAGATTATTTAAAATTTTACTTTTATTGCAATGGCAACCAGTTTTAATGGATTTTAATTATTTTAGCTATTTTTGAAAGGGACCACCTCAGCAACATTTCTGTCAAATTTGGTTCAAATTTGCCCAGTGGTTTGGGAGAAGATGTCATTTAAAAAATCATTCTTTATTTCTATATAAACCCCACACCCCTGGGGCTCTGCCCCTGGAGACTCGAGGATCATGATTTTAGCTATTTTGAAAGAGGTCAATATACTGATGCTTGATGCAAAATATCAAGGCCTGTCGCCTTCTGGGCCAGAAGAAGATTTTCAAAGATTTTTTTAAAATCTTTCTTTTTATGCCATGGCAACCAGAGTTTAAAACGGATTTCAATTCTTTTAGCTATTTTGAAAGGGACCACCTAACCAACATTTCTACAAATTTGATTCAAATCGGCCAAGTGGTTTGGGAGGAGATGTCATTTAAAAAATGTTCTTGATTTCTATATAAAACCAACCTCCCTGGGGCTCTGCCCCTGGGGACCCATGGATCATGATTTTAGCTATTTTGAAAGAGGTCAATATACTGATGCTTCATGCAAAATATCAAGGCTCTATGCCTTCTGGGCCAGGAGGAGAAGATTTTTAAAGATTATTTAAAATTTTACTTTTGTTGCCATGGCAACCAGAGTTTTTATCAGCTTTCAATTCTTTTAGCTATTTTTGAAAGACAACGCCTAAGCAACATTTCTGTCAAAGTTGGTTCAAATTTGCCCCGTGGTTGGGGAGGAGATGTCATTTAAAAAAACGTTCTTTATTTCTAAATAAACCCCACACCCCCAGGGGCTCTGCCCCTGGAGACCCATGGATCATGATTTTAGCTATTTTGAAAGAGGTCAATATACTGATGCTTCATGCAAAATATCAAGGCTCTATGCTTTCTTGGTCAGGAGGAGAAGATTTTCAAAGATTTTTTTTAAATTTTAATTTTTATGCCATGGCAACCAGAGTTTTTAATGGAATTCAATTCTATTAGCTATTTTTGAAAGTGACCACCTAAGCAACATTTCTGTCAAATTTGGATCAAATTGGCCCAGTGGTTTGGGAGAAGATGTCATTTAAAAAATGTTCTTGATTTCTATATAAAACCCACATGCCTGGGGCTCTGCCCCTGGAGACCCATGGATCATGATTTTAGCTATTTTGAAAGAGGTCAATATACTGATGCTTCATGCAAAATATCAAGGCTCTACGCCTTCTGGGTCAGGAGGAGAAGATTTTCAAAGATTTTTTTAAAATTTTACTTTTTATGCCATGGCAACCAGAGTTTAAAACAGATTTCAATTCTTTTAGCTATTTTTGAAAGGGACCACCTAACCAACATTTCTACCAAATTTGATTCAAATCGGCCAAGTGGTTTGGGAGGAGATGTCATTAAAAAAATGTTCTTGATTTCTATATAAAACCCACCCCCTGGGGCTCTGCCCCTGGGGACCCATGGATCATGATTTTAGCTATTTTGAAAGAGGTCAATATACTGATGCTTCATGCAAAATAACAAGGCTCTATGCCTTCTGGGCCAGGAGGAGAAGATTTTAAAGATTATTTAAAATTTTACTTTTGTTGCCATGGCAACCAGAGTTTTTAACAGATTTAAATTCTTTTGCCTATTTTTGAAGGGGACCACCTAAGGAACATTTCTGCCAAATTTGGTTCAAATTGGCCCAGTGGTTTGGGAGGAGATGTAGTTTAAAGAAATTGTTGACGGACGACGGACAGACACTGGACAAAAGGGAATCACAATAGCTCACTTGAGCATTACGTGCTCAGGTGAGCTAAAAATCGTTCTTAATTTCTATATAACCCCCCCCCCCCCCCCCTGGGGACCCGAGGATCATGATTTAAGCTATTCTGAAAGAAGTCAATATACTGATGCTTCATGCAAAATATCAAGGCTGTATGCCTTCTGGGTCAGGAGGAGAAGATTTTTAAAGATTATTTTAAAATTTCACTTTTGTTGCCATGGCAACCAGAGTTTTTAACGGATTTCAATTCTTTTAGCTATTTTTGAAAGGGACCACCTAAGCAACATTTCTGCCAAATTTGGTTTAAATCGGGCCAGTGGTTTGGGAGGTGATGTCGTTTAAAGAAATTGTTGATGGAAGACGCATGACTCACGACGCACGGACGCCGGACAAAAGGGGATCACAATAGCTCACTTGAGCCCTACATGCTCAGTTGAGCTTATAAATTCACTGCATACCATATATGGACATGAGCCAAGACCATTAAAGTTATGCTTTCAACCAAATCAAAATTAGTTGATGTAATCTAAACAAGAAGCATGTATCCCCATTAAAGCCATGTTTATCATCCAAATTCTTTGACGGAATCTAAAAAGGGTCACACAAAGATAATTTCTGTGAAATTTGGTTGAATTGATTGATTGAATGGGGTTTAACACCACTTGTAACAGTATTTCAGTCATTTTGCTGAAGATGGGGCACCTAACAATGGATTCCTGGTATTTCTCTCACCAGTACCACCATTACATCCTTTCCTAGCCTGGAGTATCCAACTTAGGTTAACAATTATCCACCATTTAGTGAGAGACAAATGTCGGTAAGGAGAAGTGACATCCTATGATTGCAGATTGGGATTGCTTTTTTATGCCTCACCGGAAACAAGAGGCCCTTGAGGGCCTGAGATGCTCTACTGACTATCAAGTTTTCTGTTAAAGTAATCTAATAATTAAGGAAGTTAATTGCTTAAAAAAATTCATAAAATGAAAATATCAAATTTGACTTTATCCCCTTCATCATTGTGAGCAACAACCCTTAAGGCCCCTTTTCCTGTGTTTCAAGAGGGATCCACTCCATTTCCAAAAGGAAGTTCCTTTAAGAGCATACATCCTGTGAAATTTTCTACTGAATCCAATAATAATTGTTGACCTAATAACATAAACAGGATTGTTTTGAGTAACAAGAGGACCAGAATGGCCCTAAAATCGCTCACCTGACTAATGTAAGATGATTCAAAATTTTGCCAACATCTTTTGAAAAGGGTCACCCAAAGAATATTCATTTAAGTTTAGTTGAAATTGGCCTAGACGTTACTGAGGAGATGTTTAAAAATTTCAAAGTAAAAAAACTGCCCCGCCCTGCCACGCCCATATTTGTGCGTCAATCAAAATTCTGCAAACACCTTTTAAATAGGGTCACCAAAGGAACATTCATGCCAAGTTTGGTTGAAATTGGCCTAATGGTTACTGAGGAGAAGATGTTTAAAGATTTCAAAGTCAAAAACTGCCCCACCCTGCCACGCCCATATTTGGGCTTCAATCAATATTCCATGAACAACTTTTTATAAGGGTCACCCAAGGAACATTCATGCCAAGTTTGGTTCAAATCGGCCCTATTGTTACTGAGGAGAAGATGTCTTTAAATATTTCAAAGTCAAAAAGTGCCACGCCCTGCAACACCCACAATTGGACGTCAATCAAAATTCCACGAACAACTTTTGAGAAGGGTCACCCAAGGAACATTCATACCAAATTTGGTTGAAATTGGCCCATTGGTTACTGAGGAGAAGATGTTTAAAGATTTCAAAGTCATAAACTTCCTCGCCCTGCAACGCCCTTATTTGGGCGTCAATCAAAATTCCACGAACAACTTTTGAGAAGGGTCACCCAAGGAACATTCATGCCAAATTTGGTTGAAATTAGCCCAGTGGTTACTGAGGAGAAGATGTTTAAAGATTTCAAAGTCAAAAGCTGCCACGCCCTGCCAAGCTCATATTTGGGCATAAATCAAAATCATGCCAAATTTGGTTGAAATTGGCCCAATGGTTACTGGGGAGAAGATGTTTTAAGATTTCAAAGTAAAAAACTGCCTCGTCCTGCAATGCCCATATTTGGGTGTCAATCAATATTCCATGAACAACTTTTGAGAAGGGTCACCAAGGAACATTCCTACCAAGTTTGGTTGAAACTGGCCCAGTGGTTACTGAGGAGAAGATGTTTAAAGAATTGTTGACGCCTTCTGACGCACGAGGCACGACGGACAAAAGGTGATACCAAAAGCTCACCTTGAGCATGTTGTGCTCAGGTGAGCTAAAAATTCATAAGGCCCTTTCTCCTGTGTTTTCTGATGGGTACGCTTCATTGCCAAAAGGCACTTTCCTTATGACCCTACAATTGTCCTGTGAAATTTTACAGACAACGTAATAGTAATTGTTGATTACATTTCATAAACAAGATGTTTTGAAAGATAATCTGTACTGTCCCTTTTCCTTTGTTTCCAATTCCACAATTATATTATGCATCTTTGAAGAGAAAACTGTTGACTTTGTTGTGTTAAAGAGAATACTTTAAAGTTCTGATAAGACCCTTTTCCCAATGATACATTACTGACCTTACTGATTTGAAAAGAATCAATTCTTAGGATTACACAATCATTCTGTGAAAGTTTGAAGAGAATTAGTTGAGAACTGTAGAAATTAATAATGTTTTTAACAAAAATTTTGTAATAAAATTTTCATAATGTCCCTTCTATGACGATATTTGATGAATTGTACCCTATTTTGAAAAGAACTATCCATATGATGATACAATTATTCTGTGAAAGCTTACAGTGAATATGATGGAATCTGGGAAAATCATTGTGTTAACTAGAATTTTTACATAAATTTTTAATACGGCCCCTTTTCATGAGATACTTGACCGATCAGATCCACTGATAAGCAGACGATTTAGTTGACTAAACGCTATTGCTATAGCTCTTCTGGCCTTTGGCCAATATATTTAAAAATTTGAAAATATTTTGGAAAAAGAAAACAATGCTTCTTATAAGTAATTTCTTATAAACGATTTCTTCAGTTACTTCAACCAAGAAAGACAAAGGTATCTTAAATTTCATCAACTTGACATTTTCATTTTTAGACTTTACTTACTTCAGCTGGTTTTGTTAGAATTCTTCCACATCTTGTACAAGATTCACTGAATACTCTTTCATCTAGAGCCTCTGGTCTGCAAGATGACATAAAATGTGACAGTCTCATTTTCCTACAGTTTGCTATAGTTTAGAATACAAATTCGAAATCGAGCAATCAGTTTTCATCTTGATGTTTGGTCCAAATAGCATGTGAAAATTTTAAATCACAAGAATATAAATATCATTTAAGTCAAGTTACTTGATCGATTAGACCAATTTTTCAAAAATGATGATCCTTATGAAAACAATCTGATAAAATCTATAATCTTATTTCCAGTAACTAAGACTTTTTTTAATGAAATGCCCATACAGCCCCTTTACCTGTGTTTCTTGATTGATCAAACCCTAATTAGAAAGATACAATCCTTATGATTGTACAATTAATCTGGGGACATTATATTAACATAGATTTTCCATAAATTTTCATAAGGCCCCCTTTTCCAATGTTTCTAAATGGATCAGACCAACTTTCAACTAGCCTTAATGGCCAATAGAGCCAAGAACTCAAATAACATAAAATATATAAATACTAAAACATTTCACACTGACAATTTAATTCAACATGACTAAGCTGTTGTTGGATAGGTAAGAAATGTCTGTAGTTGATGGAAGGGCACACAATTCATACAACAAGAGGATAATCATGGTCCTGTATATCTCACCTGAGTCACCTGCTAATCACAGTACTTTTTTGTATGAAAAAAACGTGACTAAGGCATAATAAATGTAACAAATAAAAAATTTTGGAATGTACAAAACTGTTGAGTACAGCTATATATCATGTGTGAATGCTTCAGGCTTTATAGTTTTAATCCATTATCCAACAATACTGCATTCTGCATCCTCAAGGAAAATAGATTTAGAAAACATTATAAGAACATGACAACTTACTTGTTAAAAGCAATTTCTCTATTTCCAATACCATTTTCTGCTTTATTCAAACTTCAATCCAGTCTGAATTGCTGTCTGCAGCTTCTTTTTAAATAGAGCTTTTTACATGGCTCTGGGGCAGGGCGATTTTTGACTCAATGGGAAACACTATATATGAATTATGAATGCATTACACCTTAAACATCTTGAGGGGAAAATATTCAAACATGCTCTACTTGAGAGTTTTTCATAACTTTGGATGCCTTTGAAATGGTCATTTTTTTCCAAAGGGACATAACTTCAACAAGCATTGTATGTAACTATAAGGTTATGCTACATTCCAAATATAAATGGTCTAGGCTCTATCGTTAACCCATTACCAGACAAAAAAGATTTTGACTGATCCAAATTCAAAGTCTTCCCACAACGAGGACACAAAGGGTATAGAAATACCTCGAGTTTTCTCCGAAAATTAAAACAGCCAAGCTAAAACAAAGCTCAAAGCCTTATGGTTTTGGAGAAGAAGATTTGCAAAAAAAATCTTCTTTATTCCTATATAAGATCAGGGATTACACAGGAAAAGGGTAAGTTTCAGAGTACAGTAATTCTCTGAAGTATTTTGGTAGAGGATCAATAGACAATGAAACATACCAAATATCAAGGCTCTAGGCCTTATGGTTTAGGAGAAGAGTTCCTTCTTTATTCCTATATAAAATCAGGGATCACATAGAAAAGGGTTTGTTTTCAGTGTACAGATATTCTTTGAAGTGTTTGGTTAGGGGTCAAAAGACATTAATTCGTACTAAAAAGCTCTAGGCCAAATATTTTTTGTTAATAATTGCTTACAGACAAACAGCAATAATTTCCAGAGTACATCAATTCTTTGAAGTACCATAAAACTTTTAATTGACGCCCGTGCAGTCATAAGAATCACAGACTTTACGAAAGAAGGGAGTTGGCGTTTATTATAGGCTATAGATTCCAAATACCATGTACAATATCATTGGACCACTTGTAAAATTTAGATCCGCCCGAACAAATAATGTTTCAGCACCAATTAGACTGGTTCAAGCCGGCTCTATTAAAGTCAACTGCATTTACAACACCAATGAGCCTGTGAGATTTTTACAAACTGACCGGGATCAGAACTGAAGTGTTCGTTTGCGGTAAAACATCTAAAAGAAGAGATGTTATTCTACCAAACTATCCTTTTTTTTGCAATCGAAAATATTCAATTTCCTGGGATGAAATAAATATTCGGAACAAGTCAGATGGCAAAGAGAAAGTACAAAAAGATTACCTCAAATTTACTTTTCTCACTTTATTCCAAAAATTAAATCCAATCGTAAGTTTAAACATTCGCAATAGATTGCACATAGAAGCAATTGTGCAAATTTGATAATTGGGTAGACTTTTTTCACTTCATGGAGTAGAGCAGGTGATCTAAGGGGCCAACGCCAGGTGTTCAGCTATTTCTGGACAAGTTTTTGCAGTTGACACATGTGTATCGTGTGTATCGTGAGAAGTTAGACCCTTGTCATTCTGTAGAAATACTCTCTAGGATTTAGTACAAAAACTTAAGTCAGTTTTTCATCTAACAGGTAAGCTCTACTTTAGATGTAATATATAAACCTGCATTATATCAATATGGGCAGATTGCCGTCTATGACAGATGTGGCATTTTCTCTATTTTGCACAAATAGGCTGGGACAATATTAATGGAATTTGCAGATGTTGCATCATATTTCCAAACCTTTCCTCCTATATATATTTTTTTTGCGATCAACTCACATTCTATTCTCTTCCTTTCTATGTCGTACCAAAGTTTCAGCAGAGCTTGACAAAAGTGAAAGGCAGTCTTTGTACAATAAATCAACTCTTAAACAAGAGTGCCATAGTCACAATATACGCCGCCACTTTGCTGCTGTTTCACGAAAATAATTGTAGACACTACTTATTTTGACAGAACAAAATTCAAAACATTTGCATTCACAAGGCTGCAATTTCAATAAACCCCAGAGTTTTAAGGGGGCAAAACTTAGGCAAAAATCAATAAACCATACAATCCTTACTTCATGCACATCTACCAATAGAGATGATAACATCCAACAAGTTTCAAAAAGATCCTTCCAGAAACTTAGGAGGAGTTGCATTCACAGGGCAGCAATTTCAATAAGCCCCAGAGACTAAGTTTTAAGGGGGCATAACTGAGGCAAAAATCAATGAACAGTACAATCCTTACTTCATGCACATCTACCAATAAAGGTGATAACATCCAACAAGTTACAAAAAGATCCAGCCTGAAACCTTGGAGGAGTTGTATTCACAAGGCTGCAATTTCAATAAGCCCCAGAGACTAAGTTTTAAGGGGGCATAACTGAGGCAAAAATCAATGAACCATAAAATCCTTACTTAATGCTGATCTACCAATTAAGGTGATAACATCCACCAAGTTTCAAAAAGATCCTTCCAGAAACTTAGGAGGAGTTGCATTCACAATGCTACAATTTAAATAAGCCCCTGAGACTAAGTTTTAAGAGGGCATAACTGAGGCAAAAATCAGTGAACCATACAATCTTTTCTTCATGCACATCTACTAATAGAGGTGATAACATCCACCAAGTTTCATAAAGATCCTTCCAGAAACTGGGCGTTTATTTGAGGCTTCAAGATTTCCGAAAAAATCAAACAAAAATTGGTTGATTTTGACATGCTGATCTTTTAAGGTATATCAGATGATGATTCATACCAAATATTAAAGTTCTAGCCCTAATTGTTTGGTGAAAATTTTCAAAGATTTCCTTCTTTATTCCTATGTAAAATCAGGGATCACACAGAAACAGGCTAAATTTAAGAGTTTTGTAATTCTTGGAAGTAGTTTGGTACAGGATTAATAGACATTGAAACATACCAAATATCAAAGCTCAAAGCCTCATGGCTTAGGAGAAGAAGATTTTCAAAGATTTCCTTTACTTATTTCTAGGTAAAATGAGGGATCTTACAGAAAAGGACTAACTTTCAGAGTTCTGTAGTTCTTTGAAGTACTTTGATTGAGGATCAATAGATGATTTTATATACCAAATATCAAAGCTCTATGCCTTATGTTTTGGGTGGAGAAGATTTTTTTAATTTTTTTTTTTCACTTGGTTGCCATGGTAACCAAAGTTCTTTATGCATTTCAATTCTTTGAAGTAATTTGAAAGAGTTTGACCTAAGGATCATTACTGGGAAGATTGGTTGAAATTCCATGGTTAGTTTAGGAGATGATTTTTTTTTGTGATTGTGAATGAACAGATTGAAAGACAGATAGACGGCCGGATGCTTGATGATGACGAATCACAAAAGCTCAAGTGAGCAAAAAATACACCTTGGAAGTAGAGAAAAATAACAGATAAAGTACTCCTTTTTTCTTATTTCAAATTAGATCAATAAGTTTGGTGGAAGTTTAGAAGCAGACACAGTTGGCCAAATGAATACTTTCATGGTGGATAAGTTAACAAGGGGCCCTTTGGCCATTGGGCACCCATCTGAGATAAAGGCTCTTTCCTATCAACAGTCTAATTTCATGTTAAGGTTATGATTATGATACAACTTGGCCACACTTACATAAAAAGACTATGTACCTGGGGATCCAAACGTCTAAATTACCAATTGCCTATGACCCCCCCCCCCCCCAAAACTGAGGATCATGATTTTAGCTATTTTGTAGGAGATCAATATACTGATGCTTCATGCAAAATATCACGGCTCTACGCCTTTTGGGTCAGGAGAAGATTTTTGAAGACTAATTTAAAATTTCACTTTTGTTGCCATGGCAACCAGAGTTTTTGACAGATTTCAATTCTTTTAGCAATTTTTAAGGGGTACCACCTAAGGAACATTTCTGCCAAATTTGGTTAGAATTAGCCAAGTGGTTTGGGAGGATTTCTATATAAACCCAAGCCCCCTTGGGCTCTGCCCCTGCTACCAGAGGATCATGTTTAAGCTATTTTGAAAGAGGTCAGTATACTGATGCTTCATGCAAAATAACAAGGCTCTACGTCTTTTGGGTCAGGAGGAGAAGATTTTTAAAGATTATTTAAAATTTCACTTTTGTTGCCATGGCAACCAGAGTTTTTAATGGATTTCAATTCTTTTATTAATTTTTAAGGTGTTACTCATAAGGAACATTTCTGCCAAATTTGGTTTAAATCTGCCCAGTGGTTCGGGAAGAGATTTCATTTAAAAATCGTTCTTTATTTCTTTATACCCCCCCACCCCCCCCTTGGGGACCAGGGGATCATAATTCTAGCGATTTTGAAAGAGGTATATACACATGTATTGATGTTGCCTTACTAACCAGAGTTTTAACAGGTTTCAATTCTTTTAGCTATTTCTAAAGGGGACCACCTACAGAACATTTCTGACGATGGACAAAAGGTGTTCAAATAAGCTCACTTCGTGCTCAGGTGAGCTTATAACAAGAGGCCCATCAATGCCTGAGACGCTCTACTGGTTATCAAGTTTTCCGTTAAAGAAATCTGATATTTAAGGAAGTTAATTACTCAAAGAGGAATGCATAAAGAAAAACAAGAGGGCCAGAATGGTAACAAGGATTTATAAATGAAATTTTCATAAGGCCCCTTTTCCTGTGCTTCTTGATAGTTCAAACCCTGTTATGAAAAGAATGATAGTTATGACCTTCCAATCATTCTGAGAAAGTTTCAACAAAATCTGATCAAAGCTGTGGGCTTTATTGTGTTAACAGGGTTTTATTAATTGAATTTTCATATAGCCCCTTTTCCCATGTTACTTGATGGATCTGAACCAATTTCAAAGGGAACTCTACTTACAAAAGTATAATTATTCTGTTTGAGTATTAAGACAACCCCATCTCATCTATGGACTTACAAGCATTAATTAAGATTTTTTAAATTGAATTTTCCTAAGGCCCCTTTTCCTATGTTTCTCAATGGATCAGACCCAATTTGAAAGAAACAATCCTTATGATGGCACAATCATTATGTGAAAGTTTGAAGTCAATCAGATGAAATCTAGGGCCATTACGTGTTAACTAATTTTTTTTTTTATTAAATTTTCATAGGGCCCCTTTTCCCATGAAACTTGATGGATCAAACCTGCTTCCAAAAGGAACAATCCATTTAATGTAATAATCATTCTGGGAATGTTTGAAGAGAATTTGTTGAAAACTATGGACTCTATTGTGTTTACGAGGACTTTTTCAATCCAGTTTTAATCGGGCCCCTTTTTCAAGTGGTCCTTGACTGATAATACCAAATTTTAAAAGGAACAATTCTTATGATGGTACAATCATTCTGTGAAAGTTTGAAGTCAATCAGATGAAAACTATGGACTCTAGAGTGTTAACAAAGATCTTTGAATTAAATTTTGATAAGGCCCCTTTTCCTATGTTTCTTGAGGATTATTATCCATTTTCCAAAAGGAACAATCCTTATAATGGTACAATAATTCTTAGAAAGTTTGAAGAGAATCCTATGAAAACTGTGGACTCTAGAGTGTTAACAAGGATTTTCAATGGAATTTTTTATCAAATTTTCATAAGGCCCCTTTTCTCATGTTTCTTGACAAATCATTCCCAATTTCAAAAGGAACAATCCTTACGGTGGTACAATCATTCTATGAAAGTTTGAAGAGAATCTGATGAAAACTGTGGACTCTAGAGTGTTTACGAGGATTTTTATTGAATTTTTAATGAAATTTTCATAAGGCCCCTTTTCACATGTTTCTAGATGGATCAATCCAAATTTCAAAAGAACGATCTTTATGATGGTACAATTTTTCTGTGAAAGTTTGAAGGGAATCTGATGAAAACTGTGGACTCTATTGTGTAAACAAGGAAAAGTTTAACGGCCGGACTGACGCCGGACGGGAAAAAGCCTGCAATAGCTCTAGTGGCCTTGGGCCAGTAGAGCTAAAACAATTTAAAAGGCCGATAATCAAACTTGATAATTTTTTACAAAATTCTGTTAAAATCAAGATTGAAACAACATGTCTATTGATTTGTTTAAGGATGAATCAAGTTTAACTTATGCAATTGTACATTGTTTGTTTATTTTTTTTTCAAGACAAATAGCATTAGGGATACTTCATTTTAGTTTGGTTTCTTTCTTAGAGAAGAATGAAAGCAAAAGTGAAATATCCAATAAACTCTTTGTTTTAAAAAGCCTATAAATGATTTCAAGAAAAAGACAATTATTACTTCTTTAAACCTTCCCTTTACAGTATTACAACACACTAACTCTCACATTCAAACACTTTAAAAGCAATTTTCTCAGAATGGTGTTTTAGAAGGTTAGTTCACTCTAGCTGGAGACCATTGAATTTACACTTTAAGTGTGACAATTTTGACTCAATCTTTATATATATTACTGAAAACACAAGACAAAGAATCTTAATGACAACTATATTGTATTATTTCAATCTAAGGGCTGCAATTGGCAGAGCTTAATCTTAGAGAAACTTGCAAAGAATGCTTGTCATAAAGATAACCTGGATAAATACAAGACCATTCCATTAGTAATCCACTACTGACACAAAATGGGATACAACCTTAACTCAATCATGTTGTAGCTTGAAATGAATCTTTATCAGCAAAGTATTGAAAACATTAAAATGGGGTTTTATATAGAACAATGTGCCTTTAAATGGAGATTTTATTGAATACTCTCAAGGAAAACTCACTTTTGATATATTTCAATGAAACTTGTCAAGACTGCTTGTCACATGCAAAAACTAACCATTTCTAATATCTACCCATATTAATTTTTCCAAGCCTTTGCCTCACATGCTTATAAATTATGAAGGATTTGTTGCATCAGTTGTTTTGAAGCTTTATTTGCTTTAAATTTGAAGTAAGGTAAGTGATTTATGACTACTGTGATCCTTTAGTGATTATTTTATTGTCTCCTTAAATTCAAGTTCATCAGATAAGTTTGTAATAGTCTATTCAATAACAGGCAGAAGATGGAAATATTAAAGATCTAACATTATAGCGCTAATTTCAGAGTACAGTAATTATTTGTAGTATTTTGGTAGAGGGTCAATAGATAGGCCTTATTGTTTTTGAGGAGAAGATTTTTTTTTAAGTTTTTTCCCTTGGTTGCCATAGCAACCAATGTTTTTCATAGATTTCAAGTGTTTTGAAAGAGCATGACCTAAAGATCATTTTTTTGTAAATTGTGAAAGGACAGATGGAATGATGGGATGGATGGACAAATGCTGGACGATGATTGAGCACACTTCATGTTAAGGTGAGCTAATAAAGAGGTCCGTTGGCCCTAGGGCGCTCACCTGAGATAAAGGCTCTTTTTCTTTCAACAGTCTGATTTCATGTTAAGGTTAGGATTATGAAACAAGTGGGCCACAATTACATATAAAGACTATGAACCTGGGGATCCAAAAGTCTAAATTACAAATTACAAATTCCAAGGCTTTAGTGCTGATTTGAAAGAAGGAAAAAACTTTTTCCGTGTGTTATAATTTCAGAAATAAGAAAGAAGACTGTGAACTGATGCTTCATGCCAATAAACCCCCCCCCCCCCGGTACGCCCCTGGAGACCCGAGGATCATGATTTTAGCCATTTAGAGATCAATATACTGATGCTTCATGTAAAATATCAAGGCTCTACGCCTTCTGGGTCAGGAGGAGAAAATTCTTAAAGATTATTTTGAAATTTCACTTTTGTTGCCATGGCAACCAGAGTTTTAAACAGATTTCAATTCTTTTAGCTAATTTTAAGTGCGACCACCTAAAAAAAAAATTCTGCCAAATTTGTTCAAATCAGCCCAGTGGTTTTGGGGGAGATGTCATTCAAAAAATCGTTCTTTATTTCTATAATCCCCCCCCCCCCCTGGGGACCCGAGGATCATGGTTTTAGCTATTTTGAAAGAGGTTAATATACTTATGCTTCATGCAAAATATCAAGGCTCTACGCCTTCTGGGTCAGGAGGAGAAGATTTTTAAAGATTATTTTAAAATTTTACTCTTGTTGCCATGGCAACCAGATTTTTAACAGATTTCAATTCTTTTAAATATTTTTGAAGGGGACCATCTAAGCAACATTTTTGCCAAATTTGGTTCAAATTGGCCAAGTGGTTTTGGAGGAGATGTCGTTCAAAGAAATTGTTGACGGACGACGCACGACGGATGGACACTGGACAAAAGGGGATCACAATAGCTCACTTAAGCACTACGTGCTCAGGTGAGCTTAAAAACTTCTATGAATAATTGTAAAGTTCAGAACTAGAGGCGCTTGAGTGCCTGATTCGCTCCATGGGCCTGAATTTGCTTATCATTCCTGAGAAGTTTGGTTGAAAACTATCCTGCAGTTTGCAAGGGTTAAGATTTTCAAACTTTCACTATATAACATATACAGAGACAAGGATCATTCTAGTGAAATTAGGTTGAAATTCATCTAATGTTTTCTGAGAAGATTTTTTAAGCTTTTCACAATATATATTGAAATTAGCCAGCCCATTTAAGGCACATTTTCTGTCCTATCAAATTCTTTGAAAAAATCTGTTAAAGAGTAAACTAAGGATCAATTCGGTGAAATTTGGTTAAAATTCATTCATTGGTTACTTAGAAGAAGATTTTAAAAGATTTCACCTTTCGCCCCGCCCATTTAACCCTTTACTGTACAATCACTGGTTTTTACGTCCTTGTAATTTTATACTTGAGAAAACATTGTGGGAAAAGAAGAAATTGCTTGTAACAAGCAATTTCTTCTTTTCCACAATATTTTCTACCCTACTGAATGATAATTATTCAAATAAAATCGAAAATAAATTGTCGTCTCTGACCCTTTGAAATTGGACAGGTCTAAAAAATGTTAAAACGGGAAAGGGTTAAGTCATGTTTTTCAAATGAGCTTAATTCTTCAAAGGAATCTGATAAAGAGTCACCCATTGAGCATTCCTGTGAAATTTGGTTGAAATCTATCAACAGGTTTCTGAGAAGAGTTAAAAGATTTCACCACATATGGGAATAAGCCCCACCCATTAAAGCCATGTTTTTCTTCCAATCAAAATTCTTTGAAGGAATCGGATAAAAAATCACCCAAAGATCATTACTGTAAATTTTAGTTGAAATCCATCCATTGATTTCTGAGAAGAAGATTTCAAAAGGTATCACCATTTATGGAAATTGGCCCTGCTAATTAAAGCCATGGTTTTCATCGAATCATAATTCTTTGAAGGAACCTGATAAAGGGTCACCAAAGGATCATTTCTGTAAATTTTGATTGAATTCTGTTCACTACTTTCTGAAGAAAAGTAAAAGTTTACAGACGGACAGACGCACAGACTGACGCACACACAGACGGATTCACAGTGAACACAATGCCATGACAATTGCTTGCTAGCTTTCAGCCAGTGGAGCTTACAATAAGAAAATTATAATGAACCTTATCCCCACAATGATGCTTTTTGATGCCCCACAATAAAAGGCTTTGGAAAACATTGTGGAAAAAGAAGAATTCTTTGTTACAAGCAATTTCTTAATTGTCCACAATCTTTTCTATTCCAAAAAAACAAATGTTTTCTAAATTCCATTAACTTGACATTTTTGTCTGCAACTGCTTTCAATTTGGACTAGTCCAAAATAGTGTTGTCTGGTAATGGGTAACACTATATAATCCACATTTCCCTTATCTGTTATCTTCCGAATGCAAGAGCAGTAACCAATTAGACATAAACCACTTTCTAACATCCTTCATCTTGCATCTCTTTGATCTATTTCTAGAACTGCAAATACTTTACTAAGTGTATGAATACAAAAAAGATGTGTTTGTGAAACACTTTGCCCCCCCCCCCCCCCCGAAACAGGAATTTTTTAGAAACAGGTGATTTTTATTGTTATTTTTTTGCTTTGTTTTAGGGAAAAGGGTTAAAATTTTGACCTTGACCTTGATGAAATGACCTTCCCTAGTTGCGCTTTGTTGAGACCTATCTACATACCAAATAAAAGCATTGTAACTTAATTTGGGTTGAAGTTATAGGAAAATGTTTAGTTGGCAGGTTAAGTTTTTGAGTAACGTTTAAGAGAAAAGGGTTAAAATTTTGACCTTGACCATGATGAAATGACCCTCCCCAGTTGCGCCTTGTTGAGACCTATCTACATACCAAATATCAGTATTGTAACTTAATCAGGGATGAAGTTATAGGAAATTGTTTAGTTGGCAGGTTAAGTTTTTGAGTAACGTTTTAGGGAAAAGGGTTAAAATTTTGACCTTGACCTTGATGAAATGACCTTCCCCAGTTGCGCCTTGTTGAGACCTATATGCATACCAAATATCAGCATTGTAACTTAATCAGGGCTGAAGTTATAGGAAAATGTTTAGTTGGCAGGTTAAGTTTTGCAGACAGACAGAGAGACGGACAGACAGACAGACTGACAGATGGACACCGGTAAAACAATATGCCCCCGATCTATCGATGCGGAGGCATAAAAATATGCAATTCCAGTTTACTATAAACAAGAGCTTTATACAGCGGCGCATATACGCCCGAAGGGGCTTGTCAGTAACCCTGCTTTGTCAGCTATGTTAGCTTGAATGATAGCTCATGCATTTTATCAATAGAAAGATCTTGTTACCTGAATAATATTGTATACACTTGAGAAACATGACAGCTTTCAAAACCAATGCTAAATTTAAAACCATTGCAATGAAAAATGTAGGATAAGATGTGCATACAGGACATTAAGTGTTTCTCATTCAATTCAAGGGCAGATAATTCAAGATAACTCAAAAATGAATGGAAAGATTTGAATTTCGACAGTCTTATGCACAACTAGATATCATAGGGAGTAACTGTGCAAAGTTTCAGCTCATCCCATGGATAGTTTAGGGGGAGTTGCGCACAAAAACAAGAGGCCCATGAGGGCCTGAGACGCTCTACTGGTTATCAAGTTTTCCGTTAAAGAAATCTGATATTTAAGGAAGTTAATTGCTCAAAGAAGAATGCATAAAGAAAAAAAAGGGGCTTTATCCCCTTTATTATTTTAAGCAACAATCCTCAAGGCCCCTTTTCCCATGTTTCATGACGGATCAACTCCATTTCCAAAAGAAAGTTACCTTATGACCCTACAATCATTCTGTGAATATTTCATCAGAATCTGACAATAGTTGTGGACTTAATCACATAAACAGGATTGTTTTGAATGAAAATCAATAAGGCCCCTTTTCCTGTGTTTTCTGATGGATCAATTTCATTCCAAAAGGAACTTTCCTTACAACCCAACAATTGTCCTGTGAAATTTAAAAGACAACTTGATAATGATTGTGATCTTCATCACATACACAAGAATGTTTTGAATGATAATCTGTAAGGCCCCTTTTCCTGTGTTTCGAATGCCACAATTATTCCATGCATCTTTGAAGAGAATCAAAAAAAACTGTTGACTTTATTGTGTTAACAAAGATATTAAATTCAAGTTCTAATAAGGCCCCTTTTCCCGTGATATTTTACTTATGGTTTTATCATTATATGAAAGTTAAAAGGGGATCCGATGAAATATTGGGAATTCATTTTGTTTACTAGAATATTTAAAAAAAATCATATGTCCCCTTTTTACATGATACTTGATGGATTGTACCCAGTTCTGAAAAGAACCATCTAAGTATTTGTACAATCATTCTGTGAAATTTTGAAGTGAATCCGGTGAAATCAAGGGACATCATTGTGTTAACCAGAATATTGAAGAGAGTTTTCATAAGGCCCCTTTTTATGTGACCCTTGCTATAGTCAGATCCACTGTCAAAATCAACAATTGGAATGATGGTACAATCAATCTGTTTACTCTGTGGAATTTATTGTGTTAATGAATTATAGTGAAATATTCATAGGGCCCCTTTTCTCATGATACTTTACAGAACAAACCAAATTTCAAAAGGAATAATTCTAATGAAGGTAGAATCATTCTTTAAAAGTTAAAGAGAATCAATGAAAACAGTGGACTGAATTGTGTCAAAAATTTTTGTAACTAAATTTTCATAAGGCCCCTTTTCCCGTGAAACTTAACAAATCAGACCCAATGTACAAAGGAACAATCCTAATGATAGTTTGAAGAAAATGATAAAGACTGAGGACTTTATTGTAATAATGATGTTTTGTAATAAAATTTTTATAAGGTCCCTTTTCTTGTGTCACTTAACCAATCAGACCTAATTTACAAAGGAACAATCCAAATGATGGTACAATCATTCTATTAAAGTTTGAAGAGATTCTGATAAAGACTGAGGGCATTGTTGTGTTTATGAGGATTTGGTAATAATTTTTTCATACAGCCCCTTTTTCTATGATACTAGACAGATCAGGCCAAATTTGGAAAGAAACAATCCTTATGATGGTACAAACATTCTGTGAAAGTTTGAACAGAATCTGATGAAAACTGCAGACTTTATCTTGGTGTCAAATTTTTAAAATAAAATTTTCATAAGGCTCCTTTTCCTGTGATACTTGAAGGATCAGGTCTCATGTCAACATCAACAATCGTGATTATTGTACAATGATTCTGTGAAGGTTTGAATAAAATCCAATGAAAGCTCTGGACTTGGTTACAAGGATTATAGATAAAATTCTCTAAAGGCCCCTTTTCCCATGATACTAGACAGATCACGCCTAATTTGAAAGGAAAGAATCCTCATGATGGAATAATCATTCTGTGAAAGTTTTAACAGAATCTGATGAAAACTGTTGACTTTATTGTGGTACAATGATTTTAAAATTAAATTTCATAATGCTCCTTCTCCTGTGATACTTGACGGATCAGGTCTAATGCAAACATCAACAATCATTATTATTGTACAATTATTCTGTGAATGTTTGAAGAAAATCCGATGAAAGCTCTGGACTTTGTAACAAGGATTTATAAATGAAATTTTCATAAGGCCCCTTTTCCTGTGCTTCTTGACAGTTCAAACCCTGTTATGAAAAGAATGATAGTTATGACCTTCCAATCATTCTGTGAAAGTTTCAACAAAATCTGATCAAAGCTGTGGGCTTTATTGTGTTAACAGGGTTTTATTAATTGAATTTTCATATAGCCCCTTTTCCCATGTTACTTGATGGATCTGAACCAATTCCAAAGGGAACTCTTCTTACAAAAGTATAATTATTCTGTTTGAGTATAAAGACAACCCCATCTCACCTGTGGACTTACAAGCATTAATTAAGATTTTTTTAATTGAATTTTCCTAAGGCCCCATTTCCTATGTTTCTCAATGGATCAGACCCAATTTGAAAGGAACAATCCTTATGATGGTACAATCATTATGTGAAAGTTTGAAGTCAATCAGGTGAAATCTAGGGCCATTATGTGTTAACTAAAACTTTTTTTATTAAATTTTCATGGGGGCCCCTTTTCCCATGAAACTTGATGGATCAAACCTACTTCCGAACTTCCGAAAGGAACAATCCACATAATGTAATAATCATTCTGGGAATGTTTGAAGAGAATTTGTTGAAAACTATGGACTATTGTGTTTACGAGGACTTTTTCAATCCAGTTTTAATCAGGCCCCTTTTCCTGTGGTCCTTGACTGATTATACCAAATTTTGAAAGGAACAATTTTTATGATGGTACAATCATTCTGTGAAAGTTTGAAGTCAATCAGATGAAAACTGTGGACTCTAGAGTGTTAACAAAGATCTTTGAATTAAATTTTAATAAGGCCCCTTTTCCTATGTTTTCCTATGTTTCTTGAGGAATCATATCCGATTCCAAAAGGTACAATCCTTATGATGGTACAATCATTCTGTGAAAGTTTGAAGAGAATGCGTTGTAAATTGTTGGCTCTAGATTATTAATGAGAATTTTTTATTAAACATTTCAAAAGGCCCCTTTTTCCTGTGTTTCTTGAAGGATCATACCTTATTTCAAAAGGAATAATCCTTATGATATTACAATCATTCTGTGAAAGTTTGAAGGGTATCCGATGAAAACTATTGACTCCATAGTGTTAAAGAGTATTTCTTAAAAGATTTTTCTATTAAATTTTCATAAGGCCTCTTTTCCCGTGTTTCCAGATGGATCTGACCAAATTTCCAAAGGAACAATCCTTATGATGGTACAATCATTCTGTGAAAGTTTAAATTCAATCTGATGAAAACTCTAGAGTGTTAACAAGAATTTTTTTATTAAATTTTAATAAAGGCCCCTTTTCCCCTGTTTCATGACAGATAAGACCCATTTTCGAAAGGAACGATCCTTATGCTTGTACAATCATTCTGAGAAAGTTTGAAGAGAATCCGATGAAAACTGTGGACTCTATCGTGTAAACGAGGATTTTTAATGGAGTTTTTAATTGAATTTTCATAAGGCCCCTTTTCCCATGTTTCTTGACGGATCATACCCAATTTTGTATGGAATGATCCTTATGTTGGAACAATCATTCTGTGAAAGATTGAAGAGAATCCAATGAAGACTGTGGACTCTATCGCGTAAACAAGGATTTTTAATTGAATTTTAATTAAATTTTCATAAGGCCCCTTTTCCCATGTTTCTTGACGGATCATACCCATTTTCGAAAGGAACGATCCTCATTTTTTGGTACAATCATTCTGTGAAAGTTTGAAGAGAATCTGATGAAAACTGTGGACTCTATCTCGTAAACAAGGATTTTTAATTGAATTTTCATAAGGCCCCTTTTCCCGTGTTTCTTGACGGATCATACCCATTTTCGAAAGGAACGATCCTTATGATGGTACAATCATTCTGTGAAAGTTTGAAGAGAATCCAATGAAAACTGTGGACTCTATCGTGTAAACGAGGATTTTTAGTTGAATTTTTAATGAATTTTCATAAGGCCCCTTTTCCCGTGTTTCTTGACAGATCATACCCATTTTCGAAAGGAACGATCCTTATGCTTGTACAATCATTCTGAGAAAGTTTGAAAATAATCCAAAGAAAACTGTGGACTTTATCGTGTAAACGAGGATTTTTAATGGAGTTTTTAATTGAATTTTCATAAGGCCCCTTTTCCCATGTTTCTTGACGGATCATACCCAATTTCAAATGGAACGATCCTTATGTTGGAACAATCATTCTGTGAAAGATTGAAGAGAATCCAATGAAGACTGTGGACTCTATCGCGTAAACAAGGATTTTTAATTGAATTTTAATTAAATTTTCATAAGGCCCCTTTTCCCATGTTTCTTGACGGATCATACCCATTTTCGAAAGGAACGATCCTCATTTTTTGGTACAATCATTCTGTGAAAGTTTGAAGAGAATCTGATGAAAACTGTGGACTCTATCTCGTAAACAAGGATTTTTAATTGAATTTTCATAAGGCCCCTTTTCCCGTGTTTCTTGATGGATCATACCCATTTTCGAAAGGAACGATCCTTATGTTGGTACAATCATTCTGTGAAAGTTTGAAGAGAATCCAATGAAAACTGTGGACTCTATCGTGTAAACGAGGCTTTTTAGTTGAATTTTTAATGAATTTTCATAAGGCCCCTTTTCCCGTGTTTCTTGACAGATCATACCCATTTTCGAAAGGAACGATCCTTATGCTTGTACAATCATTCTTTGAAAGTTTGAAAATAATCCAAAGAAAACTGTGGACTTTATCGTGTAAACGAGGATTTTTAATGGAGTTTTTAATTGAATTTTCATAAGGCCCCTTTTCCCATGTTTCTTGACGGATCATACCCAATTTCAATGGAACGATCCTTATGTTGGAACAATCATTCTGTGAAAGATTGAAGAGAATCCAATGAAGACTGTGGACTCTATCGCGTAAACAAGGATTTTTAATTGAATTTTAATTAAATTTTCATAAGGCCCCTTTTCCCATGTTTCTTGACGGATCATACCCATTTTTGAAAGGAACGATCCTCATTTTTTGGTACAATCATTCTGTGAAAGTTTGAAGAGAATCTGATGAAAACTGTGGACTCTATCTCGTAAACAAGGATTTTTAATTGAATTTTCATAAGGCCCCTTTTCCCGTGTTTCTTGACGGATCATACCCATTTTCGAAAGGAACGATCCTTATGTTGGTACAATCATTCTGTGAAAGTTTGAAGAGAATCCAATGAAAACTGTGGACTCTATCGTGTAAACGAGGCTTTTTAATTGAATTTTTAATGAATTTTCATAAGGCCCCTTTTCCCGTGTTTCTTGACAGATCATACCCATTTTCGAAAGGAACGATCCTTATGCTTGTACAATCATTCTGAGAAAGTTTGAAAATAATCCAAAGAAAACTGTGGACTTTATCGTGTAAACGAGGATTTTTAATGGAGTTTTTAATTGAATTTTCATAAGGCCCCTTTTCCCATGTTTCTTGACGGATCATACCCAATTTCAAATGGAACGATCCTTATGTTGGAACAATCATTCTGTGAAAGATTGAAGAGAATCCAATGAAGACTGTGGACTCTATCGCGTAAACAAGGATTTTTAATTGAATTTTAATTAAATTTTCATAAGGCCCCTTTTCCCATGTTTCTTGACGGATCATACCCATTTTCGAAAGGAACGATCCTCATTTTTTGGTACAATCATTCTGTGAAAGTTTGAAGAGAATCTGATGAAAACTGTGGACTCTATCTCGTAAACAAGGATTTTTAATTGAATTTTCATAAGGCCCCTTTTCCCGTGTTTCTTGATGGATCATACCCATTTTCGAAAGGAACGATCCTTATGTTGGTACAATCATTCTGTGAAAGTTTGAAGAGAATCCAATGAAAACTGTGGACTCTATCGTGTAAACGAGGCTTTTTAGTTGAATTTTTAATGAATTTTCATAAGGCCCCTTTTCCCGTGTTTCTTGACAGATCATACCCATTTTCGAAAGGAACGATCCTTATGCTTGTACAATCATTCTTTGAAAGTTTGAAAATAATCCAAAGAAAACTGTGGACTTTATCGTGTAAACGAGGATTTTTAATGGAGTTTTTAATTGAATTTTCATAAGGCCCCTTTTCCCATGTTTCTTGACGGATCATACCCAATTTCAATGGAACGATCCTTATGTTGGAACAATCATTCTGTGAAAGATTGAAGAGAATCCAATGAAGACTGTGGACTCTATCGCGTAAACAAGGATTTTTAATTGAATTTTAATTAAATTTTCATAAGGCCCCTTTTCCCATGTTTCTTGACGGATCATACCCATTTTTGAAAGGAACGATCCTCATTTTTTGGTACAATCATTCTGTGAAAGTTTGAAGAGAATCTGATGAAAACTGTGGACTCTATCTCGTAAACAAGGATTTTTAATTGAATTTTCATAAGGCCCCTTTTCCCGTGTTTCTTGACGGATCATACCCATTTTCGAAAGGAACGATCCTTATGTTGGTACAATCATTCTGTGAAAGTTTGAAGAGAATCCAATGAAAACTGTGGACTCTATCGTGTAAACGAGGCTTTTTAATTGAATTTTTAATGAATTTTCATAAGGCCCCTTTTCCCGTGTTTCTTGACAGATCATACCCATTTTCGAAAGGAAAGATCCTTATGTTGGAACAATCATTCTGTGAAAGTTTGAAGAGAATCTGATGAGAACTGTGGACTCTATCGCGTAAACGAGGATTTTTTAATTAAATTTTCATAAGGCCCCTTTTCCCGTGTTTCTTGACGGATCATACCCATTTTCGAAAGGAACGATCCTTATGATGGTACAATCATTCTGTGAAAGTTTGAAGAGAATCCGATGAAAACTGTGGACTTTATCGCGTAAACGAGGATTTTTAATTGAATTTTTAATTAAATTTTCATAAGGCCCCTTTTCCCGTGTTTCTTGACAGATCATACCCATTTTCGAAAGGAACAATCCTTATGATGGTACAATCATTCTGTGAAAGTTTGAAGAGAATCTGATGAAAACTGTGGACTTTATCGCGTAAACGAAGATTTTTTAATTAAGTTTTTACTAGGCCCCTTTTCCCGTGTTTCTTGACGGATCTGACCCAATTTTGAAAGGAACGATCCTTATGCTGGTACAATCATTCTGTGAAAGTTTGAAGAGAATCCGATGAAAACTGTGGACTTTTTCGCGTAAACAAAGTTTAACGGACGGACGGACGCACGCACGCCGGACGGGTAAAAAACAATCGCTTTAGCTCTAGTGGCCTTCGGCAAACAGACTGACGGACAGACAGACAGACGGACGGACGACTGGGGCCATAACATAATACGACCCTTTGGGAGTATAATAACTAAATGTTTAATTCTGAGTTACAAAAGTATTCCTTGGAATTTGGGTGTAAATCAGTCTTTTCATGTATATAACATTGAGCTCTCAGAAACACACTATAACTTTTTTACCCCTTAACATACTTCACTCTACTAAGACAATTATTGAAAATCTGCCATTTGTGAATGGAAATTTAAAAACCAAATGATCACTTTGTTTACAGCGTGCTGAACAGTCTTAAGCTGGATATAACAGCAATTTAAATTTGATTTTAACTTAATCAGTGTGTGTTATTTGCATTAAAGAAGATATACAGTAAAATCCCTCTAATACCACCAGTTGCGGTACTTTCAGAAAGTGGTCGTAATAGCGGGGTGGTCGTATTACTGAGGTTTGGTCGTTTGTTGTCAAGTAATGCATGTTTATTTTATTTTCGTTATTTGAATATATTAATACTATACATACAAAAATGAAACTATAAGAACATGTATTACAGCGGAATCATATGTCTTTTTCAAATTTACGATCTTTGGTAAGTTCTACTTTCTCTATTCTCCATTAGGATCTGATTAAGAATTCCGACCTTAGATTATTTATTCGTAAGTACAGGTTCAAAATGTCAAACTGTCAATATCATATCTTCTAAAATGCGAATACCAAGCATCAATTACGATGAAATTAAAATTCAATTGCTAATTAACTGTTTGGAATGCCATAAACAAACTAATCGTAACTTCTCGGATACGTTTTCACTTTCAATTTATTACTCGAGTCAAAACTTGTGTAACATTCAAATAACAATTAAAAATTATACAAACTATAATTTCTAAAAGTGATCGGCCACTTTAATCAGAACACCTATTATAATAAGGGTTCGATATCACATAATCAAAATTCCAATAATGTATTTACTACAATGTATTCGTACCCAATTAGTGTCGCTCTTATCAAGTGTGAAATTTGGGTGATCGGTCTCAATGTGTGAAAACTGGTCGTTTTAGTGGGGTTCAAAATAGTGTAACAGCAATGGTTGGTACTGAATTTAGTGGTCATAATTCTGAATAGCGAGGTGCCCGTTTTAGAGGGGTTCGCGACCATGGAAATAAATAAAAAATTCTGTTCTGTAAAAATTTGGTCGTAATAGAGGGGTGCCCGTATTTCCGGGGTGGTCGTAAGGAGGGGTTTTACTGTATCGACAAATTGACACTATGAACATGTATCTATGTATAAGCAATCGGAGGTCGGACTTACGAATCAGATTAAAATGGAGAAACAATAAAAAAACAGCCAATTTTTAAAGAGAACTTAGATCTTTCTAGGTGAATTTGTGGCAAATGATAAATTTGATAATGACATTTGATTCTTTGTAATACATCTTTTTTTGAAAACAAGCACCACCTACAGGTGCCTACACCTGGCTATTGGGTGCTGGATAGTGGATAAAAGCACAAAATGCATCTAGAGTTATCCCCCTTGAAAGTACAGGTTGCTCTTTTGATAGAGAACAAGTGTGCCAAGTTTCAAGTGAATGCCTGTAGTAGAACCAGAGATAACACAAAATGTCAAAGTTTTCACATGGCGACAATGACGACACCAAGGCTATAGCAATACCTCAGGTGTTTGTATGTAAAGTATATTAACGCCAAATACTGATTACAAAGATAAACTAAAGATCCATACCTTCTTCTGAAGAAGCCAAATGACATCTTACATGACAACAGCCAAACATACGAGTAAACCTCAGTATTAAGACCACTTTCAAAAAGCACTGCAAGTGGTCTCTTTAGAGCTGTTTTACTATTTATTGCAGATCTCAAAAAATATCAAAGCTAACAAGAGGCCCATAGTGCCTTATTGGTCACCTGAGTCCAAAGAGCACAAAAACAAATTAAAGTCCACCATATTATGCTACATACTAAATATCAAAGCTCTAAGCCTTTTAGTTTGGGTGAAGAAGAGTTTTGAAATTCATTATATTAGCCATATGTAAAATTTATGATATCTGGGAATGGGCTAATTATGACCCTAAGGCAATAATTCATACCATATTGATAGAGATCCACCAGATGATGCTACATACCAAAGCTCTAGGCCTATCTGTTTGAGAGAAGATGATTTTGAAAGTTTTCACTAAATGAGCCTGTGTTAAATTAGTGACATCCGGGAATGGGCTAATTTTAATCCTGAGGCAATAATTTATACAATCTTGATAGAGATGCACAAGACGATGCTGTATACCAAATATCAAAGCTCTAGGCCCTCCTGTTTGGGAGAAGAAGATTTTTACAAATTCACAATATAAGCCTATGTTGAATTTGTGACATCCGGGAATTGGCTAATTTTAATCCTGAGGTAATAATTTTTACAACCTTGATAGAGGTCTACCAGATGATGCTGTATACCAAATAACAAAGTTCTAGGCCCTCCTTTTTGGAAGAAGAGGATTTTTAGAAATTTCACTATATAAGCCCTTTGTGAAACTTGTGACATCCGGGAATGGACTAATTTTGACCCTGGGGTTATAATCTATACAATCTTGATAGAAATCCACCAGATGATGCTCCATACCAAATATAAAAGCTCCAGGCCCTCTAGTTTGGGAGAAGATGATTTTTGAAATGTTCACTATATAAGCTTATGTTAAACTTGCGACGTCCCAGAACGGGCTAATTTTTACCCTGAGGTTATAATTTATAGAATATTGATAGAGGTCCACTAGATGATGCCACATACCAAATATCTGTATAGCTGTAGGTCTTTTGGTTTGGTAGAAAAAAAAATATTCAAAGTTGTCACTATGTAAGCTTATGTAAACCCCCCCCCCCAGCAAGGCCATTTCTTGATAGATTTTTTTTGGTACAAACTTGATAGTCCTTGTCCTAAAGACTTTAAATACCAAATGTGAATCTAATCTAGCAGCCAGTTCATGACAAGAAGATTTTTAAAGATGTACCCCTTTTGGCCCCTTATTGAGCCCCAAGGGGACATAATTCCATGATTTGTACAAATCTGTAGCGCCTTCCCATAAGGATGCTTCCTGCCAAGTTTGGTTCTTAAGAAGAAGTCGAAAATGTAAAAAGTTAACGCACCCACACAGTGCACGACGAAGGACAAAACACAATCGCAATAGGTCACCATGAACTTTGGTCAGGTGATCCAAAACTTACCCTTTATCCATGCCTTGTTCTATTGACAATAGTCTTCTCCATCCATGTAAAAATACTGAGTCCAGCCACCCTAGAAAAACAGGAGGATACACAAATAAACATTTCTCAGTTATAAAGTTCATCTTTGGCTTTAACATGTGAGTATGGCCCTTGTGTGCTCACCTGAGACAAAAGATGTTTAGTTAAAGTTGGCCTTAACATATAGGTCTGATTTCTAAGTGGCTGCAGCTCTGCCCCTGCAGACCTGAAAGTCATGAATTCAGCACTGTTTGTGGAGGTCTATGTTAAGATTCATACAAAATATAAAGGTGTTAAGACCTCCTGGGTGAGAACAGATTTTTTTCATTTGTTTCCATGGTAGCTAGAGATTTCTAATGGGTTCAAGTTCTGAGCAATCAAAATGGCTGCCATAGAAACAATTCTGCCAAATTTGGTTGAAAAAAGTTGAATGACATACACCACACCACAGATGGTCTGTGGACATAGGGTGATAATAGCTCATAAGGGCACTCTGAGTTAACTAGATGGTTGTCCCAGGAAAACTGCTGTTGAGCCCGCAAAGTTTTGTAGGTATCATGCTCCTAACAAGCAAAAGTTTTAGTGTTAGACCTTGAGCTGTGACCTTGACATTAGAACTATGATGGAGAATAATTGTGCCATTTTATTAAGAAATCCATGCATAAATGTAGGATTAATTGTCTGGACAAAGACAATTTTAGTGTTTGACCTTGAGCTGTGACCTTGACACTAGAACTATCCAAAAATTTCTTTCAAATGGCACATCTACTCATGATGAAGAATAATTGTGCCATTTTATTTTGAAATCCATCCTTAAATGTAGGAGTAATTGTCTGGACAAAGACAATTTAAGAGTTTGACCTTGAGCTGTGACCTTGACATTTGAACTATCCAAAAAAATCTTTCAAATTGCACATCTACTCATGATGGAGAATGATTGTGCCAATTTATTTTGAATTACATTCATAAATGTAGGAGTAATTGCCTGGACAAATTCTGACGGACGGACAGACTATCACACATACTCCAACTTTTCATAGTGACAACTATGTCTAGCTCACTACAAGTGGGCTCAACAAATATTATCTATACTATAATATCAATCCATATTTGAACTTTCATGTAGTTTGGACCAGTCTTAAAGTTTGACATCTGGTCATTGATGTAGAGAAGAATATAAAATTGCGCTTATTGAGCATTAATTTTTTCCAAACTTTAGATTTCTAGGGCTTTAATTTCTGGCCCATTGGCTACAATTTTAGCATCCTTGATAGAGAACCATCTGGGCATACTATAGATACCAAAATTGAATGCATTTCACCTTATACCTGAGTTTTTACCCTGTGAGCTTAATTTCTTGTAACTCATTACAAAATCATCTAGTTATGTTACATAGAAAATATGATTGCTTCCGGCTTATATTCTAGGAGTACAAGACTTTTGAATTTCCTCTGAGTGTTTTTCCAAAATTTTACCTTTTGGATGGGACCATCATACCCCAGGAGTAAAAATATGGAGAACTTGGTAGAGAACCATGTGGATATGCTTAGTATGAAATATGAATGCCTTATACAATTATTCATTGGGAGGAGCAGATATTTGATGTAATTAAGCGTTTTTCCAAACTTTGGAACCCTGCAGCATGGCTGTTATTGACCCCAGGGGTTAAACCCCTAAAAGTATGGGCTATGCCTCATTTCAAATATGAATGATTAAGGCGTAAAATATAGTCAAAGAGGAAGATTTTTGTTTGTTTTGTTTTTTGTTATTGAGCCAAATTCCCAACTTTGGACCCAAGCTGATGGGCAGTTATTGACCCAAGGGGCATAATTTTCAATAACATTCTACAAAACTAGTTATGCTACATGCCAACTAGAGGCGCTTGAGTGCCTGTATCGCTCAACAGGCCTGATTTTACTGATAAAGGAAATGATGTTTTCAGGAATTCAATATAAACTGAATCATATTCACCATGTGAAATAATTTTTTTTTAATTTTGACTGGTCTTAAATTTTTTTGTGTGGGAATTGCTTGAATGCTGTGGGATTTGCTTTTATGTTAAGTGTTGAGTTAATTCAGTTATTTTGAAATATAAATATGAGAGTACTATTGCAATAACTGTCTTTTGGTTTTCTAAAAACTTATTTTGTCTGCAGATACCTGAACTTGTGCTGTAATGTCTTAAAGAATGGAGGTTATTAATAAACCTCAGATGAAAAAGGCACAAAATTCCAATGAAAATGAATTTAGAGTTACCACCCTTAATTTTAGAGTTTTCAACCTATTACAAGATGGCCAAATTTTAGACTGGTCAAAATTGAAAGGACTCACATAATTATGAAAATTTAAAGTTTATTTATCCATTTCCTGGGTAAAAACCATTGTGGAAAATGAGGAAATTGCTTCATTTTACACATTTGTTTCCCATATTGTTTTCTGAAGGGGCATCAAAATGTGTCACTATGGGGCAATGGGCTAAGCTATAAAAAACATTGTTACAATTTCAGTTTTGATTGAAAGGTTAAGGAATTTGAAAGTAAGCATGTCAAATTAAGCACAAGTATCTGCATTTGCATTTAACTCATTCCCACTCAATCCTGCTTTTTAACCCATTCCCACTCAAGCCATCCTTTTTACGCGCTTCAACTATAGAGCTTTGGAAAACATTGTGGAAAATGAAGAAATTGCTTGTATCAAGAAATTTCTTCATTATCCACAATGTTTTCTACCTAAAAAGGCAAAAAAAAAATAAAATTCCATCAACTTGAAATTGTCATCTGCAACTTCTTTCAATTTGGACCTGTCTAAAAATTTGTTGTGTGGGAATGGGTTAAGCATCTTGGGAAAATATCTTTCGAAAACATTGTGGACAATTAAAACTACCCAACAAGGTAGATTTTTTAAATTCCAGCAACTTGAAATTGTGATATCCAACTTCTATCAATTTAAACCAGTCTAAAATTCATGATGATATGGGTTAAGGGGTCAATTTTAACTTGTTATAAGCAATTTCTTCATTGTCGACAATGTTATTTATCCTAAAGACAAAGATTTTCTTCATTCCAACAATTTAAAATTGTTACCTGCAAATGCTATCAACCTGAACCAGTCTTATATTATGTTGTCTTGTATTGGGTTAAAATATATAATCCATATTTCCCAATAATAAGGTATCCAAGAGCAGTAACCAATAAGACAAAACCCTACTTTCTACCACTTTCTAACAACCTTGCATCTCCTTGATCTATTTGTAGAACTGCAAATATCTAAGTGTGTGCAGACATTAAATATGCAATCCAGTTTACAGTAAATTACTAAGTAGTGTAATCTGATTTACAACAGTCTCCTTGAAAATAAGTTGTTAATTAGTCAATCCATGTATACATACACAAAAACCTTGAAGTCTCAGAAACTCACTATGAACTTTTAACCCTTTAACCCATTCCAACTCAATCCCTCCTTTTTACGCCCCTCACGAAAAAAGCTTTGTAAAACATTGTGGAAAATGAAGAAATTGCTTGTATCAAACAATTTCTTCATTATCCACAATGATTTCTATCCAAAAAGATGAAAGAATTCAAAATTCCATCAACTTGAAATTGTCGTCTGCAGCTTCTTTCAATTTGGACCAGTCTAAAATTTTGCTGTGTTGGAATGGGTTAACACAGTTCACACTACTAAGATGAAAGTAAAAATCTGCCATTCCAGGATGGCATTTTTAAAAATTCACTGGCTACCATATATAGACATAAGCCACAGACATAAAAGCCATGTTTTCAACAAATCAGATTTAAAATTGATGGAATCTGAAAATCAAAGCCCTGAAGGGCCTGAGAGTCGCCATAACAGACAAATTGTTTGATATTGGCTATTGAGCATTAACCTCAGGCTGTTGGCCTTTGATCACTTGAGATTAATTCCATGCAGAAGCAGATTAAATCATTTTAATTCTGTTAATAAAGCTAAGTCTTTTTTAATTAATTAAATGGGGGTATAACATTGTTCAAAGAACAATGTTTCAGTTATGTCACAGCAAAGTTCACCTATTCATGTGCTTCAGCCAAGGCCATAGCACAGTGGTAGTACATAGGACTCCTGGTCATGGGGTCACAGGTTCAATCCCGAGCCACAGCAAACTTCCTGTCCGACATAAGTTAGCCCACCAATGTGTGGATAGCCATAGCCATAAACCTCAGTGGGATGAGCAGCTGGAGACTCAGAGAATGTAGTGGTTGTACCGGTCTGGGGTCGACACTAACAGAGGATCCCTGAAAATTGGAAGGGACCCCAGCAATCTCAGGCTAGGGATTCCGTCATGATCCTTCAATATTTCTCTGGTACAATAGATCTTTATCATGCCACATGATCATTGGCATGGCTATGACTCCCCATGAACATAATTGTTAATAATGGTTTGAGCTTACAATGTGACCTCTAGAGTGCATGCAAGCATGTTAAAGAAGACTTTCATTTCTTGCACTTTACTTTATTTCACACTGTAGGTTCTATGCAAATAATTTATTCATCTAATTTGTGTTTAGAAAGATGAATAACATTTCTAGATTTCAAAGCATAAAATGTCTTTTATGTTGCATAAAAGCAATAAATATCACTTGTGGGACATTGCTTTCTCTTTGAAAGTGTGGAAGGCTAAAAATAAGTTCTTGTTCTGTAGGGTCTTTTATTTACTATCTGTCATCTCAGTTTCATTCCATTTTTAGCCTGGTGTGGTTTGAACAGATCATACTTTACTCATACTGTGTTCTCTTACAATGTCCGTGTTCAATAACATTCATTGTGATGTCGAGTTGATGGGCCGAGTTGACTGGTCACCCTTTATCTGTGGTCAGTTAATTATGCAATATTTGGTGTTATTGTTTGATAAATTTTTGTCAATCATTATTTGTAAGATTCAGAGGTTTACATCCCTTTCTTAGAAGCATATTTTATGCGTCCATATTGATGTTCCAAAGTAATTAAATAAGAACAAATAGCACATATATTTTACACCTAACGTTATAAGTATCATAACTCACACCCATAGAATTTCCAAAATTGTTGAATTTAAATATCTTTTGACCAATTTAAATGGAATGGCTTGTTTTCAGACTCTTGACGATTTCAAACTGACAAATATTCTTAATGAGCTACAAGATCAGCACATCACATAGGTAAAATCAAGAAGTCCTTAACATTTTTGCTCATGGTTTCTGGGTGCCGAGTTATAAAAGTTATTAACAAAGAAGTTGCTCTTGTAAAGAATAAAACAACTTGATAAATGTTTTTGTTTGATGTTTTTTATGTTATTACTTTTTTTTGTGTGTGATTACGGTATTCACTGACCTTTTTCAACCTTGATGACAATCTAAATTCGATGCACTGGAAACGACGGCTCTGTTTTTAAAGGAAATTGCCTCACTAATTCGTTAAGAGAGCTATTCACATCGATGTTTATTCTATGATATTTTTCTTATTATTTCTTGATTGAAGAAACATCATTTCAAGACTATTAAAATGAATAAACGTCGAATAAATATCAAAAGTACAAAATGAACTCAATCCCTCCATTCTTGTTGTTGTCGTCGACAATCCAATGTTTGCCCAAGGGGATTGCTACCACGGAAAACCCCAGGACACCTGATATATAGTATTATTGCCCGGGACACCTGATATATAGTATTATTGCCACATATTAAGTTGACTGTAGGGAATTATAATAACTAACTCACCTGGTAATACTCAAATTTTCGTTTTTGATTTATATCCGTGCAGTCCGTAATTAGCATTACAGGGAACCAGTCAAACCGACCTAATAAAGTCAAACCGGCCTCTCCATTAAAAAAGCGTTAAACCGACCTATATATGGTCAAAGCAGACCCAAGATCGCAAAACCGGGCCAAATTTATTCTTCTAATGGTTTAACATATTTCTATAAAATAAATTTTTGTAACAAAAATCTATTCGAGTTTCCTAACTTCTATTCATACATTTTATTTTGCAATTAAATTTTGTTGTTGCAGAAATTAAATCCTGAGCATTTAAAATTGAATTTCTTTTATTTGCCATTAAAAGAATGCTTGTAAAGCTATTAATTTATAAAATACGAATTAATAGAAAAAAATGGAATCTGTTGATCAAGCTTTTTCAATAAACCGTATATTACTTTGAAAGATGCCTGTTACAGCCTTTCATCTTAATGATTTTCGACAATTATACATTATTTGTTGAACTTTCAAACTTGTGGAACCATCAATCAGTTATATATAGATGCTTCATAAATTCTTTAAGCAGTGTTTGACAGCCAATAAACTAATTTGGCAGAGCACTTGACTTCTAACCTCACCATAATGGACTCCAGCCCTTGGTTGACCAAAGCAGCAAACTGATTGTCTCTTTGGTGAGATGTTGAATAGAGACCCTGTGTGACGTTGCTTTACAACCACAGTTGCGACGATAGATGAACAAAAGTACCCTATAAGTTGTGCAAATATCAAATATATTAGGGCAAATTATTTACCTGTGTCCGTCCGCCTGACAAGTTTGTGAGTTAAGCACACTACATATTCCGGGACTAGTTTTTGTTCAGGAGTTAAAAGAAGAAAACATTCCACAACTTTACTGTTTGAATTATGAAAAACCTATTCAATATTTACAAGTTATTACACAGGATCTGTATTAAATTCTTTGTCTAGCAACATCGTGTACCCCGGGAATTGGTTTCATCTCTCATCCGGAACTCATAATTCATTGGAACAATTTGTGATTGCACTAGCAGGATAATTTAAGTGATTTAAATTAAAAAAATCAGAGATATTGAGTGTGTATATAACCATAACCCGGATGGATGTATACTTTAAAAAATGTTTGGCTGACCCCGGATAAATTTAAGAGAGATATCCAAAGGTCACATTGAGTAAACAGAGACAAATTTAGTTTGCATATATTATAATAATGATTTTACTCAATGTCGCCATAGCTATCTATTTTTTCACTGTACTGAATGTGTGCATTACCTCGAGACTATTTCGGCTTCATTGCCATGACAATATTAGCTCTAAGTGCTTTTGTTCAAATTAAAAGCATGACAGCGACACTTGTTTGTTTGTATCAAACATTCACTTAATGTGGCCTGGATTGTTTCATTCAAGATAATTCTCACAACCTTATGAATTAACTTACCATTTTTCAATTATCACTCGGTACTTTGACAATTAAGACAATGTTTGGTTTGTTTTCTTTTCCCGCTATACATATACTTTTTCATTCATTTAAAATGTACGCTTTAAGCACATTGATGCCACATTAAGCTCTGCAAAATATACTAATACCTAGATGATTTCATATTCATGTATTCCAAGCGATCATTTTGTTTCTGAATTTTCCCCGATACTTTTAAATTAAACTATTCACAACTCTATTCATTGCCCATATTCTGCGCGATCAATATATATATATAATTCAGCCCCAAAGTAACTCTGTTGAAGCTTTAATAATGTTTACATTTTTCGTCAGTAAATTTCAGTTTCTTTCTCACCTGGAGACAATGCCTTCAGTACCTTATTATTCTTTCTATTTTACTTACGGAAAAATTAAGTCAAACTGGCTATCTAAGTTTCTTACATAAACAACATATTCCTTACTTGGGACTCCCTCGGTTTGCTTACAACAGTCATGGTAACTTTATGAGCCCAGGGGTGAATGAATTGTTAAGATTGATAACATCAACCCGTGACATTTTTTCATTTATGACCCATGATTGTCCTACTCATTTGTAAAAGGGAAATATGGTTAGATTAACTAATAAGTATTCTCAATTCAAATAAACAATAAAATAAAATTGAAAGAATGGACATGGATTTTAAGTTTTCTATGATTTTTTTTAACACGAAACACGTTAATATTAAATGGGGTTGAAGAATTAATGCAATGATATTAAGATTTACTTACATTATAGCTAAATATATGACAATATCATTATATTGCCAGGCATCTCGGGATGTCCTGGTTTAGTCAAAACAATCGAAAGTCTAAAACGGCCCAAACTTGTATTTACATTTGGTCCAAAATCAGAAATTCTTCTGTTTATATTTGATTTTTGAAAATTTACTTTTGAGTTGTTTTGACAAGCAAATTCGCTTGTGGGTCATTCCGACAAAATTACGGAATTGTTTGACCTTGAGTCGTTTTGACTTCGGTTGTTATGATTTAAACATGGTGTCCAATGGTAAATAGTAAAACAGTCCCTTATTATGCGGATGATTTATTTACCTCTGCAAAATGATGAACAGAAATGGTTTACTTATTCAATTTTGATTTAAAATGAATTATAACATCTATCTTATTTGAAAATGCAAGACATTTATGACGTTATGCAATATACATAGGGAATTATGGTCATTTCATAAGAACTGTCAACCTCTTTTTTATAGTATGTACTGGTTTTTTTTTGGCGCTATAATGAGTTTGCATTTAAAACTAAAACAAGAGGACCATGATGGTCCTAAATCGCTCCCCTGAGTATGATGGTTCATAGCTTTATGATATAGATATTATAGCAAAACCCTCTAATTATTATGGAGAAGATTTTTAAGGATTTCTCATTTAATCCTAGGTATATTGATGATCCCACCATATAGCACTAATTTCCTGAATATGGTACTGCTTTGAAGTATAGACATCAATACATACCAAGTATAAAAGCTCTAGGCCCAATGGTTTAGGAGAAGAAGGTTATCAAAGATATCATTATTTATTACTAACTAAAATTAGGGATTGCACAGAAAAGGGCTAATTTTCTGAATGCGGTAATTCTTTGACGTAATCTGGTAGAGGGTCAATGGCTGATGATATGTACCAAATATCAAAGCTCTAGGCTTCATGGTTTGGGAGAAGAAGATTTCAAAGATTTCCTTCTTTATTCCTTTGTACAGAGAAAGGGGCTAATTTTAAGAATATGATAATTCTTTGAAGTAATTTGGTAGAGGGTCAATATATGATGATATGAACCAAATACCAAAACTCTAGGCCTAATGGTTTGGGAGAAGAAGATTTTTTCAGATTTCCATATTTAATTCTATGTAAAATCAGAGATCACAAAGAAAAGGGCTAATTTTCAGAATACGGTAATTCTTTGAAGTATTTTAGTAGAGTGTCAATAGATGATGATTTGTACCAAATATCAAAGCTCTAGGCCTTATGGTTTGGGAGAAGAAGATTTTTTCAGATTACCATATTTATTTCTATGTAAAATCAGAGATCACAAAGATAAGGCTTAATTTTCAGACTGGGGTAATTCTTTGAAGTATTTGGTAGAGGGTCAATAGATGATGATATGTACTAAATATCAAAGCTCTATGGTTAGGGGGAAGATTTTTTAAGATTTCCTGCTTTATTTCTATTTAAAATCAGGGATCACAAAGATAAGGGCTAATTTACAGAATACGCTAATTCTTTGAAGTATTTTGGTAGAGGGTCAATAGATGATGATGAATACCAAATATCAAAGCTCTTGGTCTTATGGTTTGGGAGAAGAAGATTTTTTAAGATTTCCTTCTGAATTTCTATGCAAAATCAGGGATCACAAAGAAAAGGGCTAATTTTTAGAATACAGTAATTCTTTGAAGTATTTTGTTAAGCCTTATGGTTTGGGAGAAGAAGATTTTTTAAGATTTCCATTTTTATTTCTATTTAAAATATTGGATCGCACAGAAAAGGGCTAATTTTCATAATATGTTAATTCCTTGAGGTATTTTGGTAGAGGGTCATTAGATGATGATTTGTACCATGTATCAAAGCCGCCATCATAGTGCAGTTGGTAGCGCGTCGGACTGTCAATCTAGAGGTCCAGGGTTCGATCCCCGACGGTGGCACTCATCCTTTCTGACTATTTGTCTCTCACCAATGGGTCGATAATCGTAGACCTATGTGGGATAGCAGCTGGAGGCTAAGAAAGGATGTAATGGTAGTAGTGGTGTGAGAAATACCAGGATTCCATTGTTAGGTGCTCCAGCCGCCGCGATATAACTGAAAGATTGTTGAAAGCGTAAAACCCCATTCAAACAAACAAACAAATCATGTATCAAAGCTCTTGACCTTACCGCTTGGGAGGAGAAGATTTTCTAAGTTTTTTCACTCCGTTGCCACGGCAACCAGAGTTCTTCATGGATATCAAGTATTTTGAAAGAGCATGACCTAAGGATCACCTCTTTGAAGTTTTGTTGGAATTTGTATGGTTAGTATAGGAAGAGAAGTTTTTTTTGTTATAGTGAATGGACGGACGGACAACGGATGATGACCGATCACAATAGCTCCCCCAGGTGAGCTAAAAATGACAACGTTTACAATTGTTGTACTTCAAAACCATTAAATATACAAAAATCAATCTTCCAACGGTATCTAAATTGTTCTCATTTATCAAATCAAAATACAATGGCAGAGTTATAACATAGGCAGTCAGGGGTGGAAATTGGTTCAGGACTTTGTTATAGAAAGATCGTGCGATTGCAATGAGTCGCTTCCAAAGCTTTCAGCTTCAGCGACTCAAAAAGACACCAGCCGATCATTCCAGTGATATTTGGTTGAAACCCATCAACTGGTTCCTAAGAAAAAGAATTTCAAAGCTTTAAAAATATTTTGAAACTAGCCACACCCATAAAAGTCATGTTTTTCAGCAAATCAAAATACTTTGAAGGAATCTGATAAAGGGCCAACCAATGATCATTCCTGTAAAATTTGGTTGAAATCCATCCATTGGTTTTTAAAGATTTCATCATATATGGAAATAAGCCCCGCCCATTATAGCCATGTTTTTTATCGGATTAAAAACCTTTGAAGGGACCTGACAGGGTGCCCATTCACGTACTGCAGTACGTAATTCACGTACAACTACGTCGGTTCACGTACAAATCTCACACCAAGACGTGCATGAACGTACAGAAAAATAAATGAACGTAGAATCAAATATGCCACTACGTGTGTGTGCATTTGAATTATAAGCGTATAAAACGAGAATCCCTACATGCGTATTTTTTCCTTAAAACCCCCGAAAATTGCAAGCAAAGTAGAACAAAAACGCATCGGGAGCAAGTGATTTCCCTTTCATGCGACAGGAACCATCTAGTTTGTTTTCTTCATCTATAATGAGAATGGGGAAACCAGCAGTTGGAAAAGTTCGTATAATGCGGATCCTGATGGCCTCACCAGTTTGTTTTGAAATAGGCCCAAAGTTGCGCTATTTTTCAAACTAAACGCAAGATATTCACGTGATTTTGGCAAGATTGACAAGAACCAATAATATAGAATCTGATTTTAAATCAGTTTCTCTGGTAAGTTCTGTTGTACATGTAAGTCGGGCGGGACAAAGTGGAGCCGTTTTTTTAACGTTGTAGTTTTGTTTTGGCTACGTAAGTTGCTGTCTGCAAAATGTCGTAACAAAACCTATTCTATTTCTCCACAAATGATGACTTTTAGACACTTATAAGACCATTTGATATTTTCTGTACCAGAATCGTTTCAATACCAGAGTTTGATCTAAAATTGAGCTGACATGCCTGGTATGGCCTGCTCCAAGATGACATTCCCACCCTCGTAATTAACTTGTTAGATTTGTTTAGCCATCGCTCTCATATCCAATTCAACCCTTCCAAAATCCAATAATTAAGAAAAGTGAATTGTCAAAAACCAGGTTTTCAAAGAAAGCTTATTATCTTTCCCTCTAAATTTATCTGAAACTTGCACATGACGTGTGGTACTTCTTTATTGAGTAATAACAAACTTTATAACTAAAACATTGTCTGTCATTTGGAAAGGGTTCAGATTCATTGTGTACCCTTAGGTCTGAAAGTAAAGGGTACACTGTACCCCCAGATTTTTTCTTTGTACCCCCATTTCAAAACCCAAGGGGTACATGTACCCCCAAAATGAAAACCCAGTGGGCATGCTGCCTGATAGAAATCCATCTGTTGGTTTCTGATAAGAAGATTTTTAAAGGTTTAACCATATATGGATATAAGCCCCATCCATTAAAGCCATGTTTTCTTCCTATTAAAATCCTTTGAAGAAATCTGAAAAAGGGTCACACAAGGATTATTTCTGTGAAATTTGGTTGTAATCTATCCATTGGTTTCTGAGAAGAAGATTTTAGAAGAAAAAGTATAGGGACAGATGCACGGACAGACACACTGACCCACGGACAGATGGAGGCACAATGGACACAATGCCATGACAATGCTCAAAATTGAATGTCCTAGGCAAAATACTGCAAAATGGGTTTTATTAGCGGGATTTTGTTTTACTTATATTCACAAGGCAACAAGTTCACGAATTCAAGAATCTGGTTTAAATGGTAACATTTTGTAAACAAGATGTTTTTGTGAAACACTTTGCCCCCCAAAAAGGAATTATTTAGAAACATATGATTTTTATTGTTTTTTTCTTTGTTTTAGGGAAAAGGAATAAAATTTTGACCTTGACCTTGATGAAATGACCTTCCCCAGTTGCGCCTTGTTGAGACCTATCTACATACAAAATATTAGCATTGTATCTTAATTAGGGATGAAGTTATAGGAAATGTTTAGTTGGCAGGTTAAGTTTTTGAGAAAAGTTTAAGGGAAAAGGGTTAAAAATTTGACCTTGATGATATGACCTTCCCCAGTTGTGCCTTGTTGAGACCTAACTACATACCAAATATTAGCATTGTAACTTAATTAGGGATGAAGTTATAGGAAAATGTTTAGTTGGCAGGTTAAGTTTTTGAGTAACATTTTAGGGTTTAGGGTTAAAATTTTGACCTTGACCTTGATGAAATCACCTTCCCCAGTTGCGCCTTGTTGAGACCCATCTACATACCAAATATTAGCATTGTATCTTAATTAGGGATGAAGTTATAGGAAAATGTTTAGTTGGAAGTTCTGCAGATAGACAGACAGATGGAAACCGGTAAAACAAAATCCCCCCCCCCTCCCTGATCTATCAATGGGGGGCATAGAAAAATTGATAGAACAAAGGCATGCTTGACCTTGAGCTTTGACGTTGAGGTTATCTGAGAATTTCTTCCAAATGGCAAATCTACTCACAACTGAGATTAACAGTGACATGTTATTTTTAGCAACCAAAAATTTCCCTCACAAATATAGACTAAGGCACATACACCAACTTGTCATAGAGACAACTTTGGCTTGCTCACTACAAGTAGGCTTGACAAAAAGAAAGTAATAATAAGCTTAAATTTAGTCCTGTTTGCTAATCACTGGAGATTAGTTTTTGTTTCTCACTAGTTACCTATCTCACTTGTGCAAACCACTTGTATTTTACCCATTGGTGGCAGGGAAAAGGTACTTGTCACAATGATTATGCCAAATGTCAGACGAAAGATGACCAAATCGTTTTTAACATTTTATCATTATATTGCGGAGCATTTATTAACCGATTCCTGGTACTTCTCGCACCAGTATTACCATTACATCTTTTCCTAGCCTCCAGCTGCCATCCAATTTGAGTTTAGGATCATATACCCATGGGGAGACAAAATGCAGTAAAGGATATGTGCTGCTGCCAAGATTCAAACCCACGACACCCAGGGTTCCCACAATTTTCTGCTTGCAAAATTCCAAACTTTTCCAGGATATTTTCTAAATTTAAAGACTTCTTTTTCATTGACATAAATCAAACGATTATTATGACACAGATTGTTGAGTCCCTGAGACCCCATTTATTGGTGTTAAACTAAAACCCTTAACTCTGTCCAGAAAACTACAATAATATAAAATAATGGATACATTTGATTGCTTCTAGACTTGTAGATTGTCAATGTCATGATAATCAATTGATTTCAATGTCTATTTACCCAGAGTTCTCTTTTTCATTGAATTGAATTGGAGGCCATTTATTACTTTCGTATCCAAATTCAAATCATGTCCGGTTACTGGTACATTTAAGATGTTGCTTTGAATTTTCTCCTAAATATTTGCTTTATGTACTCTAATCATATATATCTAGTAAAATTGGACACCTACCTCAATTCCTAGCAGAAAATTAAGTATCATGCTTGTATCTTTTGGTGAAACAAATACCAATTTCTCTTTCTCGGCAGACAATGTGACGTGATAATGCATCCCCATGTAATTTACACTGTGATAAAACCTACTGGCGGGGGGGGGGGATACTTGTCAGCTGTTTGGAACATGTACTTTAATTGGGTCTTGCATCTTTCATCAAATTTATTTGTCTTTTTCCTAGTTTTTCCTGTTCTTTTTTTATTTTAAAGATATCACAAAACCAATACTTTTTCCGTTTTTTCCGGTAGCCTTGCAAGTGGGAACCCAGACACACCATGATTACAGATTCGGTGACTGACACATTCCTAACTGGCTATGATGGCAGCCCTGATGTACTCACAGACATAACAGCATGGTAATAGCCCATTGGCCATTGTCAGTGAGATTCATGCCCAGTTTGATGAAATTGGCCTAATGGTTAGGGAGGAGAAGATTTTAAAGTAAAAAACAGCCACGCCCATATTTGGGCTTCATTCAAAATTTCACAATCTAACATTGGAAAGGGTCACCCAAGGAACATTCATGCCAAGATAAGTTGAAATTGGCAAAATGGTTAAAGAGGAGGAGATATTTAAAAATTTCAAAGTAAACAAGTGCTGGTCACAGTCATGTGACAAATGCCCCCAAAGGACAGGGTCAAGCATGTGGCACTTTGATTTGTTTTGTAAACACAACCACATGCATTTGTGATCTATACTTCTGGGCTTTTCATACATGAAAATTTATAACATATAATAATTTCTTATAAATACAGAATGAAATCAAGAAATGGACAGATTTTCTGAGGTCAAAAGTAGGTCAAAGGTCAAGGTCATTGGGTAAAGGTCAAGGTCATGTAAAGTGGTCCATCCAATTAAGCATCTGTCCAAATACGGAAGCAATCAAGTGCCAATTTTTGACCTTTGACCCATGAGTTTGATCTTAACCTTTGAGATAGGAACCTGGGTCTTTTTGGCGACACATTGTCTGAAGTTGGTTAACATTTGTATGAAAGAAATTTGTACCTGCATGCATGATTATAGAAGTTACAGAGCAGACAAGGCAAAAAGTATCGATTTTTGATCTTTGACCCCAGATTTTCACCTTGACCTTTGAGATAGGAACCTGGGTCTTTTTTGGGACACATTGTCTGAAGTTGGTGAACATTCGTATGAAAGAAATTTGTACCTGCGTGCATGATTATAGAAGTTACAGAGCGGACACGACAAAAAGTGCCGATTTTTGACCTTTGACCCCAGATTGCGACCTTGATATTTGAGATAGGAACCTGGGTCTTTTTCCTCGACACGTCGTCTTATAGCGGTGATCATTTGTGCAAAGTTATATTGAAATCAACTATTGCATGTAGAAGTTACAGAGTGGACACGAACGCAGGACGGACTGACTGACTGAGACTGACTGGAGGACGGACGGACAGTTTGATTACTATATGCCTCCCTTTGGGGGCATAAAAACTGCCACATAATAATAATGATAATAATAAATTTTTTATTTAGATAAGGTAGCACATTAAGCTAACATCATACATTAATCAAACAGATAAATGAATGAAAAACTTATTTTCAATGAGGCCTTCTGTAAAATAAAAACAAGCAAACAAAAACAGGATCTGAAAAAAAATTAAAAAATATGCGGTGAGAAAGAAAACGCATTTTGATGATAAAATCACGAAAAAGAAGTTGATGTTCTTATTTATCTTATATATATAAATATATATAAGATGGTGTATTGCAAAATTAATTACGAGTCTAGATCGAAAATCGAACTAGAGATATGCAAAGACATATACAGCAAAATGCATCATATTGATTGACAACAGTATGATTATACCAACTGGATGGTTGGTTATATGAGTTAAATATTTCTTAATCACAGCTCATTATTTGACATTAAGTACTTCTTCAAATTACACTTGAAATTCGATAAATTGTTGATATTTCTGATGTGTAATGGAATGTCATTCCAGCATTCCATGCCAGTAAAGGTGAAGGATTTTTTCAAATATTCTGTCGGAGGAGTACAGTTGTGGGATATCTGATTATTAAAACTAGATCTTAATTCATAGAATGAGTTATTGCTCACTTTTACAAAATCTGACATATAAGACGGAACTAGACCGTGAATAGTTTTATATACCAGGATAATTGTAAAGTATTTGCATCTGTTTTTAAAAGACAACCAATTCAATGCGGTAAAATTGTCTGCAGTACTAGATGGTTTCGGTTTACATAAAATTATTCTTGCTGCCCTCTTTTGGATTTTACTGACCCACTGAGTTAAAGAGGATTTGCATTGACTCCAAATAATGCAACCATAATCTAACTAAGGTGTAATTTAAGCATTATAAAACATTTGTTTCATATTATCGGTAAGGAAGCTGTTTATTCTTTTAAGAAGGTAAAGCTGTGATGATAATTTTGAACATAATTTTTCAATGTGAACATTCCAACATAATTTGTTGACAATGTGCATTCCTAATAGCTTTTGCGAGGTAACATTCTCTATCAGTTCATGGTGTACTTGTAACTTTAAATTTGGTAATTGTCGTAGCCTTTGATGGGAACCTATAAGCATGCATTTCGTTTTCGTTGGATTCAAAATCATATTGTTAAAACTTACACCACTCTTCGATCTGAATAAGATCATCTTTCAAACTTTGATTGATAAATGCTACTGAAGAGTTAGTATTATGTAGAGTTGCATCGTCAGCGTACATATCCAGGTTTGATGAAAAACAAATTGGCACATCGTTAACATAGATTAAAAATAAGATGGGTCAAAGTATAGATCCTTTGGGTACTCCAGAAATAACTGGTTTCATAACAGACAAAACGTTGCCATTCTTAACTGCTTGTTACAGTCTTTCACTTAGATACGAACGAAATAAATCATATGTGTTAGGAGAAGTGAAATGGTGGAGTTTTAGCTTTAAAAGAAGAATTTCGTGATCTACAAGATCAAAGGCCTTTCTAAAATCAAGGAATACAGTTCCAATCAGTTTACCTTGATCTATATCAGATAACCAAGAATCGACAAGTCGAATTAGAGCTGTCTGACACGAATGATTCTCTCTAAACCCAGACTGATTCAAAAATAATATACTAGTTTTAGCTAAGTAAGTCTTAGTTGATCGGCAATGTGTCTCTCAAAAACCTTTGACAAAGTTGGCAGAATCAAGATTGGTCGATAATTGTTCGGATCACTTTTATTTCCACCCTTGAAAAGAGGCGTCACACTGGTCCTTTTAAACTCATGTGGGAAAATACCTTTTGATATACAGCTGTTTATAATACATGCCACTGGTTGTGCACATTTTCAATATTTTCGGTCCAATTCCATCAAGCCAAGTTGATTTACTACCATCGAATTTTTCAATGATTTTTTTTACTTCTAAGGCAGAAATGAACTTTATGTCAAAATAACGATTAGATAGCTTGCGATCAAGATGACTTTTCAAATTTTTGAAATATTCCTTATCTAATGGATGCTTATCAATAATTTTAACTATGTTAACAAAAAGGTCATTTAAAGCATTAACTATATTGTTGATTCCTTCAACTACGATAGAGTTCACACATAACTTAGACGGCAATTGGCAGTCATTAGTATCAGGTTCTGGTATATTTCAGATATTTCTCCATATAACTTTGGTGTTAGAATTATCTTTAATTGCATTGTTAAAGAAATGTTTTTTTGCTTTTTCTAATAAGTGACATAACTTTATTTCTCCAAATTTTATATGATGTTATATTGCCTACATGCTTAATCTTATTTCTCGTCAAAATAGCGTTCTTTATTTCTTCATTGTACCACTTAGGTTGTAAATGCCTTGTTACGCGTTTTTCTTTGAAAGGTATATGTTTATAGAGAAGGCTATTAACAGCAGAGTAGAAATAGCTCAATGCCTCATCTGGATAATATATTGTTTCGATGATGTTAAAATCAATGCAGGATAAACTGCACATGAATGCATCCTCATCTAATTTAGAAAAGGAACTATAAGTAATTGTATTGCCTTCATTTTCATTCTGAAATCTTACACAACTTTTATAGGTTGAAGCAATTGGATAATGATCGCTTATAGAAAGTTTAGGAACTAATATTTCAGAAATAGATCGCTTATTGGTAGTATAAATATGATCAATTATACTTGAGGAATGTTTTGATACCCTTCTTGGTGTATCAACAAGCTGATAAAGACCTAAGTCTTGTACTAATTTTGCCCATTTCATATTGTTGTAAGTCGAAGTCAATGAAAAGTGTATGTTAAAGTCGCCTAATAAGATATAATCTGACTAGTTGCATCCGCAATATTTAATTGCTTTTCATATTCGTCTATCCAATTTTGATTACTGTTCTATAAGCACATGTTTACTTTTATGCAATCGTAGTTCTAACCAAATGCTTTCAATATTTCCAATTTCTATATCTTTTCTTCTTTAGAAATCTATTTCATCGGCTATATATATGATGAGACCACCCCCTAACCTGTTCAACCAATCCTTTTGTTCGAACACGAAACCGTTAATACTTAGATTAAAGTCCTTGGTATTTTCATTCAGAAAAGTTTCAGATAATCCAAAAATATCAGGAGATATTTTGGTATTAAGCAGTACGCGAATTTCATCTAATTTCGGGAAAAGATGCTGTATATTTAAAGAGCTGATGTGTATTCCCTTTTCTCTAAAATCAAAAGTAAAAACATCTTCTGTACATAACACGTTTTTGTCAATTTGATCGTTTTGATGAAACAGTTTTTCAGAATTTAGTGGTTTACCAGTTTGCTTGTTAATGTCTTTACGATAAATTGATGCATCGGATAGATTATCAGTTTTCAGAGACTTTTGTGCATTACATAAACAGGATGACGTACCACTGTATCGATAACAGTTAATGCATAAGTCAAAAGGATATCAAACCTATTTTTACACTCTATTGCTAGCTATGTATGTCTTTCATATCCTACCAATAAATTAAGCTACATTCAGATTCAACATGATCAGTTAAACCACAATAATAACATTGATTGTAATAACTACGGCTATAAGAATCGTCGAGAACTGGTCTTCCGTTAGATTTAGAATGTCTTGTTTCTGACTGGTACTTTCCACTGTATTTTCTTGGAGAATGATATTTTTTAAAGTCTGTATCTCTCTTTTTCTTTTATATTATTGAAACTTTGTCATTTAACGTTTTGACCAAAACGCTTGAACCTGTTGCGTTTAGATGAATAAGGTCACGACTGTAAAGGTCTCAAACTGTATTTCCATTGGCATAAATGAACGCTTGATAACACTCAATAATTTCTGCCCTGGTATCCTCCCATACCTGTTTCAGCACGTCGTTGACAGGAACTACATCTACATCTTGTCTCGGACAAATAGAGCATATACAAACTTGACATGGTAATGCAGCGACAGTTGTTCTTAGTTTTTTATAAACAGATTCAAGTCGTCCCTCAGCTGCGTCATTCCCTCCAACATAGATTATGATATTTTTGTACAGGTGAAGGTCCATTTCCATTAGTTCGTTTGTATATCGTGTGACTTCCTTCCACGTAAGGTCCTGATGTCTGTGAATGTTTCTAGGCCAAGCTTGTGTATTCCTTTAATTACAGAATCCCCAATTATTAGCGTTCGGTTCCTTTTGACCTCTGTTGATCTTGGTGTAAAAAATGATCTATTTTTTGCAATTGTATAGGGTGATTCTGTTATATTGTCGGTCTGATTCAACAATGTCGGGTCTGGTTGTTTTGATGTCTTCAATATGTAGTTTTTTATTGAAATCCATCGGTTGTTGAACTCCCTGTCGAGTTTCGTTTGACTTAGCTTCAGTTTTTGTAGACGAAATATTCTTTATTGACTCCTGGATCGATTGAAATTGTTTTTGTATTCTCTCATTAGACTGGTTTTAATTTGATCGCTAGCCTCCTTGAGTCTGTCTACTCTTTCATCTGCAACCTGACTATTTAGGGAAATTTGTTTCTTCATACTAGCGATCTCATCTCTTAATAAGGCGAATTGCATTTCGGTAGTCGTAGTGAAAGCGCTAATTTCGCGTTCTAACTCGCTCAACGAATTATGAGCAACCTTTATTTCATTTAGAATATTTGTCTCTATGTTTCAGTTTGGCATGGTTCGTCATTGGTTAATAGAATACTACTTCCCATATCACTTCGATTTTGGTCGGTTAAATCACTCTGCTAATCATTTGAATTATTATCAGCAGTTCCATGAACGGTAGATATATCAAAGATAGGGGTGGGATTTTCTGTTACACTTGTTTGTGACAGTGAATTAATACCATTTTGTTAAAAACATATTTTTTTCTTAGTTATTATATTACTCGGCTCATCATTTTCCTCTGTCTGTTTTCCTTGTTTGTCTTGCTGGTCTACATTATTCAGAAATGTCAGTGCGAGAAATTTTACACAGCTATTCAAGTCTCCCGCAGAACTATTATTTTCGATTAGCCAGTTTTGCATAATGCCGACAATATCTGGTAAATCAGACCATAGAAATTGATTCGCATATTTACCATTGATTAAACAAGAACATCTAGTATGGTAGAAATTGAGTGTATACAGACTAGATTTATTCTTGTTTATTTTCAATTGAGTCTTCACTAAATGTCTGTTCTTATCTGTGATACATTTTCTCAAAGAGTTGAATTTATCTTGGTTATAAAATTCATCAAGTACATTTCTAAAAAATTTGTACATACCGCTAATAAGCAGCAATTTAATTCCTCCTCCTGTTTCTTTCATGAAAATGTCCTCTCTCTGAGTGAAATTCATTTTTTTTTTCCATGGCGGACACTTCATTCATTTATAATTTCTTCCTTCTTCTGATTCCTGAGCTGTCTCTTGTTTACATTTTTTGTCTTTTCTCATCTGTTTTAATAAAATCCTAGCTTCGTTTATATCGAAAAGTTCAATGTTTCATCCTGCCAAGCCCATATTTGGGCATCAATCAAAATTCCACAAACACCTTTTGAATAGGGTCACCCAAGGAACATTCAAAGTAAAAAACTGCCCAACCCTGCCAAGCCCATTTTGGCATAAACCAAATTTTGTGAACAACTTTTCAAAAGGGTCACCCGAAGAACATTCATGTCAAGTTTGGTTGAAATGAGTCCAATGGTTACTGAGGAGAAGATGTTTAAAGATTTCCAAGTACAAAACTGCCACACCCATATTTGGGCGTCAAAAATTTCACAATCACCTTTTGAAAAGGGTCACCAAAGGAACATTCATGCCAAGAAATTGGCCAAATGGTTACTGAAAAGAAGAGATTTATACCTGCCCAACCAATGTTCGGAAAAAATCCAAATTTCACAAACAACTTTAGAGAATGGTCACAAAAGGAATAGTCATGCCAAATTTGATTGAAATTGGCCCAATGGTTACGGGAAGCAGATTTTTAAAGATTTCTAAGTCAAAAACTGCCCCGCCCTTCCAAGCCCATATTTGGGCTTGAATCAAAATTCCACAAACAACTTTTGAAAAGGGTCACCCAAGGAACATTCAAACCAAGTTTGGTTGAAATTCACCCAATAGTTACTGTAGAGAAGATGTTTTGAGATTTCAAAGTAAAAAACTGTCACACCCTGCCTAGCCCATATTTGGGGGGTCAATCAAATTTCTGTGGACGTCTTTTGAGAAGGGTCACCCAAGGAGCAATCCTGCCAAAGTTGGTTGAAATCCACCCAGTGGTTACTGAGGAGAAGATGTTTAAAGATTTCAAAGTCAAAAACGCCACGCCAATATTTGGGCATAAATCAAAATTCTGCAAACAACTTTTGAAAAAGGTCACCCAAGGAACATTCATGCTAAGTTTGGTTGAAATTGGCCCAACGGTTACTGAGGAGAAGATGTTTTAAGATTTCAAAGTCAAAAACTGCCATGCCCATATTTGGGCGCCAATCAAAACAACTTTTGAAAAGGGTCACCCAAGGAACATTCATACTAAGTTTGGTTAAAATAGGCCTTTTCACGCTCTCACTGCGCATGCGTCAAACCAAATCTCATTAATTGCGATATCTACCTGAGAATTTTTCACGTGATTAATTGCAGGGAGTTGATAAATTATCACTATAGAATCCTATATAAATTGGCTATTTTGAACACGCAAAAATAAAGATTAATCAAAGCCCTGAAGGGCCTGTGAGTCGCCATAACAGACAAATTGTTTTGTATTGGCTATTGAGCATTAACTTCAGGCTGTTGGCCTTTGATCACTTGAGATTAGTTTCATGCATAAAGCGGATTAAATCATGTAAATTCTGTTAATGAAGTTAGGTCTTTTTTCATTTGATTAAATGAGGGTATAACACTGTTCAAAGAACAACGTTGCAGTTAAATCACGGCCAAGTTCACCTATTCATGTACTTTAGCCTAGGTCATAGCACAGGGTAGGATATAGGACTCCTAGTCATGGGGTCCAAGGTTTAACCCTCGGCCACAGCAAACTTCCTGTCCGACATATGTTAGCCCACCAATGTGTGGATAGCCATAAACCTTTGTGGGATGAGCAGCTTGAGACTCAGAGAATGTGGTGGTTGAACCGGTTTCAGAAATACCAGGATTCCAAGGCGCCAGCTGCTGTGATATGACTATAATACTGTTAAATTGAGTTGCGTTAAACTTCATTTAATCAATCAATCATGTACTTGCTCAGTATCTCTAGTACTATGTTGTGACTGAACGCCTTGCCAAAGGACATACACAGGTCCTGAATATACCCACATGATCAGTGGCATGGCTATGACTCCCCATGAAGACAATTGTTAATAATGGATTGAGCTTAAATTGTGACCTCTAGAGTGCATGCAAGCATGTTGAAAAAGACTTTCATTTCTTGCACTTTACTTCATTTCATACTGTAGGTTCTATGCATATAATTATTCATCTGATTTGTGTTTAGAAAGATGAATATCATTTCTAGATTTCAAAGCATAAAATGTCTTTTTGTGTTGCATAAAAGCAGTAAATATCTCTTGTGGGATATTGCTTTCTCTTGGAAAATGTTGAGGGCTAAAACATAAATTCTTGATCTGTAGGGTCTTTTATTTACTATCTGTCATCTCTGTTTCATTCTATTTTTAGCCAGGTGTGGTATGAACAGATGATTCTTTATCCGTGGTCAGTACATTCTGCAATATTTAGTGCGATTGTTTGAGAAATGTTTGTCAATCATTATTTGTCAGATTCAGATGTATACATCCCTTTCTTAGAAAAATATTTTATGCGTCCATATTGATGTTCCAAAGTAATTCAATAAGAACAACTAGCACACATATTTTACCCCTAACATAATAGTTATCATAATTTACCCATAGAATTTCCAAGATTGTTGACCAATTTTAATGGAATGACTTGTTTTCAGACTCTTGACAATTTCACACCAACACATATCTTTAAATAGGCTATAAGATCGTCACATCACATGGGTAAAATTAAGAAGTCCTGAATAGGCTACAAGATCGGCACATCACATGGGTAAAATTAAGAAGTCCTGAACATTTTTGCTGGTGGTTCCTGATGGGAAGTTATAAAAAAATCAAAGAAGTTGCTCTTGCAAAGAATAAGACAACTTGATAAATACTATTGTTTGTCTTTAAAAGAAACAAAAAGCAATGTTTTTTATGTCATTACTTTTATGTGTGTGTGATTACAGTATTCACTGACCTTTTTCAACGCCGATGACAATCTAAATTTGATGCACTGAAAACGACGACTCCGTTTTTAAAGGCAGTAGCCTTGCTATATCGTTAAGACAGCTATTCATATCGGTGTTTGTTCTATGATATTTTTCTTATCATATCTCGATTGAAGAAACATCATTTCAAGACTATTAAAATGAATAAACGTCGATAAAATATCGAAAGTACAAAATGAACTTGAAATCGCCTCCATTCTTGTTGTTGTCGTCGACCATCCAATGTTCGCCCAAACGATTTGTTATTTACCGCGGGAAAACCCGGGACACCTGATATGTAGAATTATTGCCACATATTAAGTTGAATGTACGGAATTATAATAAATACCTCTCCTGTAATACTCAAAATTTGAAATTGGTTTATATGGGCGCTGTCCGTAATTAGCATTACATGGAACCAGTCAAACTGGCCCATCGTGAAACCGGCCCCTGGCCAAACAGGCCCAATAAAGTCAAACCGGCCTCTCCATTAAAAAGCGTTAAACCGGCCCATATATCGCCAAAGCAGCCCCAAGATCGACAAACCAGGCCCAATCGTTCTTCATATGCTTGAACATATATGTATAAAATAAATGTTTGTAACAACACACAATTAAAGTTTCCGAACTTCTATTCATATTTTTATGATGTTATTAAATTTTGATGTTGCAGAAATTAAAGCCTACGTATGAAAAATCGAATTTCTATTTTTCGTCATTACAAGAATGCTTGTAACGCTATTCATTTACAAAATACGAATAAATAAAAAAAATATGGTAACTGTTGATAAAGCTTTTTCAATAAACTGTATGCTACTTTGAAACATGCCTATAACAGCCTTTCAGCATATTGATTTTCGACAATTATACATTATTCGATGAACTTTCAAACTTGTTGAACCATCAAGCAGTTATATGCAGATGCTTTATAAATTCTTTATGAAGTATATGACAGCCGATAAGCTCATTTGGTAGAGCACTTGACTTCTAACCGCACCATAATGGGCTCGAGCCCTTGCTTAACCAAACCAGCAAACTGATTGTTTTTTTGATAAGACGTTAAATTGAGAGCCCGTGTGACGTTGATTTACAACCACGGTAGCGGCGATAGATGAACGAAAGTACCCTTTATGCAGTGCAAATTTTAAATATATTTGGACAAATTAAATTACCGGTGTCCGTTCGCCTAACCAGTTTAACAGTTAAGTCCACTACATGTCCTTGACCTAGATTTTGTTCAGGAGTTTTAAGAAAAGTCAGTTTAAAAGAAGAAACATTCCACAACCTTACTGCTTGAATCATGAAAAACCTATTCAATATTAACAAGTTATAACACTGGATCTGTATTCAATACGTTGTCTAGCCACATCGTGTACCCCGGGAATTGGTTTCCTCTCTCATGCGGGACTCATAATTCATTGGAACAATTTGTGATTGCACCAGTGGGATAATTTAAGAGATTTGAATTAAAAAAAAAATTCAGAGATAACCATACCCCGGACGGATGCGTACTTTAAATAATGTTTGACTGACCCGGGATAAATTTAAAAGAGATATCCGAAGGTCAAAATTATTTCAATTGCATATCAAGTAAACAGAGACAAATTCAGTTTGCATATATTATAATTATGATTTCAGAAGATCCATGTGCATCCTGGGTAATTCAACTTTAACATATTCATAGATAAACAATGACGGTAGTTTTAGTATAAAGTGCATACTGACTTTCTTTGACGATTTCACATACGCTCGGACTCCCTATAAGCAAGAAAATATATTCTTGAAAATATATCCTTGAATTCCAGTAGTATTTTCATATATAAACATTTATGAATATTTATTGTAATGCTCCGGGACCTTAATATCATTTTATTCAATTCTTAAGAATAAGAAGATGCATTCAGATCCATAAAAAGTCTATTACATCTTCGGATTTCTATCAAAAACGTCATACCTACAGTTTGACAAGATATTGTTGCGTTCTTAATTAGTCAATTACAAATGGAAGTTTATGGAATTTTTTCCACTCTACACATCGTCATATATCGACCCGGGGGACTGATAACCGAATATGAATATAAGTCCCAGTGTAATAAGTCATATTTGTACAAGAAAGGAATTCCTATGTTTTGTAAAGAAATTGATGTATGTGAAGTCTGAGAACATCTTTGTCATGCATTAGAAGCCAGAATAAAAGCAGAAAACACTGTAACAAGTTCAACCCCAAAGAACATTGAGCGGAAAAGAGAAATAGTGGAAATAACTTTTCTAACCTTATACGAATGCTTAACTCTTTCCCAAATTTTATTAGGATAAGAGAACCAGTGACGAGAAAAGACAAACGTGTTTCATATGGTGTCTCATCTTATCGTACAATCTAATATCAGTGAGTAAATCCAATGACGATTGGTCACTTATTCAATTTTACGTCGATCGCTTCGTTTCTTAAAACACATGGGAACACAGGTACCTCAGGACTCTTTCTGCTTCATTCCGGCGGCAATATTTACTCAATGTTGCCATAGCTATTTATTTTTTCGCTGTATTGAACGTGTGCATTACCTCAGGACTCTTTCGGCTTTATTGCGACGGAAATATTAGTTCTAAGTGCTTTTGTTCAAATTGAAAGCGACAATTGTTTGTTTTTATCAAACATTTACTTAATATGGCCTAGATTGTTTCATTCGAGGTGATTTTCACAACCTTCTGAACAAACTTACCATTTTTCAATTATCAACCCGGTACTTGGACAATTAAGACTATGTTTGGTTTGTTTTCTTTTCTCTCTATACATATATTTTTCATTCATTTAAAATGTACGCTCAAAGCAACGATGATGCCATATCAAGCTCCGAAAAATAAACTAATACCTATAGATTTCATATATATGTATTCCAAGCGATCATTTCGTTTCTGAATTTTCCCCGATACTTTGAAATTAAACTATTTACAACTGGATTCATTTCCCCTATTCTGTGCAATCAATATCAATCAGCCCCAAAGTAATTCCCTTGAAGCTTTACAAATGCTTACAACTTTCGTCGGTAAATTTTGTTGTTGTTGTCTTCTCACCCAGAGACAACGCCTTCAGTACTTCGAGATTCTTTACATTTAACTTACGGAAAAATTAAGTCAAACTGGCTATCTTAATTTCTCACATAAAGAACGTATTCGCTACCCCGAGACTCCCTCGGTTTGCTTACAACGGCAATTGTAACTCTATGAGCCCAGGGCTAAAAGAATTGTTAAGATTGATAACATCAACCCGGGACGTGTTTTTTTTTTTTCATTTATGACCCGTGAATGTCCTACTCATTTGTAAACAGGAAATACGGTTAGATTAAGTAATAAACATTCTCAATTCAAATAAAAAATAGAATTAAAAAAGAAATAAAAAAAATGCCAGAATAAACATGGATTTTAAGTTTTCTATTTTTTTTAATACGAAAACACGCTAATCCAAAATTGAGTCGAAGATTAAAATGTTATTAAGATTTACTTATATATAACCAAATATATGAAAATATTATTACATATGTCAGGCATCTCAGGGTGTCCTGGTTTACAGTTAAAACGACCGAAAGTCAAAACGGCCCAAACTTGTATTTGCATTTGGTCCAAAAATCAGAAATTCTTCATAAAAGGCAAATTTGAATATTTTTTCAAGATCTACTTTTTGAAAATTTCCTTTTGATCCGTTTTGACAATCACTTTCGGGTCATTCCGGCAAAATTACGGTCTTCTTTGACATTCGGTCGTTTTGACTTCGGGCCGTTTTGGTGTCCCGGGGTGTCCCTGGGCAAATAGTAACACAGTCCCCAACTACGCGGATGATTTATTTTACCTCCGCGAAATGATGAACAGAAATCGATTACATATTTAATTTTTGATTTAAAATGAATTTTAACATCTATTTTATCGGAAAATGCAAAACGATTATGATGTTATGCAAAATACATAGGGAAGTATGGTCATTTCATAAGAACTGTCGACCTCAATTTCAATACGTACTTTGGCTTTTTCCGCGCTATAAGTAGTTCGCGTTTAAAACTAAAAAAATGACAAAGTTAACGATTGTTTTGATTCAAAACTGTTAAATATACAAACATCAATCTTCTAACTGTATCTTAATTGTTCTTATTTATCAAATAAAGATACAATGGCAGAGTTATAACATAGGCATTTAGGGGTGGAAATTGGTTCGGGACTTTGTTAAAGAAATATCGTGCGATAGCAATGAGTCGCTTCCGAAGCTTTCAGCTTCAGCGACTCAAAAATCAAAATTTTGGTAAAAAAGAATTTCAAACTGTGAGAAGGCATATGAAGGCCAATTGTTGTGAGTAATTTGATAATATTATCTTGTGTTTACAATCGAATTGAGTTTAAAATTACATGGTATATCTAGGCCATATGAACTTTAACTTACCTCCAATTTGAATGGTCACTTTGAATAATTATAATAGAAACAAAATTACGATAAGTTATTGTTGCTGGAAATCTATGGTTTGGTAATATTTACAACCATCGACACTACACAAAAGAAATAAGCCATCTAAATTTTTCTGGAACACTGATTGGTTAAATTTGCTGATATGCGTCAATCATGGACAAGTCAATCATGGCAAATCCCACCCTTTGTATGGGAGGCCTGACCATACGAACAAGTGACAATAATCCTGATTGACATGATTGACTAGAATAATTTGTTTAATTTCTATTGCATTTAAATACTATTTACCACATTTTGGAAGAAACAGATAAACGTTGCTTTAGATATGCAATAAAAGTGGCCTATGTTGATACCTATCTCAAAAAGTCTTCATCAAAAAGCTTTTTTTTTCTCGAAAAAAGTTTCCTTGCTACAAAGAATAGGCGTTTAAACTTAAATGTTATGACAATAAAGAACACAGTAAGCATGCTTTTTTTGAGCTATTTGTTTTTTGTCTGTGTGTCCACCAATGTAGATCTCTCTTTCTTCCTCTATCGCTATCTCTATTCTTATCTTTTGATAATATCAAAAAGACCCCATGAACAGCATGTCATTTTCAAATATTCTCATCATTGTAACTATAGAAATGTCAAACAAGAGGGCCAGAATGGCCCTAAAATCGCTCACCTGACTAATGTAAGATGATTCAATATTGAAATTGGCCCAATGGTTACTGAGGAGAAGATGTTTAAAGATTTCAAAGTCAAAAACTGCCCTACCCTTCCAAGCCCTTATTTGGTCATCAATCAAAATTCTAGAACAACTTTTGAAAAGGGTCACTCAAGGAACATTCATACCAAATTTGGTTGAAATTGGCCCAATAGTTACTGAGGAGAAGATGTTTAAAGATTTCAAAGTCAAAAAAGTGCCTGACCCTGCCACGCCCATATTTGGGCATAAATCAAAATTCCAGGAACAACTTTTGAAAAGGGTCACCAAAGGAACATTCATGCAAAGTTTGGTTGAAATTGACCCAACTGTTACTGAGGATAAGATGTTTAAAGATTTCAAAGTTAAAAAAACTGCCACACCCATATTTGGGCATAAATCAAAATTCTGCGAACAACTTTTGAAAAGGGTCACCCAAGGAACATTCATACCAAATTTGGTTGTAATTGGCCCAATAGTTACTGAGGAGAAGATGTTTAAAGATTTCAAAGTCAAAAACTGCCACGCCCATATTTGGGCGTGAAACGAAATTCTGCCGAACAACTTTTGAAAAGGGTCACCCAAGGAACATTCATACCAAGTTTGGTTGAAATTGGCCCAATGGTTCCTGAGGTGTAGATGTTTAAAGATTTCAAAGTCAAAAACTGCCATGCCCGGCCACGCCCATATTTGTGCATAAATCAAAATTCTGCGAACAACTTTTAAAAAGGGTCATCCAAGGAACATTCATGCCAAGTTAGGATGAAATTGGCCCAATGGTTACTGAGGAGAAGATGTTTAAAGATTTCTAAGTCAAAAACTGCCACGCCCTGCCACGCCCATATTTGGGCATAAATCAAAATTCCATGAATAACTTTTGAAAAGGGTCACCAAAGGAACATTCATGCCAAATTTGGTTGAAATTGGCCCAATGGTTACTGAGGAGAAGATGTTTAAAGATTCCTAAGTCAAAAACTACCACACCCTGCCACGCCCATATTTGGGCATAAATCAAAATTCCACGAACAACTTTTGAAAAGGGTGACCCAAGGTACATTCATACCAAATTTGGTTGAAATTGGCCCAATGGTTACTGAGGAGAATGTGTTTAAAGATTTCTAAGTTAAAAACTGCCACGCCCTGCCACGCCCATATTTGGGGGTCAATCAAAAATCCGCAACAACTTTTGAGAAGGGTCACCCAAGGAACATTCCTACCAAGTTTGGTTGAATTCCGCCCAGTGGTTACTGAGGAGAAGATGTTTAAAGAATTGTTGACGACTTCCGACGCACGACGGACAAAAGGTGATACCAAAAGCTCACCTTGAGCACGTTGTGCTCAGGTGAGCTAAAAAATCAAAGGACTGAAAGTCCTGAGAGCGGTTTTGCTGGCTTATCAGTAATCGCGCTCAACACTGCAAACACGTATCAGCAAGATGAGTAAATAAATCGTACACCTAAGAGGGATGAGAAGCTGGATGCTCGATAAGGATGTAGTGGTAATACTGGTGTGAGACCTACCAGGAATCCATGGTTAGGAGCCCCAGCCGCCCGATATGACTGAAATACTATTAAAAGTTGCGTTAAACCCCCAATCAATTAATCATGACCTTTTACTGTTTGCCGAAATTGCTATTTTGATTTAATCTCAATGTTTTCTCTGATATCATTTCATCAGTGCGTGAAAATGTGTGGTTTTTGTGATAAAAGGTTAAATGATAAAAGGTAAAGCAATCAAAGCTAACATTCAATTCCTTTTGCTCTGAGCATATTATTAATACGTTTCAAAGATATAGTCGAATTCGAGAGGTAAAAGGGTGTTTTATTCGGTGGGGTTAAAAAGGTGCTTGAAACACGACTATAACAGGATTGTAACTTAAAGCACTTACTGCGAACACGGGGTGTAAATTTGCTCAGTCCTGCCAGGTCAAAACTAACAGACAGGGTTAGGAGTCTGTTTACATGTATTCGCCTACTCCACTAACTACTGACCTAGATTCTATCTTGAAACGCGAGGAGATTATTTCTCTCATTTAGACAGTTCATTAAACAATTTACTATGTATATATTAAGTCGAATTTTTGAACCAATTTCCTAGATATTCATGACCAAAAGGAGGCTGTTGGCATTCAGCAAGTAAGTTATTTTTTCATCAGCGATGAAACAAGATGGAGGCGACCACATATATTTTCACTTCAAGTTTATGAGCATGCGTGAAAATGAGTGGAAAATTCGTGAAAACTTGTTTCCGGTTGATCGATATGAAATACCGGTTTTGTCCTACAAAACCGCTAAAAAGGAGAAAAATAATCATCTTTTCGTAAAAAATGCCATAAAATGAATTAAAGAATTTATTGTAATGTAAAAACAGGGAGCATTATTTCGATGATGAATGGATGACATAAACCGTATTGATGATTACGATATTATAAAGCAAAGAAAACTACAAAAAAATGAAATAATTAAAGTAATGTTTCAACCGATATGCCGCCTTATACTTATTTATTGTCGATTGATCAAAGGATGCGACCAGGCGTCGTTCCAAATGGCACGGTAATATCATAACATGGTGTTTATCTTTTCAGCACTTTTTCCAATTTCAAATGAAGTGAATACGCTTACTTTCATTGAATAGATCTAAAATTGTTTTTTCGCTGCAGGATATATTGCTTGGTAGGCTTTCATTTTTTAAAAATCTAGCTTTATTATTTGAATATCTAGCTTTACTAGCAGATCAAGGGGCCATTGTGCATATTAACCAGAATATCACCAATGGGCTAACTAAAGGTCGTAAATACAATTTGAGATAAAACATGGTTTCAAAATTTTGGTTGCCAACCCGAGGATATAATGCCTTAAACATATTGAGCTTTAATTTCACCTTTTCTCACACAAACTATCATATTTTAATATTTCCACAGGCAAGAACATGAGTTTTGGTGATGCTGATGTTTGTCAGAAGACAAAATGAGTTAATGACCTTTCCATGGTGCAATCCTCTTCATTCATTACAGGCGTTTGTTTCAACATATACTATATACCGGGATATGATACATTTTATTGCATATGGTAAACATAGATCATGAAACAAAACTCCCGTTATTTATTCCTTAAGGCCTATAGTATAGAGTACTTTTAATGCTTCTAAAAAAACATTTCTTGAACAACGGAGAAAGAAATATTGTTACAAACAGATGATACATTTCCAACAATATTACTTACATTATTTAGCCTTTGCTTTCATTGTAAGAAATCAAAAAAATGAAGTTAATATGACTAGACGCAATTATACTGTTTTCGAAAAACAAAACCGAGAGTAAATTCTCCCCGCAGTGGAAATTTATTAATGTTGTTTTTCTTTGAAAGCGTCTAGCAGATACAGACTTTTTAGTCAGCTGGTGCTTTGCATTAAAAGGTCTATTGACCCAATGGCTACTTAGGAGAAGATGTTTAATGATTTCAAAGTAAAAAACTGCCACATCCTGCCACGCCCATATTTTGGGTCAATCAAAATTCCGCAAACAACTTTTGAGAAGGGTCACCCAAGAAACCATACTACCAAGTTTGGTTGAAATCTGCCCAATGGTTAATGAGAAGATGTTTAATGAAATGTTGACTCCTTCCGATTGATACAAAAAGCTCACCTTGAGCACGTTGTGCTCAGGTGAGCTAAACAAGAGGGCCGTTGGCCCTGGGGCGCTCACCTGAGATAAAGGCTCTTTTTCTTTCAACAGTCTAATTTAATGTTAAGGTTAGAATTATGAAACAAGTGGGCCACAATTTCATATAAAGACTATGAACCTCGGGATCAAAAAGTCTAAATTACAAATTCCAAGGCTTAAGTGCTGATTTGAAAGAAGGAAATAACTTTTTCCATGGGTTATAATTTCAGAAATAAGAAAGAAGTCTGTGAACTGATGCTTCATGCCTATACGCCCCCCCCCCCCCCTGGGGCTCAGCCCCTGGGGACCTGAGGATCATGATTTTAGCTATTTTAAAAGAGGTCAAAATACTGATGCTTCATGCAAAATATCAAGGCTCAAATTGGCCCAGTGGTTTGGGAGGAGATGTCATTTGAAAAATCGTTTTTTATTTCTAAATAAACCCCACCCCCCTGGGGCTCCGCCCCTGGGGACCCGAGGATCTTGATTTAAGCTATTTCAAAGAGGTCAATATACTGATGCTTCATGCAAAATATCAAGGCTCTACGCCTTCTGGGTCAGGAGGAGAAGATTTTTAAAGATTTTTTTAAAATTTCACTTTTGTTGCCATGGCAACCAGAGTTTTAAACGGATTTCAATTCTTTTTGCTATTTTTGAAGGGGACCACCTAAGGAACATTTCTGCCAAATTTGGTTCAAATTGGCCCAGTGGTTTGGGAGGAGATGTCATTTAAAAAATCATTCTTTATTTCTTTATAAACCCCACCCCCCTGGGGCTCCGCCCCTGGGGACCCGAGGATCATGATTTTAGCTATTTTGAAAGAGGTCAATATACTGATGCTTCATGCAAAATATCAAGGCTCTACGCCTTCTGGGTCAAGAGGAGAAGATTTTTAAAGATTATTTTAAAATTTCACTTTTGTTGCCATGGCAACCGGAGTTTTAAATGGATTTCAATTCTTTTAGCTATTTTTGAAGGGGACCACCTAAGGAACATTTCTGCCAAATTTGGTTCAAATTGGCCCTGTGGTTTGGGAGGAGATGTTGTTTAAAGAAATTGTTGACGGACGACGCACGACGCACGACGGACGGACGCCGGACAAAATGGGATCACAATAGCTCACTTGAGCACTACGTGCTCAGGTGAGCTAAAAACTACTCCACCTTGCCAATCCCATATTTGGGCTTGAATCAAAATTCCGCCAACATCTTTTGAAAAGGGTCACCCAAGGAATATTCATTTCAAGTTAGGTTGCAATTGGCCCAGTGGTAACTTAGGATATGTTTAAATAAGAGGGCTGTTGGCCCTGGGGCGCTCACCTGAGATAAAGGCTCTTTTTCTTTCAACAGTCTAATTTCATGGTAAAAGTGGGCCACAATTACATATAAAGACCTGGACCTGGGGATCCAAAAGTCTAAATTACAAATTCCAAGGCTTTAGTGCTGATTTGAAAGAAGGAAAAAACTTTTTCCATGGGTTTTATTTCGAAATAAGAAAGGAGTCTGTGAACTGATGCTTCATCATGCCTATACACACACACCCCCCCCCCCCCCCGGGTCCGCCCCTGGAGACCTTAGGATCATGATTTTAGATATTTTGAAAATGATCAATATACTGATGCTTCATGCAAAATCAAGGCTCTACACCTTCTGGGTCAGGAGGAGAAAATTCTTAAAGATTATTTTGAAATTTCACTTTTGTTGCCATGGCAACCAGAGTTTTAAACGGATTTCAATTCTTTTAGCTAATTTTAAGGGGGACCACCTAAGGAACATTTCTGCCAAATTTGGTTCAAATTGGCCCAGTGATTTGGGAGGAGATGCCATTTAAAAAATCCTTCTTTATTTCTATATAACCCCCCCCCCCACCCTGGGGCTCCGCCCCTGGGGACCCGAGGATCATGATTTTAACTATTTTGAAGGGTCAATATACTGATGCTTCATGCAAAATATCAAGGCTCTATGCCTTCTGGGTCAGGAGGAGAAGATTTTTAAAGATTATTTTAAAATTTTACTTTTGTTGCCATGGCAACCAGAGTTTTTAACGGATTTCAATTCTTTTAGCTATTTTTGAAGGGGATCACCTATGCAACATTTCTGCCAAATTTGGGTAAAATCGGCCCACAGGTTTGGGAGGAGATATCATTCAAAAAATAGTTCTTTTTTCTATATAACCCCACTCCCTGGGGCTTTGCCCCTGGGCACCCGAGGATCATGATTTAAGCTATTTTGAAAGAGGTCAATATACTGATGCTTCATGCAAAATATCAAAGCTCTACGCTTTCTAGATCAGGAGGAGAAGATTTTTAAAGATTATTATAAAATTTTACTTTTGTTGCCATAGCAACCAGAGTTTTTAAGGGATTTCAATTCTTTTAGCTATTTCTGAAGGGGACAACCTAAGGAACATTTCTGCCAAATTTGGTTCAAATTGGCCCAGTGGTTTTGGAGGAGATGTCGTTTAAAGGAATTATTGACAGATGCTGGACGGACACCGGACAAAAGGGGATCACAATAGCTCACTTGAGCACTACGTTCTCAGGTGAGCTAAAAATTGAAAGTGAAAAAACTGCCCATATTTGTGCATCAATCAAAATTCCACAAACACCTTATGAATAGGGTCACCCAAGGAACATTCATGCAAAGCTCTTTGAAATTGGCCAAATGGTTACTGAGAAGAAGATGTTTAAATATATCAAAGTCAAAGGCATAAATCCAAAATTCTCAAACAATTTGTGAAAAGGGTCACCCAAGGAATATAAATGCCAAATTTGATTGAAATTGGCCCAATGGTTACTGAAAAGAAGATTTTTTAAGATTTTTAAGTAAAAAACTGCCCCAGCCTGCCATGCCCATATTTTGGGTCAATCAAAATTCCGCAAACAACTTTTGAGAAGGGTCACCCAAGAAACCATACTACCAAGTTTGGTTGAAATCTGCCTAATGGTTAATGAGAAGATGTTTAATGAAATGTTGACTCCTTCCGATTGATACCAAAAGCTCACCTTGAGCACGTTGTGCTCAGGTGAGCTAAAAAACTACTCCACCTTGCCAATCCCATATTTGGGCTTGAATCAAAATTCCGCCAACATCTTTTGAAAAGGGTCACCCAAGGAATATTCATTTCAAGTTAGGTTGCAATTGGCCCAGTGGTAACTTAGGATATGTTTAAACAAGAGGGCTGTTGGCCCTGGGGCGCTCACCTGAGATAAAGGCTCTTTTTCTTTCAACAGTCTAATTTCATGTTAAAAGTGGGCCACAATTAAATATAAAGACCTGGACCTGGGGATCCAAAAGTCTAAATTACAAATTCAAAGGCTTTAGTGCTGATTTGAAAGAAGGAAAAAACTTTTTCCATGGGTTTTATTTCGAAATAAGAAAGGAGTCTGTGAACTGATGCTTCATCATGCCTATACACACACACCCCCCCCCCCCCCCCCCGGGTCCGCCCCTGGAGACCTTAGGATCATGATTTTAGATATTTTGAAAATGATCAATATACTGATGCTTCATGCAAAATCAAGGCTCTACACCTTCTGGGTCAGGAGGAGAAAATTCTTAAAGATTATTTTGAAATTTCACTTTTGTTGCCATGGCAACCAGAGTTTTAAACGGATTTCAATTCTTTTAGCTAATTTTAAGGGGGACCACCTAAGGAATATTTCTGCCAAATTTGGTTCAAATTGGCCCAGTGATTTGGGAGGAGATGCCATTTAAAAAATCCTTCTTTATTTCTATATAACCCCCCCCACCCTGGGGCTCCGCCCCTGGGGACCCGAGGATCATGATTTTAACTATTTTGAAAGAGGTCAATATACTGATGCTTCATGCAAAATATCAAGGCTCTATGCCTTCTGGGTCAGGAGGAGAAGATTTTTAAAGATTATTTTAAAATTTTACTTTTGTTGCCATGGCAACCAGAGTTTTTAACGGATTTCAATTCTTTTAGCTATTTTTGAAGGGGATCACCTATGCAACATTTCTGCCAAATTTGGGTAAAATCGGCCCACAGGTTTGGGAGGAGATATCATTCAAAAAATAGTTCTTTATTCTATATAACCCCACTCCCTGGGGCTTTGCCCCTGGGCACCAGAGGATCATGATTTAAGCTATTTTGAAAGAGGTCAATATACTGATGCTTCATGCAAAATATCAAAGCTCTACGCTTTCTAGATCAGGAGGAGAAGATTTTTAAAGATTATTATAAAATTTTACTTTTGTTGCTATAGCAACCAGAGTTTTTAAGGGATTTCAATTCTTTTAGCTATTTCTGAAGGGGACAACCTAAGGAACATTTCTGCCAAATTTGGTTCAAATTGGCCCAGTGGTTTTGGAGGAGATGTCGTTTAAAGGAATTATTGACAGATGCTGGACGGACACCGGACAAAAGGGGATCACAATAGCTCACTTGAGCACTACGTTCTCAGGTGAGCTAAAAATTGAAAGTGAAAAAACTGCCCATATTTGTGCATCAATCAAAATTCCACAAACACCTTATGAATAGGGTCACCCAAGGAACATTCATGCAAAGCTCTTTGAAATTGGCCAAATGGTTACTGAGAAGAAGATGTTTAAATATATCAAAGTCAAAGGCATAAATCCAAAATTCTCAAACAATTTGTGAAAAGGGTCACCCAAGGAATATAAATGCCAAATTTGATTGAAATTGGCCCAATGGTTACTGAAAAGAAGATTTTTTAAGATTTTTAAGTAAAAAACTGCCCCAGCCTGCCATGCCCATATTTTGGGTCAATCAAAATTCCGCAAACAACTTTTGAGAAGGGTCACCCAAGAAACCATACTACCAAGTTTGGTTGAAATCTGCCTAATGGTTAATGAGAAGATGTTTAATGAAATGTTGACTCCTTCCGATTGATACCAAAAGCTCACCTTGAGCACGTTGTGCTCAGGTGAGCTAAAAAACTACTCCACCTTGCCAATCCCATATTTGGGCTTGAATCAAAATTCCGCCAACATCTTTTGAAAAGGGTCACCCAAGGAATATTCATTTCAAGTTAGGTTGCAATTGGCCCAGTGGTAACTTAGGATATGTTTAAACAAGAGGGCTGTTGGCCCTGGGGCGCTCACCTGAGATAAAGGCTCTTTTTCTTTCAACAGTCTAATTTCATGTTAAAAGTGGGCCACAATTACATATAAAGACCTGGACCTGGGGATCCAAAAGTCTAAATTACAAATTCCAAGGCTTTAGTGCTGATTTGAAAGAAGGAAAAAACTTTTTCCATGGGTTTTATTTCAGAAATAAGAAAGAAGTCTGTGAACTGATGCTTCATCATGCCTATACACCCCCCCCCCTCCCCGGGTCCGCCCCTGGAGACCTTAGGATCATGATTTTAGCTATTTTGAAAATGATCAATATACTGATGCTTCATGCAAAATCAAGGCTCTACGCCTTCTGGGTCAGGAGGAGAAAATTCTTAAAGATTATTTTGAAATTTCACTTTTGTTGCCATGGCAACCAGAGTTTTAAACGGATTTCAATTCTTTTAGCTAATTTTAAGGGGGACCACCTAAAAAACATTTCTGCCAAATTTGGTTCAAATTGGCCCAGTGGTTTGGGAGGAGATGCCATTTAAAAAATCGTTCTTTATTTCTATATAACCCCCCCCCCCACCCTGGGGCTCCGCCCCTGGGGACCCGAGGATCATGATTTTAACTATTTTGAAAGAGGTCAATATACTGATGCTTCATGCAAAATATCAAGGCTCTATGCCTTCTGGGTCAGGAGGAGAAGATTTTTAAAGATTATTTTAAAATTTTACTTTTGTTGCCATGGCAACCAGAGTTTTTAACGATTTCAATTCTTTTAGCTATTTTTGAAGGGGATCACCTATGCAACATTTCTGCCAAATTTGGGTAAAATCGGCCCATAGGTTTGGGAGGAGATATCATTCAAAAAATAGTTCTTTTTTCTATATAACCCCACTCCCTGGGGCTTTGCCCCTGGGCACCCGAGGATCATGATTTAAGCTTTTTTGAAAGAGGTCAATATACTGATGCTTCATGCAAAATATCAAAGCTCTACGCTTTCTAGATCAGGAGGAGAAGATTTTTAAAGATTATTATAAAATTTTACTTTTGTTGCCATAGCAACCAGAGTTTTTAAGGGATTTCAATTCTTTTAGCTATTTCTGAAGGGGACAACCTAAGGAACATTTCTGCCAAATTTGGTTCAAATTGGCCCAGTGGTTTTGGAGGAGATGTAGTTTAAAGAAATTATTGACAGACGCCGGACGGACACCGGACAAAAGGGGATCACAATAGCTCACTTGAGCACTACGTTCTCAGGTGAGCTAAAAATTGAAAGTGAAAAAACTGCCCATATTTGTGCATCAATCAAAATTCCACAAACACCTTATGAATAGGGTCACCCAAGGAACATTCATGCAAAGCTCTTTGAAATGGCCCATTCCGAAAATACGTTGAAAGAGTTATTGGGCTTGAATACTCTCCCACGTGGTGAAACTACAAAACGGTCCTAATTCTACTTCCGGGTAGCAAATTTAGATAAAAGAAATGGCAGATAAGAAGGCAGTAATTATATAGATTCAGGAAAAACGAGTTTATTGTTCCGTATACTCTAATTATCGACAGAAAATAGTTGATGGCCAATCTATCATGACAGACGATGGACTTGGCACCATCACTAAAGCTCGCCGCTAAAAAAAGGCGAGTTTCAAACTCTAGTTCGGATAAGAGTAACAACTGTTTATAGGGACAAAGAGTATATATAATGAATAAAATATGTACAAAAAGATCTCCTCTTAGAGTGACTTGTCTCTGAAAAGGAATATAAAGAAAATAAGGCCTTAGTAATGATTGGTCCCACGTCTTAAACCTATTACCGAATAACGCAATTTTACTGAGACTGGTCAAAATTAATGTTACAGACAACATTTTCGTATATAATATAGGTGAACTTTAAAAATGGTTCTAGGAAATACTTTCCTTTATATTGCATATAAATCTGCGTTTGAAGTTCACATTTCATTTGTGTACACCATATCTGTTTTGATTAACAAATCTTTAGTTTTCTTTGAAAAATAAAGAAATTTATGTGTTGAAATGCTTTGAAATGCGCATGTAAGTAAAAAAGTCAAAATGTTTCTTCAGATCTAACACATTTTATTAGAGGTATGATGCAATCACACTCAGAGGTGGGATACCAAATAAGAGCTGTCAGTAAACAGCAACACTAGATTCAACTCCAATGATTGCCTGAGTAATAAATCCTTGCTTTCCCTTTACAAAACAATATAACTGGTCCAATTTGAAAGAATTTACAAATAACAACTTAAAATTGATAGAATTTAAAAATCTCACGTATAGGGTAGGAAACATTGTTGAAATGAAAAAAGTTGTTTCCTTTAGGGGCGTAAATAACCGGAAGCTAGTTAACACATTCCCACATAACAAAAGCAGGATGGTGAGGGAGTGGGTTAACCCATTCTCAGACAACAAAATATTGATATGCTGGTCCACAATCAAAGGAGATGCAGATGAAAAGTTTAAGCTGATTAAATTAAATAATTCTTCATTTATGGCAGAAAACATTATGGACAATGAAGAAATTGCTTCAACCTTGTAACAATTTCTTCATTATCCAAAATGTCTCCAAATCGCTTTTCTTGCAGGGTGTCAAAAGGCAGCATTTGTTTGAGAATTGGTTTACCAATGACCTCCTTATCTCTTTTTTTTCTACACACTAGAGAACATAAACTGTGGAAAACATAATGAGAAAAGGAGAAGTCGCTTGTAGCAAGGAATTCCTTTTCATTCCCAAAATTAATCGCCTTCTGCAACTTTCATTAAAAACCAGTCTAAGATTTTGCCTGGTAAGGGGTTAAAAGGTTGACTTACATTGTAAGACCCATTATACATGAGCGAATGTTCGAAACAAAAATTAAGTCATTGCAGAGATGTAGAAACTATTGCACATCAAACTTGTACAAAATGTTTTCAAAGTCTAATGATGACTTTCTTTTGAATACCCCTTTAAATAATATACATAATGTTATTTCTTTAAAATTGTTTCAAAATCTATGAGCACAAAGTTATTCCAGAGAAATTTATAACATAATCCACCAAAGTAAACGAAAACAAATGAGAGATTAAATTTAGACCTTTGTCAAAATAAGTTATCTTCGATAAAAGAGAAAAAATATATAAATAAAGTTTTGATGGAAATATTTTTGAGAAGAATGAACTAATTTAAGTTTCCAAAATAATTTAAACGAAACTGAGACAAGAAAATATCAAAGGGTTTGCAAGGATTATTTACCAGATGTGTTGTGACAGCAGATGTGACAAAGAGATGACTTCTTATGATCAAAGTAAAGTACACACATGACTTACTGATAGGACACACGACAATGCTTCACAATGATATATATTGGTTTTAATTTTGCAACCCCTTAACAATTTCCTGTTCAATCTCTGGTTTTTACGTCCCTGTGGTTATAGTTCTTCCTGTCTTCCTTTTCCACAATATTTTCTATCCTACTGAATGATTATTTTTAAGGTAAAATTGACTTTAAATTGTCGTCTGCAAGGCCTTTGATTTTTAGACGGGTCTAAAATTTGGCGAAACAGCAACATATTTATAGGTTAATCTATTTCAAGTACGTGTATTTGATGATGCTGGACATATTTTTACATGTTAATATGATGAAAATAATCCTGTTTCAAATAGGAGAGTTTTTTGTTTGTTTTTTTTCCTACAGTAAAATTCTTTATCCATTCCTTTTTCTTTGTTATAGATAAATATTACTTATGTTAAGGAAAAGATCTTGAGGAAAATGGCTGGTAAAAAAATAAATAATATTTCCACATAAGACTTCATTCTAATATAACTTTGACATAATATGCATCTGTCAATGTTATTTTTAATGCAATATTGGTTGAAACATAAAATTTGAAATTAAGCTGTCGGTCTAAAAACACCTTAGTTTTCAGTTTTCTTTTTGAATTACTGGCACGTAAGTATTTCTTCAAATAGCAAATTTAAAAGTTGAAAAGTCGATGTTTTCGTCTGGTAGAAAGTCGTCATCCTCGATGGTTCACGGAGTTCTATCAAAATTTGCTACCCGTACAAAGGGAAGTCACTCTAACGACTTTGAGTCAAAGGGAAGTAAACCACGTTTTCGGAAAGGGCCATTGGCCAAATGGTTACTGAGAAGAAGATGTTTAAATATATCAAAGTCAAAGGCATAAATCCAAAATTCTCAAACAATTTGTGAAAAGGGTCACCCAAGGAATATAAATGCCAAATTTGATTGAAATTGGCCCAATGGTTACTGAAAAGAAGATTTTTTAAGATTTTTAAGTAAAAAACTGCCCCAGCCTGCCATGCCCATATTTGGGCATAAATCAAAATTCAGCAAACAACTTTTAAAAAGTAACACTCAAGGAACATTCATGCCAAGTTTGGTTGAAATCGGCCGAATGGTTACTGAGGAGAAGATTTTTCAAGAATTCTTGACACTTTCCGACGGACAATGCACAACCGACAAAAGGTGACCACAAAAGCTCACCTTGAGCATGTTGTGCTCAGGTGAGCTAAAAATAAGCCAGGTAGAGTTATGGTTCTTGTGTCCTGCACTTCCCCTTGGTGATATCTACCCACTATTGAAGTTTCATGATCATAGCTATTACACTTTCATGATATAATCCAGACAAAATCCAAGTATGAACAAAGTCTGAAAAACAACAAAGGGCAATAACTCTCAAGATATGATAGGAAGAGTTATAGTGTTTGTATACTGCACTTCCCCTTCATGAGATCTTTCTACCCATTAAGTTTCATGATCATAGCTTATACACTTTTAGAGATATGGTTTGGACAAGATCCAAGTATTAAAAAACAACAAAGGGCAATAACTAAGTAAATAAGCCAGGTATAGTTATGGTTCTTGTGCACTGCACTTCCCCTTGGAGAGATCTATCTACCCATGAAGTTTCATTATCATAGCTTGAATACTTTTAGAGATATGCTCCAGACAAGATCCAAGTATGAAAAAAAAACAAAGGGCAATAACTCAAAAAATAAGCCAGGTAAATTTATGGTTCTTGTGCACTGCATTTTCCCTTGATGAGATTTATCTACCCATGAAGTTTCATGATCATAGCTTATATACTTTTAGAGATATGCTCCAGACAAAAAGTACACGCTGCCTGCCTGCTCGAAGCTCAGGCACCTGGACATCACGGGTGATCCCATAATACTTCCTGTTTTTCAACGGGTGTATAATAAGTGCCCTTGGCATTTTAGTTTCAGAAAAAAAGTTTTCCAGAGATTTAATAAAATTTTCCATTTTCTAATGCCATGGCAACAAGTTTTTTCATGCAATAAAATTCTTTTATAGAGCTTCACCCAAGGAACATCTTGTAAAGTGTCAGCTAGAGTGGCCTGCTAGTTTTGGAGTAGAAAGTTTTAAAGAAATTGTGGACAGACAGACAGACAATGACCAATTACAATAGATCACCTTGAACTTTGTGCTAAGGTAAGCTAAAAAAGTATAAACAAAGCAATTTCTTCTTATCTACCTTACAAAAGTTGATTGATTGATTGATTGAATGGAGTTTAACGCCGCTTTTAAGAGTATTTCAGTCATATCGCAAAGCTGGAGCACCTAACAATGGATTCCTAGTTTTTCTCACACCAGTGGTGGAACTACATCCTTTCCTAGCCTCCAGCTGCTATCCAACTTAGGTGACCGATTATCCACCCATTGGTGAGAGACAAATGTTGAAATGAATATGTGCTGTTGCCGGGGATCGAACTCACAACAATCCATGATTGAAGATTAGGAGTCTGAGGCCCTACTGACTGCGCTATGATGGCAGCCTTTTCAAAAGTTGAGTAAATATCATGTATCATAGCAAATTTAAAGTGATTAATTGGTGTTGTGAAAGGACACAACAAACAATATTGAAAAAGGACGGAGACATATCTTTATATGCCCTTCAGCCATACATGAATTATTCCATGATTTCTCTAAATCTGAAAAGCCTGGCCCTGCCACGCCCACATTTTTTGCAAATTTCACGAACAAGTTTTAAAAAGGGTCATCTCATAAACATTCCTCCCAAATTTAGTCCAAAGGAGGAGAAGATTTTAAAGAATTACTCCGTGATTTCTCTAACTCAGATAGGCCCAGCCCTGAAACACTTATTTCTTCGCAATTCAAAATTTCACAAACAAGTTTTGAAAAGGTCATGCCAAGTTTGGTCCAAATCGGCCCAGTAGTTTAGGAGAAGAAGATGTGAAGAAAATTTTATGACAGAAAACACACAACGGACATTGAGTAATCCTAAAATCTCTCCTTGAGTATGCTGTGCTCAGGTGAGTTAAATAAGCCTAGTAATGCCAAAGCATAAAGCACTACATTGAATTCAAAGAAACCAATTATGTAATTGATCATTAGTTAAATTATTCTTCTAACAACAAGAGGACCATGATACCTTTTTTTGTGCCTGGTCAAATATTGTTACTTACTGATTGGAATGATTTGATCACTTTCTATCAGCTTAATGGAAGCTAAGTCATTTATAACATGGATCCATCGAACACATGTAAAAAGAGTTCTGAATTGTCTCCCTTCTTCTGATTCTAAAAAGCACCTGCAGGAATCTGAAATAGATTAATAATTCACGGGCTTTAGGTCTAATTTGAAAGGAGGGAACATTTTTCCTACCTCTGGATCCATGAGTTAAAATTTCAGAAATATGAAAGAAGTCAATGAACTAATGCTTCATGCAAAATATTAAGGCTCTACACATTCTGGGTCAGGAAGAGATTTTCAAAGTTTATTTTAAAATTATACCTTTGTTACCATGACAACCACAGTTTTTATCTGATATCCATTCTTATAGCTATTTACAAAGAAGACCATCCAAGGAACATTTTTGCCAAATTTGGTTCAAATTGGCCCAATGGAATGGGAGATGTCTTTTAAAAAAATTGTTCTTTATTTCTTTATATACCCAACACCCTGGGGTTCTGCCACTTGGGACTAGAGGACATGATTTAAGATTTATTTGAAAGAGGTCAATTTACTGATATTTCTACAAAATATCAAGGCCCTACGCCTTCTGGGTCAGAAGGAGAAGATTTTTTTAGAGGTTATTTTAAAACTTAACTTTTGTTGCCATGGCAACCAGAGTTTTTAACGAATTTCAAATCTTTTACCTATTTTCAAAGCTGCCCATTTAAGGAACACTTATGCCAAATTTGGTTCAAATTGGCCAAGTGGTTTTGGAGGAGATGTCGTTTAAAATCTATATAAATTCCACTCCCCTGAGGCTCCAACCCTTGGGACCAAAGTGACATGATTTTAGCTGTTTAATAGGGGTCAATATACTGATATTTCATGCAAAATATTGAGGCTCTATGCCTTCTGGCCAACAGGAGATTTTAAAAGATTGTTGTAAGATTTCACTTTTGTTACCATGGCAACGAGTTCTAAACGGACTTATTTTTATATAAACCCCATCCCCCTAATGTTCTACCAATGTGACCCAAGAGAAATGATTTTAGATATTTTGAAAGAGGTCACTATAAAACTGTACATTTATTTCATGCAAAATATCAAGACTCTACGCCTCTTCGTGCTAAGGTGAGCTAAAAATGCATTAATTACCTACCTTTAAAGTACAACCTTTATAGTAAAGATTGCTCTTTTGATAGAAAAATGCATTTATTTACCTAACTTAAAAGTACAACCTTTAAAGTACAAATTGCTCTTTTGATAGAAAAATGCATTTAGTTACCTACCTTTAAGGTAAAGATTGCTCTTTTGATAGTAAGCATATAATACTAATTTCAAATGAATGCCTTCACAAAATCTTAAAGTTTTTGAAAGACAAAAATGAATATGAAGATGATGCAAAACAACCTTGCTAAAAATCTGGTAGCAGAATAGGTATCATTATATCATTAAACTTCATATCTTGAGCTCTACAGTGTTTATACCAGGCAGGGGATTCAAACTTTTTTCACAGATTTTCCAACATATCCATCCCATTTCCAAAAATAATCTTTCTTAAGACCCTACAATCATCCTGTGCAAGAATCAGATAATAATCATGGACTTTACCTCTTAAATAGGAATAGTTTAAGTAAAATACATAAGGCCCCTTTTCCTTTGTTTTCCAACCGATTCACTCCATTTCATGAAGGAACCTTCCTTAACCCTTTCCTGTTTTTGGAAATTTTAGACTAGTCCAAATTGAAAGAGGTTGCAGACGACAATGAAAACTGGATGCTATTTGAAATGAAACCATCCTATGTGGTAGAAAATATTGTGGAAAAAGGAGAAATTGCTTGTGACAAGCAATTTCTTCTTTTTCCACAATGTTTCCTCAAGTATAAAATCACAGGAACGTAAAATCCCGTATTTGAAAGGGAAAGGGTTAAGACCCTAAAAAAAATAATTATCATTGTGTTTTCAAGGCAATCCAATAATATTTGTGGATTTAATCACATAAACGAGAATAATACGAGTGACAATCCATACGACCCCTTTTCTCGTGTTTTCAGATGTATCCACTCCATTTTCTGAGAGGAACTTTCCTTATGACCTGACAATCAACCAGCAAAATTTTAAAGAGAATTTGATAATTATTGTTGACTTTATCACATTAATGAGAATGTTTTAACTTAAATTCCATTAGGCCCTTTCTTCCTGTGTTTTCGATGCCATAAATATTTCATGCATATTTGAAGAGAATTCAATAACAACTGTGGACTTCATTGTTTTAACAAGATACTTCAATCAAGTTCTAATAAGGCCCCTTTTCCAATTATACTTGACAGACCTCAAACATTTTCAAAAGAATTAAAGAGAATCCAATAACAAGAGGACCATGATGGTCCTATATCTCTCCCCTGAGTATGATGGCTCAAGGCTTAATGATATAATATACAAAATATCAAAGCCCTACACCTAATCATTTTTGAGAAGAAGATTTTTTTAAAGATTTTCTCCTTTAATCCTAGGTATAGTGAAGATCTAACTATATTTAGCCAATTTCAAGAGTGCGGTAATTCTTTGAAGTACTTAAGTAGAGGGTCAATAGGCATTAATACATACCAAATGTCAAAGCTCTTGGCCTAATGGTTTAGAAGGAGAACATTTTCTATAATATCCTTCATTACTCCTTTCTGGGATTGCACAGAAAAGGGCTTATTTATTTTCAGAATACATTAATTCTTTGAAGTATTTTAGTAAAGAGTCAATAGGTATTATTACACACTAAATATTAAAGCCCTTGATCTTATGGTTTGGGAGAACAAGATTTTAAAAGATTTCCTTCTTTATTTCTATGTAAAATCAGGAATCACAAAGAAAAGAGCTTATTTTCAGAGTACGGTAATTCTATGAAGTATTTTAGTAGAGGTCAAAAAATGATGATTTATACAAAATATCAAAGCTCTAGGCCTTATGGTTAGGGATAAGAAGATTTTTAAAGTTTTCCTTCTTATTTCCATGTAAAATCAGAGATCGCCCAGAAAAGGGTTAATTATCAGAAGACTGTAATTTTTTCAAGTATTTTGGTAGCCGGTCAATAGATGATGATTTGTACCAAATATCAAAGCTCTAGGTATAACAGCTTGGGAGGAGAAGATTTTTTTAGTTTTTTTTCACTCTGTTGCCATAGCGACCAGAGTTCGTCATGGATTTCAATTCTGTGAAGTATTTTGAAAGAGTATGTCCTAAGGATCATTTCTGTTAAGTTTTGTTGAAATTCCATGGTTAGTTTAGAAGGAGAAGATTTTTCTGTAATTGTGAACAAACGGACTACAGACGATGGACAATGACTGATCACAAAAGCTCACCCAGAGCACTTTGTGCTCAGTTGAGCTAAAAACTATGGACTTAATTTTTTTATCAAGAATTTTGTAATAAAGTTTTCCTTAGGACCCTTTTTCCTGTGGTACTTGACCAATCAGACCCAATTATGAAAGGAACAATCCTAATAAAATTATGATCATACTGTGAAGTTTAAAGAGAATCCCATGAAAACTGTTAACGAGAATTTTTTAATAAAATTATGATATGGCACCTTATCCTGCAACACTTAATGAAACAAACCAAATTTCAAAAGTAATGATTGTTGTGATGGTAAATAATTTTGTGAAAGTTTGAAGAGAATCCATTGAAATCTGTGAATTTTATGGCAGTCACAGAGATTATTCAATGAAATTTTAAAAGGGCCCATTTTCCTGTGTTTCTTGACATAATGACCACATTTAAAAAGATGAAGGTACAATAATTCCGTGAAAGGTTAAGAAATATTTGATATAGACTATCACTAAAAGTGATTAATACCCTCAAAAAGACACACTAAATACATTTTGTCACTAGAATGGAGCCTTTCTTCCACAAACGGACAAACCTCCAAGAAAGTAAACCATAACAGCAAGTTCACACCTTATCTTGTGAAATTTGAATCACATCTAACCAGAAGTTAAGTACAAAACTACTAGTTCCTATAAAATGAGTGGACAAGAGTTCTCATTAAGAGCTATAATTCTTTCACAAGATACGTCCATAACACTGCTTGATGTCCACTAGGGTAGGAGATCTAAATAAAAGTGTTAAAAAAAGAGAAACAGATTGTCCAGAGAGAACATGTCGAGCTTACTGATTTGCACAGAGAATGTGGTGCATAGAATAATTTATTTTTTAACTTTGGCCTTGACCTTGGACATATCAAAACAAATAATATTGCATGACACTAGCACTTGTCAAGTAGAACAACTGTAACAAGTTATTTTCAAGTCCATATATAAGTGTAGAAGTCATGCTCTTTACAAGGTCATTTCACCTTCAACAGTGACCTTGGCCACATTATTTTCAAATCCATCCATAATTGTAGAAGTTAAGCTGCTGACTAGGTCAGTCTTGTCCTTTCACCTTCAACTTTGACCTTGAACTTAATGTATCACAAAAAATGTTTCTCATGCCACTAGCTTTCATTTCTTCAGCTGTGACCTTGATCTTGGTGGTACCATAACAAACATTTTGTTGGACACTACCACTCATCAAGAAGAACAACTGTGCCAAGCTATTTTTAAATCTATTCATAAACTTAGAGGTTATGCTACTGACAAGGTCAATTTTGTCATTTAAAATTCAACTGTGACCTTGACCTTGGAGGTATCACAACAAACATTTTGTTGGACACTAGCACTCCTCAAGAAGAACTACTGTGCCAAGTTATTTTCAAATTCATCCATAAAAGTAGATGTAATACTCCGGACAAGGTCAATTTTGTTGTTTGACTATCAACTGTGACCTTGACCTTAAAGATATCACAACAAATGGTTTTGCTTGACACTAGCACTCATCAACAAGAACAAAATTATTTTCAAATCCATCCATAAATGTATGCTTGAGCACCTGTTTCGCTGCACAAGCCTAATTGTACTGATTAAGTGAATGGTGTTTCCAAGAATCATATTAACCATATGTGGCAAATAAATCTTGTCTAGAGATCTTTAAAATATTTCAACCTTTTCATTGTTTTACAAAACTCAATTCATTTACCAAGTCAGATGAAAAAGGTATTCACATTTTTTTAAAAAAAAAAATCACTGAATACCATATATGGAAATAAGCCACAACCCAACTAGAAGCGCTTGAGCGCCTGATTTGCTCCACCAGCCTGAGTTTGCTTACTATTCCCGAGAGATTAGGTTGAAAACCATCATGCAGTTTGCAAGAATAAGATTTTCAAAATTTCAGTATATACCATATATGGAGATAACCCCACCCCCATAAAAGCAATAATTTTCATCTGTGCCTTATTTTATGAAGGAACCTGACAAAGAGACACCAAAGGGTCATTTTGTGAAATTTTGTTGAAAACTTATAATCGTTTGCAATCTGAGAAGATTGTAGGTTTTCACTGTTTACCATATTTGGAAATAAGCCCAAGCAATGCTTACAGTCAATCAATTCTTTTTTCAGCTTCTAATAAGGGGTCACCAAATTATCCTTCCAGTGAAATTTGGTTGAAATCCATCCAATGGTTTCTGAGAAGAAGATTTTCAAAGCTTTCACCATATCTGGAAGTTAGCCCGCCCAATGAAGCCATTTTTCTGTCAATTCAAAATTCTTTGAAGGAATCTGATTAAATGTCACCAAAGGATCAATCCATTGAAATTTGATTTAAATCAATTCATTGGTTTCTGATTTTCAAAGTTTTCACCATATATGGGAATTAGCCTTGCCCATTAAAGCAATGTTTTTCATCTGATCTTAATTCTTTGAAGGAATCTGATGAAAGGTCATCCAATGATCATTTCCGTAAAATTTGGTTGAAATCCATCAAATGGTTTCTGAGAAAAAGATTTCTAAAGGTTTCACCATAAATGGAAATGAGCCCTGCTCATTAGAGCCAGGTTTTCATCTGATCATAATTCTTGAAGGAATCTGATGAAGGGTCTCCCAAGGATCATTCCTGCATGATTGGGTTGAAATCCATCAATTGATTTCTGAGAAGAAGATTGCTAAAGGTTTCAACATAAATGGAAATAAGCCCCACCCCCATTAAAGCCATGGTTTTCATCCAATCATAATTCTTTGAAAGAATCTGATAAAGGGGCACCCATGGATCATTCCGGTACAATTTGGTTGAAATCCATTCATCGGTTTCTGAGAAAAAGATTTTTGAAGGTTTTCCCATATATGGCAATTAGTCATGCCAATAAAAGCCAAGTTTTTCATCTGATCAAAATTCTTTGAAAGAATCTGATAAAGAGCCACCGAAGGATCATTTCTGTGAAATTTTGTTGAAATTCATCAACTGGTTTCTGAGAAGAAGATTTTTTAAAAGTTTCACCATATATGGAAATTAGCCCCGCCCATTTAAGCCATGTTTTTCATCTGCTCAAAATTCTTTGAAGGAATAAGTTAGTTGGTCACCAAAGGGTCATTTCTTTGAAATTCGGTTGAAATTCATCAACTTGTTTCTACGAAGATTTTTAGGGTAAAGGTTTATGGTGATAGATTCAGAAGAACTCAGGCACAACGTCATGACAATAGCTCCCTAAAAATCAGAAAGAACGTCAACTAGGTCAAGGGTTCAACATTATGCCAATGAAATGCAATCTCCTTTATGATTCAAGATTTTAAACCATTACCACAATGATACTTTTTCATGCCCTGAAAAAACATCATATTGAAAAACTTTGTGGGAAAAGGAACATGAGGCCAGAGAGGCTGGCTGAAATGTGTCGACCCATATTATGCAGTATATTTTCCATGATGTTCTTTACCAATTTAGACAAACATTACAAAATTTCATAAGCTAGAAATTGCAATCTGCAACATCAACCAATTTCAAAATCTTAATTACCAAACTTTGGAGTCTATTGATGGGTTACATGAACGCTTCCCTATTTCTTCTATGAACCAAATTTTCTTTATTCTTTTTAATCAAACAATTGCAAATGTAATATGAACAACAGTAGTCTATATCAAACTTAAATCTAAGGTATAAGGTATAAGGGATATAATCCATTAATTTTTGTATGACAATTTTTATCAACTAATAAGTCCCTCTTGCACCATAAATCAAATATAATCCATCAACTACATGTATTATCCATAAATGGAAAATAAGCATTGAAACAGTCCTAGCTTTCTTTCTTTCATTTTCACAATGTTTTCTTCTATCATCAACTTTAATGATTTTCTGCAACATTTTCCCATTAGGACCAGTCTAAAATTTCTTGTCGGGCAATGGGTTAACAATTCCCAAATTATCCTGCTTTTTTAACGCCCCCTAAAAAAGCTTTGAAAAAGATAATTGGAAATGAAGGAATTGCTAGTTACAAGCAACTTCCTCTTTTTCCATATTGATGTCTACCCAAAAAGAGAAAGATTTTTAAAAACCTTCACCTTAAAATTACTGTCTGCTGTTGCACTTCTTTCCCTTTAAACCTGTCCAAAATTTTATTGTGTGGCAATAAGTTCATTACTTTTTTTAAAAATTCATCATCCAACTGTGAAAGTCATTATAAACAACAACTCTTTTTGGTATTCCAGTCAGTCTGGCAAATTCAAAATTCGGTCTAGACTGGCAATTTATTGGTTTTCCGGAGCAAGAGAGGTTATTCACTTGATAAACTATTTTACAAATAATATGTGTTGTCTCTCTTCCACCATTATAACAAATGCACATCTATGCGATAAAATATTGTAGTCTGGTAACAGTTTAAGGAAGGAAAGTTAATTAGTATGTGAAAATAGAGTCCTATGCATAGCTAGAGACACTGGAGTGCCTGTATCTCAACAGGCCTAATAAACTGATTAATTTATAATATCAAAACAGCATTTTTCACGATCCTCAAGAAAAACAAGAGGGCCGTTGGCCCTGGGCGCTCACCTGAGATAAAGGCTCTTTTTCTTTCAACAGTCTAATTTCATGTTAAGGTTAGGATTATGAAACAAGTGGGCCACAATTACACATAAAGACTATGAACCTGGGGATCCAAAAGTCTAAATTACAAATTCCAAGGCTTGAGTGCTGATTTGAAAGAAGGAACTAACTTTTTTCTCCATCTGGATCCATGGGTTATAATTTCAGAAATAAGAAAGAAGTCTGTGAGCTGATGCTTCATGCCTATACCCTCCCCCCCCCCCCTGGAGTCCCGAGGATCATGATTTTAGCTATTTTGTAAGAGATCAATATACTGATGCTTCATGCAAAATATCAAGGCTCTACGCCTTCTGGGTCAGGAGGAGAAGATTCTTAAAGATTATTTTGAAATTTCACTTTTGTTGCCATGGCAACCAGAGTTTTAAACGGATTAGCTAATTTTAAGGGGGACCACCTAAGGAACATTTCTGCCAAATTTGGTTCAAATCAGCCCAGTGTTTTGGAAGGAGATGTCATTTAGAAAATCGTTCTTTATTTCTATATACCCCCCCCCCCGGGGGTTCCGCCCCTGGGGACCCGAGGATCATGATTTTAGCTATTTTGTAAGAGATCAATATACTGATGCTTCATGCAAAATATCAAGGCTCTACGCCTTCTCTACGCCTAAAGATTTTTTTTAAAATTTTACTTTTGTTGCTATGGCAACCAGAGATTTTGAAAGATTTCAATTCTTTCAGCTATTTTTGAAGGGGACCACCTAAGCAACATTTCTGCCAAATTTGGTTCAAATTGGCCCAGCGGTCTGGGAGGAGATGTCATTTAAAAAATTGTTCTTTATTTCTATATAAACCCTACCCCACTGGGGCTCCCCCCTGGGGACCTGAGGATCATGATTCTAGCTATTTTAAAAGAGGTCAACATTCTGATGCTTCATGCAAAATATCAAGGCTCTACGTCTTTTGGGTCAGGAGGAGAAGATTTTTGATGATTTTTTTTAAAATTTCACTTTTGTTCCCATGGCAACCAGAGTTTTTAATGGATTTCAATTCTTTTAGCTTTTTTTTTGAAGGGGACCACCTAAGGAACATTTCTGCCAAATTTCGTTCAAATTGGTCCAGTGGTTTGGGAGGAGATGTTGTTTAAAGAAATTGTTGACGGACGATGCACGACAGACGGACGCTGGACAAAAGGGGATCACAATAGCTCACTTGAGCACTACGTGCTCAGGTGAGCTAAAAACATAACAAACATTATGGAAATTGATAAGTATCCTCAACCATCTCCATACACGAAAATTTTAGATTGGTCCAAATTGAGAGAAATTGCAGACAACATTTTAAAGAGCATTAACTTTTGGAAAATTATTTGTTTGATAAAAACACTGTGAAGAAAGAAGAAATTGCTTGTTACAAATTCTTTCTCCTTTTCCCACAAATATTCTGTAAACCTATTTCATCAAGGCATCAAAAAGTGTCTTTTCACAGCTAAAAATTATCATGCCTCCTATTTCAATTTGGAACAATCTTAAATATTGTGATCTGATAAAGGGCTAAAGGATAGTGAAAAATCTATCTTTTACCCATTACCAAATAGCAAAATTTTAGACCATATTAGATTGAAAGGAATACAGAAGATAGTTAAGAGTGTATAATTTCTTAAATTTTTTTAACATTCTTGGTAGCAAACATTGTGGTAGAAATCAATTCTTCATTTTACTCAATATTTTCCTAATTATTTTTCCTCAAGGGAGTCAAAACGTGTCAAAGAGTGAGAATGAGTTATATATATAAATCAAAGGACTGAAAGTCCTGAGAGCGGTTTTGCTGGTTTATCAGTAACCGCGCTCAATAATGCGAGCATATTTCATCAATATGAGTGAGTAAATTGTACAACTATGTAGGTGGAGCAGCTGGAGGCTGGATAAGGATGTGGTGGTAGTATTGGTGTGTGAACTACCAGGAATCCATGGTTAGGAGCCCCGATATAACTGAAATACTATTAAAAGTTGAGTTAAAGCCTATTCAATCAACCATGATCCATTACTGTTTACTGAAATCGCTATTTTGAATCAATTGCAACGTTTTCTTCTACTAACATTCGATTCTTTTTCGTTGAGCATATTATTATCACAATTGAAGTAGTTACCTGTCCGTTTCAAAGATTTAGTCGAATTTGAGAGGTAAGAGGTGTTTTACTCGATGGGGTTAATAGGCGCTTCAATCTACAACAGGGTTGTAACGTGTTACATTTACTTTTTATGCGGGGTGTAAATTTGCCCAGCCCTGCCAGGTCAATACACCGGCAGACAGTTTACATGTACTCCACTAACCACTGGCCTAGATTCTTTCTTGAAATGCGAGGAAATTATTTCTCTCATTTTGACAATTCATTAGACAATTTACCAAGGATATATTAAGTTTTAAACCATTTTCCTGGATATTCATGACTAAAAGGAGGCTGTTGGCATTCAGCAAGTAAGTTATTTTCTTCATCAGCGATGAAACAAGATTGAGGCGATCACATAGATTTTCACTTCACGTTTATGAGCATGCGTGGAAATGAGCGGAAATGTGTGAGAACTTGTTTCCGGTTGATCGATATGAAATACCGGTTTTTCCTAAAAAAAACCGCTAAAAAATCTATATTTCTTCAGTCTAGAAAAGGTGCAAGGGAAGAAACTGATGTGCAAATTAGTGAACCAAATCAGTTGAAATTATTACTTTGCCTTTGAAAAGCCTCACAAAATAAAGCTTAATAAGTCTAGATTTTTCAGCTGATAATTTTAAGCTTTTCAATTAATCTAATTAAGGGGAATATCAAAAATATTCATGAACATCTGTATAAAATATAAATGATTTCATTGTTACAGTTTATGGAAACAATATTTGGTGACTTTAAAAGCTTAATTCCATATATGGAAAAATTCCCAACCCCCTCAAAAAAAGCCATTGTTATATTTAAAAGAATTAAGGAGAGGATTATTAAAGAAAAATTACGGATGGATGACATGACAATAGCCCACTTGACGTGTAAGCTAAAAAATTCAAAGTTTCAGAAAGGAGGTCAAGGTCAAATGCTAAAATTGATTCCAGATGAAAGGTAATCACCTTTCAACCAATTGTTTTTTTTATATAGTACTGACCTTGACTTAACCTACCATACATCCTACCATCATCAACTTTCAACAAAATCCTATAATAATTATGGACTTTATCACTGATAAAAGGATTGTTTTTTTAAGGAATTTCATAAGGCACCTTTTCCTGTTTTTTTCTGATGGATCTACTTCATATCCTAAAGGAACTTTTCTTCAGACCCTACATTCCTGTAAAATGTTAAAAGATTTCATGTATCTTTGAAGAGAATCCGATAACTGTGGACTTTATTGTGCTAAAGAGGATATTTCAATCAAGTTCTCAAAAGACCCCTTTTCGCTTGATATTTTATTGTTGGTTTAATCATTCTGTGAAAGTTTAAAGTGAATCTGATGAAATATGGGGACTTCATTGTGTTAACTAGAATACTTAAAACAAGAGGACCTTGATGGTCCTAAATTGCTCACCTGAGAAATCAGCAAATTACAGTACTTTTTGTATAAAAAAGACTTAACTTGAGCAAAATAAATAAAACAAATATAAGATTTTGGGCTTTGTACAAAACAATCAAGTAATGCTGTTCAATACAAATGAATGCCTTTGGCTTTATTGTTTAATCCATTACCAAACTATTCCAGAATTTGTCACCCTCAGGGTTAATAGGTTTAAAAAAGCATTGTGAGAAAGGGACTGACAAGCCATTTTTCCATTTCTATTTAAGAATTCTTTCAATGCGATTTATGCAATTTTCGACCCCAGGAGCAGAGACTTTTTTATTCTAAGAGGATACTTTCCTATAACATAGTACAAAATTATTTAGTCATACTACATACCAAATATGAATGCCCTTCACCATATATTTCAGAAGAAAAAGACTTTCGAAGTTGCTCTAATTGGATGTTTTCCAAAATTTTGGACCTATAGGGCAGTGCCATGTTTTATCCCAGGGCTAAGATTTTAGCTAACATGCCAAATATGAATGCCTTAGACTTTGTAGATTGGGAGACGACTGTTGAACTGGTCGAATTGAGCATTTTTACGAACTTTGGACACCCAGGGAAGGGGTATTTTTAACCTACAGGCATAATTTAATCAAAATTGAAAGATAACAGCCAGACTATGCTACACTCAAAATATAAATGACCTCCGCCTTAAAATGAAGATTTTTTTTTTTAACAAACTCAAATTTTGTGTTTTTCCAAATTTTTTGGACCTCTTGTGCAGGACTGTTTTTGACCCTGGGAGGACAACTTTAAGTGATACAGTACAAAACCATCTAGTAATGCTACATACCAAATATGAATATCCTAGACCTTATAGTTTAAGAGGAGAAGTCTTTTGAAATTGCTCTAATTAAGCATTTTTCCAAACTTCTGACTTCAGGGTGGGGCCATTTTTGACCCTAGAGATAAAGTATTTAAAGACTTGGTAGAGAACCATATTATTAAGCTCTATACATATAGAGATCTTTGGCCTTGTAGTCTATGATAAAAACAACAACAAAGATATACTAAAATTTCCCATTTTCATATGCTGCGGTTACAACATTTTTTCACAGAATGAAATTCTTTTAACAACTTTTGAAGAACCTCACCCAAGGAACATCCCTGCAAAGTTTCAGCTTGATTGGCCTACTGGTTTAGGAGGAGAAGCTTTTTAAAGATATTTAAAGAATTACTAAAGATTCCCATTTTCAAATGCTGCGGCAACCAGAGTTTTTGACGGAATTAAATTCTTTTAACAACTTTTGAAGATCACTGCAAAGTTTCAGCTTGATTGGCCTACTGGTTTAGGATGCGAAGATTTTTAAAGATATTTAAAGAATTACTAAAGATTCCCATTTTCAAATGCCGCGGTAACAAGAGTTTTCCACAGAATGAAATTCTTTTAAAAACTTTTGAAGAGCTTCAACCAAGGAACATCCCTGCAAAGTTTCAGCTTGACTGGCCTAATGGTTTGGGAGGAGAAGATTTTTAAAGAAATTGTGGACGGATGGACAGACGGACAGACAGACCACGGACAACGACCGATCACAAGAGCTCACCTCGCAGTTTGTGCTCAGGTGAGCTAAAAACAAGATGGGTTTGTGCCCCCTCAACGGGACTAAACGTTTGACCTTGGTGTGTGACCTTGACCTTATCACATGACCTTGAGATGAGGAGATCAGGGTTTTCCCTCGATTTTCAAAACAGGGGGTCATTTTGCCATATCATGACCCCTATCAAATAAGATTAAGAAGGTTGAAAAATGGGGGTCCAAATTCAAAGAAGGAGAGGTTCATGGAAAACCCTTGGAGATGAATATTGTAAAGATGTATCATTATGCCAAATATGTGTATTGTATTTTGAATAAGGCTGGTAGTAATTTGCAATGTTAAGTTTTTGGGTAAGTTTTGCCGACCAACAGGCGGAAAGACTGGATGACAGACAAACAGATGGACAGACAGACAACAGTAAATTAATATGTCCCCGGCATAAAAACAATCATATGGCCCCTTTTTACAAGATACTCGATGGATTGTATGCAATTCTGAAAAGAATCATCATTATGATTGTACAATCGTTCTGTGAAATCTGAAGTGAATCCCTGAAATCTAGGGACATCATTCTGTTAACTGGAATATTTAAATAAATTTTTCAAAAAGCTTCTTTTCATGTGATACTAGCCAGATCAGATCCACTGTCAAAATCAACAATCGTAATAATGGTACAATCAATCTGTGAAATATGTGAACTTTATTGTGTTAATGAGGATTATATAGAGAATTTTTCATGGGGCCCCTTTTCCCGTGATACTTTACAGAACAAACCAAATTTTTAAAAGGAACAATTCTAATGAATCAAAATTTAAAGAGAATCAATGAAAACAGTGGACTGAATAGACCTTTTCACGCTCTCACAGCGCATGCATCAAATCAAATCTCGTTACATGCAATATTTACCCGAGATTAAGTCATGTGATCAGTTGCAGGGAGTCGATAAATCACACTATATAATCCTATATAAATTGGCTATTTTGAAGGAGAAAAAATAAAGGTTGAAAATAACATTTTGGTGAAAAATTGTTTCAATCTGTGAGTAGATATATGCAGGCCAATTGTAGCGTGTAATTTTGATGATATTATTGTGAACTTGCAATCAAATTGAGTTTAAAACAGCCTTGTATCTAGGCCTTATGAAATATGATGTTAAGAAAAATGCAACTACAGACAAATAACTATAATCAGTTTCATGAAAATTGAGGCAAAACTGTGACTTCTATATTGTAAACAAAGAAATTTTCATTTGGCCCCTTTTCCTGTGTTATCCTATAGAACATTTCCATAATCTATAAGGTTCATCTTTATGACCTTACAAGTATCCTTACCAAATTACATGAGGATTGAGCCAAAATGATGAACTCTAGAGCATTAATAAAGAAATTGTCATTAAAGCCCCTTTTCCTGCATTTTCCATCAGTACATTCCTATAATCAATAGGGTTCATCCTTGTGACTAAACAATTATTCTTGCCAATTTTCATTAAAACTGAGCCAAAATTGTGGTCTCTAGAGTGTAAACAAAGAAATTGTCATTAAGTCCCTTTTTCCTATGTTTTCCAAAAGAACCTTCCCATAATCAATAGGCTTCATTCTCATGCCCTTATAATTATTTTTTCCTAGTTTCATGGAGATTCAGCCATATTTATGGCCTCTGGACTGTAAACAAAGAAATTGTCATTAAGGCCCCTTTTCCTGTGTTTTCCAATAGAACCTTTCCATAATCAATAGGGTTCATCCTTAAGACTTAACAATTATTCTGACCAAGTTTCATGAAGATTGAGCAAAAATTGTGGCCTCTAGACTGTAAACAAAGAAATCGTCATAAAGGCCCTTTTCCTGTGTTTTCTGATAGAACCTTTCAATAATCGATAGGATTCATCCTTATGGCCTAACAGGACCAAGTTTCAGGAAAATTGAGCCAAAATTGTGGCCTCTAGAGTGTTAACAAAGAAATTGTCATTAAGGCCCCTTTTCCTGTGTTTTCGGAAAGATCCTTCCGAATATCAGAAGGGTTCATCTCTATGACCTAATTATTATTCTGGCAAAGTTTTATGAAGATTGAGCCATATTTGTGGCCTATAGACTGTAAACAAAGATATTGTTATAAAGGCCCCTTTTCCTGTGTTTTCAAATAGAACCTTCCCATAATTCTGACCAAGTTTCATGAAGATTGGGTCAAAACTGTGGCCTCTAGAGTGTAAACACTTCAATTGTTAATGCAACATGATGCACAACGGACGACAGGCATTCAATGATCACCAAAACTCACCATGAGCACTTTGTGCTCAGGTGAGCTAACAAAAAGCTTTGGCCAATTAAAACATGACAGACGACAGACATTCAACGATCACAAAAGCTCACCATGAGCACTTTGTGATCAGGTGAGATAACAAAAAGCTTTGACCAATTAAAACTTGAGCACTGTTATTGTATAATCTGGAAGTTGAAGATTGCACTTGAAATATAAAAGAAAATGTGTAGATAGTAAACATGTAGATAATAAATCAATGGTTTCACTATCTATACATTTTTGAATTTGAGAACTAGTGATTGAGAAGTAGTCTAGCTAACTATAAAGCTTACTCACCCTTGATTACTAGCAATGCTGGATGGAAACCCCAAGATTATTTAGAATATCTGAAATTTATTAGAATGGCCCCATTTTTTCTAAATTGGCCCACTTTTTTTAAATTCAATGAGCCATTGCCCTCATGAATTTGATTTCTAGGCAGATCCCTGACCCAGTATTGAACTTAGCCGAGATATGGTAGAGAAAATCATTCTGACCAATAATCAAGTCATTCGAGCCAAACTTTTGGCATCTATAGCCAAAACAATGCATTTCTTAAATTTAACCTAGTGACCTAGTTCATGACCTCATGTGACCCAAATTCAAACTTGACAAAGACACCATTGAGACAATCATTCTGACAAAGTTTGAAGCCATTTGAGCCAAAAATGTGGCCTCTTGAGTGCAATCAAAATATTTCTAAAATTTGACTTAATGACCTAGATTTTTAGCTCCACTGGTCAGAGGCTCAGAGCGGACTATTGTCATGGTGTTGTATCCCTTGTGCTTGCGTGCGTTGGTTGTGCTTGTGTGTGTCCGTCCAGTTGTGTGGCAATAAACCCTTTTCTTTAAAAATCTTCTTCTCAGGAACTATAGGTTGGAATTAACCAAATTTCACAGAAATGATCCTTGGGTGACCCTAAATTAGATTCCTTCAAAAAATTTGATTGCATGAAAAACATAGCTTTTATGGAGCTTTTTACCATATATGGAATACAGTGAATTAAATTAAGGTAGTCTCCTTAGACAGTATCGAATGGATATTTTTATATTTTATATGGATGTTCATGGATTTCTTTGGGATTATCTTTAATTAGATCTTTTTAAAGAGATTTTGATCAGTTGAAATTTTTCTGATGTTATTGGCCCTTTTTTGTAAGGCTTATTAGAGGGAGGTAATAAATTTAGCTGATTAAGTCAACTGTAATGCAAATCAATTTGCATAAAGAGTTTTCTTATTAAATGTTTGAGAGGAAGATTTATCATTATCCTGTACAGCCCTGAACCTGATGACAAAATTCTAGATTGAATTTGATTGAAGGAAAATGCTATAATAACCCATTCCCACACCACACAACACTGCTTTTCTCACACTCTTATAAATATGTGTATGAAAAAAGTTGCATGAAAAGGAGAAATTGTCTACAGTGTTTCTACAAAATTTCACATAAATGATCCTTGGGTGACCCTTTATCAGATATCTTGTGGGCTATTGCCATAAATGGTGAAAGCTTTAAAAATTGTCTCAGAAACCAGAGGATAGATTTCAAGCAATTTTTATAGAAATAATTCTTTGGTGCTCCTTTATCAGATTCCTTCAAAGAAAATTCCGATACAATAAAAAACATGACTTTAATGGGCATGGTTTATTTCCATTGATGGTGAAACCTTTCAAAATCTTCCCAGAAATCAGTGGATAGATTTTAAACAAATTTTACAGGAATGGTCCTTGGGGGCCCTTTATCAGATTCCTTCAAAGAATTTGATCAGATAAAAAACATGTCTTAAATAGGCTGGGCTCATTTCCATACATGGTATATAGTGAAATTTATAAAAAGCTTCTTTTCAGAAACCAGTGGATTGATTTAAACCATATATCACAGGAAATATCCACATTTAGACCCTCAGATGTAATCAGTTAATTTGATAGGAAAGAAAGCATGGAATTTTGGTGGGGGTGCTAATTTCAATATATGGAATATATTCTGAGAACTATGAAAATTTTCTCAGAATGCTACTGATGGATTTCAACCCAATTTCGAAGGAATATTCCTCAGGGGAGTCTTTGTCAGATTTTCTTCACATGACTTTGATAGGTTGAAAAAACATGGCTTTTATGGGTCAGGCTAATGTCAATATATGAAATAAAGTGAAAAATTTGTAAATGCCTTTTCATGGTATATAGTGAAAATTTTGTAAATGCTTTTTCATGGTATATAGTGAAAATTTTGTAAATGCCTTTTCATCTTACTTAATATATGAATTTTACATAACTCAACTTGACTTTGTAAAACAGCAAAAAGTTTGAAATGCTTCAAAGATTTCAGTGACTAGATTTATTTGTCATTGCTATAAGATGATTCAGTTTATATTGAGACTGTAAACACCATTTACTTAATCAGTCTATTAAGGCCTGTGGAGCGAGACAGGCACTCAAGCGCCTCTAGTTACCCCATGTGATCAAAATTTTAACTTGGGAAAAAAAAATATGGTGACAAACACTCTCAACAAAAATAAAATCATTTAAGCCAAAAATTTGGCACCTAGAATGCAAACAAGGCCTTTCATAGATTTGACCAAGTGACAAAGCTTTTGACCCATGTGATCCAAATCCTAACTTTGCCCAACATTATGCAGACAATCATACTGACAAGTTTGCAGACATCAGAGCCAAAACCGTGGCTTCTGGAGTGCAAACAAGGTTTCTTAGATTTGACCTAGTGACCTAGTTTTTGACCCTGTGTGACTTGAATTTAAACTTCACAGAGAAACCATGGAGACATCCTTCTGATCAAATATTCAGTCATTTGAACCAATAATGTGGCCTCCACAATAAAACAAGGTATTTCTTAGAGTTGACCTTGTGAACTAGTTTATAACCCCATGTGATCCAAAAACGTAATACGCCAAGAGACCATGAAGAAAATCATATTGTCAAAGTTTGAAGACATTTCAGCCAAAAATTAAGACCCTGGAGTGCAAACAAAGTATATCTAAGATTTGACCTGGTGACCTAGTTTTTGACCCTATGTGACCCAAAAATGAAATACACAGAGAGTATATGGAGAAATTCATATTAAAAGTTTGAAGCCATTTGGTGCAAAAATGTGGCCTCTAAAGTTCAAAAAAGATGTTGACACATGATGGATGACAGACTAGCATGATCACAATATCTCACCTTGAGCACGTTGTGCTCAGGTACTAGGGGGCAAAGCCAGAAGACTAATGAGCTCCTAATATTTCACCCATTCCCATCCTTTTTGAAGAAACACTGTAGACAATGAAGTAATTGCTTGTAACAAGAAATTTCTTCAATACCTACAATGTTTATTTCCCTAAAAGGTATAGGTTTTCTAAATTCCATAAATTTCAAATTGTCAACTGCAACTCCTTTGAATTTGGAACAGTCAAAATGTGAAAATGAGTTAACATAAACATAGATGATGAAAGCAGTATTATTAGACTAATTTTTTCTTGTAGAATATTCCCGAAACTTGATTCCTTCTATTGAAATTTAAGTGAAAGTAACAAATAATAAAATCTTTCAACATTTTCCCCCATGACTTTTAACCATATATGTTCAGTATTAGTGCATTTGAAAAGTATTGAAAAGACATAATTAAGAGTACAAGTACCTTTATTTTTGTATTTGCCATTTCAAAGACTATAACAATTCAAGAATAACAGGTATAGGATGAAATCATATGAAAATAAGAGAACTTAAATTTTTTAGTCTATGTGGATTAGTAATATTGAGTTATGTAGCACTGTCTAAAGAAAAAGAACGAATTCCAATGACAGGAAGTTCCTTTAATGTAAACCTAAAGGTTGCAGTACGGAACATCCTGTTACAAGCAATTACTTCATTCTCATCAAATATGTTTTCTTTAAGGGGTTGGGATTGTGTGGAAATGGGTTAAAGTGATATTCCACTATTAGATTATCAATTTTTATCCCACATATAATGACTGATCCTCCCTGTAAATAAATGATGTAAAATTAGTTTACAAACCTTTTAACCTGGATTTGAAGAACAGATCACAGTCTTTTTGAAGATCTTTTACATCTTCTGACCAACCTGGATGCAACTTCAGGAAAATGTACTGCAATCATTAAAAAACTTATAATAGGAAATGAATAGCCACCATTGTTATGAATTCAAAGACAAAAATATTGTACTTTTGAAAGCATGAAACTTTTACTGAGTATTACTGATAGATAAGTTACAGGCTTTATAGAAATTCATTGCAAAGCTTCAAATTATCTTTAATGTCTGTGTGCTACAAGGCCAATCATCCAGGATTTTCAGGGGGTTATTTTCTATAACCAAGGATCAAAGCTAATGCTACTAATACAGTGTAATTAGCACCAATTCAAACACAATTCTTTTTATTGCACTGATATTGTGTTCATTATTATCATTATTTAGAGAGTTAACTTTTTCATTATATCTTTTATCAATGATGCTATTATTATCATAATTATTATTCAGAATATTATGACAAGTAGCAACTTGGATAGAATAAGTGTTTTTCAAGTATTGTTTATGTGTGTACATTCAACTAGAATAAGCGGTATCCAATAAAGTTTCTGGTTGATATGGTAGTAAGATTTCCAAACTACAACTTTGATTAGATATTGATATGTTTTATTATCCATGCGACGATATAGCTCATAATATGGTACACAAATGTTGCTAGAAGATACATTAAATATAATCATACAAATGACATGTAATATCTGTACAACTTGAATACCTATCTAGAATAAGCTTTATCTAAACAATTCTGTCCATGGATATCATAGCTCGTCCTTCTGTGCTTTTTACAGAATGACTAAAGATGAATGGCACATGGTTGTAGAGACAAGGTCATTGCCTCAACCCATGACCTTGGTATGTGACCTTGACCTTATCATATGACCTTGACATGAGAAGATGTGTATTATGGAGATGTATCATCATGCCAAATATGAGCATTGTATCTTGAATATGCTGGTAGTAATTGGCAATGTTAAGTTTTTTGGTTAAGTTTTGCACACAGACAGACAGACAACGGTAAAACAATATACCCCCCCATCTTTCGATGCGGGGGCAAAGAAATGTAAAAAGGTTAATGCATGATGACAGATGAAACACAATCGCAATAGGTCGTCATAACCTTTGGTCAGGTGGCATAAAAGGTATTAAATTTCTGTAACTTACTTTAAGGGATCCCTACCTGAAATTTGGCCAATTCTTCTAAGATTTATCATCAAACATATTAAAATTTCTTTAAAAAATCTGATAGTCACTCTGCCATAACAATAGCTCACTGGCTTTCAGCAAGTTGAGCTTTAACTAATGCCAATATATAAGGCTATGACAATAGCTCTTCTGAGACTGTCTTGGGTGAGCTAAATAAGAGGCCAATGAGGGCCTGAGATGCTCTACTGTTTTTCAAGTTTTCTGTTAAAGAAATCTGATATTTAAGGAAGTTAATTGGTTAAAGAAGAATGCATAAAAAAAGAATAACAAATTGGAAATTATCCCCTACTATTTCGAGCAACAATACTCAAGGCCCCTTTTCTAATGTTTCATTAAGTATCCACTCCATTTCCAAGAGGAAGTTTCCATATGCTCCTACAATCATCCTGTGAAATTTTCATCAGAATCAAATTATAATTGTGGACTTAATCATATAAACAGGATTGTTTACAATTCTAATGAAAGTACAATCATTTTCTAAAAGTTTTAAGAGAATCAAAACAGTGGACTGAATTGTGTAAAGATTTTTTTTATATACAATTTCCTTAAGGCCCCTTTTCTAGTGAAACTTAAAAAATCAGACCAAATTTACAAAGGAGCAATCCTTATGACAGAAAGTTTGAAGAAAATGATTAAGACTGAGGACTTTATTGTAATAATGACATTTTTGTAGTAAAATTTTCATAAGGCCCTTTTTCTTGACACACTTAACCAATCAGACTCAATTTACAAAGGAACAATTCAAATGATGTTACCATAATTCTATGAAAGTTTGAAGAGATTCTGATAAAGATTCAGGACATTCTTGTGTTCAAGAGGATTCGGTAATAATTTTCACACAGCCACTTTTCCTGTGATATTAGACAGATCAGACCCAATTTGAAAAGAAACAATCCAAAGGATTATAGAAACATCCTCTGAAAGTCTAAACAGAATCTAATGTATCTATTTCAATGACAGTAGGTGTTTCTTATAAACGCACACCCCCTTCTACTATCGGAAATCAAGTCATAATTAATTGATGTATTTGAATGAAATAATATTTTGATTCCGAGTCTATAAGGTAGGCAATGTATTCCTATGAAACGTAACAAAAGTGCCATAGTCACAATATACGCCGTCACTTTGCTGCTGTTTCACAAGAAATAATTGTAGACATTACTTATTTTGACAGAACCAAATTCAAAACATTTGCAGACTACCTTTTTAAATTTTCAAGTTCAAACTGTTTGTTATGATTGATTGATTGAATGGGCCCAGAGACTAAGTGTCAAGGTGCATAACTCTTGCAAGAATCAATGAACCATAACATCTTTGATCCATGTACAACTACAAATTTTGGTGATGACATTGACCAAATTTTATTTAAATCAAGACAAAAAATGAGGAGGAGTTGCATTCACAAAGCTGCAATTTCAATTAGCCAAAGATACTAAGTTTAAAGGGGGCATAAATGAGGCAAAAATCAATGAATCATAAAATCCTTACTTCATGCAAATCTACCATTTAAGGTGATAACATCCACCAAGTTTCATTTAGATCCAATCAGAAACTTAGGAGGAGTTGCATTCACAAGGCTGCAATTTCAATAAGCCAAAGATACTAAGTTTAAAGGGGGCATAAATGAGGCAAAAATCAATGAACCGTAAAATCCATACTTCATGCACATCTACCAAATAAGGTGATAACATCCACCAAGTTTCATTTAGATCCAGCGAAAAACTTAGGAGGAGTTGCATTCACAAGGCTGCAATTTCAATAAGGCCCAGATTCTAAGTTTAAAGGGGGCATAAGTCAGGGAAAAATAAATGAACCATAAAATCCTTACTTCATGCACATATACCATTTAAGGTGATAACATCCACTAAGTTTCATTTAGATCCAATCAGAAACTTAGGAGGAGTTGCATTCACAAGGCTGTAATTTCAATAAGCCCGTGAGACTAAGTTTTAAGGGGGCATAACTGAGGCAAAAATCTATGAACCGTAAAATCCATACTTCATGCACATCTACCAAATAAGGTGATAACATCCACCAAGTTTCATTTAGATCAAGCAAGACACGTAGGAGTAGTTGCATTCACAAGGCTGCAATTTCAATAAGCCCCAGATACTAAGTTTTAAGGGGGCATATCTGAGGCAAAAATCAATGAACCGTAAAATCCATACTTCATGCACATCTACCAATTAAGATGATAACATTCACCAAGTTTCATTTAGATCCAGCTAGAAACTTAGGAGGAGTTGAGTTCACAAGGCTGCAATTCTTATCATCAGGACATAGGAGTAATTTTAAACTTTGTTGTGAGGCTCCCATTGTCTTGGGTCTGCGGACATGAAATTCATGGATCTAATGTTATTTTAAATTGAAATGAACCAATTAATATTGAAAAGAAGTTTAATATTTATTATCCAATTAAATGGCCGAATCCAAAGAGTCTATGTTTTTTAGGTTAAAAAGAACTACAATTAACATTTACCATTACTAATACTTTGCAAGTATTAATTTATTTCTTGCCTGGACAATTCTAGGGTAAGGGAGTCGAGTTGAAAACCTAGTACGCTTACTCATGCTTTAAGATTATTGCCAGACCCTACCATTATCAATTTGTCGTAATGGACACAGCCTTAATTTTTGTTTCTGTTATGATTATGAAAAACCATGACTTCATCAATCGATAAAGGCGACAAGAGTACAAGTCTAATGCTATCAAAGCTTGCTTTACGTTGAACTACTTCAGGTCTTTCAAAAATAGATTGAACTTTTAACAGGTATATCTTTATTGTCGCATGCATACAGAAATAATGATGATACGCAATGTTGCAAGGGTCAACTTATTAGACATTTTGAAATTCATTGCGAGTATGAGGCAGTGTTGGCTGTTTAATTTCCGATGCAAATGTAGAACAAAATCGACCGTTGGCTTTTAAAAGATCGTAAATACATCCAAATTAAAATGTCATTGTGATTGTTGTACTATTTTGTATTCCCCGGTCATCTTTCATACCACACACCGATCTAATCCTCTACCTCTGTACCAAAAAAACCTCAAAAAATCGACCACCCCAATCTTTGCTGATGGTCACTATTCTAAAAACCGCCCCGGGGATTGTTCCATAAATACGAATAAATACGGTAAGTTAACATGGATTTTTTTTATGAAATCATTGTAACCCGGTATGCCTCTTTTTACATGATACTTGACTGATCAGACAGAATTTGTAAAGGAACAATCCTAATGATGGTACAATCATTCCATGAACAATTGAAAAGAATCTGATGAAAACAGTTGACTTTATTGTGGTACAAGGATTTTGCTATTTAATTTTCATAAGGCACCTTTTCCTGTGATGCTTGACGCGTCGGATCCTTATCTGAACATCAAGGATAGGTATTATTGTGCAATCATTCTGTGAAAGTTTGAAGAAAATCTGATGAAAGCTCTGGACTTGGTAACAAGGATCTTTTCAATTGCAATTTTCATAAGGCCCCTTTTCCTGTGTTTCTTGACATTTCAGACCTCATTTTGAAAAGATTGATCCTTTTAACCTTAGCATCATTCTATCTTTGCAATGTTATAAGGATTCTGTCAAGAAACACAAGAAAGATGCCTTATGAAAACTTGATTTTCATGAGGCATCTTTCTTGTGTTTCTTGACAGATCTGACCAAATTTAAAAGGAACGATCCTTTTGATCGTACAATCAATCCTTTAGAAAGTTTGAAGATAAGCCACTGAAAATTGTGAACTTTAGAGTGTAAAACAGGATAATTTTCATAAGGCTCCTTTCCCCTTGTTTCTTGACTGATCTGAACCAATTTCGCCGCCGTCATAGCGCAGTTGGTAGCGCGTCGGACTGTCAATCTAGAGGTCCCGGGTTCAATCCCCGACAGCGACACTCATCCTTTCCGACTATTTGTCTCTCACCAATGGGTCGATAATCGTAGACCTATGTGAGATAGCAGCTGGAGGCTAGGAAAGGATGTAATGGTAGTACTGGTGTGAGAAATACCAGGATTCCATTGTTAGGTGCTCTAGCCGCCGCGATATAACTGAAAGATTGTTGAAAGCGGCGTAAAACCCCATTCAAACAAACTGAACCAATTTCAAAAGAAACAATCCTGTGAAATCTAGAGACACCATTATTTTTACTAGAATATTTAAATTAGTTTTTTATAAGGCCCCTTTTCGTGTGATACTTAACTATTAAAATCAACAATCATAATGATGGTACCAGGGCTCGAGAAATTTTGAAATGTAAATCATTCCAGGACACCCACCCACCCCCGCGGTAAAAACAAATACCCTCGCCTTTTTTCAACTTCATCATTCTGGAACGTAAAAAGGGTTCATCATTCATTCATTGGTTGCCTTCTTTATCAAATTTTCCAATGATATTTATAATCTTCCATCAGTGTGGAAAGTATCCCCTCCCCATTTTCAAATGATCAGATGATAATCAAAACTTTCAAGGGGTGGAAGACAGATGAAGATAACTGACAGATCCTAATTTCATTTTGTATTTAAGAATTTGGTTGTGTATAAATTGCGATTCCGAAAATGTAGGGTTAGGGCAGTTCCAATATCTTGTAAAATAAGATGGACAAATTAATTACATTAGTAAAATTTCCGAAATTAACAGGCATCTCATATTAGAGTAAAAGAAATTTGTTTCGCAAGTAACAGCAATTTAATATTACGCAGAATTAGATGTCAATTCTGATAAAAGTCGAACCAATATTAGTCGAACCTATGCATTAACGCAAATAGCTTTCAAAACTCGATACCTGAAGTTTGGTCAAGCTTGAAACATTGACCAACTGTGGATGGGCACTTCACTGGTCGGCCGGTATACTAAATACTAATTATCACAATTGTCACAGGTTATATTGAAATCCATCTATATTTGAAGGAGCTATAATGCTCTGGATATGCTTATTTTCTATATTCCATATTGAGTGGTAACTATACCTTGGAACATTACGAATAAATTTTTCAAACGGCGTATCTACTCAAGACAGACAACAATCGTGTAAAGTTATTTCAAAATCCATCCATGATTGAAAAGTCTATATTCTGGAAATGCTAAATTTTCACTTTCAACCTTGAGTTGTGACAATGACCTTGGAGTTATCTGAAGATTTGTTTCAACTTGCACATCTGGTGAAAGAGAACAATTGTGTAAAGTTATTTTGTCTTCAATTTTATAAGCTATGCTCCAGACATGGCTATTTTCAACATTTGACCTTGACTTGTGACCTTGACCTAAGAGCTATCCTCTCATTGCAAATTGTTTAAAGTTATTTAGAAATCCATCTATAATTGAAGGAGCTATACTCTGGAAATGCTCAATTTCAAAGTTTGACAATTGGCCAATGGAGCTAAAAATCAGCTAAATACCTACCAGTGTTTAGAAAAAAGTCAAGAAAACTGGTTTCTGGACTGACAGGCAGATGGACAGGTGGTATCCAAACCTAAAGTCTCCTCCAGCTTTGCCCATAGGGAAGTAATAAGCCATTTATCTTACCTTCTTTAGGACTGAATAAACATCTACCTCAACTTGTAGCACAAATAACTCAGCAGAACTCACTAACTCCTCCATTAAATCTAAACTGTGAAAAAAATCATAAAGACTTTTAAGGCATGAGTGAGACTTTAGTTCCTAAAATTCACTTCCCAAATGTTTCAAGAGGGTCGTTTGTCCTAATACACTCACCTGAAATAAAGGCTCTTTTTCTTTCAACATGGAATAAAGGCTCTTTTTCTTTCAACAGTCAAATTTAATGTGCAGGTTAGGATTATGATACAATTCTTTAAACATGTATAGGCTTTGATCCCTAAGTCAAGATTTTAGCAATGCTGATAATGAAATATGAAAGAAGTCAATGAAACTGATGCTTCATGCAATATATGAAGGCTCAAAGCCAACTGGGTCTGGAGAAGGTTTTTTTTTTTTTTTTCAAATTTAACTTTCATTGCCATGGCAATTAAAGTTTGACAGGTTTAAATTCTTTCAGATTTTTTTTTGCAAACAGTGACCATCTAACTAGGTAGACGACCATGAGAAGATGCTACATACAAAATTTGAAAGGACTTTTTGAAATTTTCGAAATTACGAAAGGACTTTTAGTTTAGGAGAAGACATTTAAAGAATTCCTTAGAAAATCCTTTCAGTTGACATAGCAACCAGAGTTGGCAAACTTTTATGATTCCTTGAACCTTTTAGGAAGGCAATCATCCAAACATCACTTCTGTAGAATTTCATTGTAATCTGATGGTTAGTTTAGGGAAGATGATTATTGTAAATCTGGTTTTATTAGAGAGGGTTTTATTTTCGCTAATATACGGGTGACAAAGAGCTCGCAAATTCAAGAATATCGCTTAAATTGGATCATTTTGTTAGAAAAAACGGGGAGACCCGAAGTAATCCGGGGCCGATGAAGATCAAATCACAAAATATTTACCCATTTCGACATCATCCCACTTCATTTTATTCATATGGGGATTATCACCTTCTTGGCGTAAAAATACATAGAATAAACCAATTTTGAGAACAGGACGAATCTATAGCAAAATTTTATTACCTGCAAATTAGTCCACTTATTGTATTGAACAAAGCTATAGAAAAATAACAATTGAAAGAAGAAGAGGTGATAAAATTCCAGGAGATGACAACAAAGAGCTAGAACGTTGTAACTGAGTCTTTATTGCCTAGACTCTTAGAACCTTTCAACAAATTAAAAGCAGACACTGCGAAATAAACAAACAATTGCACCTGTTTTGACCCAGGTTATAATTTTTTCATCTAATCACAGTTTGGCAAGACTATTATCGTATTAATAATTAGAAGCGTCAGTGCTTTAAGGTATAACATCACTACACTGCAGCTCCACTATAACGCTGTTGGTGGGGTCCAAGAAATGAAACAGCGGAAGAAGTGGAGTTATTATATTATAACGCTGTCCCCCCCCCTTCATCGTAACTGAAATTTTGAACCGTCAGAATCGGAACTAAACACTCGATAATTCGTGATAAAATTCGCGAAATGGAAAACAACAACTAAAGTTACGAGATTTAAGCAGAAACCGACAAAATTCAACTTGCGGAGAATTAAATTCTAACCTTACCTTCCCGGTCTATCAGAAAAATCCGTAAATTTCTACAGGTCTACAAATTGTCGTTCTCTTTCTCCCAATATTAAGAAGCTAGAACTTTTACCCAAAATATGTTTTATTATTATGATAGTCATCGGCATTAATCTATTTGAATTTATATTTACTTGGACGTAAATATTTCCATCCTTAGACAAAAGGGATAAAATCTAAGTATCTCGCATAGCGACGTCTCCTTGGAGACCGACAAGTTGCTGAACACATGGGGTTACTGAAGCGTTGAGAAAATGTCCGTGGATCGACCTTTGAACCTCTTTCATGGTAATGGACTTTGTCTAATTTCTTTACCATTGTTAAAAATATGGTAACAATAAAACGAACTCTATCTGAACCTAGTCATTTACGAATCGGGAATTTAAACCGACCAGTTGCACGTATACAAAACTGGATTAAAATTTGTAGCGGCTAACTTTTAATCGTAAAAATGAAGGTCATAATAATCAAATAATATCCGAGACAGTAGAATGTCTGGTTTCATAACAACAAAAGTAAAATTTAGGTCAGCAAGAATTCTCACAGGGTACGCGTCTGGCATGTGTAAATTCCGGAAACTCTCCCATAAATAGCTGAACACCTGGCGGCAGCGCCTTTGATCACCTTTCCTTCCTCAGAATAAAATAAACTGTACCCGAAAAACCTTAACTTCAAATTTGTCGACGAGCTTTTTGCTGTGTATTTGATCATACAGAATGGCATTAGATTTTCTGATTATTGAAAGAAATGCGGAAAAATAACGGTATTTTATTTTAATCTACTTATATTATCTATCCCGTTTCGGATGAAAATCTTCCGATATTGTGACATTTACAATTAAAATTCACGTATTTTCTGTATTAAGGGAAAACGTCGCAACTACGACTGATTGTTTTCAAAGCACATTGTTGCTTTTTATCTTGAAGCCACTATCCTCTACGAGCTCCGGATACCAGATAACTATGAAGTGAAATTAAAAGTAGGCTCAAGTCAATTTGTCTAATTTCACGGACGCGCATTACTTTAAGATCACGTCCTGACAGGGACTGAAGAAAATTAAGAAAGACGAGAGTGAAACTGTGATATTTTAATCGCACCACCTTCAAGGTTTGTAACTGAAGGATACCGAGGAGCGTGCATATTCACTATTGTTTTAAAAAATATCAATGACCTAAGGCATTGATCATCTCAATGTCAAACAGTAAGACCAAACTATCAAACCGATTTTGTAAATTCAAACGCTACGCGTGTCATCAATCAAACAAAGCAATTACCTCTGAACTAATGCATTAATGGCCAGGACCGTCACACATAAGATGTAAAAAACTTACCTGGCTTCGGGTAATTATCGATTTTTATGTGAAACCCTTTTTCTTCAGGTGGGTGAAGACGGGATGAAAAAATCGCGGCCAAATCAGGATTAATGTCGTATCTCAGCATCTGCAACCTAAAATGCCCCCCCCCCTCCAAAATTTTGGGAGCCAAGCGGACCCCGCATTATAATGGAGTCAGTGCTATGCCGGGTAGCGTTGTAGAGGAGTTGCAGTGTACCTTCAACCTCCTTTTCTTTTTATTTCTTTCCAAAATTAATTAAACATCATCTTTAATGCATAATATGTGATCGTAGAACGATTTCAGAAGAGAAATTGTTATACTATGAGAAAAGAGTATATGTACGAGTAAATTTTCTTAAAATGAATAACTATTTTTCATTCTATTCATAGGTCGACATTACGGTCGCTCACGAATTCATGAACTCGCTAATAAGTATTCGGGTCCTGCTCATGTGAAAATAAGACGACGCAAAAATTACCCGATTTACAGTACTGTAAATTTCAATGAAACCTGAACGTTTGTTTAGGAGATGTTTTTAAGAAATTGTTCTTAATCCTATTTAAATCCCAAGTACCCAGAGTATACCATTCTGGTAGACCATCACAAAGAGATAATTCCTCTAAAATTTCATTTAAATCAGAAAGTTAGTGTAAGAAAGATGATTTTTAATGAATTAGTTCTTTATTTCTATCTAAATTCCAAGTACCCACACAATATAGGACTTATTTAAATCACAACATTATAACCTTAAGTATTCTAGTAGAGGAACATGAGGCAATGCTACATACAAAATTTGAAAGCTCTAGGCCTTACAGTTTAGGAGGAGTAGATTTCAAGAATTTCTCAAAAATTCCTTCCATTTGCCATAGAAACTTGAGTTATGGCAACAGGAGATATTAACAAATTGTGATTCCTTGGAAGGCCATCATCCAAGGACCATTCTTTTAAAATTTCATTGAACTCTAATGGGTAGTTTAGGAGGAGAAATTTTTTAAATTTGTTCACAGACGGATTGACAGACAGACAGACAATCACTGATTACAACAGCTCCCCAGAGCACTTTGTGCTCTGGTGAGCTAAAAAGTCAATATACTGATGTTCTGTGCAAAATATCAAGTCTCTACCCCTTCTAGGTCAGGAGGAGAAGATTTCAAAAGATTTTTCCAAAAAATATTTCACTATTGTTGCCCGAGTTTTAAACTGATTTATTTCTTGAACACTGTGCTCAGGTAAGTTAAACAAGAGGGTCAGGATTACCTTGATTGCTAACCTGATATACTGCAAAAAGTTCATGTATTGGCAATGAATTAACTTTTTCCAAACTTCTTATTTTCACCATATTATTTTCTTTTTATTCAACCTGGCTTCCTTCTTTATTCAATAATCTTTAAGTTCTCAACTGAAATTGGGTACAGTGGACATCAACTTTTCTTAAAGAAGTTATGTCAGTATCTTTTCAGGAAGTTTTTCTTGAAAACCACAAAGGTGCTCACAACATAGGGTTAATATTAAGCTCATCATGCCTTAGCAACCAGACTTATTCATGGATTCATTGCCATAAGATTTTTTAAATAATATCATCCAAGAATCACTTTTGTAAGTTCAATTGAAATAAGATGAGTGGTTTTGGTGATGATTTTTAAAAGGATTTGTTCCTACGTAAATTCCAAGTATCATAAACATAGGGTGTAAATGAATTACATTGCCATAACCTGAAGTGTTTTAGTAGTGGACCATGAGATGATGCTACAAAACTATAAAGCTCTAGGCCTTATAGTTTATAAGATTTTTAAAGGGTCTGGAGAAGACTTTTTCTACATTCAACTCATGTTGCAATGGCAAGCTATGTTTTCAATGGCTATTTTTGACCCAAAGGGTATAACTTAAGCAACCTTGGTAGAGAACTATCTGAATATATTATATACCAAATGTGAATGCATTACACCTTACACCTCGCGGAGGGGCGTTTGCGAATCTAGGGCCAATATTTCTCGTAATTCAGTACAAAATCTAGTAAGGGTACATGGTAAATATGAATGCCTTGCTTTATATTTTAGAAGACGTTTTTCAAAAATTTGGATCCCTAGATTCGGACCTTTTTTCACTCCAGGGGCATAATTCTTAACAACGTACTACAAAACAATTCTTGATAACTTACTACAAAACCATTACATAATGTCACATACAAATACAATGTATGAGTACCTTTGGTCATGTAGTTTAGGAGAAGACTATTGAACATTGACTTAACTTGAGTGTTTTTACTAACTTTGGACCTCCTGGCTTTGGCCATTTTTCACCCCAGGGGTATCACTTTTAATCACTTGGTTGAGAACCATATGGTTATAATATATATGAAATACAATGTACTATTGTATAAAACCTTATATATTCAGAGGAGAAGCTTTTTGAAAACAAGAGGCCAATGAGGGCCTGAGACGCTCTACTTGTTATCAAGTTTTCAGTTAAAGAAATCTGATATTTAAGGAAGTTAATTACTCAAAGAAAAATGCATACAGCAAAAAAACAGGACTTTATCCCCTTTATTATTTTGTGCAAGGCCCCTTTTCCCGTGTTTCATGACCAATCCACTCCATTTCTAAAAGCAAATTATCTTATGACCCCACAATCATCCTGTGAAATTTTCATTAGAATCTGTCAATAATTGTGGACTTTATCACATAAATAGGATTGTTTTGAATTAAAATCCATAAGGCCCCTCTTTTCCTGTGTTTTCTGATGGATCAATTTCATTCCAAGAAGAACTTTCCTTACAACCCTACAATTATCCTGTGAAATTTAAAAGACAAATTGATAATGATTCTGATCTTCATCACATACACAAGAATGTTTTGAATGATAATCTGTAAGGCCCCTTTTCCTGTGTTTCTAATGCCACAATTATTTCATGCATCTTTGAAAAGAATCTGTTAAAACTGTTGACTTTATTGTGTTAACAAAGATATTAAAATCAAGTTCTCATAAGGCCCCTTTTCCTGTGATATTTTACTGTTGGTTTTATCATTCTGTGAAAGTTAAAAGTGAACCCAATGAAATATGGGGACTTCATTATGTTTACTAGAATATTTAAAAAATCATACGGCCCCTTTTTTCATGATACTTGATGGATTGTACTCAGTTCTGAAAAGAACCATTTAACCCTTTCCTGTATAATCACTGGTTTTTAAGTCTATGCAATTTTATACTTAAGAAAATATTGTGATAAAAGAAGAAGTTGCTTGATACAAGCAATTTCTTCTTTTATCACACTATTTTCTACCACAAAGAATGGTTTTGTTTCAAATTGCACTCACTTTTCATTGTCGTCTGCAAAATGTTTCAAACTGGGCCAGCCTAAAATTTTGAGAAAAAGGAAAGGGTTAAGTGATTGTGAAATCATTCTGTCAAATCAAGGGATATCATTGTGTTAACTAGAATATCTAAGAAAGTTTTTCATAAGGCCCGTTTTTATGTGACACTTGCCATAATCAGATCCACTGTCAAAATCAACAATTGGATTGGATTGATACTGTTTGAATTATGCAATATAATACATACCTTCTTCAATGTTTATACCTATTTTCTGTGTAACTTCACATAAACAAGAGGGCCGTTGGCCCTTGGGCGCTCACCTGAGATAAAGGCTCTTTTTCTTTCAACAGTCTAATTTCACGTTAAGGTTAGGAGTATGAAACAAGTGGGCCACAATTACATATAAAGACTATGAACCTGGGGATCCAAACGTCAAAATTACAAATTCCAAGGCTTTAGTGCTGATTTGAAAGAAGGAAAAAACTTTTTCCATGGGTTATAATTTCAGAAATAAGAAAGAAGTCTGTGAACTGATGCTTCATGCCTATACCCCCCCCCCCCCCTGGTTCCGCCTCTGGAGACCCGAGAATCATGATTTTAGCTATTTTGTAAGAGATCAATATACTGATGCTTCTTGCAAAATATCAAGGCTCTATGCTTTCTGGGTCAGGAGGAGAAGATTCTTAAAGATTATTTTTAAATTTCACTTGTGTTGCCATGGCAACCAGAGTTTTTAAAGGATTTCAATTCTTTTAGCTAATTTTAAGGGGGACCACCTAAGAAACATTTCTGCAAAATTTGGTTCAAATTGGCCCAGTGTTTTGGAAGGAGATGTCATTTAAAAAATCGTTCTTTATTTCTATATAAAACCCCCCCTTGGGGCTCCGCCCCTGGGGACTCGATGATCATGATCTTAGCTATTTTGAAAGAGGTCAATATACTGATGCTTCATGCAAAATATCAAGGCTCTACGCCTTCTGGGTCAGGAGGAGAAGATTTTTAAAGATTATTTTAAAATTTCACTTTTGTTGCCATTGCAACCAGAGTTTTTAACATATTTCAATCTTTTTAGCTATTTTTGAAGGGGACCACCTAAGCAACATTTCTGCCAAATTTGGTTCAAATTGGCCCAGTGGTTTGGGAGGAGATGTCGTTTAAAGAAATTGTTGACGGACGACGCACGGACGGCGGACAAAAGGGGATCACAATAGCTCACTTGAGCACTACGTGCTCAGGTGAGCTTAAAAGGGGAAATTGCAGAACAAAATCATTTACTCACTTTAAGCTTGCAAGGCAACCAGTCAGAGCAAATATAAGGTTTTGAGAGAAAATTACAGTCTATTTTGGCCTTTTAAAGGTTTTCTGAGGAAATATAAAGGCTTTAAAGCTTTACTCTGAAATTAAAAGTTTTCAAAGGTTTCAATTCTTTCTCTCTCTCTTTCTATCTTTCTCTCTCTCTTGCTCCACAGGCTGAAAACAAGCAAGCTATTGTCAAGATGTGATGTCTGTCATGCGTCTGAGCATCCGTCCATCAGTCCATAAACTTTTACTTAAAAAATCTTCTTCTCAGAAAGTACTAAAAGAATTTGACTTAAACATTTACAGGAATGATCCTTGGGTGGCCCTTTATCAGATTCATTCAAAGAAATTTCAAAGAATTTTGATGGGATGAGAAATTGATGAGAAATATGTAACGATATATACAGGTACACAAATGTACATATACATATATTGTTACAATACCTGCAAAGCGGGAAGATAATTCGACTTTTTGTGGGCAGGTTTTGTCTGCGCATAATAGACAGTAGATCTGGGCAGAAAGTGACACCTCTGATAACTTGAAAATCAACCTTTTTCTGTTCAGGTTATATACCTTGTTGGTATATATATCTCAGGCTTTCAGACTGATAAAGTGGCATAAAAAGTCTATAGTATATGATCCAGAATTAATATATTTTCTCAATAGAAGCAAGCATTTCTAAGCAAAACAAAAAATATTGACAATTACCTGACATCCTTGATAAATGTAATTCTATGTGTAACAAGTAAGTTGTGTAGCATCCATGTGAAACATTTGTTCTTCACATCCTCAAGGCCATAACATATACTAGCATAGTGGTAGGTTGTTACAGTTTCTGCCCTGCAAACAATATCAAGACAGATTTGACAACTTCATTTCTTCCATGCATTAATGCATTGTGCAATTTAAAGACACATTGATTTGATGCTAAGGAAATAAAGCTTAAGAAGAAGAACAATAATTAGTCATGCTAAGCATTCATTTGTTGAGAAATGTAGTAAGGAGTTGAGAACTGTGTATTGTAGGCAAGTGCTCTAACAAGAGGCCCAGTGGGCCTTAACGGTCACCTGAGTAAAAGAGCATCAAGACAAGTGATTTAGGATTTATTAGAAAAAGATTTTTTAAGAAGTACAAAAATTTACCCCTTTCTGCCCCCGACTGGGGCCCCTTATACCCCAAGCCCCTCAATCTCTTTTCACAAACTGGAATTGGCATCCCCAAATGATGCTTCCGACCAAGTTTTGTTGAAATCCCCTGGGTAGTTCTTGAGAAGAAGATGAAAATGTTTAAAAGTTACCAAAAATGACCCCCTTTTGGTCCACATTTTAGGCCCCCCCCCTGACCTCCAGCCTTTTAATTTTCACAAATCTGTATAATCAGTACCCAATGATGCTTTTCACAAAGTTAGTTTGAAATTGGCTTAGTACTTCATCAGAAGAAGATGAAAATGTGAATTTTTTAACATGATGAACTTTGACCTCTGGGTGTGGCCCCATACATGAGCCCAGGGACATGAATTTCACAATTTATAATATACCTGTCCTAGTTGTCATGCAAACAGAATATCTAAGCTCTGGCTTTAACAGTTTATTAGAAGAAGATTTTTAAAAAAAGTACCAAAAATTACCCCTTTTTGCCCCCTATTTGGGCCCCTTTGACCCCAAAACCCCCTATTTTCACAAACTTGAATTGGCATCCCCCAATGATGCTTTCTACCAAGTTTGGTTGAAATCCGCCCAGTAGTTCTTGAGAAGAAGATGAAATATTTAAAATTTACCAAAAATTACCCCCTTTTGGTCTCCATTTTAGGGCCCCCTGACCCCCCAGCCTTTTAATTTTCACAAATCCGAATAACCATTACCAAATGATGCTTTTCACCAAGTTTGTTTGAAATTGGCTTTGTACTTCATCAGAAGAAGATGAAAATGTGAATTTTTTAACATGATGAACTTTGACCTCTGGGTGTGGCCCCATACATGACCCCAGGGGCATGAATTTCACAAGTTATAATAAACCTGTCCTAGTTGTCATGCACACAAAATATTTAAGCTCTGGCATTAATGGTTTATTAGAAGAAGATTTTTAAAGAAGTACCAAAAATCACCCCTTTTTGTCCCCGATTGGGGCCCCTATGACCCCCAGAACCCCTATTTTCACAAACTTGAATTGGCATCCCCCAATGATGCTTACTACCAAGTTTGGTTGAAATCCGCCCAGTAGTTCTTGAGAAGAAGATGAAAATGTTTAAAAGTTAACGGACGACGAACGACGGACAAACAATGATTGCAATAGGTCACCATGACCATTCGGTCAGGTGACCTAAAAATAGAGTGGATCCATCAGGCGAAACTGTGAATAGTTTCATAGGAAATGTCTTTTTGATCTTTTTGATATTGCTTTGTTCATGTCTGCAAGGAAGAAGCGAAGAAAACAAGAGGACCATAATGGTCCTAATAACTCACCTAAGTATGATTACTAAGGGCATTATGACACATACAAAATATCAAAGGTCTAGGCCTAAAATTTAGGAAGAATATTTTTAACAGATTTTCTCCTTTAATCCTATGTAAATCAAACATCCCACAATATAGGGCTAATTTTCAGAGATGAGTCATTCTTTGAAGTATTTTGGAAGAGGGTAAATAAGCAATGATATATATACAAAATATCAAGGCTCTATGCCTTACAGTTTTGGAGAAGAAAAATTCCTTAATTCTTTTGTAAATCTGAGACTTTTCAACAAAGGGCTAATTTTCAGTAATTCTTTTGAGGTATTTTGGAAGAGGGTCATTATAAGTTAATGATATATACCAAATATCAAGGATCTATGTCTTAGTTTTGGAATAAATTTTCAAAGATTTCCTTCTCTATTCATACATAAAAATCAAGGTTCACAGAGCACTGTATTTCTTTGAAGTATTTTGATAGAGGGTCATTAAAGGGCAAATCCATAGGGGTAACATAATTTCAATTTTCAAAATTCTATTAATAAACGAGTTTATTGATATTCATTGAATTTTCTTGAGAACGTTTCAAAACCACTTTATTGGAGTTTTTATTTTTACCTTTTCGTTTTTACGGCCTCGCTTACGTCCCTTACCTATTGGTTACACATGCTTAACTCCCCTGAATTGTGACGTCATAGTAGAAGTTTATTAAAAATGGACGTAGAGTATGAAAGCGATTTGAGCGATATTCCCGATGAAGAAATTGATGTTTCTGGTACTGTAAGGCCATATATTTACGAACCAGTTTGAAGGACAATCGCTCCGGAATCGAGAGATGGTGATGACAATAGTTCTTCGTCTTCTTTTTGTCACGATTTTGACGATATGTCCCTGAGGTGTCAACATGGTGAGTGATTAATATTTGCAGCGAATATTGCCCTTATAAACATTTGAAACGTTATAAATTTAAATTATCCCCTTTTTAAACGTTTAAATCATAAATGATGCGTAGTATGAACATAAAACATATCTGTATTGACTTGAACAACGAATTTAAATCGAGATCCCAATGAGGTGACGTTTACGAATGGGACCCATTTTGAATTTCACGGAGATTATTAACACAGTAAACAAATACTCCCTCGGATTTTTTGCCGTTACGATCAAACATCTCGTTTATGAATTTAAGACGAGAATTAGAAATTAAGTGCATGGCATTTCCAGTCGAATTGCCCAAACAGTGCATTAGATGATTATCTGGCTGTCATAAGAAACTTTCAGTCTGAGCTATCTACTAGGTACAAAGTGAAGCTTGATCAGACAGGATCATTTATGCAAATGTCAAACACTGTCTTAAATGGTATTTGTTCCTTGAAATCAGTACTACATTATCAAATGTTTGAAAACAATTGTTGTTATATGGTTTACAATTGTACGCTATCTATATATACTGCCAAACACCCCTTTCGGGTATTACTGGCAGGTGAATAGGTTCTATTACCCTCATCAGATAAGTTACATTACTGTTTGTTTACTCTCTGTAAATATGGACAGTAAAATCATTCTCAAATTTGAAAAAATTCAATTTCACAGGTGAAAATATGCTATCTGTGACAGAATCCAAGTGCTGCATGACAACAAACATTATAGATGGGAGGGTTGAAGCAGAAGGATTGACGTGCATGACAGATCACATTGGATTCCAGGCCAATTTTCTGAACATTCATGTTTTGGAAGTTGCCTAATGACTATGTGTTAGACAGGCCCACTTGAGGGAAATCAAAGAAATCATGAGTAAGTGAAATATTTTCTTGTTTTGTTATCATGACCCTATATTGTTCTTTCCGGTTTTGAAAAAAAATTAGACCTGTCCAAATTCAAAGGACTTAAAGACGAAAATTCAAAGCGTATTCTAGTTGAAAACAACCATTCTGTAGGGTAGAAAATATTGTGGAAAAAAAAGAAATTGCTTGATACATGCAACTTCTCTTTTTTCCAAAATGTTTCTCATTCATAAATTTATAGGACCTTCAAATCAGGGATTGAACAGAAAATGGTTAAGGCAAGGAAACTGCCCCAAATTACAACATAATTTCTGACATCCTGAAGCTATATAGTTTGCAAATAATTGTGTGGGAAAAGGAGTAAATGCTGTTAGCATGCAATTTTTCCTCAAAAAGTGAACTTTGGACTGCGATTTTGGCCATCTATCATTTTCTTGGTATGTTCACCTTGACATTGTAACTGCAGCTAATTCAATCTTTAGGTAAGATTTAGATCACCAGCCAACCATCTTGAAAATACTGTAGAAAAAGAAGAAAATGCTTGCTACTTGATTCTGCCTTGTTTAGACAAATCCAGTAAAGTTCATCAACTTTATATTGTCATCTGCAATTTTTTAAATTTGGATCAGTCCAAACTCTGTTGTCTATTATTAAGTTAAATGTCACCAAAAAATTCATGGTGCAAAAGCCAAGATCTCTTTCACAATTTTCTTTTTATTCTAGGCTATACAGAAACCCGGATGATTTATTAGATGGATTTATGGACTGCTTGGGAAAGGATTGAAAAAATTGATTCCTCCATGTGTGGTGACTGCTATCAGAGGACTATAGTGCATTCAAATACCTCCAGTAGTTAACTTTATGATCTTATTTTGCCATGGAGAAAAAGTGTTCAATTCATTTCCATACAATCCCTTTTTTTCATGCTCTGAAGAAAACCAAGCTGAAGAAAATACACAGAGAAAAGTATCCATTGCTCAGGACATTATCTCTAAACTTCATGCCTATTTTACACATACTTTTCAATTTTAACATACTGAATTTTTGCCTGCTATTCATGTTCTAGACCCGCCTTAAATTTGTCATTTTTGGTATGAACCCATTGCCATAAAACCCAGCTTTTTGACACCCTAAAGAAATATGGAAATTTTGCAGGAAAAGCAGAACTTGTTAATGACAAACAATTTTTCCTTTCCTCTCAAAGTTTCTAGACTATGTGTCAACCTCAATCCTGTTTAAGCAGGCATTGTCAACTTTTAATTTTGGACTAGTGTAAACTTTTGTTATCTTGGCATTATAGATTAAGAGCCCCTGATACAGTGGAATCCTTTCAGTCTCAACACTAGCATGTCAACTATTTTACTATTGGGAAGGTAGTTTTCATAGGCTTCTGTTAAAAAGGGGAAAAAAGTCCTGTAAATTTTGTATTTAATCCTTTCCTGTAAAAAAATGGGATTTTAGTAAATAGAGAAAACATTGTGGGAAAAGAAGAAATTACATCTAACAAGTCATTTCTCCTTTTCCTACAATATTTTCTACCGCATAGGATGGTTTCAGTTCATACTGCATCCAATCTTCATTGTTGTCTGCAACCTCTTTCAATTTGGACCAGTCTTAAAATTCCAGAAAACAGAAAAGGATATGTCAGTTGCATATAAGCACTGAAGTGCAATTATCGGGGTTGTTATCAACCCCTTTCTAGATGATTTACCTGCCAGTAATACCTGAAAGGGGAGTTAGGCAGTATATAGCTAGATAAATTTTAGACTGGTGCATATTCAATCAATTTCTAAAAGGAACATGTTCAAGGCTTACAATGTGTTTTCATCCTGAGACTTGACAATTTCGAAAAGCTATTTTTTTCACGTTGATTGAACTAAAACAAACTATAATGAAATGGCGAAATATACTGATAAAACGGGACCTAGAAAATAAATGATATCTGCAAGCTTCATACGTTTTATTCTGTTTCTCATTCTGTTTCGCTTGAATTTTATGCAATGTTATTCTACAATTCATTTGAATGACCTACTACCATACTATAAGACACAAAAAATGAGACCGGTTCAATTTTAAGGCTACAGGTGACAATTCACAGTGTTTGGAGTGAAAATTTGGGTACCAAATATGATCTCTAATAACAAGAAATCTCTCCTTTTCCCACTTTCTTTTCCATTTTATAATGTTTTAACATACCAAATAAGAATTGTGTGTTAATGGGTTAAATGCATGTACAAAGAAAGGAAAGTCGTGTGTAATGTGAACATGGGCAAAATTTAAGTGTACCCTAGAAACAATAATTCAAAAACAATCATGGAAAAAAGAAATTTTGGTTTTCAGAAAACCTTTCAATTATTTAAATCAATTATTAACCAATTTATAACAACCCTCAAGAAAAGGCTTTGATTGACATTGTGGAAAATTGGAAAAATTCTTGTTACAATAAATTTCTTCATTTACCACAATGTTTTCTGCCAAGGAAACAAAGAATTAAAATTCTTGTCTGCAACATCTTTCAATTCGGACAAGTCTAAAACTTTGAAATTCAGTAAAAGGTTAATTATATGTCATCTACTAGCCATACCAGCATCAATCACAAACTCGTCTGAGACACCAGATAACATTAATTTTTTGGCTGCTGAGAGCTAACTTACAAAGTTTGAGTTAGCTATTGGTGGAATGTTGTTAGTTGTCCATCTACAAAATCATTTCCCCCAGTTATGTGTTTGAGATTAACATCTGTACTCATGACCAAAGAAGTGATTTGATAGGCAATGTTCACAATACGACATATCAAGCTCATATATATGACTTGTCAAGCAAAATGGGACTATCTGTCATTTAACAGAATTTTGATCAACAAAAACGTAAAAAAAGAGAGATTAGATACAGTACTGGTCAGTCAATGTTGGCTTGTCAGGCTTAGCTATGTAGATACTTATTTTTTTTCCACTTTTTAAACTTGTCCAGATTGAAAGATGTTGCCAGCAAAAACAATCTGAAGTCAAACATCCTAATAAGTAGAAAATATTGTGGAAAATAAGAAATTGCTTAATATTTGATGTTTGTGCAGGAAAGAGTTCAAGTGATTTCAAGTAGGCCTCAATTTACATGACTTGTTTTCTTTGTCAATGTGAAAACTTGTATTGCCTATTCCCACAGAAACGGAGAAGAAGAACCCTGGAGCTGGTGTTTTAATGTTTAACCCATTTTAATATAATGTACATGCGGTATAACAGTCATTTGCAAACTATTAAATTTTGAGTAAAAAATCGATTTTTGATTTTGATATTGTGTCCCTAGTTTTTCTCAGATGTCGCAAACTTATGAGCTATTATGAGACATTTGTCCCATACTTTTTTCTATCTTGCCAGAACACTGCAATTGGGCTTAACCCATTCCCACTTAATGACCCTTTTAGACACCCCAATTAAAAAAGCTTTAGAAGACATTGTGAAAAATGAAGAAATTGATTGTTACAAGCAATTTCTTAATTATCCTCTATGTTTTCTAAAAAGAAAGTTGAAAAAATGCAAATTACATTCACTTTAAATTGTCGTCTGCAACTTCTTTCAATTTGGGCCAGTCTAAAATTTTGCTGTCTGGTAATGGAATAAAATGATGGCTGTTGTTTATCTGTTTAATTGGTCTTTGCTTGTCTATTTGTCCATTGTTTTGTGCCATTGGTTGGTCGAATATCAGGGTAAGTTTGAAGTCAAATCTGCAAACCAAGTCACTGAACACAGAGATGATTGGCTAGTCTGTGAAGTTGTCATACTTGTAGCTGATGCAGCTGTAGTTGTAATGATTGTGGTTGTTAAAGCAGCTGAAGAGCTCACAGTAACAATTGGATAAAGTGGAAAAGCTTTGTAGACTTCTCCAAATACAGTTACTTCCTCATCCATTCATGTTCTGCTGTCTGATCTCATGTTGATGATGGTACAATTTATCTAAAATCAAAGAAAAAATACAATAACCAAACAGTTCTTTCCTGTTTTGAACATTTTTAGACCTGTCCAAATTCAAAGGTTTTGCAGATGAAAATTTAGAGTGGATTCAATTTGAGAAATAACTACCCAGTAGGATAGGAAATATTGTTGAACAAGAGGGCCAGAATGGCCCTAAAATCGCTCACCTGACTAATGTAAGATGATTCAAAATTGAAATTGGCCCAATGGTTACTGAGGAGAAGATGTTTAAAGATTTCAAAGTCAAAAACTGCCCTACCCTTCCAAGCCCTTATTTGGTCATCAATCAAAATTCTAGAACAACTTTTGAAAAGGGTCACTCAAGGAACATTCATACCAAATTTGGTTGAAATTGGCCCAATAGTTACTGAGGAGAAGATGTTTAAAGATTTCAAAGTCAAAAACTGCCACGCCCTGATATGCCCGTATTTGGGCATAAATCAAAATTCCAGGAACAACTTTTGAAAAGGGTCACCAAAGGAACATTCATGCAAAGTTTGGTTGAAATTGACCCAACTGTTACTGAGGATAAGATGTTTAAAGATTTCAAAGTTAAAAAAACTGCCACGCCCATATTTGGGCATAAATCAAAATTCTGCGAACAACTTTTGAAAAGGGTCACCCAAGGAACATTCATATCAAATTTGGTTGTAATTGGCCCAATAGTTACTGAGGAGAAGATGTTTAAAGATTTCAAAGTCAAAAACTGCCACGCCCATATTTGGGCATGAAACGAAATTCTGCCAAACAACTTTTGAAAAGGGTCACCCAAGGAACATTCATGCAAAGTTTGGTTGAAATTGACCCAATGGTTCCTGAGGTGTAGATGTTTAAAGATTTCAAAGTCAAAAACTGCCACGCCCGGCCACGCCCATATTTGGGCATAAATCAAAATTCTGCGAACAACTTTTAAAAAGGGTCATCCAAGGAACATTCATGCCAAGTTTGGATGAAATTGGCCCAATGGTTACTGAGGAGAAGATGTTTAAAGATTTCTAAGTCAAAAACTGCCACGCCCTGATATGCCCGTATTTGGGCATAAATCAAAATTCCATGAACAACTTTTGAAAAGGGTCACCCAAGGAACATTCATGCCAAGTTTGGTTGAAATTGGCCCAATGGTTACTGAGGAGAAGATGTTTAAAGATTTCAAAGTCAAAAACTGCCACGCCCTGCCACGCCCATATTTGGGCGTAAATCAAAATTCCACGAACAACTTTTAAAAAGGGTCATCCAAGGAACATTCATGCCAAATTTGGTTGAAATTGGCCCAATGGTTACTGAGGAGAAGATGTTTAAAGATTCCTAAGTCAAAAACTACCACGCCCTGCCACGCCCTTATTTGCGCATAAATCAAAATTCCACAAACAACTTTTGAAAAGGGTGACCCAAGGAACATTCATACCAAATTTGGTTGAAATTGGCCCAATGGTTACTGAGGAGAAGATGTTTAAAGATTTCTAAGTTAAAAACTGCCACGCCCTGCCACGCCCATATTTGGGGGTCAATCAAAAATCCGCGAACATCTTTTGAGAAGGATCACCCAAGGAACATTCCTACCAAGTTTGGTTGAATTCGCCCAGTGGTTACTGAGGAGAAGATGTTTAAAAAATTGTTGACGACTTCCGACGCACGACGGACAAAAGGTGATACCAAAAGCTCAGGTGAGCTAAAAAGAAGAAATTGCTTCTTACAAGCAATATCTTCTTTTTCCACAATGTTTTCTCAATTATAAAATTACAGGGACATAAAAACCAGTGATTGTACGGGAAAGGGTTAAAAACAATTTTTATGCATGATTAGAAAGGCTGGTAATCCAAACAAGTTGTTTACAAGATTTTTCCTTTTTTAGTTAATAGTTTGAAAAAATGAGAAACTTTGCAAAAAAAGAAAATTTACCCTGACTTGTCTGGTGAAAACAATAGTTGGAGCTCAAAATGTAAAAAAGTTCAAACCCGTTACCACACAATCCTGGTTTTTATGACCCTCAAGCTAAAAGCTTGGGAAATATTGTGGATAATGAAGGAATAGCTTTTTCCTTGTCTTCCAAACTTACTACTCCCACATAATTTTCTGTCCAAAATGAGACAAGGATTTTTGAAACTTAAAAGAATTGTCATCACCATCTTCTTTGAATTAGGGCATGAATGAAATTGAGTTCTCTGTTTAAACCCTTACTAGGCGACAAAATGTTAGACTGGTTAAAATTGAAAGAAGTAAGAGATGACAATTTCAAAGTGACGAAATATTAATTAGTTTTGTCTTTTTGGGTAGAAAACATTGTGGAAAATAAAGAAATTGCTTGTCACATTTCTTCATTTTACACAATGCTTTCCCATTTGTTTCTTTAGGGGTGTGAGAAGATGCCATTGTGAGGGATTGGGTTAACAGAAATCCTTGATCCGCCATTGTATGAGCTTATCCTTTATTGGGTTTCCTCCATGAAAGCTACAGACAGGGTTTAGTAACGACCCCTGCCCCCTTCTATGTGCAGACTTATCAATGTCTATATCCTGGTCAAAACAGGAATATTCAAGATTTCTTTGATATCCCAGATTCAGCATTATAAGGGTTAAATCTTTTCTAATTTTGTCATTCTAAAAGTGTCAAAACCTGTCATGTTTGTCCAAGTACATAATATTTCCAAGAACTGTTACAAGGGTGATAATGATTTTTTCATTGGGGTAATTGATATAGATTCATTAGTCAGTTTAATAAGTCAGTTTACTCCCTTGGGGATAATAACATGGAAATTTAGCTCTGATTTTTTTGCTATATTATACAAATATTAGTGACTTTTTAGTGATAAATACTACATGAAAATGGAGTGTTTTGAATGAGGAACTCATAGATAAAACTTCTGTGGGAAAGAAGGTTAGTTGTTTGTTGTATTTTGACATTTTCGATATCCTTCTTTGTTAAAAGAGGCTAAAAATAGTCCTGAGTAGAAACATAACGGTCTACCCATTGAATACCAATGAATACCAGTGATTAGTGGTCAGTTGTGATTAGACAGTTGAATTTAGTTGATGCCGATAGGAATAAATTCTATACGATTAGAAGTATCGTTAAAGAGCTAAAGAGAATACAAAGATGGCCACAAAAAACCAAAGTCGTGCATCAGGAAAGCCAAAAAAGAAAACTGACGGTCAGGACCAATCGGCAGATTGTAGTATAGTGGAGCCAAATCAAGATAAACTTGAAGAGATTCTCTCCGATATTAAATTAGTAAAGGATGATGTCAAAAACATCATGAAAAAGGAATATATCACAAATTTGATTAAAAACACCATAAAGGAATCTCTGAAAACATTTGAAGAAATAATTAAAGAACAATTTACACGCCAGATAAATGACAAATTTGAAGAACTAGAGGACAGAATTAAAACTCTAGAGTTTGAGAAAAGCCAACTAAACGATGAATTACAAAACAGAATGAAAGCCATAGAAGAACGCACAGAAAAAATGGAAAAAAGGGCTGACGAACAGGATAAAACAAACAGGAAATCCATCAGAATGGCAAACCAAAACGAGCAGTACTCTCGAAAAAATAATGTAAAAATAATGAATGTCGAGGAAAGTGAAAAGGAAAGTGAAGAAGAACTGTCTCAAAAGGTTCGCAATATTCTACAAGATCAAGGAATGAAACTCAAAAAAGAAGAAATATTAGCAATACACAGATTGCCTACCAAAAATCAGCCTGTAAAACCCGTAATATTAAAGACAATTAACAATAACGTGAAATCTAAAATAATGAGAAAGAGGAAAGAAATGAAAGCAGCAGGATATCGAGTGGCCGATGATGTTACAAAACTAAACAGTGGGTTGATAAACAGACTAACCCTAAATGAAAAAATAGACAGCGCGTGGTTTTTCAATGGGTCTGTTTTTGGCCTTACACATGGTGGTAAAAGAATAAAATTCCAATTGTTTGACGATATCAACGATACCATCGCGAAGCATGGTAAAGGAGTGTAACTAAAATAAATGTACAGATTATAGGACTAATTCTAAGCTTATGTATCTAAACTAATTGTTTTAATTATATGACTAGAAAAATAGGTTATTGTACGAAGATTCACAAAGTTCATTTCGAACAAACTAATGTCATTGTCTGACAGACAAAATAGTCACTATATTGTGGATGAGATCAGAATTGTCTTATAAATACTTATTATCATATATGTACGGAAGATTGATTCTGCTTGAATATTGAAATAATTGATGGATCCCTGACCCCGCAAATTGATCTCCGACATGAGCCACCCCTCTGATATTTAAACATTAATTATCTTCAAAATATTTAGTACATTATAACGGAAATGAAACAAAGAGTAAATCGTTAGAGGGAGGCCCTGACATCGTAACTACGGCCTTTTAAAGCCGTGGTTACGACTTTCGGGTCGCCTATCAACGAAAATGATTGAAAAAAGGCGAAAAAAAAGTCGGAGCCGGACAGTCACTTTATTATAAATGAGGACCTTGATTGTGTCGATCAATTGTTTTATTATTAGCAGCGATTGATTTAATTTAAAGCTACATCGATATATTTTATTCCTGTTGCTTGATTGATATTGTTCTAAAGAGTTTCAATACACAAGATCGTATAAATACAACATTTACATGATTATAACAGATACTCCATATAGCTGTGGTCCAGAAAAACGCCTGTCCAAACGAAAATGATATTGACAATGGTTCTTCATTCCAATTTATTAATATACAATATTTATTAGTCATAGATTGGAAAAAAAATGTTTTATATAAAGCGTTGTGATGAAGAGGAAATTGCTTGAAACAAGCGGCTTTTCCTTTTACCAACGTTTTTTACCGTAATTTATTGTCTCTTTTCAATTTGAACGTTGAATTACTGTCTACGAACGTCTGATTTTTGAATGGTTGACATTGTTCGATTATTGGTTGGACATCAAGTTGTAAAAAGTGTCATATTGTCTTACAAACAAAATACTATGTTCATCTTAAAATGAATATAAGTATATAGAAAAAAAATCAGATATCATAATTTCATAAGACCTTAGTCGGATGAAATACATCCATTAGAGAATATGTTCATTATACTTGATCTTTTGCCTGCAATTACTTTCACTTCATCTATAAAAAACAGCGCCATTTGGACTCTTTCCTCAACTTCCGATAACGTTTGTGTCAAAATTAGCTGTGCAAAGAGTCGAAATGCATCAAAATAAATGCGGCTTGTTTGGGCCTGCTCCTGATATTTTAAACGTCGTGGGCACCAAAGTGTTGTAGCTGCAGCTTGTTGAAGTTGTAGGTGCAATATGCTGCATGTCATCAAGGTCAATTGTGTAAGGATACACGCACAGCATAAACTCAGGAGGGAAAACTCTCAGAAAGGGTTATACAGTGTCTTAAATATTAACACAATGCCAAATGTAGATAATTTTGGAAAACAAGCAAATAATAGTATGATTGTAACAATGATCGAATTGTCTATAGTCGTTTCCCTGGCTACATGTATGTTGTATTAATTCTACTTCTATATTTTTTAAATTTTTTAGTCAGGGTGTAGAATGACTGGTATTACTAAAAGGCCGAATTTCTGCGACTTTATTGCAAAAGTATCTGAATTCTTATTCAATAACTATAACTATAGACTGAGAATCTTGAAAATACTACTTCCTGTGATACCCCTACCGGGGAGAATCTATGAAATAATTTCTATGAAATATAAGAATATTGTGATGAAAGGGAGAAAGTGTTTGAATCAAGCATTTTCTCTTTTTATTACGATGTTATTTGTATTGTTCTGAGGATTGAATTGTATCTAAATTCATACCAGTCGTGGAACACAATAGTTTAGAAATACTCGTACATCATTTGAAGCACGTGAAGGTCTATATTTATTAATTGGGTGTTTTGACAAATCTAAACTTAGATTGATTAGACTATTTTAAGCAAAATTGGGTTTTTCCAGTAGTATCGAAAGCAAAATTCCTTTTGGATGGCAGCATCATTCGGAATAATATTGACATATGATACAATCGACCGCCTAAATAAGATAAAATTCATTTGTCTGCGATGTATATTGACGTGATTAATGCATAAATAAATCGTCTCCCGAAAATACCATTTGAAAAACGCTGTAGTTGAGACGTTCGAGTCACTCCACATTAAACACGTTAAGATAATAGCGGTTTACGAATTCAGCGTTTTCGCATTGGATTTGAATAACTTGATTACTTGATTGAATATGGATTGACAGTTCAATTTGCCAATAACCATTTAGTTAAAAACAATTACTTTGTAGATATGTATCGGGTCAAAGGTCAAATCCGATTCGGATGGAGGCCCGGCCGGATGCTATTTCCCACGTTTGAAATATAATGATGATATAAAAGCACGCGTTCCTATACGTAAAATATTACGAATCCGAAGGACAAGCCAATAACACGGGTTTTGTAATGGGTAGTATAACAGAAATCTCCGCTTATAAAGATACCGCTAAATATGATATTTTGATAATTACTAAGTGGTCTTTCCTTTTTGACGCAAAGGTGTCTATTTTTAGAGATTCCATTGCTCCTAAAACTAATACGATGCAAGATATCTTTCTTACATGTGTAATAATCAGATTAGCGGGATCAAATTGAATTTAACTGTATAATAGAATACCTATGGATTACCTATTTCGTTATTTTCAATGTAGTTAAAAAATTGAAGATTGTATATATAGCTATTTTTTCCCCAAACTGTCTTAGTTAAATGCACCATTTTTTAGATTGCACCTTAATTAACAAAGTATTTTTAATTGTGAAAATACATGACAAGGTAAATGGCTCTATTTTTTCCTTATACATGTATAATCAGTCTATGATTATTTCTAAATGGTTATATAACGCTGGATAGCCTTAAATTAGTTTCGTACAATTGCCGAGGGTTACAAAACAATAAAAAACGATTTGATATATTGAATCTATTCAAAGAGAAAAACGCAAAAATTGTTTGTATACAAGAAACACATTTAACTGAAGATTTAGAAAAAACAGTGTACACAGAATGGAATGGTGATTGCTTTTTCAGCCATTATACGTCCAATGCCAGAGGGGTGGGTATTTTGATTAAGAAAGACTCGGGTATAAAAGTACTAAATTCAAAAAAGGATCAAGAAGGAAGATGGATAATTTTAGATATAACTTTTTGTGATGCGAGGTTCTTAGTAGTAAACCTTTATGCACCAAATTCAGATAACCCTAGTTTCTTTAAAACAATTTTTCAAACTATCGATAGTATCTCTGCAGAACATTTTATATTATGTGGTGATTTTAACTTAGTATTAGATCCAAACGTTGATTACCAAAACTACAGAAATACCAATTTAAATAAAAAATCTAGAGATTTCTTAATATCAGAAATAAAAAGTAGAGATCTTATTGATGCCTTTCGTTTTATCAATGGAGAAAAGAGAAAATACACATGGAAACGCCTTAATCCCTTACAGCAAGGACGCATTGATTTTTTTCTTACGACAAAAGATTTCGAAACAAGCATTCTTGATTGCGAAGTAGATATAAGCTATAAGTCAGACCATTCCATAGTTGAATTGAAAGCGAGTTTCTCATCATTGAAACACGGCAAAGGTTATTGGAAATTTAATAACCAGCTATTACACGATGTAAAATTCCTAGAATGTATAAACAAAAAGATTGATGATGTAATCCTACAATATTCTGTTCCCGTTTATGAAAGAGATTCCATTTTAAATTTGAACAAATCTGAAATACAGTTTATTATTGATGACCAGTTATTCTTAGAAACTCTTTTAATGGAATTAAGGGGAGAATCGATTTCTTATTCAGTTTTTAAAGCAAGAGAACGTAACAATCGAGAACATGCTTTGATATCAAAAATTAGAACACTAGAAGATAATTTAGACGAAAACAACAAAGAAAATTATTCGAATCTTCAAAACGAATTAGAAGAAATAAGAAATGATAAAATCAAAGGTGCTTTTATAAGATCCAGAGCACATTGGATCGATAATGGAGAGAAATCGACTAATTATTTTTGCAACCTTGAAAAACAACATGTAACATCTAAATCTTTACGATTTATAGAAAAAGAAGATGGTAAACGAGTTTATGCTCAAGATGAAATTCTTAAAGAAACAAAAGATTTTTACGAAAAGTTGTATTCAAGTTCACAAAATAAAAGTGCCAAAATTGATTTAGAAACAAACCTTTCACACTGTGAAATAAAGAAACTGAGCGAAGATCAAAAATTGTCACTCGAGGGTTTATTAACCCACGAAGAAGTATTGATTACATTAAAAAATATGAAAAATGATAAGAGTCCTGGCTGTGATGGTTTTACTAGTAATTTTTTAAAAGTATTTTGGAATAAAATAGGTTGCTTTGTTGTGAGAGCTTTAAATGATGCTTTTTCATCTGGAAAAATCTCTAAAAATATAAAGTTAGGCACTATTATATGCATCCCTAAAGATAATAAACCTAAACACTTTCTAAAAAATTGGAGACCAATTACACTTTTAAATGTCATCTACAAACTAGCGTCCGGAACGATAGCTAATCGATTAAAATCAGTTCTTGACATTCTTATTTCGCAGGACCAAACCGGTTTTATTAAAGATAGATACATTGGTGAAAATACACGACTCGTCTATGACATTATACAATACTGTGAGCAACATAATATACCTGGACTATTAATGCTTATTGATTTTGAAAAGGCATTCGACTCGATTGAATTTAATTTTATTGAAAGTACATTATCCTTTCTAAACTTTGGTGATATGTTTCAAAAATGGATAAGACTTTTTTTTATATAATACGGACGTATGTGTTCAGTTAAATGGTTTTATATCGAATTACTTCACCGTAAAACGAGGTTGCAGACAAGGCGATCCCTTATCACCGTACATCTTTATTCTCTGTGCGCAAATCCTTAATTACAAAATAAAGAACTGCAGGAGTATATCTGGAATAAAAATCAATAGCAACGAATACATTATATCCCAGTTCGCTGATGATACTACCCTAATTTTAGACGGAACAGAAAGAACGTTACATGCAGTTTTAGAGACCCTCAATAATTTTACACTTATATCAGGATTGAAAGTTAACTTTGAAAAAACAAAAGTAATTTGGATAGGAGTACTGAAATATAGTACACGCTCTATAAAAACAAAATGGAAATTATCATGGGGAGAAACACAATTTAGTTTGTTAGGAATAAAATTTGACGTTGATTTAGCCAAAATGCAAGAAATGAATTTTAGTAATAAATTACAATCGATTAAAAGATGCATTTCATATTGGAAAAGACGTAAGTTAACTCCCTTTGGAAGAATTACAGTTGTAAAAACCCTATTACTTCCCTTACTCACTCATCTTTTTATAAGCTTACCTTCACCAGACCATAAAACTATTAAGACTTTACAAACTATTTTTAACGATTTCATTTGGGACGGCCGCTCGAAAATAAAATATTCCGTAGGAATTAAAGACTATGCAAATGGGGGTTTAAGAATTCCTGCTGTAGACCTTTTCATTCATAGTTTGAAGATAAAGTGGTTGAAAAATCTCGTTACATATAATAAGAACACGTGCTATCTTTTACCCAATAATTACTTTGAAATCGATAAAATTCTTAGTTTTGGATCTAATTACTGTGACAAAATAGCAGCAACAATTCAAAATAAATTTTGGAGAGACGTCATTAAATCTTACGCAATTTATATTGAAAAATTTGAATTCAAAAAATGGACGCATATTTTGCATACTCCAATATTTCATAATAAGCTTATTACTATCAATTCTGAATCTTTTTATAACAAAACATTGTATGAAAAGGGTATCCGCTTTATAAAAGAATTACTTAATCCAGATGGAACTTTTAGGTCTTTACAATCTTTACAAAATACTTTCGATTTAAAAATAAATTTTTTATACTATTATAGTATTAAAAAGGCCGTACAATCTTTCGTGCAAATTTACAATATTGAAAATGATTCATATTTACTTGAGGAATATCACAACCCTTGCACTATATGCTTCTTTCATCCAATACTAACAAATAAATATTGCAATAGATACATTTATAGCACATTGGTTAGTAACAGGGATACTCCCACTTGTGAAAATAAATGGCTGTCCCTTTTTGGAAATATTGAAAATTCTTGGTATAGGATACATCTAAACACTTACAAAATAACAAGGGATACTTATTGTCGTTGGCTTCAATTCAGAATTATACATAGAATTTTACCAACGAATGCACTTCTTTTTAAGATGAAACTCTCTGAAACAAAACTTTGTACATTTTGCGAATTGACCGATGAAACACTATCTCATATATTTTGCGAGTGCTGCAAAGTTAAACACATTCTAGTTATCTTAGAAAGAAAAATAAAATATTTTTATCCAAACTTCACACTCAATAATCCCGGAGTTATCTTAGGATACTGTAATGATTTTATTCGGGCAGACGTTGTGATCCTTCAATTTAAGAAATACATATTTTTATGTAAACTTAAAAAAGTTGCACCAACTTTTGACGGGTATAAAAAATTCTTAATGTTAGCATGGGATATTTATCAGAAAACAGATATAAATCATTCTGAAAACGACAATTGGGCAATTGTAAAATCCTTCCTATAGAGCCATATACCTTAATATAATAACTTCAAAACTGTAGTTACTAGTATTTAACACTTTGTTGAAAAAGGTGCTTTCAGCTCATTGCACTTTTTCATTTTCTCATTGTTTACCTTTTTTTTCCTAGTTTGTGTTTTTATATTTTTCCCAACTCATGATTTACTAAGCTATAACAAGAGGACCATGATGGTCCTAAATCGCTCACCTGAGGCATCTCCAAATTACAGTACTTTTTAGTATAAAAAAGACACAACTTGAGCAAAATTAATAAAAGATATATAAGATTTTGGGCTTTGTACAAAACAATCCAGTAATGCTTTACAATAATAATGAATGCCTTTGGCTTTATAGTTTAATCCATTACCAAACTATCCCAGAATTTGTCACCTTCAGGGAAAACAGGTTTGAAAAATACATAGTGAGAAAGGGAGTGACAAGCAATTTATCCATTTCTCACAGTGTTTTCTACCTAAAATTCTTTGTATTTAGATTTCAAACAAACTCTTATTACTGTCTGCAACTTCAATGGGTGTAATTTTAGCAACCTTGGTAGAGAACAATCTGGATGTACTCTAAATTAAAATATGAATGCATTACAACTTATACATGAGGAGTGGAAAATATTTGTATGTTTTTCATATCCTTGGATGCCTTGGGAAGGGCCATGTTTAAATATTTAAAAAAAACTTGGTTGAGAACAATATGATTGAGCTCTATATAAAATATAAATGCCTTTGGCCTTGTAGTCTGTTAAAAAAAAAAACAACAAAGATTTTCTAAAATTTCCATTTTCATATGTCGCAGTTACAAGAGTTCACGGAATTAAATTCTTTTAACAACTTTTGAAGAGCTTCACCTAAAAAACATCCCTGCAAAGTTTTAGATTGATTGGCCCAATGGTTGAGGAGGAGAAAATTTTTAAAGATTTTTACAGATTTACTAAAGATTCCCATTTTCACATGCCGCGGCAACCAAAGTTTTTGACGGAATTAAATTCTTTTAACAACTTTTGTAGAACTTCACCCGAGGAACATCCCTGCTAAGTTTCAGCTTGATTGGCCTACTTGTTTAGGAGGAGAAAATTTTTAAAGATTTTTACAGAATTACTTAAGATTCCCATTTTCACATGCCGCGGCAACCAAAGTTTTTGACGGATTTAAATTCTTTTAACAACTTTTGTAGAACTTCACCCAAGGAACATCTCTGCAAAAGTTCAGCTTGATTGGCCTACTGGTTTAGGAGGAGAAGATTTTTAAAGATTTTTACAGATTTACTAAAGATTCCCATTTTCACATGCCGCGGCAACCAGAGTTTTTGACGGAATTAAATTCTTTTAACAACTTTGGTAGAACTTCACCCAAGGAACATCCCTGCAAAGTTTCAGCTTGATTGGCCAACTGGTTTAGGAGGAGAAGATTTTTAAAGATTTTTACAGATTTACTAAAGATTCCCATTTTCACATGCCGCGGCAACCAAAGTTTTTGACGGAATTTAATTCTTTTAACAACTTTTGTAGAACTTCACCCAAAGAACATCTCTGCAAAGTTTCAGCTTGATTGGACTACTGGTTTAGGAGGAGAAGATTTTTAAAGATTTTTACAGATTTACTATAGATTCCCATTTTCACATGCCGGGGCAACCAGAGTTTTTGACGGAATTAAATTTTTTTAACAACTTTTGTAGAACTTCACTCAAGGAACATCCCTGCAAAGTTTCAGCATGATTGGCCTACTGGTTTTGGAGGAGAAGATTTTTAAAGAAATTGTGGACGGACGGACAGACGGACAGACGGACAGACGGACAGACGGACAGACGGACGGACGGACGACGGACAACGACCGATCACAATAGCTCACCTCGCACTTTGTGCTCAGGTGAGCTAAAAATGTGAATGTGCGTTGTTTTATTAAGTTATTTGCGTGCAACAGATATGTTATTACTCAATGGCGTTAACTCAAATTAAAATTAAAAAACCGAGTGTCTATCCGTCATGAAAATGATAAATAAGAATTCGGAAAATTCTTCAATATAAAACTTATACAGTACATAGCGCATGCTAGAGAACCTAAACTAAAGATTTTAATTTGCTTCAGTCTCTGCTGATACATTTTTTAAAAAAGTCCCTACCGTTTTATAGGTATAAAATTTATTAAATACTACATTTCGGAAAAGACTTTCAAAAACAATGCAAGTAAGATAGTAAGCAAAATCACACCAAAAACATATATGAGTGATGACATATCTGTTGGATAGATAATTCAAATAATGTATACATTACATATTGTTGTAAACTGAGAGAAGTAATGTAAAATGAAGTTGGAATAAAAAAAAAAAAAAAAAAAATAAGTCAGTTTACTGATAATAATTTCAAACTTTCCAAAACTCAAATAACAGATAGAATTCTCATTCATATAAACAAATTAAGATTAATTCATACATGACATAAATCATGACCTTTTCTAGTATCATCTTTGCTTATTTCCAAAGTCATAAGTTGCAATAGAATATAAAGGGATTTAACAAAGGAGTTATACAGTCCTTGGAAGAAACATAGATCACGGGTAAAAATTAAGGGTGCCATATACGAGTGTAGGACAAAACCCCTCTAGGACAAAACCCCCCTAGGACAAAACCCCCATGGGACAAAACCCCCATAGGACAAAACTCCCATAGGACAAAACCCCCTTCCTTTGTATCCTATATATTTATGTTTTTCTATCTGGCTTACCTTTTTACTTGATCGTTTAGATAATATGAAACAGTTTTTAAAAAGAAACTTGAAAATACTTAGTAATGAAAATCATCAATTAATCCAGTATTATACAACCGAAATTCAGATTTGTTGTAAGTAATTCAAACATATCGCAAATGATTTTTGAAAGTAGGTAAGTTTGAAAACAGGGCCTGGCAAGTGGAGAAGATATTCAGAAAAAAGGAGAAGTCGATTGTAACAAACTTTTTATCCATTTCCCTAAATATTTTCTTCCCATTTTGTTTTCCAATTTGAGACAAAATATACCTTAAATCAAAGAAAATCTTAGAGAAAAGGAAATTTTGCCTGTTACAAACAATTTTTCCATTTCTCTAAAATTTCATTTTTGGTTGATGCATACCAGACGGCAAATTTATTTACTCGTCCAAATTAAAAGGAGTTGCAGACGGGTAAACCTGATTGTATAAAATGAAATTTGGTGTTAACACCTTATTTAAGACATCTCTATAATTAGCAAAACAATCCTTTGATTAATTCAACATAAATTGATATAAAGACCCCTAGATATATTTTGTCATCTTCTCATCAAAAGATCAAAGAATGTTCCTGTATACTGTTTTCAATTATGATTTATAGTGTTAAAAATAATTGAAATTGACAAAAAATATACATTGAAACTTTCATAAAGCACTCAAATAAATTAATTATTAAATACATAAATAAACAAATAAAAAAAAAAATCAAGTAATGCAAAAAATATATACATTTTAACTCCCCATAATTGATGGCTTTATATCTTTTTCATACCATGGGGGTTTTGTCCACTTTTCTCATAAAGGCATGGGGGTTTTGTCCATCGGGGTTTTGTCCATGGGGGTTTTGTCCCAGGTGGGTTTTGTCCTAGGCGTTTTTTGTCCGTACCTCGCCATATACATCACTAGTTTGTCTAACATGAAAGGATGGTATATGCATCTGTTATGTAATCATTTCCTATATTGTTTAAAACACTCATTAAGACATGACATGGCCTTAGTTTACCCTTTACCAAACAATCAGTAGCTTGTCTATCCGCTAGTGACTATTGAGATCTTATTAAAATATTAACATAATGATAGCCACTGTTTTCTGTTCAATCATCTGTCCTAGTTTGTACTCACAGTAGGAAATAGCTGTGACATATATTGCAGGAAAAGGAGAAACTGCTGGGGTCCCTTCCGATTTTAAGGGATCCCGGAACACTGTTAGTGTCGACCCCTTGTTGTGGCTGAATGGATTTGTTGGTGGTAAAAAAAAAAGACAATACCTTCTAACAACTGTGTAAAAGGAACATTTTGAAACTATGTTGGAATTCTAGATAAACAGTATGTTTCTGGGGGAACTATGTTCATATCAATAATTAACACAGTTCTAAAGTAGTTTATAAGAGCAATTAAATTCAAAGCACCTCTTCTCAATTTGGACTAGTCTAAAATTATGTCATTTTGGAATGGGATTAATGAAAAATGAAGGTATGGCTAGGGTAGAAATTGGTGAGAATAAAGGGAAATGATTTATAATTACTAAGTTCTTCTTTTGCCACACAGTTTTTGTGAATATATCAAAATTGACCAATTGCTGGCTCTGCCCATTACTACTAAAGCTCCGCCCATTGACTCTGACAGGAAGTTCCGCTTTAATTTTTACAGCATTCTCTTGCAAAATTTTTGCCCAGTAGCATGTAACAAACAGTAAATTGGTGTGTTAATGACATAAATGTTGTAGCTACAGATTAAAAAGGCTGTAGCTACAAGGTTTAAGCCGCCAAATCAAAAATAAAGGTAAAGAAAAATGGCAACCAATGTTAGATTTGATAAGCTTAGGTCCAGGCTGAATGAATTATTTGATTGGTCAGTATATTCCTCTATTGAAAGCCCCCTTTTGTCAATTCAAAGGGCAATATCCCAGAAAAAAGGGAACACTTTCATTTCTGCTGTCTTATGAAAATTGGTGATGAGATTCATTATTTTCTTTTTTTATATATATAATCCCCATCCCATAATATAATGGCCGAGATATCAGTTTATTCACCATAATGAACTAACCTCAGCCTCGAAATTTCCCTAGCTGATGTTCGGCATGTCGGTCCCTCTCCCGTCAGTTCCCCGGGTTAAAGATTGTTGGCACGGTGTCAGGTTTCAATCGGAGTCGAAAGTTCTCAAAACCAACGTCATTTACTAGTTTCGGGCTGATAAAAAAATTAAAGTGTCTCACACAAAGCTTTGCATAACTCGATGGCTCAGAATTTGTCGTTGCTCGGTTCAGTTTATGAATCCACAACTTTTTTCTTTTAAAATCAATCCGGAACGTAAAAATGAAGGTCCTCTGAGTTCCCGATTCATCATTACAACCGTAAGCATCACAGATCGTCATTATTCTGTTTTAAAATTGTTTTTTTATGTATTATCGCCTGTATTTACTACAGCATCCATTTGACACAACTTCTACTATGACGTCACAAATGCAGGGGAGATAAGCGGTTTGGGGAATGTACAGGGGAAGTAAGCGATGCCCTGTTTTTGAGCAGTATTAAATCTTGACATTTCGAATTGGTTTTTGTACATGTGCACGGCCTGCAATCGCGAAAATATTGTTCATGTGTTTAAATAACATCATATACATAAAAAATAATGAATGAAAAGACAAAAAAAATTTTTTCTTGAATTTGCCCTTTAATAATAATAATAATAAAGTCTTTATTCAACGAGGCAACACAGTTGGGCTAACCCAGTCTGCCCTGTGGGCCTCTAAAAATATTTAGTCATACATTTATACATAGATAGCAAAATTAGAAAAAAAAAAGATAACAGGAAACTCAAAGCCAGAAAATGTATTAATAGATAAATCATGAATCTTTGTCAAGTTTCATCATTTTGTTCAAAGTCTTAAATAATTATCATAACTTCTCTGATACAATTTCTTGGTCACATGGTAAAATACTTTTCAATTTATTCTATCATTTGAGTACTGACTAAAGTACATAAAATACTGTTAACAGCTGGATAATATATTGATTCACATCAAAATTTCTACTTGTTTTAGCAGAAAACCCTAAGTTGCAAGTACAAGCACATGTATAATTACACACACACACAAATAAAAAAAAACAACAAAAAAACAAGTTCTGCTTTAACCAAGTGTAGCACTAGGTTAGCTGATAGTTCGTGAAATAATAATTAAAATTGTGGACCAGATTTTAACCAGAATAGAAATGCAGATTTGAACTTATTTACACTGTCAAAATTTCTTATGTACAAAGGTATTTCATTCCAAATTTTTGGACCTGAGTAGGCAATTGTTTTTCTGAAAAACTTGATCCCTGGCTTTGGAATTTTAAGAACTGCATTAGATTTTGATCCAAGATTTTTGTTGGTTGATTCAGTAAAGAGACTTGATATATAGTTTTGAAGTTTACCAGATTTATACATAAAAATAGCCTTTTTGAATACGGTCATTGATAGTCAGCCAGTTAAGTTTTTAAATAGGTCTTCACTGGGAGTGTCATAATTTTTATCAAGAATTATTCTTGCAGCTCTTTTTTGAAGTTTACATAGTTTGTTTAATAGTTTAGAATTGCAGTTTCCCCAAATGATAAAACAATAATCAATGTGTGAGAGGATATAGGCACTATAAAACATTTTTCTTACATGAATACTGAGATACGTTTTAATTCTAGTGAGGAGGTAAAGTAAAGAATTACACCTTTTCAGTACATTTTCAATTTGGTTTTCCCATGACAGATTATGTCTACTTGTACTCCAAGTAATTTTTCTACAGCTGAGAATTTTATTTCCTCATTATGAAGAAATAATTGAAAAATTTCTATGCTGGAAATATTATCCACTGGTGAGATAACCATTGCTTTTGTTTTATGGGGGTTGGGTAGCATTGCATTGATACCACATCATTCATCTATTTCATTTAGGCTGTTTTTGAGTAACCTACATACTTCAGTTGTTGATTGTCCTGTTACACTTACTGTTGTATCATCTGCAAATAAATCAGTTGATGATGCAGTAAGATGTGAAGGCAGGTCATTTATATATATAAGAAATAGGAAAGGGCCTAAAACAGAGCCTTGTGGTACACCAGACATTATATCTTGTGATGATGATAATTTACCATCAACAGACTTTCTCTGTGTCCTATCTGACAGATAAGACCTAAACCACTTTAGAGTATGATTTATGGTGTTAAAATTAGACATCTTTTCTAGAAGAAGATAATGATTTATCAAGTTTAATGCTTTTGTTAAGTCAAGAAAGACAGTACCCACAACCTTTTATTGTTAATGGATTCAATCCAGGAATCAATAATGGCTGTGAGAGCTGTCTCACATGAATGATTACTTCGAAATCCTGACTGACTTGAATGAATTAGTTTGTTCTCTTCAAGAGAAGCTTTCAAATTTTTGACAATACAGGTAAAATTGAAATGGGACAGTAATTGCTTACATCTGTTTTATCCCCTTTCTTGAAAATTCGGATTACTTTTGCTTGCTTAAACTATGAAGGAAATTCACTATTTTCTAAACTTTGATTAAATATATAGGTTATAGGTTTGGAAAATATTTTAGCACTTATCTTTAAAAATTTTTGCCCTACATCACTAAGTCCTGTGGATTTATTTACAATCAAATTTTGGAGTTGTTTAACAACAAAATCTTCATCTATCGTTAGGAGAGTAAAACTGCTTTGAAGTAAAGATACCTCAGTTGTTTCACCACATGAGATATCTTTATTGTATGTATTTTGTGTGGATTTCAAGATATTTGCAAAGTAAGAATTGAAAACTTCAGCTTTACATTTAGCATCACTAATTGGAACCCCCTGTTCATTTGTAATGGAGGTTAACTGGATAGGCTTTGATTTTCCTGACACTTCTTTAAGATGTTTCCATAACTTTTTTGGATTTTGTTGTTTTCATTGATTGCAGAATTATAAAAAGATTTTTATTTTTACTTATTTGGTGTTTTGTTTTATTTCTCCAATATTTATAAAGAGGTATATCATTTAAAGATTTTGCCCTATCACATTGTTTTGAGGCATTTCTGATTTCATCTGTGTACCATTTAGTAAGATAATTGTGTTTGACTCTTGTTTCAAAGGTGCATGTTGGTGTAAGAAGTGGCTGCCTCTGTCTCTTCTGTAATTATCATAATTACTTAGATGTATTTCATTGTTTTAAATGTTTCGCTTGTAAAAAAGTTTCACTTAGGCACAAAATGTCAGTTTCACTGTGATCATGTATAAGAGCTCTGATTTCATCAAATTTTTAACACAGGTAGTGGATAATTAAATGGAAAATATTAAAACCATTTTTTGAGTTAGAAAATTTTAAATCTTGATTTGAAGATATATAAGAATCCATAAATTTAACAAAACTTGCTTCTGTATCTTGGATTAAATATGGGTCGGATAGTAATAAGTCCATTTAGGTGCTTTCTACATTACATTTAAGTGATGATGATTTGGTGGGTGCCAATGATATTGATTTCCTCTTCTGGGATGATGGTTTTCCTAAGGAAAATTTACAGCTATAGGGCTTTGTACCTTGTTGATTGTAAGAGTAGAAGAGATACATTTCTTCAGATTTGAGATTAACAAAGATGTTCCCTGTTTTGATAGATGGACAACATCTTTATATAAGAGTTCATTGACATTTCCTTCATTGTCAGTGAATGCAGGTGTGTGATCCAATAATATAAGATCATTTTTTAAACAAAGAGATTTCAATTCTGAATAGACAGAATGTCATGTTTTTTCCTCAAAATTGATGATAATGCCACTTTTGAATTTTTATTTACAATTTTTAGCTCATTGCCAAGCTGCAGGAGATCATTTGAAATTGTTCTGCTATTAATTGCATTTGAAACATCATTAATGCCAGCATGAATAATAAACATGTCATATTGAGAAAGGTTTTCCTTAATCTTGCATTGTTGCATGTTCCGGGTAATATCTGTCACTGTTGCACCAGAGTGAGACCTGATCCTAACCTGAAAATTACCTCAAGACATTCTGATAGGGTCTTTATATTTTGTAACCGAGTCTCCAATAATGAAGACTTTTGCTTTTTGTTTGTAAGGATCTTTTGCAAAGTTTTGCTTTTTTGATTGTGGTGAATATGTATTGTCTTGTGACACATAGTCAGATTTTACATAGGGCGACTGATTTTGATTTTTAGGTTGTATTGGCACCTGCTTATTTTCTTGGCTTATTTTGGAAATCTGAGTATTTTCAGATAAGGGTTTGTTCAATTGCATGTGTTTGACTGAATTCAAATTTTGTTTCACTTCTAAAAGATCAGATGCTTTTGCCCTCTGTTCAAGTATTTTATTTATTTCTGAAAGTTTTTGGTTAATAGTATCCAAATTTGTCTGGAAGGTGGTTAAACATTCATTCACTGAGACAGTGTCAGTGGACATGGTATTTATTTCTGTTTTGAGTATGCTTTTGTTATGAGTTTTCATAAGATTTTTTCAGTAGAGGGATTTCATTTTTAAGATGTTTATTTTGTTCCTCTATGATTAGACATTCTGCGGAAATGTCGGCTACTTTTATTTTAGTAATTCATTTTCCTTGCTTAAATTAGATATTTTGATAGACTGGTTAGATGTCTGAGCTTGATTGAGCTAATTTCCCTCAAAGATTTCAATTTTTAAGTCAAGGATGTTATTTGTTTGGCCTGTTCTTTAACTTATTTGTTTTGATTTAGACTGTCAGTTTGTGTGCTTATTGAAATAACTTTGTCATCAGCTTGGCTTAATGTTAAGATACTACTTAAATCTATCTTACTTGCTTGACAGTTAGACAGTTGTGATTCCTTATTTTCAGTAATTTCAGTATCACTACAACTTAAAATTTTTGATTTCACAAAATAGTTACTAGGAGGAAGACAAGTGTCATGTGAGGTAGAACTAAATTGTGTCTTTTCTGTTTCACTGTCTGATGGAAAAGTCACACCACAGTCTATGGAGGACAATTCACTTTCTTTCATCTGTGTAGCACTTGGTAGTCTACTGGTTTCAGCCAGGTTATTCCTTTTAATTATTATGGTTGATTTTCCGGTTCTAGATTTTTGGGAATTTCCAAAAAGCACTTGTGAGACTGAGGAGAGAAAACTAAGAGGTCAAGATTTTCTCTTTCTTGGTAACTCTGTGGTGATTGGGGTTACTAAGAGTGGAATTCAGCTTGTTTGTATCTTGATGGATCTGTAGCTGGATATATATTCAGTTTTTCTGCAAGTGTTCTCATTAATTCAGTAATAGGTATTTTGGCAAAAGCTAACACCACATCCTTACTTGGAATAAGCTCAATTTAGAGGTAATTCAATAAATACTGCCTTGACGCATAACAGACTATTTTTTCATGTGTACACATGAAGAAAAGCTGTGATGCAGTCAGTGTTCAGGAACGTATCAAGGTAATATTTACGTCTCAACCCCATGTTAAACTCTTTCTTTCTCTTGCTTTCTCTTTCACCCAAACACGAACTCCCTCTCTCTTTATCTTTTTTTTCTATCCTTCGCTCTATATCGGGTCCTCTATCCTGTATCACTCACTCTATCACCAGCCTGTACTCCATATCTTCTTTGCTCATCCTTTCTTTCCCTCATTCAATCTTTTTTCTTTCCCCCCTTCACTGAAACCGTAAATTACTATATAAAATATTATATTATGTATGTCATAACCCCATGTTGTACACTACAAGTACCTGGGTGAATAAAGAATAGTTCAGTTCAGTTCAGTTCATTATTTTGTTTCTCCACAGAGGGATATAATTCCTTCAAAAGTTATAATAGCTCATCATGTGTACTCCTGTTATGAAATGTTATTAACACACAGTCTGCTAAACTGCTTATCACAGTGTCATAGAGTATTCCATCATTAGGGTCACTGTAATTTGTTGTGCCCATAATCTCAGAAAAGCCACTAAAGCTGCTTAAATCTGTTGGCTCCATGATTACTGATAAGGTCCATTTCCTCTTTTATTTCTATGTAAAATCAGGGATCATTAAGAAAAGGGCTAATTTTCAGAATACGGTAATTCTTTGAAGTATTTTGGTAGAGGCTCAATAGATGATGATATATACCAAATACCAAAGCTCTAGGCCTTATGGTTTGGGACAAGAAGATTTTTAAAGATTACCTTCTTTATTTCTATGTAAAATCAGGGATTACCAAGAAGAAGGCTAATTTTCAGATTATGGTAATTCTTTGAAGTATTTTGGTAGAGGGTCAATAGATGATAATTTGTACCAAATATCAAAGCTCTAGGCCTTATGGTTTGGGAGAAGAAGATTTTTAAAGATTTCCATCTTTATTTCTTTGTAAAATCAGGGATCACAAAGAAAAGGGCTAATTTTCAGAATATGGTAATTCTTTGAAGTATTTTGGTAGAGGGTCAATAGATGATGATGTATACCAAATATCAAAGCTCTAGGCCTTATGGTTTGGGACAAGAAGATTTTTAAAGATTTCCTTCTTTATTTCTATGTAAAATCAGGGATCACAAAGAAAAGGGCTAATTTTCAGAATACGGTAATTCTTTGGGGTATTTTGGTAGAGGGTCAATAGATGATGATATATACCATATATCAAAGCTCTAGGCCTTACCGTTTGGAAGGAGAAGATTTTTTAAGTTTTTTCATTCCGTTGCCATGGCAACCAGAGTTCTTCACGGATTTCAATTCTTTGAAGTATTTTGAAAAAGCATGACCTAAGGATCATTTCTGTGAAGTTTTGTTGAAATTCAATGGTTAGTTTAGGAGGAGAAGATTTTTTTGTAATTGTGAACAGACGGACGGACAGACGGACGGACGACGACTGATCACAATAGCTTCCCCAGAGAACTTCGTACTCAGGGGAGCTAAAAAGTAAGTTAAGGATAATTCCAATTTCATAACTTTATAGCACTTGTTCTTGTGATTAAATCCATGTAATTTTAATCCAAAAAAGTGTTGTTTGAATATTGTTACTAAGTATGAATGCAGGAGCAAAAAATCCATGTAAGCACACTCTGACACTTGAATTGCAAAACTGGCATTCTGTCAATGGGCCTCTACCAATATATACCTAGTTGTTGCGAAAATTGCCCTTTTTAAATTAACTCCCTTGACCAGACCTGGTAGTTCCGGTCTCAATTTGCTACATAGAGTGTATACAGGCTGAGACTAATTGCTCCTTTTTGAGTAGAATCAGATGTTTTTAAGTATTTCATACAGAGAAATGTTAAATACTCTTATAATACTCTTAGAATATGAAATTGTTCAATCTGTATAATCTGTGAAATTTATTGTGTTAATGAGTTTATAGTGAAATCTTCATAGGGCCCCTTTTCTCATGATACTTTACAGAACAAACCAAATTTCAAAAGGAACAATTCTAATGAAGGTACAAGCATTCTTTAAAAGTTTAAGAGAATCAATGAAAACAGTGGACTGAATTGTGTCAAGAATTTTTGTAACAAAATTTTCATAAGGCCCCTTTTCCCGTGAAACTTAACAAATCAGACCCAATGTACAAAGGAACAATCCTAATGATAGTTTGAAGAAAATGATAAAGACTGAGGACTTTATTGTGGTAATGATGTTTTGTAATAAAATTCTTATAAGGTCCCTTTTCTTGTGTCACTTAACCCATCAGACCCAATTTACAAAGGAAATATCCAAATCATAGCACAATCATTCTATTAAAGTTTGAAGAGATTCTGATAAAGACTGAGGACATTCTTGTCTTAATGAGGAATTGGTAATAATTTTTCATACAGCCTCTATTCCTACCATACTAGACAGATCAGACCCAATTTGGAAAGAAATAATCCTAATGATGGTACAAACATTCTGTGAAAGTTTGAACAGAATACGATGAAAACTGCTGACTTAATCTTTGTGTAAAGATTTTAAAATAAAATTATCATAAGGCTCCTTTTCCTGTGATATTTGAAGGATCAGGTCTCATGTCAGCATCAACAATCATAATTATTGTACAATGATTCTGTGAAGGTTTGAAGAAAATCCATTGAAAGCTCTAGACTTGGTTACAAGGATTATAGATAAAAATTCTCAAAAGGCCCCTTTTCCCATGATAATAGACAGATCAGGCCTAATTTGAAAAGAAAGAATCCTCATGGTGGAACAATCATTCTGTGAAAGTTTAAACAGAATCTGATGAAAACTGTTGACTTTATTGTGGTACAAGGATTTTAAAATTAAATTTCATAATGCTCCTTTTTCTCCAATACTTGACGGATCAGGTCTAATGCAAACATCAACAATCATTTTTATTGTAAAATTATTCTGTGAATGTTTGAAGAAAATCCAATGAAAGCCTTGGACTTGGTAACAAGGATTTATAAATGAAATTTTAATAGGGCCCCCTGTCTCGTGTTTCTTGACAGTTCGAACCCTGTTATGAAAAGAATGATTGTTATGACCTTACAATCATTCTGTGAAAGTTTCAACAAAATCTGATCAAAGCTGTGGGCTTCATTATGTTAACAGGGATTTTTTAATTGAATTCTCATATAGCCCCTTTTCACATGTTACTTGATGGATCTGAACCAATTCCAAAGGGAACTATACTTACAAAAGTTTATTTATTCTGTTTGAGTATAAAGACAACCCCATGAAATCTATGGACTTAAAAGCATTAATTAAGATTTTTTTAATTGAATTTTCTTTAGGCCCCTTTTCTTATGTTTCTTGATGGATCAGACCCAATTTGAAAGGAACAATCCTTATGATGGCACAATCAATCTGTGAAAGTTTGAAGTTGATCAGGTGAAATCTAGGGCCATGATGTGTTAACTTAGATTTTTAAATTAAATTTTCATAGGGCCCCTTTTCCCGTGAAACTTGATGGATCAAACCCACTTCCGAAAGGAACAATCCATTTAATGTAATAATCATTCTGTGAATGTTTGAAGAGAATTTGTTAAAAACTGTGAACTCTATTGTGTTTACAAAGATTGTTTTAATCAAATTTTCATGAGGCCCCTTTTCCCGTGGTCCTTGACTGATCACACCCAATTTTGAAAGGAACAATCCTTATGATGGTTCAATCATTCTGTGAAAGTTTGAAGAGAATCCTATGAAAACTGTGGACTCTAGAGTGTTAACCATGATTTTTTAAATAAATTTTAATAAGGCCCCTTTTCCCATGTTTCTTGACTGATCACACCCAATTTTCAAAGGAATGACCCTTATGATGGTGCAATCATTCTGTGAAAGTTTGAAGAGAATCGGATGAAAACTGTGGACTCTAGATTATTAATGAGGATTTTTTATTAAATTTTCAAAGTCCCCTTTTCCTGTGTTTCTTGGCGGATTATACCAAATTCTGAAAGGAACAACACTTGTGATAGTACTATCATTCTATGAAAGTTTGAAGAGAATCGGATGAAAACTGTGGAGTCTGTGTGTAAGCGACGATTTCTTAACAGATTTTCAGTTTAATTTTAAAAAGGCCCCTCTTCCTGTGTTTCTTGACGAAACATATCCAATTCCGAAAGGAACAATCCTAATGATGGTACAATAATTCTGTGAAAATTTGAAGAGAATCCAATGAAAACTGTGGACTTTAGAATGTTAACGAGGATTTTTAATGGAATTCTTAATAAAATTTTCATAAGGCCCCTTTTTCCATGTTTCTTGACAGATCATACACAATTTTGAAAGGAACGATCCTTATGTTGATACAATCATTCTGTGATAGTTTGAAGGAATCTGATGAAAACTGTGGACTCTAGAGTGTTAACCATGATTTTTTAATTAAATTTTCATAAAGCCCCTTTTCCCATGTTTCTTGACGGATCATACCCAATTGCAAAAGGAACGATCCTTATGATGGTACAATCATATTCAGAAAATTTGAAGAGAATCGGATGAAAACTGAGGACTTTAGAATGTTAACGAGGATTTTTAATGGAATTTTTAATAAAATTTTCATAAGGCCCCTTTTACCATGTTTTTTGACAGATCATACTCAAGTTTGAAAGGAACGATCCTTATCTTTATACAATCATTCTGTGAAAGTTTGAATTGAATCTGATCAAAACTGTGGACTCTAGAGTGTTAACAAGGATTTTTTAATTAAATTTTCATCAGGCCCCTTTTCCAGTGTTTCTTGGCAGATCTGACCCAATTTCTAAAAGAACGATCCTGAGAAAATTTAGAGAGAATCCGATGAAAACTGTTGACTCCAGAGTGTTAACAAGGATTTTTAATGGAATTTTTTATTAAATTTTCATAAGGCCCCTTTCCCTATGTTTCTAGACAGATCATACCCGATTTCGGAAGGATAGATCCTTATGTTAGTACAATCATTCTGTGAAAGTTTGAATTGAAACTGATGAAAACTGTGGACACTAGAGTGATAACGAGGATATTTTTAGTAAATTTTAATCAGGCCCCTTTTCCAGTGTTTTTTTGGTGCATCTGACCCAATTTCGAAAGGAACAATCCTTTTGATGGTACAATCATTCTGAGAAAGTTTGAAGAGAATCAGATGAAAACTGTAGACCCTAGAGTTTTAACAAGGATTTTTAATGGAATTAAATTTTCATAAGGCCCCTTTTCCCATGTTTCTTGACGGATCATACCCAATTTCGAAAGGAACAATCCTTATGATGGTACAATCATTCTGTGAAAGTTTGAAGAGAATCCGATGAAAACTTTGGACTCTAGAGTGTTAACAAGGACTTTTTAATTGAATTTTAATTAGGCCCCTTTTCCCATTTTTCTTGACCGATCTGGCCCAATTTCGAAAGGAATGACTTATGATGGTACAATTATTCTGTGAAAAGTTGAAGGCAATCCGATGAAAACTGAGGACTCTAGAGTGTTAACAAGGAAAAGTTTAACGGATGGGAAAAAGCCATTGCAATAGCTCTAGTGGCCTTCGGCCAGTAGAGCTAAAAACTATCAATACTAACCTGAGTGTTTCTGACATCATTATAGAACATTGCTGAATCAGCCCGTCCTGAAATTTAAACTAGAGCACTTGACACATAAGCTTTGAAATATGGAAAGGGGTCAATATACTGATGTTTCATGCAAAATATAAAGTTGATTGATTGAATGGGATTTAAAGCTGCTTTAACAAATCTTCAGTCACATTGCGGTGGCTAGAGCACCTGACAATGGATTCTTGGTATATCTTGCACCAGTACCACCATTACATCCTTTCCTAGTCTTCAGCTGCTATCAGACTTAGGTTTACAATTATCCACCCACTGGTTAGAGACAAATGTCAGAAAGGATATGTGTCATGTGGGGGACCAAACCCATTACACCCCTCTGATGCGCTACCAACTGGGAGGCTTTGCAACAATTGGCTCAGGAGAAGAAGATGATTAAAGATCTTTTAAAAATTTCACAAGATCTTTTAAAGTTTGTCACCATGGCAAACAGAGTGTTTTGATTTTAATTCTTTTAGCTATTGTTAAAAGAGGACCACCCATTGAACATTTCTGCCATATTTGGTTCAAATTGACCTGATGGTATGGGAGGAGATGGTGTTTAACAATCATTCTTTATTTCTATATAGAAACACCACCACCAACAACCCCTGGGGCTCTGCACCTGGGGACACGAGAGTAGTGATTTCAGCTATTTTGAAAGAGGTCAATATATTGACCTTTCATGCAAACTATCAAGCCTTTAGGCCTTTGGGTCAGGAGGAGAAGACTTTTTAACATTTTTTTTAATTTCACTTTTGTTGCTATTGCATCCAGAGATTCTAACTCTTCTAACTATTTTCAAAGGGGGGCACCTACAGAACATTTCTGCCAAATTCGGCCCAGTGGCTTGGGAGATGTTTTTGAAGAGAATCTGACAAAAACTGTGTTAACAAGGATATTTCAATGAAGTCTTCATAGGGCCTCTTTTCTGGTGATACTTTATTGACCTTACCCACTCAATTTCCAAAACAGCCCTACAACTGTCCTATGAAATTTTAAAGACAATCTGATAGTTATTTTGGACTTCATCACATAAACAAGAATTTTTGAATGTTAACTTGTAATGCCCCTTTTCCTGTGTTTCCAATGCCACAATTATTCGATGCATCTTTGAAGAGAATCTGGTGAAAACTGTGTTAACAAGGATATTTCAATGAAGTTTTCATAAGGCCCCTTTTCTGTTGATACTTCATTGACCTTACCCTTTTTAAAAATATTCAATCCTTAGGATAATCATTCTGTGAGTTTAAAGTGAATCTGGTGAAATAATGTGACTTCAATGTGTTAACTAGAGATTTGTATAGAATTTTCATAGGGCCTCTTTTTACGATACTTGACAGATTGTTCCTACTTCTGAGAAGAACCATCCTTATGGTTGTACAATCATTCTGTGAAAGTTTGAGGTGAATCCTGTGAAATCTGGGAAGAACCATGAGGCCCCTTTTTGTGTGATATTTGACAGATCAGATCCACTGCTAAATCAAAATTAATTAGGATGGGACAATCAATCTGTGTAATCTGTGGACTATATTGCCTTATTGCCTTTCTTGGTGATTTTTTTCATACAGCCCATTTTCCCATGATACTTTACAGAAAAACCAAATTTAAAAGGAACAATTCTAATGAAGGTATGGTCTAGTGGTCCAATCCCAAATTTTTCGAAAATTAGGACATGTGTCTCCTTTCGGAAATGGAGTGGATCCATCAGAAAACACAGGAAAGGACAGTGGATTTTCACTCGAACAATCCAGGTAAAGTTTTGATGATTTTTCGGATTGTCCAATATCAGAGCTATAAGGTTTGGCTTGTCTGCAGATTCACAAGTCACTATTAACCCTTGTCATGCTGTATAAATTACCTTACTGGATTGCTGTCAAATCAAAGGACTGAAAGCACTGATAGATCTTGTTCAAAATTCAAAATTTTTTTAGAAATCAACTTAATAAAAACAGCTCTGGCAGAAAAAGTACAAGCAGGAGGTACAGACTAAGATCAGCTTGCACATAAGTGCAGTCTGATCTTAGTCTACACCTCCTGCCAAAACCGGAATATTCCAGGTTCAGCATGACAAGGGTTAAGTTCATAATCAAGGTCAAAAGTCATTGAGTGCAATTTTTGGTGAAAATAACCTACAATCTTTCTTTATATCATCATATTTTGCGTATTAAGTAGAGTATGGTTTTCTGAAAAACAAAAGTATTAAATCAAAGGACTGAAGGTCCTGAAAATCACCATATTTTGAACGTTTAGACCACACAAAAGGTGTTTAAGAAATACAAATCCTGAGACTTGAATAACATCTATTTTATAACCTGTTAACAGAAAGAAAATTTTAAGACTGGTCCAAATTAAAAGAGGTCAAGACACAGTTTTAATTTTTTTTAATATGTCATATAGGATAAAAAACTGTGAGAAAAGAATAAATCGTTTGTAAAACATATTTTTTTTTTCTGGATTTTGTGGGAATTTAATGGGTAAACAAGAGGCCAATAGGGCCTTATCGGTCACCTGAGTCCAAAGAGCACAAAAATAAATAAAAGTCCACTAGATTATGCTACATACTAAATATCAAAGCTCTAAGCCTTCTAGTTTGGGAGAAGTAGTTTTTTAAAAATTTTCAATAAACAAGCCTATGTTAAACTTTGGACATATTGGAACGGGCCAATTCTGACCCTGGGGCCATAATTTATACAATCTCGATGGAGGTCCACCAACTTCCTGTTTTGGAGAAGACGAGTTTTAAATTTTCACTATATAAGCCCTATGTAAAATTTGTGACATCCAGGATTGGGCTAATTATGACCCTAGGGCCATAATTCATACAATATTGGTTCAATATCATCTACCAGATGATGCTATATACCATATACCAAAGTTCTAGGCTTATCTGTTAGAGAGAATGAGATTTTTAAAGTTTTCACTATATAAGCCTATGTTAAATTTGTGACATCCGGGAATAGGCTAATTTTAATCCTGTGGCAATAATTTGTATAATCTTGATAGAGCTCCACCAGATGAAGCTGTATACCACATATCAAATTTTAGGTCCTCCTGTTTGTGAGAAGAAGATTTTTAAACAAGAGGGGGGTTGGACTTGGGGCGCTCACCTGAGATAAAGGCTCTTTTTCTTTCAAGTCTAATTTCATGTTAAGGTTAGGATTATGAAACAAGTGGGCCACACTTACATATAAAGACTATGAACCTGGGGATCCAAAAGTTTAAATTACAAATTGCAAGGCTTAAAGGGCAGATTTGAAAAAAGGAAAAAACTTTTCCTCCCTCTGGATCCATGGGTTATAATTTCAGAAATAAGAAAGAAGTCTGTGAACTGAGGCTTCATGCCTATAAACAACCCTCCCCCCCCAGCTCCGCCCCTGGAGACCGAATGATCATGATTTTAGCTATTTTGTAAAAAATAAATATACTGACTCTTCATGCAAAATATCAAGGCTCTACACCTTCTGGGTCAGGAGGAGAAGATTTTTAAAAAAATATTTAGAATTTCCTTTTGTGCCATGGCAACCAGAGTTTTTAACAGATTTCAATTTTTTAAGCTACTGTTAAATGGGACCACTTAAGGAACATTTCTGCCAAATTAGGTTCAAATTGGCCAAGTGGTTTAGGAGATGTCATTTAAAAAAAGTTCTTTATTTCTATATAAACCATACCCCTTTCGGGGTTTCGCCCTTGGGTACCTGAGAATCATGATTTTAACTATTTTGAAAGAGGTCAATATACTGATGCTTCATGCAAAATATCACTGCTCTACTCCTTCTGGGTCAGGGGGAGACGATTTTTAAAGATTAATTCAGAATTTCACTTTTGTTTCCATGGCAACCAGAGTTTTTTTTAACAGATTTCAATTCTTTTAGCTATTTTCAAAGGAGACCATTTAACCCATTCCCACACAACCAAATTTTAGACTGATCCAAATTGAAAGAAATTGCAGACGACAATTTAAAGTTGATGAAATTTTAAATGTTTTCATCTTTTGGGATAGAAAACATTGTGGATAATGAAGAAATTGCTTGTAACAAGCAATTTCTTCATTTTCCACAATGTTTTCCAAAGCTGTTTTATTGAGGGGCGTAAAAAGGAGTGATTGAATTGGAATTGGTTAAGGATCATTTTGTGCCAAATTTGGTTCAAATTGGCCACGCAGTTTGGGAGAAGATGTCAATTTTAAATCGTTCTTTATTTCTTTATAAACCCTACCTCCTTTGGGGCTTTGCCCCTGGGTTCCTGAGGATCATGAATTAGCTATTTTAAAAGAGGTCAATATACTGATGCTTCATGCAAAATATTAAGGCAGCCTTCGCCTTCTGGGTCAGGAGGAGACGATTTTTAAAGATTATCTTAAAATTTAACTTTTGTTGCCATAGCAACCTGAGTTAACAGATTTAAATTCTTTTAGCTATTTTTAAAGGGACCACGTAAATTCATGACATGTATAAATCTGAAGTGCCTTCCCATAAGGATGCTTCTTTCCAAGTTTGGTTAAAATCCATCCAAGAGTTTTTAAGAAGACAAAAATGTAAAAAGTTAACGCACAATACACGACAAGGGACAAAACACAAAAGCAATAGGTCACCATGACATTTGGAACAGTGGAAAATGAAGAAATTGCTTCATTTTACACATTTGTTTCCTGTGTTGTTTTTCTTAAGGGGTGTCAAAAAGCCTCATTTGTGTGAATGGGCTAAACTATAAGTTTAACAAGAGCCATGTCGGACATGGCCATCCCCGCTGTAAAAGCTTGATAGTAAACTGAAGCCAGTTAGATTCAGGCTTCTTGTGCACTGCATTTCTTCTCAATGAGTTCGCTAATAGCTATTATACAGTCTTTAAAACAACAAAGGGCAATAACTCCAAAATTATGCAAGTAAGAGTTGTGGTTCTTCTGCACTGCACTTCTCCTCAACGAGATCTATCCACCTATGAAGTTTCAAGTTAATAGCTATAATACAATCAGAGATATGCCCGGACAAAATCTTAGTCTTTAAAGCAACAAAGGGCAATAACTCCAAAATTATGAAAGCAAGAGTTGTGGCACTTCTTGCACTGCACTACACCTATGAAGTTTCAAGTTGATAGCAATTATACTTTCAGAGATATGCTTTGGACAAATTTAGTGACTGAAGGACGGAATGACGGAAGGATGGAAGACGGACAGAGACCATTCCTAAATCCCCTTTGCCGAACGGCAGGACATAACAAGAGAACCAGTGGCCCTGGCACACAACTGAGATAAGGCTCTTTTTTTCTTCAAGGCTTATACGAATTGGGTCTGGAGAAAACCTCCTTAACATTTAACTAAAATCAACAAGCCAAATTTGGTTTAAATTGGCCAAATAGTTTTGAAAGGGTTGTCTTCTTTACTTCTATTTAAGCCTAGTCACCCTGTGGCTCTAAATTTTTATCAATTTTGAAAGAGGTCTTTTTACTTTTTTTTCCAATTTTACTCTTGTTGTCATAGCAACCAGAGTTTTCAACTGATTAAATTCTTTGGTTGAAATCAGCCCAGTGGTTTGGGAGGAAATTTTGTTTTAAAAATCCTTCTTTATTTTCTATATTCACCCCCTCCCATGGGGCTCCACCCCTGGAGGCCTGAGGCTGGTGATATGAGCAATTCTGAAAGAGGTCAATGTACTGATGCTTCATGCAAAATATCAAGACTCGAGGCCCTCTGGGTTAGGAGGTGATAATTTCTTAAGTTTTGATAAAAATTCCAGTTTTTTTGCCATGTCAACCAGAGTTAGAAACAGATTACAATTCTTTAAGCAATTTTCATATGGCATTACCCAAGGAACATTCCTGTAAAATTTGGTTGAAACCCACCCAGCGGGTGTCATTTTAAGATTGTCGACACTCGACGGACAACGCATGCCCGTTGCTGGACACAGGACGATAAAAATACCTCAACATGAGCACTTCGTGCTCAGGTGAGCTAAAAATCTCACTTGTTACAATATCAGGAAACCCACCCAGCGGGTGTCATTTTAAGATTGTCGACACTCGACGGACTACACACGCCGGTTGCCGGACACAGGACGATCAAAATACCTCACCATGAGCACTTCGTGCTCAGGTGAGCTAAAAATCTCACTTGTTACAATATCAGGTTTAATTGACAGGTTAAGGATCTTGAAAATAAGTATGTCAAATAATGTACAAGCATCTGCATTTTCATTAAACCCATTCCAAATGGATCCGACTTTATAAGCATCTCAAGAAACATTGTGTGCAACAAGCAATTTCTTCAATTTCTATAATGTTTTCTAACCTATATTAAAGGCAAAGATTTTCTTAATTCAAGCAACTTGAAAATATAATCTCCAACTTTTTTTAATTTGCACCAGTCTAAGATTTTGTTGTATTATGTATTAATGGGTCAGTTTTAACTTGCTACAAGCAATTTCTTATATTGCCATCAATTTCTTTTATCCTAAAAGTCAAAGATTTTCTAAAATTTACCAACATGAGATTCTACCTGCGACTAATTTCAATTTCAACCAGTCTAAACTTGTGTTTTCTGGTAATGGGTTAACATATATAATCCACATTTCCCCTTGTTAGTAATAAGCTATTATCTTCCAAATCCAAGAGCATTAACCAGTAAGACAAAACTTACTTTCTACTACTTTCTATCATGCAGAATCATTTGGTTTGATCTCGTACTTTTCGTCAATAAGGGCCAATTTGTAGGAGGGCAATTTGTATTATTTTCTAGTTGCCTTATACTTTTGGAGTACAATTTGGTTATACTTATTAACCCATGTCATGCTTAACCCGGAATGTTCAAGTTTTATGTGCAGGCTGATCTTAGTCTATACCTCCTGCTTGTACTTTTCCTGTCATAGTTGTATATGAAGTTGATTTCTAAATTTTAAACAAATTCTATCAGTGCTTTCAGCCCTTTGATTAGACAGCAATTCAGTAAGGTTATTTATACAGAATGACAAAGGTTAAAACTGCGATAGGTAGATACAGAATATCATGGAGCTGAAGATAAATACTTTAAGACTATCAAAATCGTTTTTGTATATTCTTTTGTTTAAGAAAAATCACATTTGAACTCGTGACAGCCAATCCTTCTTTGCAATAAAGAACCTATGACCCCTGTCCTCATTCTACAAAAAGAATTGACCAATTATTATTCTAATTGCAATCTTATAAGTTTATAGAGTTGATAATAATTAATCATATTAATGATGATGATGATAATAACTATATTGTCAGAAGGTAACATTTCCATTTCACAATGAATGAAAGTGTCATTTTTTATCTCTCCCTCTCTCTCTCTCTCTCTCTCTCTCTCTCTCTCACACACACACACACATATATACTATTTCACTAGTATCCATCAATAAATGAACATCATCATTAATCACAAAAGTAGTACACACTATAATTTTACTGTTTTGGCTTCATGTATGAAAGTAGGAAATTTATATCATACTTCCATACTGACATATGAGATAGCATTTCCCTCAAAAGATGTTTTATATATAGAGGTGGTGACATCATAATAGGTAGGGACATTAAGTTGTATATAGAATTATAAGAAAGTGAAACAATGTACATTATGTGTTTTGTTGTAAGATTATTCAGAGATTTATATATTTTACAATCTTGTAGAGTAGAAAGATAATTTCACTTGATATCAGAATTAAATCATTTAAGGTGCATAAACAGAGATTTTGAATTTGTTCCAATGAAAGCCCCTAGTATAACCTAACCTTGCATTTTTCTGAAGCACATTGGTTTTTAGATGAATTCCATTAAGTATTCCTACCCCAAGCAGGACACAGTAATCAAAACACTGTAATTTATATGAGCTGTACAATGTTGTTTCATTTCTAGTGTAAGGAATAACAATGTTCTTTTGAGAAAGCAATACTACTGTTTATTCTAAAACAAGCTTGATCTATATGAACAGCCCAGGATAAATGTTTGTCTAACTTCACATCGATTTAACATTTGCTATGAAAATATTATTGATGCGTAAATTGAGCTTAGAAGACTTACTTTTATTTTTCGATCAAATAAGCATAAACTTGATTTTACCTGAATCTACAAGCATGCTGTTGTTTGTGCAAATTCACAATCAGGAATAGGATTTGATCTACTCAAAAGATTACTTTGAACTTATAGAGACTAATTTCTAGATTTGAACAGTGTTGATTCATCAGCATAAAGATTCAAATTTCTGTTTTTAGTAAATAGAAAGTTAATTTTGTTTAACGTAGATAACTATCAAACAGCAATCTAAATGGCAGTAATTGATTACAGAAACTACAAATTTTATAAAGAACATGAGAACTCATCAGTTTATAATGTTTCTTAAGAAATTTTCTACATGATTTATAAGTAGCCCGTCTGACTATCAATCTAGAGGTCCCGGGTTCTGACTATTTGTCTGTCACCAATGGGTCGATAATCATAGACCTATGTGGGACCCGGCTGGAGGCTAGGAAAGGATGTAATGGTAGTACTGGTGTGAGAAATACCAGGATTCCATTGTTAGGTGCCCCAGCTGCTGCAATATAACTGAAAGATTGTTGAAAGCAGCGTAAAACCCCATTCAAACAATAAAAAACAAGAGGCCCATGAGGGCCTGAGAAGCTCTACTGGTTATCAAGTTTTCCATTAAAGAAATCTAATATTTAAGGAAGTTAATGCTTAAAGAAGAATGCATAAAGAAAAAAAAGGGGCTTTATCCCCTTTATCATTTTAAGCAACAATCCACAAGGCCCCTTTTCCCATGTTTCATGACGGATCCACTCCATTTCCAAAAGAAAGTTACCTTATGACCCTACAATCATTCTGTGAATATTTCATCAGAATCTGACAATGATTGTGGACTCACATAAACAGGATTGTTTTGAATGAAAATCAATAAGGCCCCTTTCCTGTGTTTTCTGATGGATCAATTTCATTCCAAAAGGAACTTTCCTTACAACTTGACAATTGTCCTGTGAAATTTAAATGACAATTTGATAATGATTGTGATCTTCATCACATACACAAGAATGTTTTAAATGATAATCTGTAAGGCCCCTTTTCCTGTGTTTCGAATGCCACAACTATTCCATGTATCTTTGAAGAGAATCCAATAAAACTGTTGACTTTATTGTGTTAACAAAGATATTAAATTCAAGTTCTCATAAGGCCCCTTTTCCCGTGATATTTTATTGTTGGTTTTATCATTCTGTGAAAGTTAAAAGTGAATCCGATGAAATATTGGGAATTCATTATGTTTACTAGAATATTCAAAATAAAAAATCGTATGGCCCCTTTTAACATGATACTTAATGGATTGTACCCAGTTCTGAAAAGGACCATTTAAGTATTTGTACAATCATTCTGTGAAATTTTGAAGTGAATCCGTTGAAATCAAGGGACAACATTGTATTAACCAGAATATTTAAGAGAGTTTTTCATAAGGCCCCTTTTTATGTGACCCTTGCCATAGTCAGATCCACTGTCAAAATCAACCATTGGAATGATGGTACAATCAATCTGTGTAATCTGTGGAATTTATTGTGTTAATGAGTTTATAGTGAAATCTTCAGAGGGCCCCATTTCTCATGATACTTTACAGAACAAACCAAATTTCAAAAGGAACAATTCTAATGTAGGTACAATCATTTTTAAAAGTTAAAGAGAATCAATGAAAACAGTGGACTGAATTGTGTCAAGAATTTTTGTAATAAAATTTTCATAAGGCCCCTTTTTCCGTGAAACTTAACAAATAAGACCTAATGTACAAAGGAACAATCCCAATGATAGTTTGAAGAAAATGATAAAGACTGAGGACTTTATTGTAATAATGATGTTTTGTAATAAATTTTTTATAAGGTCCCTTTTCTTGTGTCACTTAACCAATCAGACCTAATTTACAAAGGAACAATACAAATGATGGTACAATCATTCTATTAAAGTTTGAAGAGATTCTGATAAAGACTGAGGGCATTGTTGTGTTTATGAGGATTTGGTAATAATTTTTCATACAGCCCCTTTTCCTATGATACTAGACAGATCAGGCCCAATTTGGAAAGAAACAATCCTTATGATGGTACAAACATTCTGTGAAAGTTTGAACAGAATCTGATGAAAACTGCAGACTTTATCTTGGTGTAAAATTTTTAAAATACTGATTATTGTACAATGATTCTGTGAAGGTTTGAGTAAAATCCAATGTAAGCTCTGGACTTGATTTCAAGGATTTTAGATAAAATTCTCAAAAGGCCCCTTTTCCCATGATACTAGACAGATCACGCCTAATTTGAAAAGAAAGAATCCTCATGATGGAATAATCATTCTGTGAAAGTTTTAACAGAATCTGATGAAAACTGTTGACTTTATTGTGGTACAATGATTTTAAAATTAAATTTCATAATGCTCCTTTTCCTGTGATACTTGACGGATCAGGTCTGATGCAAACATCAACAATCATTATTATTGTACAATTATTCTGTGAATGTTTGAAGAAAATGCGATGAAAGCTCTGGACTTGGTAACAAGGATTTATAAATGAAATTTTCATAAGGCCCCTTTTCCTGTGTTTCTTGACTGTTCAAACCCTATTATGAAAAGAATGATAGTTATGACCTTCCAATCATTCTGTGAAAGTTTCAACAAAATCTGATCAAAGCTGTGGGCTTCATTGTGTTAACAGGGTTTTATTAATTGAATTTTCATATAGCCCCTTTTCCCATGTTACTTGATGGATCTGAACCAATTCCAAAGGGAACTCTTCTTACAAAAGTATAATTATTCTGTTCGAAAATAAAGACAACCCCATCTCATCTGTGGACTTACAAGCATAAATTAAGATTTTTTTAATTGAATTTTCCTAAGGCCCCTTTTCTTATGTTTCTCAATGGATCAGACCCAATTTGAAAGGAACAATCCTTATGATGGTACAATCATTATGTGAAAGTTTGAAGTCAATCAGGTGAAATCTAGGGCCATTATGCGTTAACTAAGATTTTTTAATTAAATTTTCATAGGGCCCCTTTTCCCATGAAACTTGATGGATCAAACCTACTTCCGAAAGGAACAATCCATTTAATGTAATAATCATTCTGGGAATGTTTAAAGAGAATTTGTTGAAAACTATGGACTCTATTGTGTTTACGAGGACTTTTTCAATCCAGTTTTTATCGGGCTCCTTTTTCCCGTGGTCCTTTACTGATCATACCAAATTTTGAAAGGAACAATTCTTATTATGGTACAATCATTCTGTGAAAGTTTGAAGTCAATTAGATGAAAACTGTGGACTCTAGAGTGTTAACAAAGATCTTTGAATTAAATTTAAATAAGGCCCCTTTTCCTATGTTTCTTGAGGAATCATATCCGATTCCGAAAGGAACAATCCTTATGATGGTACAATCATTCTGTGAAAGTTTGAAGAGAATCCTTTGATAAATGTTGGCTCTAGTTTATTAATGTGAATATTTTTTATTAAAATTTTCATAAGGCCCCTTTTTCCTGTGTTTCTTTACGGATCATACCAAATTTCAAAGGATTTGTTTGTTTGTTTGTTTGAATGGGGTTTTACACCACTTTCAACAATCTTTCAGTTATATCGCGGCGGCTGGAGCACCTAACAATGGAATCCTGGTATTTCTCACACCAGTACTACCATTACATCCTTTCCTAGCCTCCAGCTGCTATCCCACATAGGTCTACGATTATCGACCCATTGGTGAGAGACAAATAGTCGGAAAGGATGAGTGCTGCCGTCTGGGATCAAACCCGGGACCTCGAGATTGACAGTCCGACGCGCTACCAACTGCGCTATGACGGCAGCCAAATTTCAAAGGAACAATCCTTAAGATAGTACAATTATTCTGTGAAAGTTTGAAGGGAATCCAATGAAAACTATTGACTCCACAGTGTTAAAGAGTATTTCTTACAAGATTTTTCGGTTAAATTTTCATAAGGCCCCTTTTCCCGTGTTTCCTGATGGATCTGACCAAATTCCCAATGGAACAATCCTTATGATAGTACAATCATTCTGTGAAAGTTTAAATACAATCTGATGAAAACTGTGGACTCTAGAGTGTTAACAAGGATTTTTTAAATTTTCATAAGATCCCTTTTCCTATGTTTCTTGACAGATCAGACCCATTTTCAAAAGGAACGATCCCTATGATAGTTCAATCATTCTGAAAAATTTGAAGAGAAACTGATGAAAACTGTGGACTTTATCGCATAAAGGAGGATTTTTAATGGAGTTTTTAATTGAATTTTCATAAGGCACCTTTTCCTGTGTTTCTTGATGGATCTGACCCAATTTCGAAAGGAACGATCCTTATGATGGTACAATCATTCTGTGAAAGTTTGAAGAGAATCTGATGAAAACTTTGGACTTTTTTGCGTAAACAAGGATTGTTTAATTAAAGTTTCATAAGGCCCCTTTTCCCGTGTTTCTTGACAGATCATACCCATTGTGGAAGGGAACGATCCTTATGTTGATACAATCATTCTGTGAAAGTTTAAATACAATCTGATGTAAACTCTGGACTCTAGAGTGTTAACGAGGATTTTTTTATTTAATTTTCATAAGGCCCCTATTCCCATGTTTCTAGACGGATCATACCCATTTTCGAAAGGAACGTTCCTTATGATGGTACAATCATTCTGAGAAAGTTTGAAGAGAATCGGATGAGAACTGTTGACTCTATCCTGTAAGGTATTTTTAATGGAATCTTTAATTAAATTTTCATAGGGCCCCTATTCCCATGTTTCTTTATGGATCATACCAAATTTCGAAAGGAACCATCCTTATGTTGGTACAATCATTCTGCGAAAGTTTGAAGAGAATCTGATGAGAACTGTGGACTCTATCACGTAAACGAGGATTTTTTAATTGAATTTTCATAAGGCCCCTTTTCCCGTGTTTCTTGACGGATCATACCCTTTTTCAAATGGAATGATCCTTATGATGGTACAATCACTCTGAGAAAGTTTAAATACAATCTGATGTAAACTCTGGACTCTAGAGTGTTAACGACAATTTTTAATTAAATTTTTCATAAGGCCCCTTCTCCCGTGTTTCTTGACAGATCTGACCCAATTTCAAAAGGAACGATCCTTATGATGGTACAATCATTCTGTAAAAGTTTGAAGGGAATCCGATCAAAACTGGACTTTATCGCGTAAACGAGGATTTTTAATTGAATTTCTAATTAAATTTTCATAAGGCCCCTTTTCCCATGTTTCTTGACGGATCAGACCCATTTTCGAGAGGAACAATCCTGATGATGGTACAATCGTTCTGTGAAAGTTTAAATACAATCTGATGTAAACTCTGGACTCTAGAGTGTTAACGAGGATTTTTAAATTAAATTTTTTATAAGGCCCCTTTTCCCGTGTTTCTTGACAGATCTGACCCAATTTCAAAAGGAACGATCCTTATGATGGTACAATCATTCTGTAAAAGTTTGAAGGGAATCCGATGAAAACTGTGGACTTTATTACATAAATAAGGAAAAGTACGACGGACAGATGACGGATGGACAGAAGGACGGACGGACGCCAGACGGGAAAAAGCCATCGCTATAGCTCTAGTGGCCTTCAGCCAGTAGAGCTAAAAACCAGGATTTATTAGCACTTCTGGCTGAAAGCCAGCAAGCCATTGTTATGATGTTGTGCCCGCCATGTGTTCCTCTTTGTGTGTCTGTGTTCTCAAGTACTCCAAGAAAGTACTTGACAGATTTCCTTAGGTTATCCTTCACCTTATTCCTTCAAAGAATTTGATCAGATAATAAGATTGATTTTATGGGTGGGGCTTATGCCATATCAGAAAACTTTGAAAACCTTTTTTTCAGAATCTAGTCAATTGATTTAGACTTAATTTCATAGGAATGATACATGTGTGACCCTTTATCAGATCCCTTAAACTAGCGATTGAGTGCCTGAATTCACTCCACCAGCCTGAATTTACTTATCATTCCTGAAAAATTGGTTGAAAACCATCCTGCAATTAGCACACTTGTTTTCTGGGGAGAAGATTTTTTAAAGTTTCACCTTATATGGAAATTCGCCCTGCTATTAAAGCCATGTTTTTCTAGAGCTGTAACAATACACTCGAATATCAGGTGAATCGAATATTTTTATACCGACGAATACGTATCGTATTCATCTGTCTGAGAACCGAATATTGGCCAGTACAAAGTGTTAAATATTTATCCAGGATGCCAAGTGCAAAAAATATCCAAGAGTTTATATCTATCCAACATATACAAGCTATAGCAGTAGTTTGAAGAAAGACATAAATCTTTAAAGCCGTCGCGGCTCCCATGGTCGATTGTCAGAGGGTTTCTCTGATGCAACTGAACACATATTCTAGATTCTAAATCAACAAATTTCTATTTCAATGGTGACAGCTATTTATTTGTTGTCTAAAAGTGGTATTTTGGGTAGTGAATGATAGATTAATTTCTAATAAAAAGGACTATCGATGCATGACTTTGACCGTCTGAGTCAGACTTCTGTTAATACTAACAATCTTAAATTATCATTTTAAGTCAGACTCATATCTACTAAACCTTTTAAATCAAGATTTTCAATTCAAATTATAGTATTTATGGCCTTATTTTTCTATCTTATTGACCATTTAGTGCAGATTCTCAAGAAATTGAATGACATAATCTCTCTGAGCAAAGACCATTGACTTCAATTATGCAACATATAAATTACCTCACTTTAAAAAATTAAAAGCTAAGCTATGGCTGCAAGTCCAATATACCTTGAATATTGTCTAAAAATTAAATATTTCCTCTTTTCGTTAATATCTGGTGACTACAATTTTCATATTAATTGATAAGTTTGTAACAGATAGAAGTTTTCAACATAATCTAAAATATAAAATTAAAAGTACGAAAACATGAAAGCCATAATAAAGAGACGAGAAATTTAAAATGATCCAACATCACACAATGACGAATCTTCAGCCTCTGTTAGGTTTAATTATGCCTGACACGATTGTTCGTAAATGATGATACAATAACATAGATCACTTATAATTGCCAAACAACTGTGTACAGGTACTCTTACTTAAGGATGGTTGAAATTAGGACCACCAATTAAGTTAATATAATTTTATACCGAAAAGCATATTACTGTAGGTGTTCCAAAGGGAAATGAAATCCAAGCTATTCTTCTATTTCTTTTCTTTTTACCTACTTTTCCCCACTATCCCCCCCCCCCCGAAAAAAGGTATCTGATTTCTGCCAAAGTATATTTTAAAAGTAGGCCTTAATCATTTACTTATCCAATCAGTAAGTCTGTTATTGATAGTATGATATAATGACCAGCATTTATTAAAGATAATCTCACTTTTCCATTCTTTAGCTCCCACTCGCACAAGATTTTGCTGTTGGCAATTGACAATTTGTTTTATTTTTGTTTTATGATTCATTATCAATAGGATCACAGATAGGCATAAGTTTATGTTTCCTTCTTTACTCAAAAGAAATATAGAAATAAATATGTTTGTTCCTAGAAAAAAGAAGTTGTATTCATGAAAAATACTCATATTCATGACCCTGTATCGTGATCCGTATTTGTATTCGTCACTTTCTGAGGAGAAAAATTTCAAAGCTTTCAACATATATTAAAATTAGCCCCGCCCATTAAGGCAATGTTTTTCATCCGATCAAAATTCTTTGGTGGAATCTGATAAAGGGTCACCCAAGGATCATTTCTGTGAAATTTGGTTTAATTTTGTTCAGTATATTCTGAGGAGAAGATCTTAAAAGGTTTCACAATATTTGGAAATTAGCACCGCAAATTTCAGCCATGTTTTTCATCCAATCAAAATTCTTTGACGGAATCTGATAAAGTGTCACCCAAGTATCATTCCTGGAAAATTTGGTTGAATTCTGTTCTGAGGTACTTTCTGAGGAGAAGATTTTTAAAGTAAAAGTTTATGGATGGACGGACGCACGACAGACACAACGCCATGACAATAGCTTGCTGGCTTTCAGCCAGACTGGAGCTGAAAACAAAATTTGTAAAGAAAAGGATTAAGTAGGTTATCATTTAGAAAAAGACAGGAAGGGGTATTTTTATTTATCTCCCTTTGACCATAGAATGTATTGGGAAATGGTTGCAAACAAAATTTCTACACTTGAAAAGTATTGAAGACATAATCAAGAGTAAAACATGTATATAAGTTTTTTAATAATTAATTCAAAGACTATGAATTAAATGGAAACAATTTCACACACTAAGCCAAACCGGTATAAAAAGAAAGGTTTTGAAAATAAGAGAACTATTCAAATAGCCGAGTTATTTGGACGGGCCCTTACATAAAGAATAAATTCGAGAATCAAGTAGTTCTTGCTCCGGATAAAGAGAGTGATGTCTATTTTGAAATGTATATTTCTTTTTTTGATTAATCAAATCCTATGTTGTAGGTACTCTTTGGAAGCTCAGAATAGGGGTCATCAAGACAATACCAAAGAGATCTTACAAGAATAGGAATAACAAAATTAGATTGGTATCACACTTTGTTAACCCATTCCCACTCAATCCCTCCTTTTTACGCCCCTCAAGGAAAAAGCTTTTGAAAACATTGTGGAAAATGAAGAAATTGCTTGGACCAAGCAATTTCTCTATTATCCACAATGTTTTCCATCAAAAAAGACGAAGAAATTTAAAATTCCATCAACTTGAAATTGTCGTCTGCAGCTCCTTTCAATTTGGAACGGTCTAAAATTCCACTGTGTTGGAATGGATTAATATAGATCTCAAAAGTCAGGTAAACCAACTACTAACACCCTTAACACCTTTACCATTAACCCTGATGGCTAAAATGTCGGCCAAACTGATTTTTGGTAAAATTTAAGTCAGCACTCAGCACAGTAAGATTGTTTAAAATAACTATCTAAGGGAGTTCAACATAGTTTACACTTATTATCATCAAATAAATCATAATACATTGCACCGAAAAGATATTGCTCTGAATAGCGGTTTCTTATCAAATGTTTTTTTGACAGTGCTCCAGATAGGATATGGGTATTTTCACTGAAGATGACCTTGTATTTACAGACCTTTTTATCCAAAATTTTGTATAGGATACAAAAAGTTTCTGTGAGAATGGATATTTTTTGGTACAACTCTATTCAATTATGCTGATTAAGCATTTGGGTGCATTCAAGAACAGCGAGGGATTTCCAGCCTCACTCTGATCTAATGTGTATCTGAGAAGACATCAAATTGTACCCATGGCAGCATTGAATCTCTTTGTTAAATTGCGCCTTGGAACCAGTGGTCCAGAATGAATTCATGGCAATGCCAACACAAACAAGATGTGTTTGTGAAACACCAATTGCCCCCTAAACAGGAATTCTTTAGAAACGGGTGATTTTTATTGTTTTTTTTTTCTTTGTTTTAGGGAAAAAGGTTAAAAATTTTTACCTTGACCTTGATGAAATGACCTTCCCCAGTTGCACCTTGTTGAGACCTATCTACATACCAAATATTAGCATTGTAACTTAATTAGGGTTGAAGTTATAGGAAAATGTTTAGTTGGCAGGTTAAGTTTTGCAGACAGAGAAGGACAGATAGACAGACAGACGAACACCGGTAAAACAATATGCCCCCACATCGATAGATAAATTTTGACGAGTTCTTTCATTTTTGTCAAAAAAACTTGGAAAATAGCAATGAGTGAAGTAGGAGACATTCTTTCATCTGTTGTTTGCGTCACTGATAAGGAAACTCTAAAACATGTTCATAGCTCAAGTTTAATCCATTTGAATACTGATTATCCTGTTCACATCTATTGCCAGGTGTAGTTTAAACCATGCATGATCATTTGATTGATTGAAGACTGCAAATGAATATCACAGCAAGTTTGAATATCAATCACTACTTTTAAACAACATTAGCAATTCTTAGTATTGGTAAGAAATGTATTTTTTCAACTTCATAACGAAGCCAGAAGTTGATGTATGATACGAAATTAGAATTCAAGGGGTCATTTTAATTATTAAGAACAAGAGGACCAGAATGGCCCTAAAATGGCTCACCTGACTTATTTATGATGATACAAACTAAATTCTTGAAAGAACACAGGCATGTTTGAACTTGAGCTGTGACATTGAGGAACATTCATGCCAAGTTTAGTTGAAATAGGCCAAATGGTTTCTAAGGAGAAGATGTTTACAGATTTCAAAGTCAAAAACTGCCACACCCTGTCATGCCCATATTTCGGGTTCAATCAAAATTCTGCAAACATGTTTTGAAAAGGGTCAACCAAGGAACATTCATGCAAAGTTTGGTTACTAAGGAGAAGATGTTTAAAGAATTGTTGATGCCTTTCGATGAACGATGCACGTGGTATGACGGACAAAATGTGATCACACAAGAGGGCCATTGGCTCTGGGGCGCTCACCTGAGATAAAGGCTCTTTTTCTTTCAACAGTCTAATTTCATGTTAAGGTTAGGATTATGAAACATGTGGGCCACAATTACATATAAAGTCTATGAACCTGGGGATCCAAAAGTCTAAAATTACAAATTCAAAGGCTTTAGTGCTGATTTGAAAGAAGGAAAAAACTTTTTCCATGGGTTATAATTTCAGAAATAAGAAAGAAGTCTGTGAACTGATGCTTCATGCCTATGCCCCCCCCCCCCCCAAGTCCGCCCCTGGAGACCTGAGGATCATGATTTTAGCTATTTTGTAAGAGATCAATATACTGATGCTTCATGCAAAATATCTAGGCTCTACGCCTTCTGGGTCAGGAGGAGAAGATTCTTAAAGATTATTTTAAAATTCACTTTTATTGCCATGGCAACCAGAGTTTTAAACAGATTTCAATTCTTTTAGCTAATTTTAAGGGGGACCACCTAAGGAACATTTCTGCAAAATTTGGTTCAAATTGGCCCAGTGGTTTGGGTGGAGTTGTCATTTAAAAAATCGTTCTTTATTTCTATATAAACATCCCCCCCCCCCCTGGAGCTCTGCCCCTGGGGACCCAAGGATCATGATTTTAGCTATTTTGAAAACGGTCAATAAACTGATGCTTCATGCAAAATATCAAGGCTCTACGCCTTCTGGGTCAGGAGGAGAAGATTTTTAAAGATTATTTTAAAATTTCACTTTTATTGCCATGGCAACCAGAGTTTTAGACAGATTTCAATTCTTTTAGCTAATTTTAAGGGGGACCACCTAAGGAACATTTCTGCAAAATTTGGTTCAAATTGGCCCAGTGGTTTGGGAGGAGATGTCATCTGAAAAATCGTTCTTTATTTCTATATAAACCCGCCCCCTGGGGCCTCGCCCCTGGGGACCCGAGGATCATAATTTCAGCTATTTTGAAAGAGGTCAATATACTGATGCTTCATGCAAAATATCAAGGCTCTACGCCTTCTGGGTCAGAAGGAGAAGACTTTTAAAGATTATTTTAAAATTTCACTTTTGTTGCCATGGCAACCAGAGTTTTTAACAGATTTCAATTCTTTTAGCTATTTTTGAAGGGGACCACCTAAGGAACATTTCTGCCAAATTTGGTTCAAATTGGCCTAGTGGTTTGGGAGGAGATGTTGTTTAAAGAAATTGTTGACGGACGACGCACGACACACGATGCACAACGGACAGACGCCGGACAAAAGGGGATCACAATAGCTGGTGAGCTAAAAGAAATACTCTGCTAAGAGTTATTTTCATAATGCATTTTATCCTTTGCTATAAAATCCCTTTTTTCATAGTTTCCTTGACAAACAATATCAATACAGCAAGCCCAATCAATAACAAGGTGCCAAATTGTCACAAGATATGCCCGTCACACTGCTTAATATTAACTGGGGGTTTGAATAGAACAGAGGTTATTTTAAATGAATTTTATTGGCAAACAAAGTATGAAAAACAAAAAAGGACAATAACTCAAAATAAACGCCAGGTAGAGTTATGGTTCTTGTACACTGCACACCCACTTGGTGAGCTCTATCAATCCATGAAGTTTCATGATTCTAGCTATTATACTTTTAGAGATATACTCCGGACAAGATTCAAGTATGAAAAAAAACAAAGGGCAATAACTCAAAAATAGGCTAGGTAAAGTTATGGTTTTTGTACACTGCACTCCCCCTTGGTGAGATCTATACACCCATGAAGTTTAATGATTCTAGCTATTATACTTAGAGAGATATACTCCGGACAAGATTCAAGTAGGAAAAACAACAAAGGGCAATAACTCAAAAAAAAAGGCCAGGTAGAGTTATGATTCTTGTGCACTGCACTCCCCCTTGGTGAGATCTATACACCTATGAAGTTTCATGATTCTAGCTATTAAATTTTTAGAGATATACTCCGGACAAGATTCAAGTATGAAAAACAACAAAGGGCAATAACTCAAACAAGAGGCCCATGAGGGCCTGAGACGCTCTACTGGTTATCAAGTTTTCCGTTAAAGAAATCTGATATTTAAGGAAGTTAATTGCTTAAAGAAGAATGCATAAAGAAAAAAAAAAAAAGGGCTTTATCCCCTTTATCATTTTAAGTAATAATCCTCAAGGCCCCTTTCCCATGTTTAATGACGGATCCACTCCATTTCCAAAAGAATATTACCTTATGACCCTACAATCACTCTTTGAATATTTCATCAGAATCTGACAATAATTGTGGACTTTATCACATAAACAGGAATGTTTTGAAGAAAATCAATAAGGGCCCTTTTCCTGTGTTTTCTGATGGATCAATTTCATTCCAAAAGGAACTTTCCTTACAACTCGACAAATGTCCTGTGAAATTTAAATGACAATTTGATAATGATTGTGATCTTCATCACATACACAAGAATGTTTTGAATGATAATCTGTAAGGCCCCTTTTCCTGTGTTTCGAATACCATAATTATTCCATGTATCTTTGAAGAGAATCCAATAAAACTGTTGACTTTATTGTGTTAACAAAGATGTTAAAGTTCTCATAAGGCCCCTTTTCCCGTGATATTTTACTGTTGGTTTTATCATTCTGTGAAAGTTAAAAGTGAATCCGATGAAATATTGGGAATTCATTATGTTTACTAGAATATTCAAAATAAAAAATCGTATGGCCCCTTTTAACATGATACTTGATGGATTGTACCCAGTTCTGAAAAGGACCATTTAAGTATTTGTACAATCATTCTGTGAAATTTTGAAGTGAATCCGGTGAAATAAAGGGACACCATTGTGTTAACCAGAATATTTAAGAAAGTTTTTCATAAGGCCCCTTTTTATGTGACCCTTGCCATAGTCAGATCCACTGTCAAAATCAACAATTGGAATGATGGTACAATCAATCTGTGTAATCTGTGGAATTTATTGTGTTAATGAGTTTACAGTGAAATCTTCATAGGGCCCCTTTTCTCATGATACTTTACAGAACAAACCAAATTTCAAAAGGAACAATTCTAATGAAGGTACAATCATTCTTTAAAAGTTAAAGAGAATCAATGAAAACAGTGGACTGAATTGCGTGAAGAATTTTTGTAACAAAATTTTCATGGGGCCCCTTTTTCCGTGAAACGTAACAAATCAGACCCAATGTACAAAGGAACAATCCTAATGATAGTTTGAAGAAAATGTTAAAGACTGAGGACTTTATTGTAATAATGATGTTTTTAATAAAATTTTTATAAGGTCCCTTTTCTTGTGTCACTTAACAAAGGAAAATCAAAGGAAAATGATGAGACAAAGGACCATAACTCCAAGGAGAATTAATTGAATGTAACCAAAGCATGTGCACATCTTTGCTTGATACTGAGTGTTTGTGTGAAATTTGAATCAAATGCAAGCACTAGTATAGGAGAAAATGAGCAGATAAGAAAAGCATATCAGCGCATGCGTGACATTTCCAACCATTATACATGTGCGCCAAGTAAAGACTCAGATCAGCCTGTGTTAACAGGCTTCATTGTGTTAACAGGGTTTTATTAATTGAATGTTCATATAGCCCCTTTTCCCATGTTACTTGATGGATCTGAACCAATTCCAAAGGGAACTCTTCTTACAAAAGTATAATTATTCTGTTCGAGTATAAAGACAACCCCATCTCATCTGTGGACTTACAAGCATTAATTAAGATTTTTTTAATTGAATTTTCCTAAGGCCCCTTTTCCTATGTTTCTCAATGGATCAGACCCAATTTGAAAGGAACATTTCCCATGCGAAAATATTACGCAGCTCTTGGTGAAAGCTGGATAAAAGCCGGCTTTTACCAAGCTTTTCTGCGTTTATATAGAAAATCAGCAGAAAAGCTGCGTATTTTCTAATAATCTGCAGAAAAGCTGCGTATTTTTTAAAAAACTGCAGAAAAGCTGCATATTTTAAAAAAAACTGCATTAATGCTGCGTATTTAGGTCTGGAGCTGTACAAAAGCTGCGTCTTTAATGAAAGAGCTGCAGAAAACCTGCGATTTTTTCTTTTCAAGCTGCGTATTCCCTTTGTAGATTCTCATTGACTCTCAATAATGAAATACGCAGCTTCCACCAAGCTGCGTATTTGTTTAAAGTAAATTCTGACATGATGAAAATTAAATATACAGCTATAACGCAGCTTTCTCAAAGCTGGGTATTTGTTTTTATCAAATATTGCATTATACATTATATCTTAGCCAATTACCAGACGGCAAAATTTTAGACTAGTCCAAATTGAAAGAAGTTGCAGACGACAATTTAAAGTTTGAATTATTATAGATTTTTTTATCTTTCTGAGTAGAAAACATAGTGGGAAATGAAGAAATTGCTTGTCACAAGCAATTTCTCCATTTTTCACAATGTTTTCCAAATTGTTTTCTTACGGGGCGTCAAAAGTTGTCACTGAGTGGGAATGGGTTAAATTGGGATCAAAGGTAAATTTCTATTCATTAAACTTAACCTTTGATTAACACTCCTCAAGAAAAAAACTTTGAAAATATTGTGGAAAATGAAGAAATTGCTTATAGGAAGCACTTTCTTCATCATCATCAAAGTTTTCTCTAATTTCATTAACTTAAAATTGTCATCAAAGTTTTCTCTAATTTCATTTACTTAAAATTGTCATCTATAACTTGTTAGAACAGTCTAAAATTTTGTCATCTGGTAATAAATTAAGCAATTCATCCATCCATCCATTCAATCAACATATCAGTCTTTCAAACCATCCACCAATCAATTAACCTATTTATCAACTCATCAATCCTTTGATTTGTCATATTAACAATATATGTCTCAATATATTTATCTGTCTCTCTATCATCCCCTGAATAATTCCATTAATCAACCAATCCATCAATCAAATCATTCTCAAAACCTACAATTAATCAATCTATCCATTAATCAGTCAATCAAATCATCTATCTTAGAATCTTTCCATCCATCCATTGATCTATCTATCCATCCATCCATCAATCCATTCATTCATCTATCTATCTATCCAAATTTCCACAAGTATCTACTCTATCTCTCTATCTATCTATTCACTCATCCATCCATTAATCCATCCGTCCATCCATGCATCCATGCATCCAACCATCTATCTATCCAACCATAAATCTATCTATCTATCTATCCATCCATCCATCCATCCATCCATCCATCTATCTATCAATCTATCTATCTATCCATTCATCTATCTATATCTCTTATCTATCTTTCCACCAATATCTATCTTTCCACCAATATCTATGTATCTATCTATCTATCTATCTTTCTTTCTATCTGTCTGTCTGTCTGTCTATCAATTCATCCATCCATCCATCCATCCAACTTTTCATCAATATATATCTTTCTATCTATCCATCAATCCATCCAACTTTTCACCAATGTCTATCTATCTATCTATCTATCTATCTATCTATCTATCTATCTATCTATCTATCTATCTATCTATCAATCTATCAATCTGTCTATTTTTTTTATCTATCTATCTATCCATCTATCTTTCCATCTATCTATCTATCTATCTATCTATCTATTCTCTATCTATCTATCTATCATTCTATCTCTCTAGCTATCTATCAATCTATTCATCAGTCTATCCATCATCTATCAATCTTATATATGTATCTCTTTGTCTCTAAAACCTTTCTGAGTAGATATGAATGGCATTTCGAACTAAAATGAAATTAATTTTTGATTCTGGTTAAAAAGAGATTACTAGATAATCTGAAATATTATTTCTTCCACAAATTTACAAATCACAAATTTAAGAGAAAATTTGGACAATAAAAAACTATCTATAACTAATTATCAAAAATTTACTTTTGATTAAGAAAGGATTATGGTAAAGGGTTTAGCTAGTTGGCAATTCTATAATCCCTCTGGGGGTATAATACAAAATGGGGACTTGGTTTAATTAACCAATCAGACTTTTAACTTCCCACAAGCCCCAAAAAATTATTTTAAAAAAATGATTGAAATTGACAAAACTTTTCAAATGGATATTAAATGAAAGAAAATCATCAGTAAATTGAATTATGTAAAAAAAAAATAGACAGAAATAATATTAGGATTTCTGTTGTTGCTGTTGTTAAAAGAGGCTGGATGTTTGCATTATTGGTGTATGGCAGCCATTTTGAACTTTTAGCACAACATGAAAATGTTGACAGATAAGACATCTCAAAGGTAATTCTTGTTTCTTTTCTTTATCAAACATTACAAGTATTTCATTTAATCACTGTATTTCAATAAAAGATATGTATTATGTAATTGGGGGAGATTTCAGTTAAGTTATGTAAGTCAATTAAGTTGTGTAAGTGATTGTCTGGTCCAATACACAAACACTGGTTTTAACCCATTCCAACTCAAGCCCTCCTTTTTACGCCCCACAAGAAAAAAGCTTTGGAAAACATTGTGGACAATGAAGAAATTGCTTGTAACAAGCAATTTCTTCATTATCCACAATGTTTCCTATCCCAAAAGACGAAAAAAATTGAAATTCCATCAACTTGAAATTGTTGTCTGCAGCTTCTTTCAATTTGGACCAGTCTAAAATTTTCTTGTGTTGGAATGGGTTAAATGGTGTGAACAACTTGATAACCAGTTATACTGTAAAAAGGTGTTTAATTTCTTAGTAGTTTTTTTTATTTAATCGTGATTTTTTATTATTATTTACTTTTCTGTTGCAAGGGAAACTGGTGTAAAGCCTCACTTTGGCATATTATTGTATAATTATTTTCTCAAGGGGGATTTGTTAATATCAAAAAAGTAAATAATTTCAACTTAAGGTAAATGATGTCTTGATTTCAGGTGCTAAATGCTAAGTAGAAGTGTGATTGTATATTGCCAGCTGATGGAATGTGGTTAAAGCTGAAGAGTTACTCCACCCTTCACTCACTAAAGGAATAATCTGAACTGAAACTTCTGAAATGATAGAACTTAAACAGTAAGTTGCTTTGTTGATTTTTTTAGAATAAAAGTTGTATGCTTATGTTCAAGTAAAAGGTATACAAATAAAAATTTGCTAGCTATGATGAACATTTTTGAATGTGTGTGCAATTGGTACAATGCAAAAATACATGAAAAATTTAATAGGAAAAATATGACATAAGAGAGAAGTTGATTGATTGAATGGGGTTTAATGCCACTTTACACAGTATTTCAGTCATATCGCAGCCGTTGGAGCACCTAACAATGGATTCCTGGTATTTCTCACACCAGAACTGCCACTACATTCTTTCCTAGCCTCCAGCTGCTATCCCACTTAGGTTTATGATTATCCACCCATTGATGAGAGACAAATGTTGGAAAGAATATGTGCAGCCGCCGGGGATCGAACCCACAACATGGGCTATTGACTGCGCTAAGACAGCAAACGATATAAGAGAGGGACAAACTGTCCTAGAATTATGATTATAAAAAGAAAGTTTTTGAAATTTCTTTTTGATTTTGTTTAGATGATATATTCAGAAACAACTGACATTAACAAATTCTTTTTGTTCCCCCCCCCCCCCTCAAGAGGATAACATGATAAAGGGTCGAAAGACTCTTATTTCCATCGTGGTCCTAACTCATACAAGATCTTATCATGCACATATAGAGAGAGGCAATGGATTCTAACCAATGCTACCCACTTTTACAGCTAGGTGGACTGGGGCTCTGTCTGTAAAGTGTCCTGCCCGAATACACTACCCGCCTCCGGTGGGGCTCGAACCTGCAACCACCAGATTACCAGTTGACCACGCTAACCTCCCGGCCAACTAACCAGGCAACTAGCCATCTTTATTAACCACAATGCTTTATCTCAAAAACAAAAAAATATCAAACTTTCACTAAACATGAATGTAATCTATAACATCTTCCAATTTGGACCAGTTTAAAATTTTGGTGTTTGGTTTGGGTCAAGAGGTTTAGGCTTTAACCATTAACCCCACAAGAAAATTTAGACTGGTCCAAATTGAAAGGAGTTGCAGAGGACATTTTAATGTTTGTGAAATTTTAGATTTTTTCAAATTTCTGGTAGAAAACATTGTGTAAAAGAGAGAAATTACTTGTAATAAGCAATTTCTTCATTTAACACAATATTTTCTCAGTTGCTTTGTCCTGAGGAGCGTCCAAAAGCGTCACTGTGTCGGAATGGGTTCATTAAAGCCATTTTTCAAGTCTATCCAGATAAACTCCTATCATGTCTGTGTTGGTAATTAATTAATATCAAACATCAATTATACCCCTGCTTCAAAGAAGAGGGGGGTTATACTGGTTTACCTTTGTCCATCCTTCCATCTGTCTGCCCGTGTCCAATAGATTTTGTCACATTTTCAGACATAAGGTGGTATAATGGTATATTTTCATCACATTTTTCTCAGCAACTGTTGAAAGCATCAACTTGAAACTTGATGTGAATGTTCAGATGGTGCTTACCAATTATAGGTCTGCACAATATCACATGTTTAAAGATTCAGTTTATTTTTCGGAAATTTATTGGGATAGCGGTATATTTTTATTGTTTATTGTATTTCAGGTCATAGTGTGGCGGCTTGATTATGTAACCAAGGATTCCTGGTATTTCTCACACCAGTACTACAACTACATCCTTTCTGAGCATCAGCTATCCCACTTAGGTTTACGATTATCCATCCTTTTGCAGGTGACACATATTTGCTGCAACCCGCAATTTAACCCAGGACCTCATGATTGAGTCTTATGGGCTATCAACTGTGCTATAGCTGTGGCCTTGTCAGATGCAAAAAATAGACAGTGATATTTGTTTCATAATTTTAGGTATTGATTTGAAACTTAGAATATATGTTTTGTTAAAATATCAATTTATAGCATTAAAGCCATATCTTCCCTCAAAACACACTATTAACCCTTGTCATGCTGTATAAACTACCTTACTGAATTGCTGTAAAATCAAAGGGCTGAAATCACTGATAGAACTTGTTGGTGAAAAATCAATATTTCTTTTAAAAATCAATTTCAAAAACAAATCTGGCAGAAAAAAAATGAGCAGGAGGTGTACACCAAGATAAGACTGCACTTACATGCAGGCTGATCATGGTCTACACCTCCTGTCAAAAACGGAATATTCCGGGTTCAGCATGACAAGGGTTAAATTAATTGAAAAATAATATACACCAGGCTTAAAAGCATAAATGAATATGACAATTGAAATTATAAGATCAACATAATTCTACGCAGTAAGCCTACAATTCATGAAAGAAGTTACAATATCTTAAAATGTGACCCACCAAAATTTAAGGTTTGTTTACAATAAAATATGACTTCAGTGATGACGTTTTATCTTTTGCTAGTCATTCAAACGACTAGCTGGATCATGAAGATTAACAAAATCATCTATAAAGTTCATTCATCAGCGCCTGCGCATATAACAGTCGATGCCGAAGATTAGCGAAGATTTCTGGTGAAGTGTCTGGTGCATTCGTCTCGATTTCAAAATGTAAACAAACACTAATTGAAATCGACAAGAAAAACACAAAATACTCTTTCTAGAGAACATCACTTAAAACCTGCTTTTGCATATTGATATTTAGAAAGCTTGTGTTTGCTTTAGTGATAAAATAAGCGATAGATTATTTCAACTATTTTTTTCTTCCTTGGAGAGCAGATATGGCTCTAAGTAGGATAATTCTGAACTCATGTTTAGCTCTGCTATTTGTTTAGTTGTGATGCTGGGCAATAACAGTTTAGAAATCTTGAGTAAAAAGATGCATAATACTTTCAATCTCAAAAGAGCAATCTATACTATCAAGAGAGGCAACTCTAAATGCATAATATCTATTTTGATTTATTGATTAATTATTTAGGGTTTTACATCCCCTGAACAAATGAGATCACATGAAGACAGGGCCTCCATAAGGTAAAGTCTGATCAGAATATCTGCAGAAGGTGCAATCCATTATTTTTTAAGATATTTTGTGAAACTTGGTGTATATGTTTACTATTATCTGAGAAGTTCATGCCATTAATGGAGGTAACACTAAGAAATTTTGTAAAAAATATGTCCCCTTTTCAATTAAGAATATTATCAGATGAGCCTGGCACCCACACATGAGGCTTTCGCTCAAATTAATAAGTAGATATACTGACAAAATCAATATTGAATATAATCCAATAATTGATAATTGAAAGTATCAATTGCATTAATATTTGGAGTTTCAGAGAAATGTTTTTGTTATATTGTAGTTACTGGTGACCTAATCACAGCTCCTTGTGGATTCTCCCGCTAGAACAATCAAAACATTACTTCAAAGCCATCAGCAGCTCATCCCTATTAAACTGGCAGCTTAGTGTGAGACAAATGAAGCCAGCCACATTGATATTTATCAAATGTAGGAGAGAGTGTTTGTTGAGCCTGGATTGGAAATAACAACCCAAGGATAGAGAGCACAGGGTGTTACAGAATGATCAAACTGATACAATCCACTAAAAACTTTACAGGCTTAATGTTGTTTCTTAAATATTTTGTGTTTTTTTTTAACTAAAATTGTGATTTCAATAAGTGCTTCTTAACCCATTCCCACACAATGATGCTTTTAGAAGCACCCAATAAAAAACAATTCGGAAAACATTGTGGAAAATCAAGGAATTGCTTGCAACAAGCAATTACTTCATTTTTCACAATGTTTTCTACACAGAAAGTTTAAAAAATCTTAAATTTCAAAGACATCAAATTGTTGTCTGCAACTCTTTTGAATTTGGACCTGTCAAAAATTTTGATTCGTCATCATATATTCACCATATATTGTAGCTCCTGTTAATTAAATGATTGCTTTTCCAATTGTTTTATGCTGTTTAATTGCTGTATCAACACAGCTGTTGTAATAAGATTTTAACCCTAGTCCTACTGTGTATTTATCTTTTTCCATTATATTTTAAAACTTTGACATAATTTGATCAATGTTGGGTTTAAAGATTTTCTCAACACTATGACAGCAAGCAGGTAGTGTAAGCTAAGATCAGATTCATTTGTGCAGTCTGATCTTAGTCAACACACTTGCCAAAGCCCGCATTAAAGCAGCAATATTCCAGGATCAACATGACAAGAGTTAAAATAATCTTTTTGCATTCTAGAAATTTGCAGCTTATTGGCAGCTTAACTGCAGCTTCCTCAAAACCCAGCTCCCTGTTATCATAAAACGCAGCTCTGCACTTTTAAAACTCAGCCCTGCATTTTGATGCGCAGCTCTGCGTATAAAAAACGCAGCTACCATATATTTACGCAGCTCTGCGTTTTTCATCCATCAAGCTGGATAAAAGCTGCATAAAAGCCGGCTAAAAGCCGGCGGTATTGGCACCTGCGTAAAAGCTGCGTTTACGCAGCTTATATGCAGGTTTTGGAAAAATAAAGGCAATTTTTTGTAAAGTCTGAATTTTCTGCGTTAAAGCTGCGTAAATGCAGCTTTAACGCAGCTTTAACGCAGAAAATGTGCAGCTTTTGTGATTATTTGAGATAAAATTCCATGTAAGCTGCATTTACGCAGCTCTGGGTAAAAGCTAGCTATTACGCAGGTGCCAATACCGCCGGCTAAAAGCCGGCTTTTAAGCAGCGTAAAAGCCGGCTTTTAGCTGGATATTTTTCGTATGGGAATCCTTCTGATGGTACAATCATTATGTGAAAGTTTGAAGTCAATCAGGTGAAATCTAGGGCCATTATGTGTTAACTAAGATTTTTTTATTAAATTTTCATAGGGCCCCTTTTCCCATGAAACTTGATGGATCAAACCTACTTCCGAAGAAACAATCCATTATTGTTATAATCATTCTGGGAATGTTTGAAGAGAATTTGTTGAAAACTATGGACTCTATTGTGTTTAAGAGGACTTTTTCAATCCAGTTTTTATCGGGCCCCTTTTTCCCGTGGTCCTTGACTGAGCATACCAAATTTGAAAGGAACAGTTCTTATGATGGTACAATCATTCTGTGAAAGTTTGAAGTCAATCAGATGAAAACTGTGGACTCTAGAGTGTTAACAAAAATCTTTGAATAAATTTTAATAAGGCGCCTTTTCCTATGTTTCTTGAGGAATCATATCCGATTCCGAAAGGAACAATCCTTATGATGGTACAATCATTCTGTGAAAGTTTGAGGAGAATCCATTGAAAATTGTTGGCTCTAGAGTGTTAAAGAGTATTTCTTAGAAGATTTTTCAATTAAATTTTCATAAGGCCCCTATTCCTGTGTTTCCTGATGGATCTGACCAAAATCCCAAAGGAACAATCCTTATGATGGTACAATCATTCCGTGAAAGTTTGAATTGAATCTGATGTTAACTCTGGACTCTAGAGTGATAACGAGGATTTTTTAATTAAATTTTCACAAGGCCCCTTTTCCCGTGTTTCTAGACGGATCCTACCCATTTTCGAAAGGAACGATCCTTATGATGGTACAATCATTCTGAGAAAGTTTGAAGAGAATCCCATGAAAACTGTGGACTCTATAGCGTAAACGAGGATTTTTAATTGAATTTTTAATTAAATTTTCATAAGGCCCCTTTTCCCATGTTTCTTGACGGATCATACCAAATTTCGAAAGGCACAATCCTTATATTGGTACAATCATTCTGTGAAAGTTTAAATACAATCTGATGAAAACTATGGATTCTATCGCGTAAACGAGGATTTTTTAATTAAATTTTCATAAGGCCCCTTTTCCCGTGTTTCTTGACGGATCATACCCATTTTCGAAAGGAACGATCCTTATGATGGTACAATCATTCTGAGAAAGTTTGACGAGAATGGGTTGAAAACTGTGGACTCTATCGCGTAAACGAGGATTTTTTATTGAATTTTAATTAAACTTTCATATAGGCCCCTTTTCCCGTGTTTCTTGAGGGATCATACCAAATTTCGAAAGGAACAATCCTTATGATGGTACAATCATTCTGTGAAAGTTTGAAGAGAATCTGATGAAAACTGTGGACTCTATCGCGTAAACGAGGATTTTTTAATTAAGTTTTAATTAGGCCCCTTTTCCCGTGTTTCTTTACGGATCATACCCATTTTCGAAAGGAACAATCCTTATGATGGTACGATCATTCTGTGAAAGTTTGAAGGGAATCCGATGAAAACTGTGGACTCTATTGCGTAAACAAGGATTTTTTAATTAAGTTTTAATTAGGCCCCTTTCCCGTGTTTCTCTACGGATCATACCCATTTTCGAAAGGAACAATCCTTATGATGGTACGATCATTCTGTGAAAGTTTGAAGGGAATCCGATGAAAACTGTGGACTCTATTGCGTAAACAAGGAAAAGTTGGACGGACGACGGACGGACGCAAGCACGGATGCTGGGCGGGAAAAAGCCATCGCTATAGCTCGTGTGGCCTCTGGCCAGTAGAGCTTAAAATAGGCCAGGTAGAGTTATGGTTATTGAGCACTGCACTCAGTATTGATAAGAAGAATATAACTGCCAATTTTAAAGTCAATCGGACTTACGGTGACAGAGTTATGCTCCGGACAAAGAAGTGGACACCGCCGAAACTGGACACCTGGACGCCTGTACGCCTAGGGTGATCCCATAATACGTTCGTCTTCGACCAGTGTATAAAAACTTGTTCAAATAGAATGGAGTTGTGGAAAACATGTCAAACTTAATGGTAGCTAAATATATGATGAGCAATGGAAAATAACAGAAATTTTGTGTTTTCTGCCAAGTTATTGCTCTGATTTTGAGATGCAGTGGACAAGAAACAAAGCCTTCTTTTAAATGCTGTCAGGATACTGACTGTAATCTAGGAATCAGCATAATCAGCATGATTTGCTCTTTGCTACTAGGAACTTGAAAGACTTACCTTGCTTGTGAATTGATTAGTTTCTTGCAGAACTATTTAAAAATGTCAGCTCATTTATGAAACAAGAGGGCCACTGGCCCTAAAGAGCTCAGTCAATGTCTGCAGATCTCAAGAGGATAATTTGGCCAAACAAGAGGACCATGATGGTCCTAAATCGCTCACCTGAGGCATCTGCAAATTACAGTACTTTTTAGTATAAAAAAGACACAACTTGAGCAAAATAAATAAAACAAATATAAGATTTTGGGCTTTGTACAAAACAATCCAGTAATGCTTTACAATAAGAATGAATTCCTTTGGCTTTATAGTTTAATCCATTACCAAACTATCCAAGAATTTGTCACCCTCAGGTTTGAAAAAAAACATAGTGAGAAAGGGAGTGACTATTTTTCCATTTCTCACAGTGTTTTCTACCTGAAATTCTTTGTATTTAGATTTCAATCAAACTCTTATTACTGTCTGCAACTGCAATGGGTGTAATTTTAGCAACCTTGGTAGAGAACAATCTGGATGTACTATAAATTAAAATATGAGTGCATTACAACTTATACATGAGGAGTGGAAGATATTTGAACATGCTCTTATTGAGCGTTTTTCATATCTTTAGATGCCTTGGGAAGGGCCATGTTTGTCCAAAGGATATAAACATGGTAGATAACAATAATGTTATCCTATGTTTTTAATGTAAATGCTCTAGAACCTAAATTTAAGAAGAATTCTTTCAATGCGATTTACGCAATTTTCGACCCCAGGAGCAGAGACATTTTTTATCCTAAGAGTATATTTTCCTGTTACATGGTACACAATTATTTAGTCATCCTACATACCAAATATGTATGCCCATCACCTTATATTTCAGAAGTTGCTCTAATTGGGTGTTTTCCAAAAATCTTTACCTCTGGGGCAGTGCCATGTTTTATCCTAGGGCTAAGATTTTAGCTAACATGGTAGAGAACCATCTGGATATGCTATATACAAAATATGAATGCCTTAGACTTTGTAGATTGGGAGGAAAAGACTATTGAACATGGTCTAATTGAGCATTTTTACAAACTTTGGACACCCAGGGAAGGGGTGTTTATTAACCTACAGGCATAATTTAATCAAACCTGATAGATAACAGCCAGGCTATGCTACACTCAAAATATAAATGAAGAATTTATTTTTTTTAGCATTCTCAAATTTCCCAATTTTGGACCCCTAGTACAGGGCCGTTTTTGACCCGAGGAAGACAACATTTGGTGATATAGTACAAAACCAACTAGTTATGCTACATACCAAATATGAATATCCTAGACCTTATAGTTTAAGAGGAGAAGTCTTTTGAAATTGCTCTAATTAAGCATTTTTCCAAACCTCGGACCTCAGGGGCGGGCCATTTTTGACCCCAGAGATTGAATATTTTAAAACTTGGTAGAGAACCATATGATTAAGTTTTCTGTAAAATATAAATGCCTTTGGCCTTGTAGTCTGTGGAAAAAAAGACAACAAAGATTTTCAAAAATTTCCCATTTTCATATGCCACGGTTACAAGAGTTTTTAACAGAATGAAATTCTTTTAACAACTTTTGAAGAGCTTCACCCAAGGAACATCCCTGCAATGTTTCAGCTTGATTGGCCTACTGGTTTAGGAGGAGAACATTTTTAAAGATTTTTAAAGATTTACTAAAGATTCCCATTTCTAAATGCCGCGGCAACCAGAGTTTTAGACGGAATGAAATTCTTTTAACAACTTGAGTAGAACTTCACCCAAGGAACATCCCTGCAAAGTTTCAGCTTGATTGGCCTACTGGTTTAGGAGGAGAAGATTTTAAAGATTTTTAAAGATTTACTTAAGATTCCCTTTTTTCAAATGCCGCGGCAACCAGAGTTATTGACAGAATGAAATTTTTTTAACAACTTTTTTAAAACCTCTCCCAAGGAACATCCCTGCAAAGTTTCAGCGTGATTGGCCAGGTGGTTTAGGAGGAGAAGATTTTTAAAGAAATTGTGGACAGACGGACGGACGGACAACGACCGATCACAATATATAACCTTGCACTTTGTGCTAAGGTGAGCTAAAAAGTGATCCATCACCATAATTTTCGAAGAAATCAAGACCAAACATTCTTACGAGTTTCAAGCTATTTGTGTAGGAAAAGTAGCATGTACATTACAAAAGAGATTTCTTTAGATTAGACCCTAGCTTTTGACCCCAAGTGACTGAGTTTAAATTGAAAAAAACATTCTGACCAAATATCAAAGTGTTTCAGCCAAAAATGAGGACTCCCGAGTCCAAAGAAGGTATTTCTTACATCTGACCGAGTGACCTATATTCAAACTTCAATTAAAGACAAAAATCTGGCCTCTAGAATGAAAATTGATTGATTGATTGAATGGGTTTAACGACATCCCATGATTGAAGATTAGGAGTTTGAAACGCTACCAACTGCACTATGACAGTGGCTCTAGAATGAAACAAGGTGGCAAATTGTCACAAGATACGCCATCACTGTTGGGTGTTGACTGGGGAAGGGGATTGAAATTTAAGTCTAAATTCAAGAAAAGGTAACAATTCACAATGATCACTTATGGTTCTGGTGTTTTTTCTTGTTATCATGAGGTTTTGAAAACCATAGGCTGTTACACTATAAGAGATTTGACAAAAAAGATATTTTCCATCATGATATCTATCCACCCATATAATTTCAGAATTATGCTCCAGAAAATATCCAATTATGATGAACAACAAAGGGAAATAACTCAAAAAATAGGCAAGGTAGAGTTACTGTTCTTGTGCAGTGCACTTCCCCTTGATAATATTTACATACACATAAAGTTTCATGATCATAGCTATTATACTTCAGACCAGGGCTCCGGAAATCCGATAAATAGCCGGTCTGGACCGAAATTTGACTTGCCAGACCGATTGGAATCTCAAAAAATACACAAAAATCGGTCCGAAATTTTCATCAAATTTCACGTCCACCATGTATAAAAATCCACTTGAAACCTAAATAAAGGGTTTCACACGTTACCTGCAGATTAAGAGATAAACAAAAGTGCCAAAAATCGATAATTAGTTTACCCGCCGGCCAGTCTAATACCCATCCGCACGTGGAACTAATTTGCAGTTTAACGCTTGACAAAACTTCGGGTATCGAGTTTTTTAAACCACTTGCAATGGAGAATCGGTCTCACTTACACACGTTCGAAGAAATGGACATCTTATAATGCGTCGACTTAAATTGCCGTTACTCGTGAAATTAAATTCTTTTACTTTAACATGGGATGCGTATATAAATCGAGACATGAACAGGCTCCAGTTGCCGTTCGTTCAAAGTCGGAATAGCTCAGCACAAGGCTTTTATGAAATTAATTTATCACGAGTAAGCGCGTGAGACTGGGTTTGAAATTTATATGAAAAAGTCACGTTAATATATGTTTTATAGTTTTTCGTTCACGGTAAGAAACATAGCCGATAGAATTAAAGCAATAAATGGAAATCCGCAGAATACAGATAATTTAAATATCTCTAGTTCCGTCAATAAAATTAAATCTTACTTCAGGAGTGGAAAACGTCCGAATTATAAATCGGAAATCAACTACAATAAATCAATGACCGAGATTTGTGCACAAATTCAACTCAAGGAAAATACTGTAACACGTGGGCGACCCACTCGAGTTTGTCTCGTCGGTCTTTTTGATGTACGTCACGGCTCTGTGATCCCATGGGGTAGAATGGACTGACCCGACATTTTTATGACGTCAGCTGTGTTTTTCCATCAACAGACGCTCGTGTTGAGAGAAAATCGACATGACTGTTAAATTAACAGAACTTTGGATAACTAGCTTATGAAAATGAAGAAGTATATCTTTCCTATAATTAAATCGGCGGTACTCTGTAAACTCGGAAATTTTAATAATGTAATTTATTTGTCTCTAATTTTACAACATATTGGAATTTCATGGACTGCCGTACATTACCGGAATTGCAATTTATACTCAGCCGAATTTTCATAAACAAAATGAAAGTAGGATCTGTCAGTTGTTTTCATCTATCTTCTACTCGTTGAAGATTATAATCATCTTCGGGACATTTGAAAAAGAAGGAAACTACTGAATGAATGATGAACCCTTTTGCGTACGGGAAAGGTTAAAAAAGGCGGGGGTATTCGTTTTTGTCGGCGTACGGGGGGGGGGGGGTCGGTTTTGCCGGCGGGGGGGGGGGCAATGCCCCGGACCGATTTAGATTTCCAAATTTCCGGAGCCCTGCTTCAGACATATGCACCAAACAAAATCAAAGTATGAAAAACAACAAAGGGGAATAACTAAAAATATAGGCAAGGTGAAGTTATGGTTTCTAATGCACTGCACTTCCCCTTGATGACATCTACCCAACCATATAGTTTCATGATCATAGCTATTATTCTTTTAGAGGTATACACCTAACAAAATCAAAGTATGAAAAACAACAAAAGGGAAAAATTAAAAAAAAGTAGGCAGGATAGAGTTAAGGTTTCTTTTGCACTGCACTTCCCCTTGATGAAAATTACTTCCCATAAAGTTTAATGATCATAGCTTTTATACTTTCAGAGATATACTCCAGACAAAATCCAAGTATGAAAAACAAAAAAGGGGAATCACTCAAAAAATATACTAGGTAGAGTTACTGTTCTTGTGCACTGCACTTCCCCTTGATGATATCTATCCATCCATAAAGTTTCATGATCGGAGCTATTATACTTTCAGACATAATATTGCTCCGGACAAATCCAAGTATGAAAAAGAACAAAGGGGAATAACTCAACAAGAGGACGATGATGGTCCTAAATTGCTCCCCTGAGTATGATGGTTCATGGATTTATGATATATACAAACTAGCAAAGCCCTCTGTCTAATTATTTTTGAGAAGATGTTTAGGGATTTTCTCTTTTAATCCTAGGTATTTTAATGAACCCACCATCAAACCCTAATTTCCTGAATAAGGCATTGCTTTGAAGTATAGACAACAATACATACCAAATATAAAAGCTCTAGGCCTAATGGTTTTGGAGAAGAAAGTTTTCAAAGATATCATTCTTTATTCCTATAAAAAATTAGGGATCGCACAGAAAAGGCTAATTTTCAGAATACAGTAATTCTTTGAAGTAATTTGGTAGAGGGTCAATAGCTGATGATACATACCAAATATAAAAGCTAAGGCCTAATAGTTTGGGAGAAGAAGACTTTAAAAGATTTCCTTCTTTATTCCTTTGTAAAAACAGGGATCACACAGAAAAGGGCTAATTGTCAGAATACAGTTATTTTTTAGCTAGCAAAGCGTCAGCTTTGATAGCTTAAGTTAACAGACAAAAAATTGAGGTCTTCTCAAAGTTCAATGAGTGCAAACCGCCACTGGAGGCTTAACCACTAAATTCATTTAATGTCTACGCAATAAAAAGTAGTTCTTCAAAAGCGTGCTATAAAACCCATTCCCACTCAATCCCGTCTTTAAAGAATCCAACGAAAAAGCTTTGGAAACATTGTTGACATTGAAGAAATTGCTTAACAGTGTTTTCTACCCTACAAAAGACATCAAGATTACATAAGAAAACCATGCTTTGATAGCTTACAGTTCTTTCAGTACTTTGATTTAAGTATATTGGAAGAGGGTCAATAGATGATGATATGTACCAAATATCAAAGCTCAAAGCCCTATGGTTTGGGAGAAGAAGATTTTCAAAGATTTCCTGCTTTATTCCGTTGCAAAATCAGGGATCACACAGAAAAGGACTAATTTTCAGAATATGGTAATTCTTTGAAGTATTTTGGTAGATGGTCAATAGGTGATGATACATACTAAAAGTCAAAGCTCAAGGCCTTGTAGTTTAGAAGGACAAGATTTTTTAAGGTTTCCTTTGTAAAACCAGGGATCGCACAGAAAAGGGTTAATTTTAAGAGTACAGTAATTCTTTTATGTATTTCGGTAGAGGGTAAATAGGTGATGATACATACCAAATATCAAAGCTCTTGGCCTTATGGTTTAGGAGGACAAGATTTTTTTAAGATTTCCTTTGTAAAATCTATGATCGCACAGAAAAGGATTAATTTTCAAAATACGGTAATTCTTTAAAGTATTTTGGTAGAGGGTCAATAGGTGATAATACATACTTAATACCAAAGCTCTAGGCCTTATGATTTAGGAGGAGAAGATTTTTTAAGATTCCCTTTGTAAAACCGGGGATCGCACAGAAAAGAGTTAATTTTCAAAATACGGTAATTCTTTGAAGTAATTTGGTAGAGGGTAAATAGGTGATGATACATACCAAATATCAAAGCTCTTGGCCTTATGGTTTAGTAGGACAAGATTTTTAAAGATTTTCTTTGTGAAATCTGGGATTGCACAGAAAAAGGTTAATTTTAAGAGTACAGTAATTCTTTGAAGTATTTTGGTAGAGGGTCAATAGGTGATGATATGAACCAAAAACCAAAGCTCTAGGCCTTATGGTTTAGAAGGAGAAATTTTTTTAAGAAATGTTTACGGACGGACAGATGGACAGATGGAAAATTACTGATCACAATAGCTCACCTTGAGCACGTTTTGCTCTGGTGAGCTCAAAAAAGACAAAGAAAAGTTACAGTTCTTGACCACTGCAGTTCCCCTTGACAATATCTATCCACCCATCGAGTGTCATGATTGTAGCTATTATACTTTCAGAGATACGCTCCGTACAAAATCCTAGTATGAAAAACAACAAAGGGGAATAACTCAAGAAATAGGTTAGGTAGAGTTATTGTTCTTGTGCACTGCATTTCCCTTGATGATAGATATCAACCCATAAAGTTTCATGATCATAGCTATTATACTTTCAGCGATATGCTCTAGATAAAATCTAAGTATGAAAAACAACAAAGGGGAATAACTCAAAAAATAAGCTAGGTAGAGTTACAGTTCTTGTTCACTGTACTCTTTATTTGTGAGAGGAATATAACTGCCAAGTTTCAAGTCAATTGGTCTTAATAAGGTGACAGAGTTATGCTCCGGACAAAGAAATTAACGCCGCCCAGAAATTGGACAGCGGACATAGGACACCATGGGTGATCCCATAATATGTTATGTCTTTGACGAGCATAAAAAAGGTATTTCTAAGATTTAATCTATTGACCTAGTTTTTTACCGGATGTAACAAAAATTCAAACTTGGTCAAGAGACAATGGAGACAATCATTCTGATTAAGTTAGCTCAAATGGCTAGAGCACTGGATTTTTACTTTCAAGGTTGAAGATTTGATCCTCGTGCTGACCAACAGCAACAGGAATTCTATACTACATATAAAGACAAGTAAAGATTTCATAGCTGCAATCTTTTAATTTATTTTGGATGTAATATTATTACATGTATATTAATGGTAACAAAAGAAGCTTGACCTTTTTGTCCATTCATTTCGCTACCTCAATATTGATACTGACACAAATTTACAGGTACTCATTCATCTTAAATTTGATCGGTACAGATGCTTGTGAAAATTATCAGGAGCACTGATTGACAATGTTCTAAGATCTCAATAAATTTGTCTCAATGAAACGAGACATTGTGTTTGCTACCTTTTCGTTAACTTATGACATGACTTTTAGTTATCCACAGTAATATAGCCTGAGGCCTGTCAGGAAAGCTTGCTCAAAGACATGAATAGGTCAAAAAAGGAATTAAAATCTTTGTAAATCAGTTCTTCTTTGGACACAAGTCTTCAATCTTATTTAACTCAGATAAAAGAACAAAATATCTCACCAGTTGAAGTAATGTAGCTGCTGCAAGAACGCCAATGACTTGAACAGGTTTCATGAATATGTCATCTTTATACAAGGACCCAAAGGCTATCTTAAGACCTGAAAGGACAAACCTAGGACTAAGAATGAATAAGAATACATGAATTCTTGTTTTTCTAGATTATGTTAATCCATTTCCAGACAAAATTTTGGACTGGTCTAAATTGTAAGTAGCTGCAGACGACAGTTTAAAGTTAATGAATTTTAGATTTTTCAACCTTCTCGGTACAAAACATTGTTTAAAATGAAGAAATTGCTTGTCACAGTTTTTTCAAGGCGTTTTTCTTGAGGGGCGCCAAAAAGTGTAACTGAGCTGGAATGGTTTAATAGCCACATGAAACTTCTGATAATATAGTATTGGCAATAAACCAGGAATATTTATCAAATTTCATCAGACAAAAGGTCAAATGAAATATCAAAATCTTCCTTCAATAAGGGAGATTCAAGTTCAATGTTTCCAATTGATGTGAAAATTAAGATTCAATTAATGATAAGCCTATGAACTTTTAAAATAATCCTAAGTAAGCAAGGGTGCCATAGTCATAACATACACCATCACATTAATTGATATGCGGCCTAGAGTGGCTAAAACATGGTAATATGCACAAGGTAAGGTGACTATTATTACAAATTATTATAAATTTCATGCAAATTTATCTAGAGGTTGAGGAGAAGTTGTTTAACCCATTACCAGACGGCAAAATTTTAGACTGGCCCAAATTGGAAGAAGTTGCAGACAACAATTTAAAGTTTATGAAATATTGGATATTTTTAACTTTCTGTGTAGAAAACATTGTAGAAAATGAAGAAATTGCTTGTAACAAGCAATTTCTTCATTTTCCACAATGTTTTCAAAAGCTTTTTTTCTTGGAGTGTCTAAAAGCGTCAATGAGTGGGGATGGGTTAAACAAAGAAACTTTGCAATAAAACCTCTTTATCCTTAACACAGCATAACATGGCACAATCTTGACAATATTTAAGGAAGTTAATTGTTTAACTCGTTCCAACACAATGACAATTTTACCCAGTGTTTAAAAATTTAGAATTTCATTAACTTGTTGTCTGCAACTCCTCTCAAGTTTGACAAGTCTAAAATTTGTGCCTTCTGGTAATGGGTCACAAAGGAATTCATGAAATGAAAATAGCAAATTTGACTTTATCCCCTTTAGTATTTTGAGGCCCCTTTTCCTGTGTTTCTTGACTGATTCACTCCATTTCCAAAAAGAAGTTTCCTTATGACCCTACGATCATCCTGTGAAATTTTCAACAGAATCGGTTAATAATCAGGTAAACGAAAAATGTTATGACTGTACATCAATAAGGCCCTTTTCCTGTGGTTTCAGATGGATCCACTTCTTTTGGAAAGGAACTTTCCATACAACCCTACAATTGTCCTTTGAAATTTTAAAGACAATCTTATAATAATTGTAGATTTCATTGCATAAACGAGACTGTTTTGAGTGATAAATTGTAAGTCTGACCTTTTCCTGTGTTTCCCATGCCACTATTATTCGGTGAATTCGAAATGTAGACTTAATTATGTTAACGGAGATCTTTGAAATTGTATTATTATAACAACCCTTTTCCCATGATACTTTACAGATCAGAAAGAATTTGTAAAGGAACAATCCTAACTAGGACTTGTCAGAGTATGTAACTTGATACCCACGCAAGTGCTTTCAGTGTAATGAGAGCTTTAACAATACAAGGACACAGCTACTGACTTTGCTTTTCAAGAAAGGAGGAGGAGTTTGCGACACAAAATGGGTAGTATATTAGCTGTATATGTCTACAAAGCATAAAGAATGTCCAACTATAAGGGGAGATATTTCTTGAACCAGGGGAAATTAAGACTTCAAAATTGCGTCTTGCAAAACTTCAGCATGTGGTTATTCTTTGGATAAAGTTTCAATGGTATTAAAGCAAAACTGAAGGAGGAGATCGCGACACTAAATTGGTAGTATAATTAGCTGTATATGACAACAAAGCATAAATAATGTCTAAGTTCAAGGGGAGATAATTCTTGAGCCAGGCAGAATTAGACTTCAAAAATTACGTCTTTGAAAACTTCAACATGTGGATAATCTTTAAATAAAGTTTCAATGGCATTGAAGCAAAACTGATGGAGGAGTTTGTGACACAAAATTGGTAGTATTTTGGACACAGACGGACTCATGAACAGACAGGCTGATTCCAGTATAGCCCTGAAAACATTCGTTTTGCGGGAGTATAATAATGGTACAATCATTCTGTGAATGTTTGAAGAGAATCTCATGAAAACTTTTGACTTTATTGTGGTACAAGGATTTTAAAATGAAATTTATGTAAGGCTATTTTTCCTGTGATACTCATAAGGAACAATTCTCATATCAACATCAATGATACTAACGACAGTACAATCAATATATGAAAGTTTTAAGAGACTCAGAGGAAAGCTGCTAACAAGTTGTTTTTAATTAAATCTTCTTAAGGCCCCTTTTGCCGTGATACTTGACAGATCAGACCCACTTTCAAAAGGAATGGTCCTTATGATGGTACAATCATTCTATGAAAGTTTGAAAAAGAACCTGATGAAAACTGTGTACTGTAGAGTATTAAGGAGGATTTTAAAATAGAAATTCATGAGGCCCCTACTCCAGTCATACTTGAAGGACAAGACTCACTTTTGAAAGGAACAGTCCTGATGATAATACAATCATTCTATGAAAGTTTGCCAAAGAAATTAATTAAAACCATGGCCTGTAGAGTGTTAACAAGTATCTTTTAATTTACCTTTTTCTCATGTTTCTTGATAGATTAGTCCAAATTTTAAAGGAACAATCTTTATGAGGGTAAAATCATTCCATGAAAGATAAAAGTGAATCAGATGAAAATAGTAGATCATAGAGTGTTATAACAAGGATTTTTTTTAAAATTTTCATATGGTCCCTTTTCCTGTTTCTTGATGGATAGGACCCATTTTCAAAAGGAACAATCCTTTTGATGGTACAATTATTCTGTGAAAGTTTTGAGAGAATCTAATGAAAACTTTGGACTATAGAGTGATTACAAGGAAAAGTAAACAGATGGTTGGACTACTTGATGGGCAGATGGATGCTAGGACGCCAGACTGGAAACAGGCCATTGCTCCAACTCTTCTGGCCTTGGGCTATTAGAACTAAAAATGCTTATTTAATCTATAACATTTCCAAAATTTTCACATGTTGCCAACAGAGCTTTTCCATTGCAAGATCAGATTTTCTTTAAACTTTTGTGGTGCATACCATATTATAATCTGACAAAATATTGTCATATGAAAATTCTCAATTATAGCTGTAATGCTTAGTAAAAGTGGTTGGGGTAATTTATCACAAATTAGGGTTTGAAACCCTAATTTGTCAGCCTTTTAAAACTAATATATAACCTAAATCAAATGTACTTAAACAAGCATTCTGAAGTATTGCATAGCAATACCAAGTCCTCTTCTGGCTTTATACATATATGTGGTAAATTCAAAAAAATTCCACGCAGAAAAAATAAGTTCATTTCAACCTCTACTAACTATACTGAGGGAAAAAAGTTTAGCAATTTCATACGTTACAGCCAATTTCTCCAGTGTCTAGCTTTGGATTCAAACCATATTTTCACACATCGATCTTTTATGTGATAGCCACAGTATTTAAAAAAATCAGATGATTTCAAGGTCATATGTGTTTGTTGTACAGCGTCAAATATGGTAGGGGTATCTTGTGTGTCCACGGTTTGCGCCATTAACGGCATCACAGCTCTCTCATGCTGGAAATGAGCCTACGATTAATGGCCATAGGGATACAACCCCATTCTTGACGCAGAACACGTTCCAGGTCTCTAATGTTATTAACGTCATTCCTGTCTCTTACTCTCCTACCCAGATGGTCCCAAAGGTGTTCGATCGGAGACAGATCCGGTGATTTGGCTGGCCAATCCAACACATCAACATTATTAGTCTGTAAAAGGTCCAACATGTTCCGAGCACATGTGGGCGGGCATTATCTTGCTGAAAAATGGTAGCAAGCCCTTGACGCAAGAACGACAATACCACTGGCTGGACAATTTTGGTGCAGTATGGAACTGCATTTAAGTTTCGCTGAATAGCTATCAAGTCAGTCTTGCCACGGTATGATATACCACCCCAGACCATGACGACCATCATACCGACAGCCAACATACCAATGGCTATGTTCCATCTGTCTAAGTTAAGCCCTGGGCGACGTCCCATTTGAATTTTTTTAAACAGGCTGATGTGCTTCTAAAACGATAAAATCAACTTGAAATAAGCCGGTGCGCTTCTAAAACAGAGCAAAAGCCGCTTGAAATAGGCTGGTGTACTTCTTAAACACGTTGAAAACAGCTTGAAATAGGCTGGTTTGCTTCAAAACGAGGTATCTGTTGGGATCCATTCTTTCGCCATCATGCCTCCAAACACGTACCCTGCCATCCGCAAACATCAAATTAAAACGGGATTAGTCTGTGAATAAGACCTGATTCCACATTCGTCCTGGCCATTGACGGTGTACCCTTGTCCAATTCAATCTTGCATGTCTGTGTGCACGTGTCAAAGGAATGCCAATGTAAGGTCGACATGCGCGAAAACATGCCAAACGAAGTCTGTTTCTTACAGTACGAGCATAGACCCGTGTTCCCGTTGCATTTCGGACCAAACCGGCTATACGAGTGCTATTGAGGAAGCGATTATAATAATAATAATAATAAAGTCTTTATTTAAGGAGGCAACACAGTTGGTTTGAACCAGTCTTCACTGTGGGCCTCTACAGCCGTAGAACAAGTCAAGATGTAATTGTCCTCACGTTGGGTAGTCTTACGTGGCCTGCCTGAATATGGCCTGTCTTTGACGGTGACTTATTGTCGATACTTTGTTCAGAGTCTTTGAATGGAACTTTGGCTCACGTCAAAATGTAGAGCCACCTCTTTTACCATCATACCGACAGCCAGCATACCAATGGCTATGTTCCATAGGTCTAAGTTAAGCCCTGGGCGACGTCCCATTTGAATTTTTTTGAAACAGGCTGATGTGCTTATAAAATGATAAAATCAACTTGAAATAAGCCGGTGCGCTTCTAAAACAGAGCAAAAGCCGCTTGAAATAGGCTGGTGTGCTTCTTAAACACGTTGAAAACAGATTGAAATAGGCTGGTTTGCTTCAAAAAGAGGTAAAAACAGCTTGAAACAGGCTTGTGTGCTTCAAAATATAGTAAAAACAGCTAGAAACAGGCTGTTGTGCTGTTAAAACACGATGAAACAGCTTGAAGTAGGCTGGTGTGCTTCAAAACACAGTAAAAACAGCTTGAAGTAGGCTGGTGTGCTTCAAAATGTGGTAAAAACAGCTTGAAACAGGCTGATGTGGTTCTAAAACACGGTAAAAGCAGCTTGAAATAGGCTGGCATGCTCCAATATATGGTAAAAACAGCTTGAAACAGGGTGTTGTGCTTCTATATCATGGTAAAAGCTGTTTGAAATAGGCTGGTGTGCTTCTAAATCATGGTAAAAGCTGCTTGAAATAGGCTTGTGTGCTTCTAAATCATGGTAAAAACAGCTTGAAACAGGTTGTGATTTGGTCTCTTTAAATTGAATTGACTTTGTTGGAACACTTTTTTTAATTATGTATTTAGGAAAGCAATTCTGGAAGATAAGTTTGAAATGGTAACAAACTTAAGGCATTATTTTCACAATATGCCAGTATCAGAGATTAATACTTGGGGAAATATGAATAGATATATATTATTCACATTAGTAATAGAAAGTGTACGACTTGATAAAACTTAAACTATGAAAATCCATCAAGTTCATGAAAAAGTCCATTACTCCGAAAGAGGTTAGAAGGTAGATCCACGAGACAATGTGTCAGTAACCCCAGGTGTTCGACAACTCATTGGTCTAAAAGGAGACATTTTTATGCGGGATACTTAGATCTTACCCCTTTTCTCTATGGATGGAAATATATACATAGATGTAAAACTAAATTGAATTAAATATAAATGCCAACAACAATGATAACAAAACATCTAGTAATATCCCCAATTCAACCACTGTTTACATTTCTTTGACCCCACCTAAAGCGTTATAGTTGAGTTGCAGTGTATGTTGAAATAGGAAAATAAGATAGGAAACATTGAGTAAAGGGGAAACCATATTTTACAAGCCATTTCTCCTTTTCATGCAAAGTATCCCATAGACATATTTCTAAGGACATTAGAATGGGTTAAAATTGTCATATGCCTTTCCTTTGAATTTAGACCAATTAAGAATTTTGTCATTCGGGTAAGAGGCTAAAAACTAATGATGAATCTTCCTTTCAAAACAAATAATGAAGCTCATTATTCAACAAGAGGACTATGATGGTCCTAAATCGCTCCCCTGAGTACGATGGTTCATGGCTTAATGATATATACGAAATAGCAAAGCCCTCTATCTAATTTTTTTGGAGAAGTTGTTTAAGGATTTACTCTTTTAATCCTAGGTATATTGATGATCCCACCATATAGCACTAATTTCCTGAATATGGTAATGCTTTGAAGTATAGACATCAATAGTTCTAGAGAACAATTTCAAACTTTTCAATTTTTTTACATAAGTCAAGTAGAGTTATGTAAATTCATTATGTAAAATTTCCACTGTAAACCATATATGGTCATAACTCACCACAATAATAGCCATGTTTTTCAACCAATCAAAATTATATGAAAGAATCTGACAAACAGTCATCTGGTTATCATTTTCGTGAAATTTGGAACAGGTTTCAGAGAAATTTACAAAGTTTTCAGTATATACCATCAGACATGCCATATTTCAATCATTTCCTGGACATTGGACTAAAATTTCCAGGATTTACTGCATTTTTCCAGGACGCACCTGCCTTCCATCCCCCCATCCCCCTGTGTACCCAGTCATAACAATAACAACAACAAAAACGCCCATTCACTTGGGAGCACACACACACGCAGGCACACACATGAACAAGATTTTCCCCACCTATCGAAAAAAAATGAAATTAAAGAGCTTTAGTGAATTTGATTATAGTTGTAACTTATTTTTTCATAAACTACTTATCCAATTATTTTTTTTTAAGATCGGTGGTTTTAACTTAAACAGAAAAAGATCTCAGTCATAGAAGTTTTCTTTTAACACCAGCATCTGTTGATGGAAAAACACAGCTGACATCACAAAAATGTCCTGCCAGTCCATTCTACTATACAGGAGTGCAGGGTCGTGACGTACATCAAAGGGACTGATGAGACAGTCTTGAGAGGGTCGCTCAAGTGTTTCACTATTTTCAAAAAGAAGAATTTTTGCACAAATCTCAGTCATTTGTCAATTGTAGACTATTTGCGATTTATTGTTTGGAACTCTAACCTGGATTCATTTTTCATCCATGAAGTAAGATTTTCTGTTTTGTTCTTTCTTTGCTCGTTCTAAATGATAGAACTAATGATAAATTTAAAGCAGTCATATTCATTTATTTGCTATTATAGATCAAATTATTGTTGTAAGGATTTCCACTGATTATTTGAATTCTTTCTGTTTCGGAACTTAGCGTGAATGAAAAACTGTTAGAAAATTACAAACATGTTTTAACGTCGTAGTTTTTTTTTATATATACGCTTTTCAAGCCAGGTTTCAAATCAGGCTTATGAATTATTAATTTTAAAATTGACCCGAAAATAGAAGTACATGAGGACTAAAGTGCATCCTAAAGACATGAACATCGATCCTCAGGAATCTTCTGTATTCAAAGAAAAAATAATAAATCACTGCTGCACCTAAAAATTACCGTAACTATAACTGAAATAAGCCATAATTACAATATTTTGGTATCCAAACGACCGTGTATAAACCTGATAAGGAACACGCACCGTTAACAGTCTAATATCACTATAGGTGTGAAAGTCGTTGCAACCAATAATAGATAATAACATCGTTTATGGCACTAATACCATAACTTTACCTGACAAACACCCTTTATCGCCGAAAATTTATTGATTTCTTTTCTCGAATTCTCGGGACATCTTTAAAGAATGCAGGAAGCCGGGACAGACTTCGAAATTCCAGTACTGTCCAGCAATATCCAGGATAAATGGCATGTCTGATACCTTATATAGAAATTAACCCTGCCCATTAAAGCCATATTGTTCATCCAATCGAAATTCTTTTTTATAATCTAATAAAGGGTCACCCAAGGATCGATCCGGTCAAATTCAGTTGAAATCAACCTACTTGTTTCTGAGAGGAAGAATTTCAAAGATTTTACCATATATGGAAAAAGCCCAGCCCATTAAACAATGATTTTCATCCAATCAAATATTCTTTGAAGGAATTGAATAGAGGTTCACCATAAGATCATTTCTGTGACATTTCCTTGAGTTCCATCCACTGGTTTCTGAGAAGAAGAATTTCAAAGATTTTACCATATATGGAAATTGCTCCGCCCATTAAAGCCATGTTTTTCATCTAATCAAATATTCTTTGAACAAATCTGATAGAGGTTCACCATAGGATCATTTCTGTGAAATTAGATTGAAATCTATCCACTAGGTTCTAAGAATTTTTTTTTTAAAGCTTTCATCATATATGGAAATTAGCCCCGCACATGAAAATTCTTTGAAGGAATCTGATGAAGGTTCACTCAAGGATCATTTCTATGAAATTTGGTTGAATCCCACCCATTGGTTTCTGTGAAGAAGATTTTCAAAGCTTTCACCATATATGGAAATTAGCCCTGACCAATAAAGCCATGTTTTTCAACCATTCGAAATTCTTTGAAAAAATCTGATAAAGGTTCACCAAAAGATCATTTCTGTGAAATTTGGTTGAAATCCATCCACCAATTTCTGAGAAGAAGTTTTTCAAAGCATAATGGAAATTAGCCCCACCTATTAAAACCATGTTTTTCATCTGATCAAAATTCTTTGAATGAATCTGATAGAGGGTCACCCAAGGATCATTTCCGTGAAATTTGGTTGAAATCTGTTCAGTACTTTCTGAGGAGAAGATTTTCAAAGTAAATGTTTACAGACGGACAACAATGATGGATGATTGAGCTAAAAATCAGGGATCACTCAGAAAAGGGTTAATTTTCAGAATACAGTTATTCTTTGAAGTATTTTGGTAGAGGGTCAATGGCTGATGATGACATGTGTACCAAATATCAAAGCTCTAGGCCTTATGGTTAAGGTGGAGAAGATTTTTAAATAATTGTTTACGGAGGAACAGACGGACAGACAGATGCTGGACAATTACCGTTCACAATAGCTCACCTATTTAGGTTTAGATAATTTATTGATATGACAGTAAAGAATTTAGATGAAGTTCAAGGTGACATTTTCTAGATGGGTTACTAACCTCAGTTGTTCAATGATTCATTGGTCTTAGACATATTTGAAAGTGAAACTAGACATTCTTGCATCTTAAACTTTTTTGGTTATAATGCCCTTTGTTGTATTAAAGTTACCCGTTGCAAATTTAATCCAGTTTTGTACACATGCAGCTGGTCGGTGTTAAATCCCCCAATTCGTAAATGACTAGGTTCAGATAAAATTCTTTGTTATTTTATTATTATCCTATTTTTAACGATGGTAAGAAACTAAACCAAGTCCATTACCGCAAAAGCGGTTCTAAGGCCAATTCATGTGACATTTTCTCAACAAACAAGTACCTCCAGGTGTTAACAACTTGTTGGTCTCCAAGAAGACGTTGCTATGTGGAATACCTAAGATTTTAACCCTTCTCTCTAAGAATGCAGTGTTCTGCCAAGGATTTTCAGAAGAGGGAACAATTGTCCCCTCAGCCCTAAATTTTTGGAGACATTTTCTGAATGAAAGAGACACCTCCATTTCACTTCAATACTTAACATCAAAGCATAATTTCAACTTCAGGTACAGTCATAGACCTTGATATACATAAATTTGAGAGCAGCATAGTTTAGTTCTTTTATCATTTAATGCTTGGGTGAATTATAAGATATTTAGCTACTTTGGGCTTTTGTGTGTGTGTGGTGTTTTGACCAATCCAAGTTTGACAGTCATAAAATGTCGTATCATACTGTAACCAGGCGTAATCCCAAAGCCAACTTCACTGAAACTTTCTTTTGTTTCATTTGTGACTAATATATCTGTAACATCTTTCTAACACTTTACAAGTAGACAGTACTTAAGACTGGTCTAAGCTGAAACATGACAAGAAAGTATTGCAGGTACAGTAAAACCTCGGTAGTTCGTAGCGCAAGGGACCGGGGAAATTTATACGAATTAAGCGTAGTACGAACAAAACGGAGGGCAAGAGGTCGGCTGTTTGAGATACACGGAATCTGCCATGGTCTTGTTCTGTCCCCAATTTAGGAATTGATTCTAAATTGGTTATTTTTCTAAACAAGACCCGCAGATATTAATTGAGGAAAACATAGATTAAGAATTACTCATCTTGTATTTTTTATGCTTTTATTTTTGTGTTAATTTTTGGCATTTTTTAAACACAGTGCTTGTATCAAATAGTCGACTCCATCAGAGTCATTTCCCTTTACAATTCATTGGATCAAATCACTCTGGGTATTCTATCATCAAATCATAAAATTAAGGACCGACGATTGTGAAGAAAGCAGCCGCAGAATAAAATAACGAGGTTACAATTTCTAAATGACCAATAACACTGATACTAATGGAGGATGTCAATTTAAAGTAAATTACGAGAATCTTTATTCGATTAATTACCCACCTTATAACCAAACAGCCCCTTTTAACTAAAGGTACATGATAACACAATATTTGTCATGTAGATTAGCAGGTGTGAAAATCAAGGTAAGTGGTGATTAATGACAATTAGTTTATCACACCTACGAATTAAACATTGGAATTTCTGCTATAATCATACTTTCGGGACTTGAAATGGCCTACGAACTACGAACCACTGACGTTCGAATTAGACAGAGTTTTCTGACAAAGCTAAAGAAGGAAAAAGATCGGGACCGCGTAAAGTATACGAACGAACACATACCTACGAACCAGTGACGTTCGAATTAACGAGGTTCTACTGTATAAAGTTTAGCTCCATCAAGGTTGTACCAGCCTTTCAAAAGTATCAAGAGAAGGGTCTGAGTGATCTATCATAGCTTGTAATTGCAAGACAGGAAAAGGCCAGAATAAAATCAAACTATAATTGTTTTAAATCTCTGTAAATTATTTTAAATCATTACAAACAGAGATTTTGTAATTCTGTTATATTTGTGTAAAAGTTTGTCTCTATAATAACCATTGACAATGATTAATTTGGACAAAAACGGTCACGGTATGTCATGTCCAGATATTGGCACATTTACAACTACAAACTTCTTTTAACAACAAAATATAATCTTTCATAACTTATCGTAGTACAGAATAGTTAGATATCAATTATTTCTTACTGTGAATATAAATCATTCCTTGTTTTGTTGGTTAATTGAATCCAGTAAAAGTGTCAATAGATAGCTTTATAAAAATGTTTTACGCAATGTTTTTTGTCAAATAAAAATCTCAGAAAAAGTAGGTCTGATTGGCAGACCTATTCTTCGAATCCACATTCCTTTCAAGTTTATCTAAAATAATTCTTTTCTGATTTTTGGGAGAAATGATTTTTTATTGTTTAGGATGGGTTTGTTTTACGTCCAAAGTATGAAAAACAAGAGGCCCAGTGGGCCTTAACGGTCACCTGAGTAAAAGAGCACCAAGACAAGTGATTTTGTTTGAAAGAATTAGAAAAAGGTTTGGTTGAAATCCCCTCAGTAGTTCTTGAGAAGAAGATGAAAATATTTAAAAGTTACCAAAAATGACCCCCTTTTGGTCCCCATTTTAGGCAGCCCTGACCTCCAGCCTTTTAATTTTCACGAATCTGTATAATCAGTACCCAATGATGCTTTTCACCAAGTTAGTTTGAAATTGGCTTAGTACTTCATCAGAAGAAGGTGAAAATGTGAATTTTTTAACATGATGAACTTTGACCTCTGGGTGTGGCCCCATACATGACCCCAGGGACATGAATTTCACAATTTATAATATACCTGTCCTAGTTGTCATGCACACAGAATATTTAAGCTCTGGCATTAACGGTTTATTAGAAGAAGATTTTTAAAGAAGTACCAAAAATTACCCCTTTTTGCCCCCTATTTGGGCCCCTTTGACCCCCAGAACCCCTATTTTCACAAACTTGAATTGGCATCCCCCAATGATGCTTCCTACCCAGTTTGGTTGAAATCCGCCCAGTAGTTCTTGAGAAGAAGATGAAATATTTAAAAGTTACCAAAAATTACCCCTTTTTGGTCCCCATTTTAGGGCCCCCTGACCCCACAGCCTTTTTATTTTCACAAATCTGAATAACCATTACCAAATGATGCTTTATACCAAGTTTGTTTGAAATTGGCTTTGTACTTCATCAGAAGAAGATGAAAATGTGAATTTTTTAACACGATGATCTTTGACCTCTGGGTGTGGCCCCATACATGACCCAAGGGGCATGAATTTCACAATTTATAATATACCTGTCCTAGTTGTCATGCACACAGAATATTTAAGCTCTGGCATTAACGGTTTATTAGAAGAAGATTTTTAAAGAAGTACCAAAAATTACCTCTTTTTGGCCCCTATTTGGGCCCCTATGACCCCCAGAACCCCTATTTTCACAAACTTGAATTGGCATCCCCCAATGATGCTTTCTACCAAGTTTGGTTGAAATCCGCCCAGTAGTACTTGAGAAGAAGATGAAATATTTAAAAGTTACCAAAAATTACCCCCTTTTGGTCCCCATTTTAGGGCCCCCTGACCCCACAGCCTTTTTATTTTCACAAATCTGAATAACCATTACCAAATGATGCTTTTCATCAAGTTTGTTTGAAATTGGCTTTGTACTTCATAAGAAGAAGATGAAAATGTGAATTTTTTAACACGATGATCTTTGACCTCTGGGTGTGGCCCCATACATGACCCCAGGGGCATGAATTTCACAATTTATAATATACCTGTCCTAGTTGTCATGCACACAAAATATTTAAGCTCTGGCATTAACGGTTTATTAGAAGAAGATTTTTAAAGAAGTACCAAAAATTACCCCTTTTTGGCCCCTATTTGGGCCCCTATGACCCCCAGAACCCCTATTTTCACAAACTTGAATTGGCATCCCCCAATGATGCTTTCTACCAAGTTTGGTTGAAATCCGCCCAGTAGTTCTTGAGAAGAAGATGAAAATGTTTAAAAGTTAACGGACGACAGACGACGGACGATGGACGACGCACGACGACGGACAAACGATGATTGCAATAGGTCACCATGACTATTCGGTCAGGTGACCTAAAAATGCTGAATTTCGGCAATTTTTGCACCTACGCTAATTTTTATCAGACTTCCACAAATTTTACGTGAGAATATCGCGGAATCGCGACCACAGCAGAACACTTAGAATGGTAATATTAACATTGATGTAAAACTAACTTTGTTTAGGTATAAATGCCAAAGACTATCAATAATAACAAAAGTCTTGGGTCAAAATTCTAGCTTTTTAATATTCAGGGACCGAAAGAGAAACATAATTTGTAGACATGTAGAAATTTACAGCGTTTTAGCAGTTACTCCACTTCTTCTCCCAACTAGTAACATCAAACTTGTTACATTTCAGTGAATGTGCATGTGTGTTATCAGGATTTATCCGGTCTTTCTTTCTGACGGTTGAATAATTCAGGTACCAGGAGAGGGGGGGGCAGCATTATAGCTTAATAACTCCACTTCCTCCACTGTTATATTTCTGCCAAGTTTGGTAGAAATTGGCCCAATGGTTACTTAGGAGAAGAAAAAAAAAAATTTCATATCACTGGTGGCATAACTCTGCACTGTTAATATCTCCTTAACCCATTACCATACCAACCTGCTTTTTGATGCCCCTAACTAGCAATTTCTAAATTTTCCATGTTGTTTTCTACAAGAAACACAGAAATTCTATCCACTTGAATATGTTGTCTGCAACTTTGTCTGACTTGGACCAGTCTAAAATTTTGGTGTCTGGTAATAGGTAAATCATTTGCCTCTTTGAATAAAAAGCAATTCTCAACACTAACTAATTATAAAGTTCAATCAGGGACAATAACACCTGAATTCTTGATAAGAATTTTGAACAAGATGTGTTGTTGTAACAGCCTTTTTCGAACAAGATGTGTTTGTGAAACACCATGCCCCCAAAACAGGAATTCTTTAGAAACAGGTGATTCTTATTGCTTTTTTTTTTTTTTTTTTTTTTTTGGGGGGGGGGTTAGGAAAAAGGGTTAAAATTTTTACCTTGACCTTGATGAAATGACCTTCCCAAGTAGCGCCTTGTTGAGACCTATCTACACACCAAATACTAGTATTGTAACTTAATTGGGGTTGAAGTTATAGGAAAATGTTTAGTTGGCAGGTCAAGTTTTTCAGTAATGTTTTAGGGAAAAGGGTTTAAAATTTTACCTTGACCTTGAAGAAATGACCTTCCCCAATTGCGCCTTGTTGAGACCTATCTACATACCAAATATTAGCATTGTAACTTAATTAGGGTTGAAGTAATAGGAAAATGTTCAGTTGGCAGGTTAAGTTTTGAAGACAGACGGATGGACGGAGGGACAGACAAACAGACACCGTTAAAACATTATGCCCCTGCATTGATCGATGCGGGGGCATAAAACTGTGCCCTTGATAAATGACCATGACCATGTAAATGACCTCGACCTTGATATCTGCAGATACGTATCAAGATCTATCATCATGCATTATACAAGCATTGTACTATTTTGAAAATGCTTGAAGAAATTGTAAACATACAGTTTTTTATTGAGTTTTTCCTGAAGTTTGACCTCGACAAATGACCTTGACTTTGTCACATGATCTCAACTTCTGTATCTGTAGAAGCCTTTAGATGAGATCTTGCATCATGCCCAATATAAGTATTGCATGTTGAATAGGCTTAAAGTTATTGTAAATTTTAACTATTTTTATTAAATCCAACTGACTGATAGAAGGACAGACGTATAATTGTAAAACAATATGCCCACAGAGTGATTCAAATTAAAATTCTGGGCAGAGTTGTCTAAACAAGCATTTTTTGTGTGAGTAAGGGGCAATAACTCAATAATTTTGCATAGATTTTTCTTAAAGCTGCCTCTTGCATATCTTCAAGCTCCTGATGAAAACTTCTGCACGGCTTTAAAAGACCTGGACAAAAACTGTAGGAAGATTTGTCTACACAAACATTTATAGTTCAAATCAGCGGTAATATAACTGCAATTCTTAATGGAAATTTCTCAAATTTACATCTTGAACATTTTAAACTCCAAATGGACATTGCTGCGAAGTGAATCAGACAGAGACTGTATCAGAAAATGTTAAGACACACATTTGTCAGTCGAATAAGAAGCAATTACTCAAAACTGCTTCATAGAATTTTTCAAAATTTGAATCTTACACATCTTCTTCTCCTAATGAACACTTCTCCTAAATATCAAGTGCATTGGACAGAAGTTATAGAAGAGTTATCCAGTTAAGAATTTTTAAGTCAAATCTTGCACATCTACAGCTCCTAATGTTTATTTCAACCAAGTATCAAATTAACTCGACTGAAATTGTGGGAGGAGTTGTCCAGACAAACATACTTAGGTCAAATTAGGGACAGTAATTCAAAAATTATTCATTTTTTTTTGTTTTTTTTTTTTTTTTTGCTAAATTTATGGGGTATGACGAGACATTCAGATCAAATTGATTCCTTGCTCTGTACAGCAGAGGGTAGAGAGGGTAGAATTTCATTGGTATATAATTGTATTTATGGTTTGATATAACAACATGAAGATTAAATTCTAAGCAATTATTTGATCCAATTTCTCCAATGACCAAAAGTAATCATCTTGGTTCATTGAAAGTGAATTCAAGTAAGATCTCCATAATTTTTGTTGATATTATCTTGGGTCATCGATTATCTAAAGACTACCTACATTCCTCTGTAATATTTTTATCAATGATATCTATCTTGATCACTTGCATATCTGATTCCTTCCATGATCCACTGAACATCCCAGCAAAATATTGGCACTGAAAATAGACAACAATACTTTGATAACCCCTAAAGAATCTCAAACTAATGGCTGTAAAAGAATAAAGTTATTTCCATATATTTTGATGAGCATTTCAGTAAAATATTGAAACTAAGTAATAGGGCCATTGGCTATGGAGCACTCAACTAAGATAAAGGCTCCAAGCCTTCTGGGTCAGGAGGAGATGGTTTTTGAATAATTTTTTTTAATTTCACATATGTTGCCATGGCAGTGGCATTTTCGTTTGTGGTAAATTCAAATTCTTTTTTTAGCAATTTTTAGAGGGGATCACTTAAGGAACATTCCTACCAAATTTTGTTGAAATCCAACAAATGGTTTGGCAGGAGATGACTTTACTAGAAAATATTGACATATGGCAGTCAACGCATGACAGACAGAATGTCACAGTGATCACAAAAGCTCACCAAGAGCAGTTTGTTTTCAGGTGAGCTGTCACAGAGTAAAGGTGCAGACATGATTGTGCATACCTCACCTGAGGCTCGTATGTGCATGCCCATATCTAACAATGTGAGTACCGCCCACTAGAGGAAGCCATATAAAAATCATTTGATCATCTAGCCTAATAAAGGTGGCCATGAGGGTAGACCAGGCCATCGAAGAGAGAAAGCTTGAGAGTTGAGAGTTTGGTGAAATTAGAATAGTTGCAAGAGGACCATGATGGTCCTGAATGGTCGTGGCCTTTTTTACCTAATTTTTAAAAACATACTAAACTAGAGGTGCTTTAAGCCCTTGTATTGCTCCACAGGCCTGAATGAAACAATTAAGCGAATTATTTCAGGAATTCAATTCAAACTGAATCATCTTGGTTGAATTCAATTTACTGGTTCATGAGAAGATGATTTTCAAATCTTTCACCAAATATGAAAATTAGCCCCACCATTTAAGCTTTTTTTTTCATCCAACCAAATATTCTTTGAAGGAATCTGATAAAGGATTATCCAGGGATCATTCCTTTAAATCTAATTAAAATCAATATACTGGTTCCGAGAAGATTTTCAACACTTTCATCATATATGGTTTTTAGCCCTGCCCATTTAAGGTATGATTTCATCTGATCAAAATTCCTTTGAAGGAATCTCATTAAGGATCACCCAAGGATCATTCCTATGAAACTTGCTTGAAATCCATACCATGATTTCTGAGAGAAAGATTTTCAAAGCTTTCACCATATATGGGAATTAGCCCTGCCCATTAAAGCCATGTTTTTCATCCAATCAATATTCTTTGAAGGAATCTGATAAAGGGTCACTAAAGTGAATTTCTGTGAAATTTGGTTCGAATCTGTTCAGTACTTTCTGAGAAGATTTTTAAAGTAATAGTTTATGGACGGGCTGACACATGGACGCATAATGGACACTTACCTATGACAGTAGCACTCTGGCTTTCAGCAGAGGCGCTAAAATATGATTACCTTTTTCTATATAGTTCCGGAGGAGAAGACTGTTGGACTTGTTCTAATTGTGTATTTTTTTCAAACTTTGGACCTCCAGGGCAAGACAATTTTTTACCCTAGGGGTAAAATTCTTTTGTGGGGTACAATTACGAAATATAGAAAGAAGAGGCCCATGAGGGCCTGAGACATTGTACTGGCTATCAAGTTTTTCGTGAAAGTAATCTGATATTTAAGGAGGTTAATTGCGTAAAAAAGAATGCATAAAATGAAAATAACAAATAATACTTTATCCCCTTTATCATTTTGACCAACAATCGTTAAAGCTCATTTTCCTTTGTTTCATGACATGTTCCACTCCATTTCCAAAAGGAAGTTTCCTTACGACCTTACAATCAGCCTGTGAAATTTTCAAGAGATGAAGTCCTTAATTGTGGACTTTATCACATAAACAGGATTGTTTTGAGTGAAAATCCGTAAGGCCCCTTTTCCTGTGTATTCTGATGGATCCACTTCATTTCAAAAAGGAACTTTCCTCCTGTGAAATTTTGTCAATCTGATAACAAGAACTTTATGCTTCTAACCTGAGGCGTCAGCTAATTACAGTACTTTTTTATATAAAAGAGACATACCTTGAGCCACAAACTATACAGAGAATCTTAGTCATTATCAAATGAATCATTCAGCACAAATTTGCCATATAAGTTCTACTTTCCCTTTGAAAGTTTGCTCTTTTCTCTATCTTTTCTCTTTTTTGATCTGATTCGGGAGTCCCACCTTGGATTATTTATTTGTAATGTCAAATTGTTGATATTAAATCTTCTTTATTGAGAATACCACACACCAATTAAGTTGAGAACAAATTTTAATTGGTAATAAATCCAGGTAAAGACTCTTTGAGTTCAGAACCCTTTAAACAATAACAATAACTGCTCTGATATTTCCCTTCTGGGTTTTATAACTCATGTGAAAAACTGTGACAAATACAAATAACAATTAAAATATTTTTACAAACTGAAATTTCTAACACCAATCGGCTATCCTAATCTGTTTAATAACAAGAGTGCAATAGTCACTTTGCTGCTGTTTCACGAAAATAATTGTAGACACTACTTATTTTGACAGAACTAAATTCAAAACATTTGCAGACTACCTTTTTAAATTGTCAAGTTCAAACTGTTTGATATGATTGATTGATTGAATGGGTCCATAGACTAAGTGTCAAGGGGCATAACTCTTGCAAAAATCAATGAGCCATAAAATCCTTGATCCATGTACACCTACAAATTATGGAGTTAACATTGACCAAGTTTCTTTTAAATCAAGACAAAAAGTTAGGAGTTGCATTCACAAGGCTTCAATTTCGATAAGCCCCAGATACTAAGTTTGAAGGGGGCATGACTGAGGAAAAAATCAATGAACCATAAAATCCTTACTTCATGCACATCTTCCAATTAAGGTGATAACATCCACCAAGTTTCATTTAGATCCAGCAAGAAACTTAGGAGGAGTTGGGTTCAGAAGGCTTCAATTTCAAAAAGCCAAAAGAGACTAAGTTTTAAGGGGGCATAACTGAGGCAAAAATCAATGAGCCATAAAATCCTTACTTCATGCACATCTACATATTAAGGTGATAACATCCACGAAGTTTAATTTAGATCCAGCCAGAAACTTAGAAGGAGTTGCGTTCACAAGGCTGCAATTTCAATAAGCCCTGGAGACTAAGTTTACAGGGGACATAACTGAGGCAAAAATCAATGAACCATAAAATCCTTACTTCATGCACATCCTCCAATTAAGGTGATAACATTGACCAAGTTTCAAAAAGGTCCAGACAGAAACTTAGGACAAGTTGCATTCACAAGGCTGCAATTTTAATAAGGCCCAGAGACTAAGTTTAAAGGGGGCATAACATTGACCAAGTTTCAAAATGATCCATCCAGAAACTAAGGATGAGTTGCCCTCATGAGAAAAGTGGAAGTACTTACATACGTACGTAAGGATGGACAGATGAAAGGACAGACAGACAGAGAAGATGATGCCAATATCAGCTGCCTCCGGTGGCGTATAAAAAAATGACACCAAACATAATTCGGGGTTGATATCACATAATCAACAAGATGTGTTTGAGAAACACTATGATCCCGAAACAGGAATTCTTTAAAAACCTGTGATTTTTATTGGTTTTTTTTCTTTGTTTTAGGAAAAAGGATTAAAATTCTGACCTTGACCTTGATGAAATGACCTTTCCGAGTTGCACCTTGTTGAGACCTATCTACATACCAAATATTAGCATTGTAACTTAATCAGGGTTGGAGTTAAAGGAAAATGTTTAGTTGGCAGGTTAGACAGACAGACAGACAGACGGACGGACACTATTAAAACATTATGCCCCTGCATTGATTGATGCGGGGGCATAAAACTGTGCCCTTGATAAATGACCATGACCATGTAAATGACCTCAACCTTGATATCTGCAGATACGTATCAAGATCTATCATCATGCATAATACAAGCATTGTACTATCTCAGTCTCTGGGCCCGGTAAAACAATATACCGTGATCTTATCGATGCAGGGGCATAAAAATCTGATAATGAATCAGAGATGCATTTGTACTCATTTAGTGTCCAAATGTGTAAAGTTACTGGTTGTTTTAGTTGGGTTCAAAATAGAGCGTTTTAGTTGGGTTCAAAATAGAGTATCATGTGGAGATGGTACTGAATTTAGCAGTCGTAATTCGGAATAGCGGGGTGCCATTTTCGAAGGCAACCACCAAAATAATCAAAATTCTGAACAAAAAATTCACATCTGTCAAAAGTTCATTTGTAATAGTGTGTAGCCTCGAGGTAGACACAAGGAGGGGTTTTACTGTATTTGAATATGCTCTTATTGAGCTTTTTTCATAACTTTGGATGCCTTTTTGTCTAAAGAGGTATAACTTCAACAAATATGGTAGATAACAATATGGTTATGCAATATCTTATACCATGCTATACATAAATGCTATGGGCATAACAATTTTATTTAACTCTTTCCTGTACAATCACTGGTTTTTACGTCCTTGTGATTTTATACTTGAGAAAACATTGTGGGAAAAGAAGAAATTGCTTGTAACAAGCAATTTCTTCTTTTTCCAAAATATTTTCTACCCTACTGAATTTTCAAATTGAATCCACACTAAATTTTCGTATGCAAAACCTTTGAATTTGGACAGGTCTAAAAAAATTTAAAACAGAAAAGGGTTAAGAAGAATAATATTTTCAAATTGAGCAATTTATGCCAATTTTGACCCCTGAAGAAGAGACGTTTTGGATCCTAAGGGCATAATTTCCTGTATCATGGTACAAAATTATTTAGTAATTCTACTTACAAAACATGAATGTCCTTCACCTACAATTCAGAAGAAGACTTTTTAACTTGCTTTAATTCAGTATTTTCCCAAATTTTGGATCTCTGGTGCAGGACTATCATTTATCCTTGGGCTATGATTTTTGCAAACATGGTAGAGAACTGGTTATGCGATATAACAAATATGAATGCCATAGACTTTATAGATTGGGAGGAGAAGACTGTTGAAAATGGTCTAATTGAGCATTTTTACGAATTTTGGACACCCAGAGAAGGGGCGTTATATACCCTACAAGAATAATTTCATCAAAATTGGTAGATAACAGCCAGGCTATGCTACATTCCTAGGGTTCTCCCAAGAACTATTTGAAGGCGTAGTGGCAAATGTACGGCACAACAGTCTATTAACATCATCATATGACTAGACATAATAAAGGTTATTAAAATTGATTTTTAGCTTGTTTATTGAGATCTTGTTTTTTATTGAGAGTTATTCTTGAACAATATACTTCATCTTTTTCATTATTCAACTTGATTTCTCTAAGGCTGATTTTGACACCAATCATTTGTGACATTCAGCTTATTGTACCATTCCATTCTATTTGTAAGAAAGGGAACTAAATTGTCCCTTAAAAAGGATGGCCACAAAAATACAGCCAGTCAATGACATCAACATATTCACTAATCCATGGAAAGAATAAATTAAAAAAAACTCAAAGGACAGTGAGTAAGAAAGGTGTCAACTGCTTTTGCACTGGATAGGAAAATCTTTTCATGCTTGGCCATTTTAACAGGTCTCTGTCCAAAAAACATACTTGAGGACTCTTTCAAACAGAGAGACACATTTTTTATCATCAGTATTTTCAAAAGTCTGTAAGGTTTACATGTAAAAGTTACCTAGTTTCATTTTTAAATTTTGCTTCATAATGCGTACCATTACATTCTCTGTATTAAATTCAAAAGGTTAATTAGCAGTTCATTCAGAAGTCTTTGACAGACTGCCACTAGAACTTATCTTCTATATTACTTCAGCTCTTGATTTCAATAAATAATTAAATAAATGGAATATCAGCAGTGTCTAATTTTTACCGTAATTCTAAAATTGAGATTAAAGTTGATTAAATTTATAAAACAAATTGCCCTTCTTCTTCTAGTTTTCAAGTGATTTCAGCATTTTGTTTTTCAAAAGAGATTTTTGTTTTCAAAATATGACAAACTGAGAGTTTATCATCTTTGCATTTGATAACAAGAGGCCAATAAGGGCCTGAGACGCTCTATTGGTTATCAAGTTTTCAATTAAAGAAATCTGATATTTCTAAGGAAGTTAATTACTCAAAGAAGAATGCATAAAGAAAACAAGAGGCCCATGAGGGCCTGAGACGCTCTACTGGTTATCAAGTTTTCTGTTGAAGAAATCTGATATTTAAGGAAGTTAATAACTCAAAGAAGAAAGCATACAGAAAAAAAACAGGACTTTGTCCCCTTTATTATTATGAGCAACAATCCTCAAGGCCCCTTTTTCTGTGTTTCATGACAGATCCACTCCATTTCCAAAAGAAAGTTACCTTATGACCCTACAATCATCCTGTTTCATCAGAATCTGACAATAATTAAAGACTTTATCACATAAACAGGATTGTTTTGAATGAAAATCAATAAGGCCCCTTTTCCTGTGTTTCCTGATGGATCAATTGCATTCCAAAAGGAACTTTCCTTACAACCCTACAATTTTCCTGTGAAATTTAAAAGACAATTTGATAATGATTGTGATCAGGGCTTACCCTGCGTCAAAAATTCTTTTAGCCAACTCTTTAGCCAATTGGAAAAATCTTTAGCCAATTTATGAGACTTGTAGCCAAGCCTTTAGCCAGATTTTTCAAACTGTTTGGGTTTATTGAGTTCCTTATTGCTGTTTTAATAAGATTTTGTTTGCTGAAGCAACTTCCACAATCAGCTGTGGATACTTAAGGACCTAGTTTAAGGAATGTTGTGTATGTTGGACCCCTTCTGATAAGCTAATTGCCTTATCTGTATATCATACCAGGGGGTTAATCATCATGTATATTCCATTGGTGTCGGGTCAAAAAGGCCCAGTGTCAGAAAGGCCCGGTCCAAAAAGGCCCAGTCCAAAAAGGCCCACTTTTAAAAGGTGATCAGAATAGCTCACTTGAGCACTAGCAGGGAATTGCCCTAACAGTCTACGTAGGCTATTAATTTATTTTTAGATTAATCTGAGACAGTTTCGAAGAATATAGGAGTCACGTGCCCCAAATAACCGTTAGAACCTTGCATTTAGTTAAATTACAACAAACCAACGTCATCGTTACGTCATCAGGAGTTATGTTCGCTAGCTGGTCTGTAAAGAACAGTCCAAAACTGTCGTAAACGTTATTATTTAGGTCTATTTGATTACCAGAAACACAATACCTTACCTAATTTAAAGTATTAAATGTTCCTTTTGGTCCATTTTTTGGCACTTGGTATTTTTTTCTTATCTAGGTTTCAGAAACATTAATACCTCCCTTTAAAAGAGAAAGTTAATCGATGGACACAAGCACAACAGACACAACGCCAGTTTTTGTGCTTACTGGCTAAGGAGAAGCCAAATTCTAATTTTATAGCAATGCTTTTTTCCAGGGTACTGAAACGCAAAATATTTGGTAAATCAAAAGAACAACCAAACTGCTCCGTAGACTCAGTCAGCAATGCACTGTGCTCTCAATCCTATAGACACAAGTCTGAATTGCAGATCACTAAGGCAAACATTATTTTCAAAGTTCATTTAATAAAAGTAATGGCAATGTGCAGAATATGTAACTCATCAGTAAGTCAATGATAAATATAGTGTGTTTTAGTAGGAGCTGCTAGTGGCTTGGAAAGAATCTTGTACTATTTACAGGAAACTATGGTTAGGTGCACCAGGTACTGTTATATATCTGAAATACTGTTGAAACTGGCATTTAACCCATACCATCTATCAACCAAAAGTATTACCTACCTGTTTGAGGTAATGTTTGTGTAACTTCCAATCCTTATTTAGGGCTATAATGGTCACGTCAGTCTGCTCACCCTCCAAAAATAAGGTCTGATAGATGTATTTGGACGTTGATTTGATCCGTTTCCTGAAAATAAATGAAAAAGTGTAGACATCATGATCCATTGTTATAAGAAAATTTTATAGGAAAACTTTTTAATACTCGAGATCCAAGAAGGTATATATCACTCCACTGAAACTGTTGTCCAGCAAAGGCCCATGAAAACTAGACTTAATAATCACTAAATGTTATTAATATCAACCCAAGGTTCCTTGTCAATGAATAAACATTTTGTCACAAGAATGACTCCTTTTTTGCACAGAGGGCCTCACCTGAAGGAAAAGTAAACCATAATAGAAAGTTCACATCTTTTCTTGATACTACCTGTGTGAAATTTGAATCATATCCAAAAAGTAGTTTAGTTAAAAAGTAGTAGTAACAGAGAAAATGAGTGGATAAGAGTTTTCATCAAATGGCATAAACATTCTAACAAGAGGCCCATAGGGCCTTATCGGTCACCTGAGTCCAAAGAGCACAAAAACAAATAAAAGTCCTCCAGATTATGCTACATACTAAATATCAAAGCTCTTTTAATTTGTACAAACTTGATAGAGGTCCACAAGACAATTTCACTATATAAGCCTTTTGTAAAAACTTGTGATGTCTGGGAATGGGCTAATTCTGTCTCTTGGGCCATGATTTATAAAACTTGATAGAAATTCACCAGATGATGCTTCATACCATATATAAAAGCTCTAGGCCCTCTAGTTTGGTAGAAGAGGATTTTTGAAAGTTTCACTATATCAACCTTTGTTAAACTTGTAACGATAATCTGTAAGGCCCCTTTTCCTGTGTTTCCAATGCCACAATTATTCAATGCATCTTTAAAGAGAATCCGATAAAACTGTTGACTTTATTGTGTTGACAAAGATAGTTCTCATAAGGCCCCTTTTCCTGTGATATTTTACTGTTGGTTTTAAGTGAAAGTTTAAAGTGAATCTGATGATTAAATCACATTTGAAGTTCTATCTTCCCCCCCCCCACCAAAACAGAATACCAACCATGTTTTCTTGCCCATAACTGACTTGATCAACAGGGTAATTGTCGAATTTGGACAAAATATACAAAGGATAGTTTAAAAAGCATCAGTCTCCGGTATTTCTAAAGATAACAACTGTAATTACAAGATTTTAGCAGAAACTGAAGAAATTCAGCATGCGGAGAATTATTAAATTCTACCCTTACATTCCCGGTATCGAATTATCTGTAAATTTCTACAGATGTACAAATTGTGGTTCTCTTTCTGTCTGCGCAATTATTGAAAAGCTAGAATTTTCACCGAGACATGTTTTATTATTATTGATAGTTGTCAGAATTAATCTCATTGAATTTAGTTTTACACTGATGTAAATATTTCCATCCTTAGACAAAAAGGATAAAATCAAAGTATCCCGTATAGCGAGGTCTCCTTGGAGACCGACCAGTTGTTGACCACCTGGGGTAACTGATGTGTTGAGAAAATGTAACATGGATCAACCTTCTAACCTCTTTCGCAGTAATGGACTTGGTCTGATTTCTTTACCATTCTTAAAAATATGGTAACAATAAATCAACAAAGAACTTTATTTCAGGAATCGGGAATTTACACCGAACAGATGCACGTGTACAAAACTGGATTAAACTTTGTAGCTGTTAACTTTTAAAATCATAAGAATGAAGGTTATAATATTCAAAAAGATCCGAGATGGCGGAATGTCTTGTTTCACTTTTGACTTTGTCTAAGATTGATGAATCGTTGAACACAGAGGCCTACCATACCCATTTTTTGTTAAATGAAATCCGTAATGATGGTAAGTTCAGGCAGTCGATTAAATGATGTCAGAGACACAAATATACATTACTATTATTTGAGGGTTACTTTTGTTTGTTGGGTTTTTTTGTTGTTTTTTTGTACTTGTTGCATATAAATGATGAACAAAATACTGAACTAGGCTTAAATGTTTTGATTGTAAGGTGGCTATACATTTTGAAAATATTTGCAATTGAATAAATACTGTGAAAAATATAATGGAAATAGTTTTTTCTGTAGAACTCTTAGCCATCAATCCATCTGTTTATATTTCCATTTTTCAGAATTTGAGTTCTGTATGTGTTAATAGGTTTGAAATGTTCCAAGCCTCAATGACGTTGACATGGTTCTACTCTGAGCCCTTTTTTTTTTTCATTTCTTTATTTATCTGTTTTACGAAATGGAATGATACTATATAAATGCATTTATCAAATCAAATTCCTCAGTCGTAGTATTTGTATTTTGAAAATGGTCCAGTTTCTATATGTAGGAATCGCCAAATAGTCCAAATCTAGCCATATGGCATGAAAATATAGAAAGAGATGGGCAAAAATGACAAGCTGAAAAATGACAGTAAACATGTTCCCATTAAGTTTGTCGCAAGTTAAAAACCAATTCTGCCTTCTTTTATTGTGTCTTGTGTTGGAAATTAATTAGTTGCCTTAAAAGTCCTTGTTTGATGTTCTGGTGAAACCTTTAACCAATTCTGCTAATTATGACCCCGAAAGGAATAGGCTTTAGAAAAGATTGTGGGAAATTAAGGAAAAGCTTGTAACTAGTTTCCCCATAATGATTACCACTCAGATTTAATTCTAAATTACACAATTCATCAATCATTTATTTATTTCATTTCATTTGTTATCATAATTTAATAAGGTAATTAATTAACCAATTGTTACGACAAAGATAGAAAAAATGATGATTTTGATTATAACAATAATATCAGTAGTATTAATAATACTACTAATAAAAATAATATATCCATAGGTCAGCCCGAAACAGTAGTAACTACCTTTATTTACAACTTCAATATATGATATACAAGACTGTATAGTACTGGGCTAAGGTGCAAAGCCTATCAGCATTTCTTTCATCAACACTTGCTAGAAAAAAATTAATTATGATGCCTGTACCAAAATGCAATTAAATTCAATTACCATCATAATAACGAACTATTATTCCCCATAAACAGTTGCTGCCATACTATGAGAAAAGTATTAATTATGTCGTGTACTGATCACACGAGTATTATTAGTATTAAAGTCTGAGTGAAATCATATTGAGTTGTTCTAAGGAAGACTACAACTAATTTCTGTCTTTAAGAATGAATATTGAACCCAACCACACAATCTCTTATTTTTGCAACACTGAAGAATGTTGGAAAACATTGCGAAAAAAATGCTTGTCACAAAAAGAGTCTCATTAAGCTAAACGTCCTCTACTATATTTCATAAAAAGGACTTTCAAGTCTATTTTGATTGCATGTTAAGAGATGCTTCCCTTGCATTGAGATCCTTGTGTATCCAAAAAGTATTTTCTAACAAAAAAGACATAACAAGATGTGTTTGTGAAACACTATGCCCCCAAAACTGGAATTCTTTAGAAACAGGTAAAGGGTTAAAATTTTGACCTTGACCTTGATGAATTGACCTTCCCCAGTTGCGCCTTGTTGAGACCTATCTACATACCAAATATTAGCATTGTAACTTAATCAGGGTTGAAGTTATAGAAAATGTTTAGTTGGCAGGTTAAGTTTTGCAGACAGACGGACAGACAGACACTGGTAAAACAATATGCCCCCGATCTTATCGATGTGGGGGCATAAAAATCATAACATGAATACTTTGTCTCTCAAAAATACTAATACATAGACAGGTATTTGCTTAGTCATGAATTTGTTGGGGGATCAATTAATGATAGGATGTTTCGTCAAGTACTTTCTGGTCAAATTATGTTATATGATAAACATCAACATCATCAGAAATAAGCAAAATTCACTAAATTCTTTCTGAAAAATGTTATTTTCAATCCTTTTAACTAACAATGATTCACTATTATAGCTCCTATACTTGTAGGGCGTGTAAAATTTCCATAGGGCGTCTGTAGGGCTATAAATCTTGGCTTGTTTTAGTGTGACCGCGCCGATTAAAGACATGTTTTTCATCAGATAAAAATTCCTTGAAGGAATCTGATAAAGGGTCACCAAAGGATCATTTCTGCAAAATTTGGCTGAAATCCAACAACTGGTTTCTGAGATCTTTTAAGTAAAAAAGTTTACAGGGCTCTGCAGACTTCCAGAATTTGGGGAGAAGTCACTTCTCACTAGTCTGAGAATTGGGAGAAGTTTTTCAAAATGGGGAGAAGTGGTGAGACTTTCAGGAGAAGTGGATCGCGTTAAAAATTAAGTTTTTGCACGTATTCCTCATTTCTATCAGAAAATAAAGTAGCTTTACAACCAAGTAGTTGCATTTTATATTATGCATCATGCAATAAACATAGAAAAAACTGCTTATCCTTTCAGTCCTCAATAAAGATCTTATTCCTGTGAACAAATACTTTTGTATTTTTCTCTTTTTAGGTTTGAGAATTCAAGAGTTTATTCTGATTTTTTTTTTTAATATTTCTTAATAGATTCATATATGATAAAAAAAGTCAACTAATAAAAAAAATGCAAATAGTGTATAGGAAGTCTGAATGAAATGAGTAGTGTTTCTATTTGAAGCAGAAAATAAGAAAAGATTTTATTGTAACAACATGTATTTAATCAAACTATTACCAGAAGAAAAAATTCAGACTGGTACAAATTGAAAAAAGCTAAATAAGACATTTCACAGTGAGCTTAAATAAGAAAGAACATGCCAAAGAGGGTAGAAACATGTGGGGAAAGGATAAATTGCTTGCTGCAAACATTTCCTCCTTTTTCCACAGTTTCCCATAAAAACATTTCAAGATGTCAAAATGGGGGATTGTGTGCTAACGAGTTAAAGTCTGTGCACTTTACCTGATACCATATAAATGGATAAAAATTGTCATTAATTGGTAAAAAAGGTCCTCTGTGATTAAGTCAGTTATAGTCTGTAAAGGGTAAGGGTTACTGCTCAGTACAAAAAACCAAACTCTGTAAATGCATAGGTTTAAAGTTAACACAGGATAATTTGCTCCATTTTATAGGATTACATGTAATTTAAAGGAATTATTACCAACACAAGTAAGTGAAATTTAGTTTTTGGATAGAATGTCAGGGTGCCCATTCACGTACTGCAGTACGTAATTCACGTACAATTGCGTCGGTTCACGTACAAATCTTTCACCAAGACTTTCATAAACGTACAGAAAAACGAATGAACGTAGAAACTAAAATTCCATTACGTGTGTGTGCATTAAAAAATTATTAGCATACATAACAAGAAACGCTAAGTTTGCATTGTTCCCTAAAACCCCCCATAAATGCAAGCAAAGAAGACCAAAATTGCATCGGACCCATGTGATTTCCCTTTCATTCGACGAGAACCATCGCTTCTTTCCGACCTATTTCCTCTATATAGAGAACAGGGGAACCAGCACCTGTGAAATGACATATAATGCGGATCTTGATGGCCTGACCAGTTTGTTTTGAAATAAATCCAAAGATTCACTTTTTTCAAACAAAACAAAAGATATTTACGTGTTTTTGGCGAGAAACTAGCATACTACTATTCCTACTATAGAATTTGATTTTGAATGGAGTTTCTCTTGTGAGTTCTGTTGTACATGTAAGTCGGGTGTGACAAAATGGAGCCGATTATTTAACGTTGTAGTTTTGTTTATCTACGTAATTTGCTGTCTGAAAAATGTCACAACAAAACCTATTTCTCCGCAAATTGTGACTTTTGGACAGTAATAAGGCCAGTTGATATTTTCTTTAACAGAATTGTTTCAATACTAGAGTTTGAGCTGACATGCCTAGTATGGCCGGCTCCAAAATGGTGTCCCCCACCCTCGCAATTAACCTGTTAGAGTTGTTTAGCCATGGCTCTCATATCCTATTCAGCCCTTCCAAAAATCCAATAATTAAGAAAAAGCAAATTGTCAAAAATCAGCTTTGCTATCCTTTGCTCTATATTTATCTGAAACTGGCAGGTGACGCGTGGTACTTACTTACTGATTATTAACAAAATAGATGTAACTATAACATTGTCAATTGGTAAAGGGTTAAGTTTAGTATGGTGTACCCTTAACTCGGAAAATAAAGAGTACACTGTACCCTTAAATTTTTCTTTGTACCCCCATTTCAAAACCTAAGGGGTACATGTACCCCCAAAATGAAAACCCAATGGGCATGCTGAATGTATCATAACAAGAATCTAATGAAAAGATCGTAGCAGCCTTTAAATTGTTTGCCATAATTTTCTTCACTTGTTACAATTAAAGCAGATAACTCAAATTGAAGGATTCTAATGAAAAATGAATTTACTCTACGTATATTTTCGGCAGAATTATTTTTTCATCAAGATTTCAAATTTTTAAAAAAAATTTGACTTCTGGTAAATGACACGGCGTCCGTAAATGTCAGCTATTATTCTCATTATGTGAAAGTAAGCAACAAATTTCGTAGACTGATTATAACTTAATTTACAGAAATAATTTAAATTTAAGAAGGGAAAGGATTTTAAATAAAGATTTCTAGTGCCGAGAGTATACACAGCATTGCCGAAACCAATCAGCGTAGGTGTGAATGAAGCAAGCATGTTGACTATTAGCTGCCAGAACATACCCCTATTTCTGATAATCTGCTGGCCTCTTGACTACAGTATCGATACACGCTTGATCTACGATCAAAGGGCTTCCGACCGACAGTTGTATAATTGCACACTGTCCCCTACTTTTATAGCCACTGGGCCAGATTTGGTTATCACCTATCGTATCCAGGCGACTTCCCGAAAATTCCAGGCGACTTCGACTTTGCTTTGATCAGCAAATCAGGCGAAGTTTTATGAAACCAGGCGACTTTTTCGCCTGAGTCGCCCACTCTGAAGAGCCCTGGTTTACGGACGGACGCACTGATGGACACAACGCCATGTCAACAGCTCGCTCGCTTACAGCCAGTAAAAATGATAACGAGAATCACTCCTATACTCATGGTGTACAAATTTCCATAGGGCGTTATATATTGGGGCTTTTTTTAGTATGACACATTAAGCGAATGGACTCGATACCGCGCGAAAGCTACCTTTTGGGTGTATTCAAAACATCGATTGATTTACTACACTCAGGTTCATTCTCTCTTTTTCTTTTATTTCTTGCCTTCTCGGCATGGGTTTTACGACCCGTTAGTGAGTTTCCCATTCAAAATTAAAAGATGATTCGGTAAACAAATGAAACTGCTTCTAGTTTTGTTTTTCGAAGTGGTGACTGTTGTTGTTGTCATATACCGGAAGCTTCAGTTGACTGGATAGACTAGAGCCTCCGTCGTAAAAGTTGACTAGGTTACTGCCCCTAGATCTATCGACACTCTCTCACAGACAGCGGGGTACCAGTTTATCGTAAAAGTACTGCGGTACCAGTCTATTAATTGGGTACCCACTGTCTAAGCTACGAGACGCGCGTTTATGACAACGAAATTTCAAATTTAAGACCAAAATTTTGAATTTCAAAAATCAATACTTTGAAAATTTCAGTTGCTCTAGAGTATTTTTTTTTTGGGGGGGGGGGGGGGTTTACATACACCAACTGAATTGAATTCGGAATCTGTAACTACGGGATCAATGCGTTATTATAAATTATTCATGGCCGACGAAAAATATATAAACGTCACCAAGAAACCAGAGAAATGAGGTGATTAGAAGTTGTTTTACTAATATCACAAAAAAAAAACCCACACACATACAGCAAACACTATTTGCTACTGACAATAGTAAGGCCACAAGATAGAAACTTTGGCTATATACATGTCCAAACCACGTTTTAGAAAGTTTAGTAATAAAGGACCAGACAGCCCTCATTTAAGAGTCTCTGTTCTAAATTAGAAGACAAATTTCAAGAATGTCATTTTTGTTATAGATATACAGGCTATAAATAGACAATTGCCAATATATCTTCTATCATCTTTTTCCATATAAGATGTGCCGAGCAATATACACTAAATCGGGTTGATTAGGCTACATCTCTTTATTCTATCAAAGGTAGTTTCTATTTAATAATTAAGATTATCCACACGTCATTTAAATTTGGTTTTTAAATAATTACTTATAACAAAACTGCAAACAGAAATTTTGTACAAAGACACGAAGGGTTTTAAAAGTTTGGAATCAACTAGAACCATTCATTCCTTTTGCGACATATTTTACAACCTAAATTTAGATACTTGTAATCTTGATTGATTTAAGTTTTACGGCGCATCGAAAGTTATGGCCACTGAACGCGTGGGAAATTTAAATAAACATACAGAGAAATACAAAGATAACCTCAAGATATAAACTTTGATAAACGAGGAATGAAACAAAAAAGACTCCTTTGTCGCCTCTTACGACATATCAAGTGTCATATTTGTTCATATTTGTTCCGCTAGGTGAGATGGTAGATATGGCAGGGGTTTTTATTATATCCCGTTTAACCACATGAGATCTAGTGACAAGGAAATTGCATTTCATCCCTAAGTAGCTTATTTATTTATGGAGTTATCTTTATTTCGAAGGTTTAATGTATCACTAGAATATATGCAGATTCATTATGCAAATTTATGCAAATTTATAACTTCTTTTGATTGAAACTGTAGGAGAAGTTGAGCACATCAGAAATATGGTGTTTTGTTTCAATTCAAGGACAGACAATTAATGAAGGACTGGAGTCGTTCTAATTTCAGAGGCCTTATGCACAACTAAGCATCACAGAGATATATAGTAGCAAGTTTCAGTTTGTTCCCATTGAACCTGTAGGAGGAGTTGCGCACACATGAAATGTAGTGATTTATTTCAAATCAAGGGCAGAAAATTCAAGAACGATAAGAGTCATGTGAATTTCAAAGGACTTATGCACAACTAGACGTCATAGAGAATCTTTGTGGCAAGTTTCAATTCATTCCTATTGATAGTGTAGGAGGAATTGCCCACACAAAAATTGCTAACGGACAGACAGACGGACGACCGGGGCCATAACATAATACAGCCCTTCGGGCGTATAAAAAGGAAAGACTATATAAGCTTGACCTGAGATTCAATAAAATAGTTTATATAACAGGTAACATAAAACGTTTGAATTTGTTGTCCAGTGAAATACAAAAACTTGTCCCACACAAACAACACAATCAAGAGAGTTATTCAAGATGGTTAATATCACATGAAGATCTACTTAACCTTCATGATGATTGCTTAGCTTTTGCTATTATCAGGGTTAAAATTAAGAGGGTTCCACTATACTTTTTCTCTCGATTTTATTATCAAATTTAGTCAGAGTATCTTATGTGAACAAGTTTCCTTGTAAGTAATTGACGAGAGGGAAAGAAACTCGACATTGATTAGGAGATCGAGCTAAATTTTTCCATCTTTCTTTGAACATTTACAATGTACAATCCTTGTAAGTCTTACTTTTAACGATTTGTTCAATAGACATAAAGGTTCATTACATTTTTGCAGCTTTATTACAAAATGCGTGGTACTTTTAGCTTTTCGGCTTTATATCCCACGTTCATAGGTATGTGAGGGTCGTGAGCATCCCTCTTCACACCGTAAATTGATACATTAGTAAAGTTTTAAGTGACACAACTAAACATGAATATGGTACAATTGTTATTATTATATTTCTTTAACCGTACTTGTCATGTTGATAACTTGGTAATATGTTACTGTGATGATATATGATGTCAAGTCGACGACCAAAATGTTATGATGACAGCTTTGTCAAGCCGTAATTATAATAGTATGGTAGCCCACTGACCGTTATCTATTTAAACATTTGTTTTTAAACTGTTATGGTTCTTTCAACAAAAGTACTAATCTAGGAGGGATGTGGTAATGAAAGATCTTGGTAAATGCGGTTTTTATATACATAGTTAATCTTATTACGATTTTTTTATTGCAGTCAGGATACTGACTGTAATCTTGGAATCGCCCGAATTCGCTCTTTGCTTCTAGGAACCTGACAACGACCTGAATTTTTTTCCTTCGGGTCGTTGTTATATGAATTGTTTCATAATTCCTTGTAGTATACGATCTGAAAATGTAAGCCCATTCATAAAGAATGACCGCGGTAAGCCGAATCACTGAATGTGTGCAGTGATTAAGGTCACGACCTCTACAGGCACTTCTATTTATACCATCTTAAACAGTGTTGCATTCAGGTCACTCGATAGAGGGAATCCTCCGGGTTTGTCGTTATGTCAAACGTTAACATCATCAGAGACATAGAATAACGTATATTTATGTCTCTGACATCATTTAATCGACTACCTGAAACAAAAAATGGGTATGGTAGGCCTCCGTGTTCAACGATTAGACATAGTCGAATGTGAAACTAGACATTCCGCCGTCTCGGATTTTTTTTTATTATTATAACCTTCATTCTTCCGATTTTAAAAGTTACCAGCTACGAAGTTAAATTCAGATTTGTACACGCGCATCTGTTCGGAGTAAATTCCCGATTCGAGAAATTAAGTTCTTTTTTGATATATTGTTACCGTATTTTTTAAAAATGGTAAAGAAATTAGACCAAGTCCATTACCGCGAAATAGGTTCGAAGATCGATCCACGTGACATTTTCTCACCGCGTTAGTTACCCCAGGTGTTCAAGAACTCGTCGGTCTCCAAGGAGACATCGCTATGCGGGATACTTAGATTTAATTACTTTTGTCTAAGATAAAGCTAAATTAAATTAGATTGATTCCGACAACTATCAATAATAATACAACATGTCTCAGGTGAAAATTCTAGCTTTTAAATATTGGCGCAGACCGAAAGAGAACCAAAATTTGTAGACCTGTAGAAATTTACGGATTTCGATAGACCGGGAAGGCAAGGGTAGAATTTAATTTAATTCTCCGCACGCTGAATTTCGTCGGTGTCTGCTAAAATCTCGTAACTACAGTTGCTATATTTCGAAATATCGGAGGGTTATGCTCCTAAAACTATCTTTCGTACATTTTGTCCTAATTCGACAATTATGCTTTTGATCAAGTCAGTTATGGGCGAGAAAACATGGTTCGGATCCTGTCGGGGGGGGGGGATAGAAGTCTTCAAATGTTATTTCATAACAAGGAAAACTTAACAGACAAATCAGAGAATGACTTCAACTATCATACAAATTGTTAATATACAATCCTGACTGCATTTGAGGCCGTTCTGGCCTTTGATTTTACAAATTTCGCTTAGGTAAAAGATTATAAAAGGTAAGATGAGAATAATGTCTATCTTTTAATTCAAGAAATTAACTTGTGTGTATTTCCGTTTATTTATCGTCGCTACCGTAGCACATGCCCATATGAGCGACGCCCCCAGAAGACGATTAGTTGTGTTTTTTTTTATATGCATTTATTTCAATATCAAGACAAAATAGAATAGCCACGCCTTTTGAGTTTTTGTTCCCATGACTAAAATCATTTGCCTTCACATTCAGAATAGATTTTATTTTCAAGGTTCTCGTGAAAATAGGTTTCTTGTAAACATAGAATATCTACTTGTTATTGTTTAAAAAGGTTAAACAGATCGAAACGTTTTTTATCATTATTTAGGCGTCTACAATTGTAAGAGCAGATTTTTAAACTATACGTCATCTATTAAGAAAAGTTTACATATATATTCTTTTGCAGACATTTTACTTCCCGAAAAAATGCCAAGGTCAATGTAAGATGCGGATGAGTAGGTGTGTAGTGTAGTATGATTGATGCTTGCTGATAAGTAAAGAAAAAACATTTCACAGTGAATTGGGTGTTGGGGCGGAACAAAAGTACACGAAATAAGGGTTATTACTCAAAATGTGATGATGGTGCTGAGTTTGTTTTCAAAAATAATGATCAACTTATCTAAAAAATCCACTTGCAATACAAAACTGAAAGACTGATAAATAATTCATTTGCATTCTTAAATTGAATCAATTGTGTTAACAGCGTTTCCTGTTAAAACCCACAGTTTTAACGTCCCTGTGTTTTTATACTTGAGAAAACGTTGTCAATAAAGAAGAAAGCGCATGTGAGACACAGTTTTTTTTTCTTCTTTTTCTATCCTAGAGAATGATTATTTTTGAAAGAAAATCAACTTTAAATCATCTCTGTGTTTTTATACTTGAGAAAACGTTGTAGATAAAGTAGAAACCGACTATTGGAAACAGTTGCTTCTTTTTCTTTCCTAGAGAATGATTACTCCTGTCTTTTTTACTAGAGAAAAACTTTGTTGATAAAGAAAAACCGCTTGTGAGAAGCATTTTCCTCTTTTTTTTTTTCAAAATTATATCTATTCTTTTAAAAATAAAGTCAACTATAAATTGTCCTCTGCAAAATCTATGAATTTGGACAGGTCTTAAATTTTGAAAAGCAGCAAAGGATTATCCGTTACAAGGACCTAATTTCATACATGTAAGACCGGGCCTCCGCCTAACGATTGGGTTTGATCTTCGGTCAGACGAAATTTATGATGTACATAAAAAGACGTTCAAACTCTGGCCCATACGTTCCTGTGGTTTTGTATATGAGAAAACATTGCGGGTAAAGAAGGAACCTCTTGTGTCGCTGAGTTTTTATACTTGGGAAAGATATTGTGAATAAAGAAGAAAAGGATTAACCGTACAACGACTTGATTGCATACATGTAAGACCGGGCCTGTGCATTCAATTTTATTCAACATTGTTATCATGAGCAAACATCAACTAAATACATAGCACATATAAATCATTCATACATTTTTGAATGCTATACGACACTAAGCCTATAAATAATCAACCTCACGTTTTCGAAAGTGCTGGAGATCTAGCGATAGAAAATTTACTGATTTATCATTAAATTTCCTCGGCTCTATGCTCATTATGGTAATCAAGGAGAAATGAACCGAACAGATGACATATTAAACTTGCATTTCGTAAGTTGGGAGCCAAAGTGTGCAAAACACAGTCTATTCAAGCTATATTCACGACATTTCGGTTGACCATCGATGGTTTTATCTTTACTTTTGTATTATTTCACGTAATCTCAACGCGTTTTGTAATACTTTGGTTTAGAGAAAAACAGTAATTTTATTTGAATAAAAAAACTTGTCAATAATTGATGAGAAGAACAAAATTCTAAAAAAGATTTATTAGTAAAGGGGTGAAACTTTTCATTTTTCAAAAGAAAAAAATATTAAAAAAAGATCTTAGTTCAATCCTACCTAGTCAGTCATGGGTAAACGCTTTTAACTGTTATCTAAAATAGGCAAAAAGTTAATTACATTTTAAAAACTTCATTACGAATTGTGTGGTGCACTTCCGTTATTACATTTCATGTAATTTCAAAGTGTTTCGTGTTGCATTTTTCTCTTTTTATTATCAAGTTTAGTCCCAACCCGTTTTGTAATATTTTTTTACAAACCGCGTTGTAACACAATGTTTCTTGGATGGACACCGTTTTATATTTCTTCTTAAAAGTTTGATTGGGCAAACACATGTATGTCTTCAGCTGGGCTTATCAGCTCAATATGCATCATGTAGTGAAGTGTTACCACATCTTCTTCTCTGAGACTGCTGATTAGATAGGAATAATAATGTTCCTATGTTAGACCTCTGTGAGATTTCATCGAGAAATTTTGATGGAGCGCACATCACGGGTATTATGGGCATGTCTTAACTGCAGTACATGCATATGCAATATTTAGTAAAAAGTTATCTGAATTAGTCTTTGGATATGAACGATTTTTGGTGGGAGTGCTCTTTGAATAGACCTCTCTCAGACTTCTTCAAGAAAGTCTAATCTGACATGAGGCTTTCTAATCAGCGCCATATTAAATACATGTTTACAGAGAAATATGATAATCTTCTCTAAATTCAGTTGTTTTTTTAGCATTGGTCCTTTTCAGATTCACCCAGAAATTAATCCGACCAAAATCGTCATCTTGTTTTGAGGTTTGGCTTATTAGTATTGCATGGAATCTGAAGTGAGATGTTGTATATGATGTTTTTGTCAGGTATTGATTGAATAGGGTTTTAACGCCGCCTTTAACAGTATTTCAGTCATATCGCGGCGGCTTGAGCTCCTAACATAGGATTCCTGGTATTTCTCACACCAATACTACCACTTCACCCTCTCCTAGCCCCCAGCTTCCATCCCACTTAGGTTTACGATTATCCAGCCATTGGTGAGATACAATTGTCGGAAAGAATATGTTCCGCCGCCGGGGATCGAACCAATGACATCCAACGATTGAAGATTAGGAGTCTGGCGCGCTAACGACTGCGCTATGACGGCGGCTTTGACAGGTATAGACCTCTCTCCAATATCATTTAAGCAGCACTGATTGGAAGTAAAAACACAGGTTTTATGCCTAGGCGGGAGTTATCAGCTCCATATGGACTATTAAGTGAAATGATGAAATAATCAGAGAAACTACTTATATATTAATTGTTAAAGGAATTTGCTCTCAATCAGCAACATAATCATCGATTGACTGTGACTTTTGACCTACTCTTTGAAATTCTAGAGCTGCTTACCTCAACTTAAGTGCCAAGGAACTGTAATTTAGTATCTGAAATATTGAATTGTTGTGTCTAGGTCTGCATTATGTACATTTAAACAATTATTGTTCAAAGGAGATTGCTATTCATCTTGCATTCTCTTAAAGCAGTGTTTATCAATGTGCATATAAGACCTGCATAATTCTACCCCTCTCAGCCAATAGATCACCGAAAAAATGTTCTGTTTTATGTCAATGAATATCGTTGATGAAACGCGTTAGGCTTTATATCAAAAACATCGTAGCTCTAGGTACATTTTCCTAGTGTTGTAAACTGTATTTTTCGATTGCTGCAGATGCTGTCTCACGCGTATCATGTAATATGCTGTTATGTTTCGACTCACATTATATTGGAAGTAATTGCAAAAAGATAAATCGGACGACTAGCTATCGGTGTTTTGCACATGCTTTATTTTCTGAAATAACCAGTTACAATCCGTGACAAGTTATGCCTGATTTTGATAGGAATTTCTGTGCCTAACTTACATTAAGGCCCTATGATTAATACACTTTCTAATAGTCCGGAAGAAGACTGTCATAACGGATTAGTCGCACTTGTATTTTCTGTAGAGACAGATCATATATTTAGAAAAGGATACTTATCTTGTTTAAATAGATATTAAACTCAACTCTATGACGTAAGTTACACGGGTTTATTTCGTCAACTTCACTGCTTTGATGATTAGTCGCACTTGTATTTTCTGTAGAGACAGATCATCTATTTAGAAAAGGATACTTATCTTGTTTAAGAAGATATTAAACTCAACTCTATGACGTAAGTTACACGGGTTTATTTCGTCAAATTCACTGCTTTGATGAAACACCATTTTAGGTACTATGTTGTCGGTTATCAGAGGTGCAACCGGCCTAGCCAGATTCTTAAAGGACACAGGATAAGGAAAAACTGAATTGATTTTTTAGTTTACATATTTTAATATACCAAAATGTGAATGAATTGATGATTTATGAATACTGGGGGAAAGAAAAGAAAGGGCAGAGATAGTCAAGAGAGTAGAAGGCTCAGTGCCGGTATAATAACCAATGCATAATTTTACGTACAAAATAAAGGCTCTTTAGAACTCTAAAGAAACGATTCCAAGTTCCGTGGTTAATAACCTGGGATGGATTTAGCATTCTAGTTACAGAGAGTTCGAGAATAAATGGGTGTGATCGTACAGTGGCGCATTCCAAAGTATGTGGTAATTTCCAATATAGTAATAGTATGGTAAATTATCATTGGTACACTGTAGTAAGAAATAAACTAAAAAACACATGTATGTAAACTCTATAAATTCAAAGTACTGAAAGCACAGCCGTTACAGAGGTTTTTGGTATGTCGATACATTCCCTCTTCCCTATGACCTAATTAGGTAAACATTTGTCAAAAGAAATTTGGAACGAATCAAAACTAAGTAAATGGGATTGTACGACAAACTGGTAGAATACCCACATCACTTGCATAGATTATGCAGATGGTGGTGATACTGTATCGACTGAGGAGCGATGCTCAAACATGAAGGTAGAAAAATGGGCTACCAAACAACCTCTTGGTATTCAATAAAACAAAATAAATTTCATAAGTTGAAAGAACACTGTTACAACACTGAATTCCTTAGATGTCAGTGTCTGCATGATCACAAAACACTGAAAACTAAAAGGTAAAATGTCAAGATCAATACTCCTGCACAGAAAATATTAATGAAGTAATGTATTGATGAGCAATGTCAATGTCCCTTGACCTTTAACATAATGGACCCGGCCGCCCTAGCAACCTAGTCCCTACAAACTTCCCCACAGCTGACTAGCGGAAAGGATAGGGAAAAGAACTAAATGGAATTGAAGTAAGAAAGATTAGATCTACCATTAGAAATTTTACAGCCTCGACATTACAGTTCCGGAGATAAACTCTATAGTCGGAAGATCCGTTCCTAAGCTGATATTGAATGTCAGGAAATAATAAAGGGCGAAGGACTGAATCATTGCCTTTTAACTCCCGTTTTCTTCCTTCGATGCGGTAATGACCTAACCTTTAAATTGCATAATTTTACTCAGTTCACAAACCAAATATCACATAATCCTATTGTTACTGAAAAATGTGTACAGTCGAAAGGAATGTAGAAAAAGAACTTATTGAAATATCGATTTAAAGCACTAGTGACTCAGATATCAAAGAAAGATAAGACAGGAAAATGGTTGAAAAGAAGAACAAGAATGAGAACGCATGATGCATGACTGATGAAATGAAATGATCGGTGAAGAATCATCAACATTCGAAAACTTAACAAAATGTAGGGAATACCTTTCGCTTTACAGAGGCAAAATTATTTACAAAAATATTGACTAAAGATTAGGAGGTCGAGAATATTTGTTTTGGTTTAACTATCCTGCCTGTTCGTGTTGTATAGGGCGAATCAACCACCTCATTATCCGAGTGATGGAATGAGACGAATCCTCTATCCTCTGCCAACGAATTATTACCGTATAAATATGGCTCTTGAACAGAAAATCAACTGGACCTCCAAAATCTTCATTATCCTGTGATCGTTCTTATCAACATCATCAACCCCGTTGATACTATCTGAATTTCTTCGTCCGGTTTGCTTCTTAAGATGATCTATGTAAACTACAAGGGATTTTTTGTTTTCAGAATGCTCAATCTTAAAGGTAACATCAGTCACCTTTTGGATTACTTTATAGAGACAAATCCAACTAAAGCCACGCTTTTGGTTTGCCAATGGAGGGTACCAGCGCCAAACTAAATCACCTTCAGAAAATTACCTAGGCTTTAGACCAGGGTCGTAAGCCTTCTGCTGGCTGAAACGGACTTTTTAAGAAATTTGAATGCAGCATCATAAGATGAATCTACAGATTGTTTAAGCCATTTAATATACTGAGAAGGACAAACCTTCTCTACATCAAGTCAGCAACTACCAAAAACAAGATCTACAGGAAGAGGGATTTCTCTACCAAACATTAATTTGTTAGGAGAGTAAGACTAAGAAGTGCTATCAAAGCATTTGTAGCTAAGCCCTGTTCAAACGTTCTACCATTCACTCTTATTTTGGGTAATATGGCGTGGTTCTAGTATAACAAGAAGTCTACACAGATTTCCTTGAAAGCTGAGATTCAAATTCACGACCTTGGTCTGTGTGTATTATAGAGAAAAATCAAAATCTACAAACAAAATCACAGACTAACTTATCGGCTACTGTCAAAGCAGTATGATACGGAATAGCATAAGCTTCTGCATACTTTGAGAAATAATCACTGACTACCAAAATATACTCATTCCCATTTGCAGTTTGAGGAAGTGGCCCAAGAATATCCAATGCTACTCTATAAAGCACATACGAAGACAAGTCTTGTCTTAATGGAGATTTTCCTAAATCAGGACCAGGTCTGCCTAGGGAACACACCTCAGACTTTTTACACCATATTTTAACATATATTGATATACCAGGCCATTATAATCTACTTGTGAATGATTTCAATTCACGATCTTTTTCAAGATGTGCAGAGGATCTACAATAATGCAACATATCAAAATTTTCAGATCGCATACAGTTTGGGAAAAACAAGTTCGAGTCTATCATGAGAATCTTTACTTGTAGCTGCGTATTTACGAAATAGAAATCATGCATTACAACAAGAGATTGCCATGAATTACACAAAACTCTGACTTTGAAAGAATACTATTTCAATTCCTGTCCAGGAGGTTTTTCCTGATTTTAGATGAATAATGCTTTTGACAACCTTGTCATCTTTTTGAAAATCTCTAATTTCTTCGGTCGACCAATTTTCAACCTGTTTGATTCTGCGAAAGTATCCTGATACTGACTGTGAAAACTGACAAGGACTCATGTGCTATCTCGTTAGAACTATTCTCACAACAAAGAGATTGACAGTCGGGACAATCTGTCCTTTTACATTTACGCTTTGGTATTTTTGACATGCCATCAGTATCACCTTGAGCAGACTCCTTCCTATGTTAAATAGAGAGATCATAAGTATCAAGCACGGCTAACCATCTAGCTACAATACCTGCTGGATCCTTGAAATTTCAATGTCTTAACCAGATCCATGATGCATGGTCAGTTCTAACTAAGAAATTTCTACCCCACAAATATTGACGAAAATGTCCAATGAAAGTAACAACAGCCAAGAGTTCTAGAAAAGTTGTGCAATTACGCTGATGAGCCTCCTTGAGACTTTTAGTTGCGTTCGCGTTCCTTGCCGTTCTGAATCTGTGATAAAACAGAACCTATACCAAATCTACTACCATCTGTATCAAGAATAAAATGACCTTCCCTTTCTTGATATGCTAGAACTGGTGCAGAAACAAGCAGATTCTTGAGCTTATCGAAACTTTCTTGAAAATCGCTGGTCCAAAGAAAGTTCTTAAATTTCTGAATAAGATATGTAAGGGGACACGCAATGAAAGCTAGATCTTTTTAATTAAACGCCGAGAATAATTATTGAGTACTAAAAAACTTCTCAATTCTTATTTGTTGGTCGGCTCAGGACATTCTAACACAGCCGTTATCTTAGCCTTTGAACAAGAAACACCTTCACTAGAGACAGTATGGCCAAGATTTTCAATTGACCTTAAAAACAAATGACACTTTTTGGGATTTAAAGTCAAATTTGCTTCTCTGTTCTCATACAGACTAGTCAAGATTATCAAAGGTTTCTTTAAAAAGACCTACCAAAGAAAATATGTCATCTAAGTAACACAAACATTTTTCCCACTGTAGTCAACAAAGAACTTTCTCAATAAGACACTCTAACGTTGCTGGGGCGTTGCATATCCCAAAGGGCATAACATTGAACTGCTGGAGCCCCATATGGGTGTTTTAAGCAGTGTCTTGTTTGTGTTCCTTAGCCATGGGTATTTGCAAATACCCGGAGGCTAAATCTAAGGTACAGAAATACTTTGAAGATGAAAGAGGATCTAAGGCTTCGATAATGTTAGATAGTTGATAAGCACCCTTCTTTGTAACAGCGTTTAATTTTCAATAGTCCAGACAAAAAACGTTCAGCGACTATTTGTTTCTCACTAATGGGTCGATAATCGTGACCTATTTGGGATAGCAGATGGAGGCTAGGAAAGGATGAAATGGTAGTACTGGTGTGAGAAATACCAGGATTCCATTGTTATGTGCTCCAGCCGCCGGGATATAACTGAAAGATTGTTGAAAGCGGCGTAAAACCCTATTAAACAAACAAAAACAAACAAAAACGTTAAGAGTTATCAGACTTTCTGACAAGTACGACCGGAAATGCCATGCACTTTTGGTAGGTTCAATGATCTAACATTCCATTTACCTCAGTTTGAACAATATCTCCTTGTTAAAAAGAAGTCTACGTAGAGGTATTTTAATTGGCTTTGTATTGCCTACATCATTTGTATGCTCAGAGTAAGTTGTTTGACTAGCGTTCCCTGAATTATCTGCAAAAATATCATGAAATTCAAGCATTAATAACTAATTTCCTCTTCTTGAGACAAAGATATTTTAATAATAAATATCACAAGCTTTCAGCGGCACATCCGCCTTCCTCAGGTGTAATCCTATGAATGAACATGTTGTTTACGTAACGTCAAGGTAACGCTGACGTCACTTAAAAATGATACAACGACCCGGGATAACGTCATGATAAATTCTGCCTTACGGGATTAAACCGATAGAAATACGCTACAGATAGCCAAGAGTACAACGGTTCAGAATTAATGAACATAGCAGGAGGCTAAGGAATCGCTTGTAACAAGCGAGTCCCGAGGAAGCCAGCATGATTTCATCAAATTTATATATAAAAGGAACGAAAACAAACTAATTGCAGTTGCTTAAAAATACTCTCATACATTATTTGTGAGAGTCAAAATCTCGTAACCATGACCCATTTAGCTATAGCCACGAAGCTCCGCCAATACACCTATAATGCGATCAGCCGTACATAAAAAGAGACCTTAACGTCGCAACCACAGGCTCAGATTGCAGTTTAATCATTTATTGCATATAACTGACCAAAATAATTTAAGGCTATTTAATGTCGGATTGGAACTTTCTGTCGGAGGTCTGTGGTTACCACCAGCAGTCCGTCAACAGACGGATCGTGTCCGTCAATCACAAAAACAACAACAACAAAACAATAACCCCCACAGGCACTTATATTTACACAGAAAATCAGACCACCCCCATTCTGTTAAGAAATCGATTCCATACGGGTTAAGAAAAAGATTTCATATGGGTTAAGAAATCGATTCCAAATGGGTTAAGAAATCGATCCATATGGGTTAAAAGTCAAATTCAAACTTTTTTTTTTTTGTCTTTCATTCATTATTTTTTATGTATATGGTGTTATTTACACACATGAACAACATTTTCGCGATTGCAGACCGTGCACATATACAGAAACCTATTTGAAATGTCAAGATTTAATACTGCTCAAAAACAGCGCATCGCTTGCCTCCACCGCACATTCCCTAAACCGCTTATCTCCCCTCCATTTGTGACGTCATAGTGGAAGCTAGTTGTATTACGTGTCAAAATGATGCTGTACTAAATACAGGCGATAATACGTAAAAAAATCAATTTTAAAACAGAATAATGACGATCTGTGCCGCTTACGGTTGTAATGATGAATCGGGAACTCATTCGGCATTTTTACGTTTCCGATTGATTTTAAGAAAAAAGCTGTGGATTCATAAACTGAACCGAGCAACGACAAATTCTGAGCCATCGAGTCATGCAAATCTTTGTATGAGACACTTTAAGATTTTTATCAGCTAACAAATGACGTTGGTTTTGAGAACTTTCGACAACGATTGAAACCTGACGCCGTGCCAACAATCTTTAAATGACAGATAGTCCCATTTTGCTTGACAAGTCATATATATGAGCTTGATATGTCGTATTGTGAAGAAAAAATATTGCCTATCAAATCACTTCTTTGGTCATGAGTACAGATGTTAATCTCAAACACATAACTGGGGGAAATGATTTTGTAGATGGACAACTAACAACATTCCGCCAATAGCTAACTCAAACCTTGTAAGTTAGCTCTCAGCAGCCAAAAAATTAATGTTAACAGGTGTCTCAGACAAGTTTGTGATTGATGTTGGTATAGCTAGTAGATGACATATAATTAACCTTTTACTGAATTTCAAAATTTTAGACTTGTCCAAATTGAAAGATGTTGCAGACAAGAATTTTAATTCTTTGTTTCATTGGCAGAAAACATTGTGGTAAATGAAGAAATTTATTGCAACAAAAATTTTCCCAATTTTCGACAATGTCAATCAAAGCCTTTTCTTGAGGGTTGTTATAAATTGGTTAATAATTGATTTAAATAATTGAAAGGTTTTCTGAAAACCGTAATTTCTTTTTTCCATGATTGTTTTTGAATTATTGTTTCTAGGGTACACTTAAATTTTGCCCGTGTTCACATTACACACGACTTTCCTTTCTTTGTACATGCATTTAACCCATTAACACACAATTCTTATTTGGTATGTGAAAATATTATAAAATGGTAAAGAAAGTGGGAACAGGAGAGATTTCTTGTTGTTAGAGATCATATTTGGTACCCAAATTTTCACTCCAAACACTGTGAATTGTCACCTGCAGCCTTAAATTTGAACGAGTCTCATTTCTTGTCTCTTATTGTATGGTAGTGGGTCATTCGAATGAATTGTACAATAACATTGCATAAAATTCAAGCGAAACAAAATAAAACGTATGAAGCTTGCAGATATTATTTATTTTCCAAGTCCCGTTTTACCAGTATATTTCGCCATTTCATCATAGTTTGTTTTAGTTCAATCAACGTGAAAAAATAGCTTTTTGAAATTGTCAAGTCTCAAGATGAAAACACATGGTAAACCTTGAACATATTCCTTTTAGAAATTGATTGAACATGCACCAGTCTAAAATTTATCTATCTATATAATATACTGCCTTACTCCCCTTTTGGGTATTACTGGCAGGTAAATCATCTAGAAAGGGGTTGATAACAACCCCAATAATTGCACTTCAGTGCTTATATGCAACTGACTTATCCCTTTCCTGTTCTTTGGTAATTGTAAGACTGGTTCAAATTGAAAGAGGTTGCAGACAACAATGAAAATTGGGTGCAGTATGAACTGAAACCATCCTATGCGGTAGGAAATATTGTAGGAAAAAGAGAAATAACTTGTTAAAAGTAATTTCTTCTTTTTTACAGGAAAGGATTAAATACAAAATTTACAGGACTTTTTTCCCCTTTTTAACAGACGCCTATGAAGACTACCTTCCCAATAGTAAAATAGTTGACATGCTAGTGTTGAGACTGAAAGGATTCCACTGTATCAGGGGTTCTTAACCTATAATGCCAAGATAACAAAAGTTTACACTAGTCCAAAATTAAAAGTTGACAAAGCCTACTTAAACAGGGTCGGGGTTGACACATAGTCTAGAAACTTTGAGAGGAAAGGACGAATTGTTTGTCATTAACAATTTCTGCTTTTCCTGCAAAATTTCCATATTTCTTTAGGGTGTCAAAAAGCTGAGTTTTATGACAAGGGGTTCATACCAAAAATGACAAATTTAAGGCAGGTCTAGTACATGAATAGCAGGCAAAAATTCAGTATGTTAAAATTGAAAAGTATATATAAAATAGGTATGAAGTTAAGAGAAAATGTCATGAACAATGAATACTTTTCTCTGTGTATTTTCTACAGCTTGGTTTTCTTCAGAGCATGAAAATAAAGGATTGTATGGAAATGAATTGAACATTTTTTCTCCATGGAAAAATAAGATCATAAAGTTAACTACTGAGGGTATTTGTATCCACTAAAGTCCTCTGATAGCAGTCACCACACATGAAGGAATCTATTTTTTCACTCCTTTCCCAAGCAGTCAATAAATCCATCTAATAAATCATCCGGGTTTCTGTATAGCCTAGAATAAAAAGAAAATTGTGAAAGAGATCTTGGCTTTTGCACCATGAATTTTTTGTTGACGTTTAACTTAATAATAGACAACAGAGTTTGTACTGGTCCAAATTTAAAAAAAAATGCAGATGACAATATAAAGTTGATGAACTTTACAGACTTTGTCTTAAATAAGGCAGAATCAAGTAACAAGCATTTTCTTCTTTTTCTACAGTATTTCCAAGATGGTTGGCTGATGATCTAAATCGTAACTAAAGATTGAATTAGCTGCAGTTACAATGTCAAGGTCAACATACCAAGAAAATGCTTAATAGATGGCCAAAATCGCAGTCCTAAGTTCACTTTTGGTCTATATGAATTAATTGATAGTAACACAATTCTATGACAGCTGACAATCGGAAAATCACCGAAAAATTAAGAGTTTAAGTGTTGAATGGGGTAGTAAACTTTATAAAAAGGAAAAAAATGCATGTTACAAGCATTTACTCCTTTCCCACACAATTATTTGCAAACTATATAGCTTCAGGATGTCAGAACATGGGATTGTGTTGTAATTGGGGTAGTTTCCTTGCCTTAACCATTTTCTGTTCAATCCCTGATTTGAAGGTCCTATAAATTTATGAATGAGAAACATTTTGGAAAAAGGAGAAGTTGCTTGTATCAAGCAATTTCCTTTTTTCCACAATATTTTCTACCCTACGGAATGGTTGTTTTCAACTAGAATCCCCTTTGAGTTTTCGTCTTTAAGTCCTTTGAATTTGGACAGGTCTAATTTTTTTCAAAACAGGAAAGAACAATATAGGGTCATGATAACAAAACAAGAAAATATTTCACTTACTCATGATTTCTTTGATTTTCCTCAAGTGGGCCTGTCTAACATATGGTCATTGTAGGCAACTTCCAAAACATGAATGTTCTGAAAATTTGCCTGGAATCAAATGTGATCTGTCATGCATGTCAATCCTTCTGCTTCGACCTTCCCATCTATAATATTTGTTCTCAATCAGCACTTGGATCCTGTCACAGATATCATATTCACACCTGTGAAATTGAATTTTTTCATTTTGAGAATGATTTTACTGCCCATATTTACAGAGAGTTAACAAACAGTAATGTAACTTATCTGATGAGGGTTAAAAAACCTATTCACCTGCCAGTAATACCCGAAAGGGGAGTTGGGCAGTATATATAGATAGCGTACAATTGTAAACAATATAACAACAATTGTTTTCAAACATTTGATAATGTAGTACTGATTTCAAGGAACAAAAACCATTTAAGACAGTGTTTGACATTTGCATAAATAATCCTGTCTGATCAAGCTTCACTTTGTACCTAGTAGATAAGCTACAGACTGAAAGTTTCTTATGACAGCCAGATAGTCATCTAATGCACTGTCTGGGCAATTCGACTGGAAATGCCATGCACTCAATTTCTTATTCTCGTCTTAAATTTATAAATGAGATGTTTGATCGTAACATTTTGGCAAAAAAAATCCGAGGGAGTATTTGTTTACTGTGTTAATAATCCCCGTGAAATTCAAAATGGGTCCCATTCGTAAACGTCCCCTCATTAGGATCTCGATTTAAATTCTTTGTTTAAGTCAATACAGATATGTTTTATGTTCATACTACGCATCATTTATGATTTAAACGTTTAAAAAGGGAATAAATTAAATTTATAACGTTTCAAATGTTTATAAAGGGCAATATTCGCCGCAAATATTAATCACTCACCATGTTGACACCACAGGGAAAATATCGTCAAATTCGTGACAAAAAGAAGACGAAGAACTATTATCATCACTATTCCTCGATTCCGCAGCAATTGTCCTTCAAACTGGTTCGTAAATATATGGCCTTACAGTACCAGAAACGTCAATTTCTTCATCGGGAATATCGCTCAATTCGCTTTCATACTCTACGTCCATTTTTATTAAACTCCACTATGACGTCACAATTCAGGGGAGTTAAGCATGTGTAACCAATAAGTAGGGGACATAAGCGAGGCCGTAAAAACGAAAAGATAAAAATAAAAACTCCAATAAAGTGGTTTTGAAACGTTCTCAAGAAAAATCAATGAATATCAGTGCACTCGTTTATTAATAGAATTTTGAAAATTGAAATTATGTTACCCCTATGGAGTTGCCCTTTAAGAAATCGATTCCATATGGGTAAAGAAATCGATTCCATATAGGTTAAGAAATCGATTCCTAATGGGTTAAGAAATCGATTCCATATGGGTTAAGAAATCGATTCCATATGGGTTAAGAAATCGATTCCATATGGGTTAAGAAATCGATTCCATATGGGTTAGCGATTCGGGCCAAACGAATAAGCCAATCAGAACGAGATGATGCGAAAGAGAGAAGAAAGATCAAGGAAAGACTGATATATAGAGGGTACAAGGAACATAAGGTAGAGGTGGCGTTAAAGAAGGCGGACGAAAAAAACAATTCCGATATTAAAAGGGTTCCGTTGGCAGATCTTTACCGAACATCGGGAACATCCTCCATCATAACCAAAGAATACTAAAAAAATCCAAAAAGACTGAGAAAAATCTTTAAAGAGCTATCTTTAATATCATACAGAAGGGATAAAAATCTGGCCGACATGTTAGTACAAAAAAACAACAACAAACAAATCACCTAGAAAAGCATCAAAAATTCATAGTCATCAACCAAAGAAGGGGTGCGGAGGGGACTGTAAAATCTGTGAAAAACATTTCCTATCGCCTATTAATGACAAGGCAGGCGAACAGGTAAACACAGATTTATCCATCAACTGTCGAACATATAACGTTTTATATGGGATCTACTGTGCCGAATGTGGATGTCTTGTGTATATTGGTGAAACAAGGAACATGCTGAAAACAAGAATCCAAATTCACCTGTCTAACATAAGATGTGAGAATGACAATGAACCGGTGCCGAGGCATTTCAATCAGGAGCGTCATAACATCTCAGATTTCCATATTGTGGGGCTGGAGAGGATACTGGAAGAACGCACACACTACAGACGACAAAGAGAATCCCGACCAATTAAGAAACATGGTCTGGTAGAACAAGGCCTAAATATCAAACAAATGGACATATGTCACTAACTCATCAAATTGACAAATCGCTGGCCCCGCCCAGTTACTCCTGTGGTCACGCCCACTGACTCTGTAAGGAAGTCCCCCTTCGATTTCAAACGGCGTTATTTTGCTAAATTTATGGTCCGTATGATGTAACGAAATTAGTAGAATGGTTGGCTCGCGACGCAGACATCGTAACTACAGCTTGAATAAGTATATAAAATAGTATTTGGTGATCTAAGGGTCATAGCTACAGCTTAGGTAGGCTGTGGTTGCGACGTTTTGGTCACTTATTAAACAAGATTGTTTAGCGTAAATATCGGAGTTTAAAGTTCTCTTCACGTCTAGATATATGATGAGGTTGTTGTGTTTTTTATTTGTGTGTGTTTTTTTTCTTTTTTTTGATTGACGGACACGATCCGTCTGTTGACGGACTGCTGGTTGTAACCACAGACCTCCGACAGAAAGTTCCAATCCGACATTAAATAGCCTTAAATTATTTTGGCCAGTTATATGCAATAAATGATGAAACTGCAATTTGAGCCTATGGTTGCGACGTTTAGGTCTCTTTTTATGTACGGCTGATCGCATTATCGGTGTATTGGCGGAGCTTCGTGGCTATAGCTAAATGGGCCGTGGTTACGAGGTTTTGACTCTCACAAATAATGTATAAGTAGTATTTTTAAGCAACTACAATTAGTTTGTTTTCGTACCTTTTATATATAAATTTGATGAAATCATGGTGGCTTCCTCGGGACTCGCTTGTTACAAGCGATTCCTCAGCCCCCTGCTATGTTCATTAATTCTGAACCGTTGTACTCTTGGCTATCGGTAGCGTATTTTCATCGGTTTAATTCCCGTATGGCAGAATTTATCATGACGTTATCCCGGGTCGTAGTATCATTTTTAAGTGACGTCAGCGTTACCTTGACGTTACGTAAACAAACATGTTCATTAATTGGATTACACCTTAGGAAGGCGGTTGTTCCGCTGAAAGCTTGTGATATTTATTATTGAATTGAAATTCAAGAAGTTAATTTTCAACCTGTTGAATTTCTTGACGTTTAAGAGAAGACGATGCTTCCCGAAGCAATGGTTGAAGATTTGCAGGTAGCTTGGTACTTAAACTATAATTTTGTTCGGGTGTTATTTGGGTAAATACATCTGCCTTCTGTATTGAACCAACAAATGTACCTTGTGTAATATTAATTGGCGTATCAGTACTATTTATAAGGGGAAAAGGTACATTACTAAAATCTGTATTGATCAAACCTTTACAAAGTATTAGTTCTTTCTGTTAAAGACTTTATAAGGTTCAAGCATAATGTTCTCCTTAGAGCGATGACCATCAAAAGAACCAATAGTAACTACTTAATACTGATTGCCCTAATTTAATTCTACAAACTCTACTTTTATTTTGTCTTTCAAGTTTTACTTTGTTTTTCACTATCTGCATGGTACCCTTCACAAACTTAATTTAAATATCAAAGTTTTCAGGTAAATCATTTCCAAGCATACAATCTAAATTATCAAGTTCTGCGAATGTCAATATCAAATTCCAAATTAACTCGATCATGAACTTTTACCTCACTACCATTTGCAGCTGCTAAATTAATGCGGTCATGTGTGATAAAATCATCATCTATACCCAATCGTTTTAAAACATCACTTGAAATAATTGTCCTTGATGAACCAGAATCAACTAAGGCTTCACAAATTGAATACTAATTTTGTAAAGTGGGAAGTCCTATCTTGACTTAATTTGATTTTTTTCTTTGGCCCATTCCTTTGTTTCATTACTTTGACTGGAACTTCGGACGTAATACCAGTCAATCCTAGATTTCCTGTTTTAAAGGACATGACTAAGCAATATGACCCCTCTTGTGACAATAAAAGCATTCTGGATTACCCTTCGTGTCATCCTGCTTGACACTGACCTTTAAGTTCTTGATATTTTAGCAATGCCATGAATTTAAGCACTATCAGATCTACTATTATGACTTTTATCCTTACTATCTTCAAATGATCTACTAGTTATTGAGCTTAATTGCCTATCATTTTCAAAGTGACGGGAACTTTCAAAGTGTTCAAATTCAACAGCTAACGCTATAGCAGCATCGGTATCTGTGATTGCGTAATAGACCACGGGTGGTATTTTGGATATACACGGGATATATCTCATAATGATCGGCTATTTGCTTTTGATTTTCACCCGATATCCCTTTATTACAAAGTAACAAAGGAAGTCGTTTGCTATTCCTTCTAATTCAAAGGAAATTACGAGTTTTTACATTTTAAATAGGATTATAAATGCAAGAGGTAAAGGAAATGTATTTTAAAACGTTTCTCATTCAAAAATAGGAAAAATATTTTCGTAAGAAAAATCTGGGAAAAATTTTTTTAAGATCACTTTTTTACAACAAAAAGATTTGAATTTTTAGTATATATACATTGTATCATATATATCATTGCATATAATAAGAATTTGGTATCAACTAAATGGATTAACACGTTCAAAAAGATTGTCTTAGTTTGATCTTTGTAAAACTTCTTACGGCATCTCTTTTATACTTTTTTATTTCTCACTTTTTCTCAAATACTTAAATACATGATTTGAAAACTTGAAGAAGCATTTCGTCTACGGGCGACATAAACTTCTAAGGTATAGCTTAAAAAGTTGTAGTTACGGGTTTCGGTCGCAAACGGCGGTGCGGTAAGTCACATTCTGCATAGTGGCACCCTTTCAAATTATTACGTTCTAATGTAATTCTACAGTAAAAACTCCACTACCATTCAAAATTAGATCGACATGTACTTACCCGGTCCATGTCAGTGCCAAAATCGTACAAACGGTTTATACTTTTACGGAATAAGCATGTATACAAACAAAAACATAATTTACTCTATGGACTTATGAAATTTCTTTTTGTTTTGGAATAAAGGTATTTGCAAGGGGTATATACGCATATCTCACTATCCAGGTGACAATAGCCGGTCACACCTATCATGGTAACTTATGATAATTATGTCACCTTAAGTGATATAACTTTCAAATAAGTTCCCCACGAAACTTGAACAATTACTAGAATGGGGTAGAAAAGTTTCAATAATTTTTATAAGATGAAACCATCGAATTTCAAAGGTATTCTTACTTGACATTGGTAAGAAATGAATGATATATCTTTAGTGGACCTACAGAGGCAACAATCATTTCCACAAGCCTTCAGACACTTTACAAAGCTTGTTGAGGATCATTCAGTGAAATTCTGGTTAAATTTATTTCATATTCATCAATGAAAAGGGTATTTGTTAAGTTCCCATGGTCATGAAATGATGACGTATGGAAGGTTTCTTTGTAACAGTTCTCGTTTGTAAAATGACATATATTTTATAAATTCAAAGCCCCGCTTGACATGTGAAACCATTTTTTAAAAAAGGAAAAAACGGAATGTATTTCCATGAGAATCATTGTATTTATTTAGATCAAAAAAGCCCCTTTTATGGTAATTCATACATATATCCGGAATTAGAGTATATCCGAAAAATACACTTTCATACCGGCTCATCTACGATTATAAGCACATAAAATGTCACTTCGCTTTAAAAATTAAGCTAAGCTGTTAAAAAAATAGTCTCTAGAACATCTAGGTTTTCAACATTGATGACACGTAGTATGATCTGGCAACAACCTGTTAATGTTTTCGATACCGATATCATCGATTTTTTTACCGGAACTACCCAAAGATTTAAGGGAGGTCACTCTAATATTAAAATTGAGCGGAGTAACTCTGGATATCGGTAGGGGCCCATTGTAAAAGGATGACGGTACTGAATGTGGCTTTTAAGTTCTGGGCGCATTAACCCGCAAGTAAACTGATCAATCAAGTGTAATTCTTGAGCCGCAGGGTTAATCAAAGGAAAAGCTTGAAAACAAAGTTTTTGTTAAAGCATACCCACAATCACAAGCAGTTTCCCGTTTCTGTTGTTTCCTACTTATGATTCTCATCTACAGGCTGTTTTAAATTCTACCGGATTAAGACGTCTACAAAAGAAGACTTTAATACGCGCATAATTAACTAAGTGTTAATGAGATAACTCACTAAGAAGTTTCTGAGCAGACCCCTTTAAATTTATTATCAACTGCTCTGCTTTTTCAAAATTATTCCAGCCATTCCAGCTAGCAACCAGTCTGATGATTTGCCAACAAATGAATTTGGCCCTTTTGCTTTCCTTGGACTAGAAGGATTAGCAATTGCTTGGTTTTGTGCTGACTGAGAAGGCATACTAGTAACTAATCGAGTCGAATGTGTCAAGTTACTTGCATTATATTGAACTTGGGGGTTAATGAAAGGCATGTCAGAATTTGGCCTATAAAGGAATCTGTACTAGGAGCTTTAAATGAATGCTTGTAGTCACCCCCTGTATTAGAAAAAAAATATTGGCAGGTGCAATCTCTGACTTAACTCTTAGAAATGAAGGGTCAATATTAAAGTTGTAACCTTCAGCCATATTAATTTGAATACTAATAATAGAGTTAATTTGCACGAACAAAAATGATTGCAAAAACAAGAAGACAAAAATCTGCTTTTCCATTAAGGTTTATTGTGATTTGCCTTAGCAATGTATCCTCAGGTCAACGGTACCAAATTTTCTAACCGGCCTAGCCAGGTTCTTAAAGGACACAGAGCAAAGCAAAACTGAATGAATTTAGTTTACAAATTTTAATATACCCAAAATGTGAATGAATTGATGGTTTATGAATACTGGGGAAAAGAAAAGACGGAGATAGTCAAGAGAGTAGAAGGCTCAGTGTCGGTTTGATATCGGGTAGAAGTTACCTTTGGAGCTTGCTAGCGACTGTGCAGAAAAGAAAATCCTGCCTTATATACCCAGAGACAGTGATGTACATGAAAAACATGCATTTCATAATGTATTCAATTCAATAGCCTAAAGTATATTAACTAATGCATAATTTGACGTACAAAATATGCCAAGTTCCGTTCCATAACCTGGGATAGATTTAGCATTCAAGTTTCAAAGTGTTCGAGAATAAATGGGTGTGATCGTATAGTGGCGCATTCCAAAGAATTTGGTAATTTCCAGTGCAGTAATAGTATGTCAAATTATCACTGGTACACTGTAGTAAGAATCAACCAAAGTACATATGTACATAAACCCTTTAAATTCAAAGTACTGAAAGCACTGGCGTTACAGAGGAATTTGATGCGAAGTTGACCGTTGAAAATAGAATAGTCTGAATCTTAAGTACACTTTATTTAACCGTAGCATCCCGCGGAATGATGAAGTTAACAGTAGTATTAAAAATTGAATCGCTCGACAACATGACCTTTCGTCATTAAAATACAGAATGATAAAGAAATCAAAGTACTCATAGTACTGAAGGCCAGGAAATTATGGAAACTGTAAGATACAAATACTAAGAATTTGGACAACCAGGCAGAATGAAAAGATTCGCAATATGTACCTTCATAATTTACATTTCAATAAATGGTTTTAGTAATCATCTGTGTGTTCAATCAGGGCCCAAAAATTATAAAACTTCATCGTACTCAAGTGACATTTTACTCAAACTTTGACTTCAGATAAAAGATGCATTTTTTCAGAAATGATATCGGAAATGCTCGAAACAAATGTGATAAGTTGTTGCTTTTAACATTTAATGTAAATTAGAAATTGAATATTTATTCAAATCTAAAGTTTGGGTAAATTCTCAATTGATGTATGTGTTAAACACCAATGCCCCCGCCACTACTATTGATCAGAAACAGTTGTTTGATACAATATGGAAATCAGTAGTAGAACCAATGTTAAAGTTTTATTTTCAAATATTTGTCCTTGAAAAATGACATTGACTGATGATCTTTAGTCTATTTGAGTAGAGTAACAGATAAACAGACATGCCAAAAACAATACGCCCTCTATGCAGGAGCACAAAGACGTTTGGTTATATTATGTTGATTGTTCTCTGCCACCATAGCTTGGACTAAGATATTCAATAGCAGTCCCAAGCAATAGTAATTTTGATTAACAACCCCATTGTGCTAGAATAGATGTATACCAAATGATGACTATTGAGTACTACCATAGTTTGGGCTTAGATAATTCACTTAGAACTCTCCAAACAAAAGTAATTTTTAGTAATTTATATTAATATCCACATTAACCGAACGTGAAGCTCTTTGCTAGAATAATTGGAATATGGCCTTGAAATCGTTTGTGGTAGTAATTCTTTCGCCGATTTTCTTAATCAATATTTGGTAAAATAGATCTACTTTTACAGCGGATTCAGCGATTTAATAGGTGGCCTGCTAGGCCAACTATTTTGCCTGAAAGTAGATCCGTGAAACGCTTTTGGTCGCTAGAGGCAAGGAAATCCCTTAGAGGGATTTCCTGGCCTAAAAATGTTTAATCCATTTTTAAAAGGCGGAAAAAAGTCTACAAACCCCCCGAATAATACATGAATATGTTTGTACGTCTTATAAGCGTTTAAATAGGATTATAACTTTAATGCAAAGCAAGTACTAGGAATTTGGTTTGGAAGGACCATGCAACAATATCAACGCATGTGTATTCAACAATCTGTAGACAATGCGATAATTTTTCTCCTGATTATTTTCATTTTCTCAGCGGTAATTTGTCTGCACATTATTTTCATTTTCTTCAAACTTACTTCTAGTTCCAAAAGAAAATTATGAGATACAATGTAATTATGAATACTGTTACTTAAAACTAAACCATGGGATCGATCAGGGAAACGGCGAAACTCTCATAGATAATCTTATGCCTAAAACAATGTCTTAATCTTAGAAGTTTAGATAATGAGATCGGTTACAAAAACAGTGCTTATCGCACAGTATTGAAAGTAATTCTAAGTTCAGAGAAATTATACTATGGACAATAATAGTTTAGTACAAAGTTTAAGGGGAGATAATTTGGAGTCATTGAAAGAGGGTTTATCGAATTTTGCCAAAGGGCAAGTTCACATGTGCACAAACAAAATGTGAACATTTCAGAGCAGTGTATGTAGTAGAAATACTCCAGATGCTAATCATTCAGTACAGATTACAAGTTTAAGGGAAGAAATTGTCCGAAACAATGTAAATAGGGTATTTAAATTTGAAAAATGCCTAAAAAATTAATGGCGAAATACTCCTAGCAACGATAATTTAGAGAAATTTACAAGTTCAAGTGAATATTATTCATCAACCAAGAGACGGTATAGTTATAAAATTGACACCACAAAATCAATAACAGTAAAATGTTTTATTTGAGTTCAATTATGTAGTTGTTTTGCTCCGGACAACCATAACTCAGTCAAAATCACAATTTAAAGGGAAGACAATGCGGCAAACAATGACATAGAGTACATTTGCTTGTTTCAATGGAAGATAGGTTTTCTCTCATTAGGTCAACAACGAAAGCCATGCAGGAAAAAATAGCTTTTGCTGTTTATGGAAGACACTTTGGACCTACCGAAATAAGTGTCTGCATATTTTAACAAAACATTATGATCTATACAAATTCAGAGAGACACACATACATGCACAAAGATGTCGTTTTAAAGACTATTTCTGGCTCTCTGCATTAGCCATCTTATTAAGAATTGATTCCAGTGCAACGTGGTTTGGTTGTTCTTTTTAATGAGGTTTAACGCCACTTTTAACAGTATTTCAGTCATATCGCGGCGCCTGGAGAAAATAACAATGGATTCCTGGTATTTCTCACACCAGTACTACCACTACATCCTTTGCCATTTATGTCTATGATTATGAGAAATGTCGTAAAGGAAATTTCCGCGAACGGAGATCGAACCCGGGACTCCATGAATAGGAGTCCGACGCGCTACCAATTGCGCTATGGCCGCGGCCAAGTGAAATATGAAAAAAACCAAATGCTAAAGTTTTGGCATTTTTTAGTTTGTGAATGTATCTTTTAAAAGAGAAGGTGCACTGTTATCTAAAGATTCTAAAGATGATGTTAGAGCAATAGTATATATGTGTATTTCAATCAAATGCCTGTAAGACAATCGATGAGAAAATGTCATTTTAGTTGTACACATTTTCTTAACAAAAATTTGAGGTTATAATTACTTCAGGTTTGTAATAGAATATTATTTGAAATTTCTTTTTATCTCTGTGGAGAAAGGCGAAGCGAAAAATCAATCGATTTGAGTACACATCCACAATTTTTCATTGAACTCGACGTAACTCTTGAAGATCGAAGCCTACCAAAATTTCCTCTAATGTTATCTATTTTCAAATTTATAGACATGGATTTGTCGGTGAATATGACAGCGGAGTTACTAATTGAACACTTTCTTAGATACAAGAAATAGAAAAAACAAAAGGGCAATAACTAAACAAATAAGAATAGCAGAGTCAAGGTTGTTAAATACTGTAATTCTCTTAATCATATTAAAGTGTATAAGTGGAACGCGTGAAGTTGGCAGGACATTAGACATTAGACGTAAGACAGTCGAACTAATGTTTAACTACAGAATTAGACATTCAATTCTGAAAGTCTAACACTCGAAATAGACATTAGACATTCGATGTAACCCGCTTCTCAATGTCTAACAACCGAATTAGACATAAGACATTCGATCAGACACTTGAGGGAACACTTTTTGAATGTCTAACACAATATTTACACATTAGACTTCTGATTAGACATTCGCCCGAACCTGTTTTTTAGGGCTAACACCCGAATTAAACATTAGAAATCCGATTAGACATGCGCCTGAACCCGTTTTTATATGGCTAACATCAGAATTAGACAAAAGACATTTGATCATACATTCGAGGGAAAATGTAATTGAATCACAAGAACCCGAATTATGAAATTTACATTTGATCAGACTTTCGCCCGAATCCGTTTCTAAATGTCAAAACACCCGAATTAGACATTCGAATGGACATCTGAATTAGACATAAGACATTCTATTAGACAAGAATTACACACAAGACATAATATCCTAATTAGACATTTGATTAGACATCCGCCCAAACCCGTATCTGAATATCTAGCATTTGAATTCGGCACTAGGCATTCAATTAGGCATTCGACCGAACCCGTTTTTAAATGTCTTACACAAGAATCACACATTAGGCATTAGATTAGACATTCGGCCGAATCCGTTCCTCAATGTCTTAAACCCGAAATAGATATTTGGCATTAGATAAAGCATTAGCGGGATTTTTTTTTTGAATGTCTAACATCCTAACTAGACATTGGATTACACTTTTGGCCAAGCCCGTTTCTTAATGTCTAACACCCGAATTAGACTTAAGACAAACTATAAGACATTTGAGTGAACTAGATAAGTCACTTAAAGCTATTCAAGAAAGTGCTAAAACAGAAGTTCGGGGAAATTCATTTAGCATTAGTACCGCAAACCCGTGGAATTCGCTACAAGACTATGTTTATTCAAACATACAAGTCAAAAAATAAATATCAATAGAAGAATAGAAGTAAATATTGATGTATAGCATCAATGTCCAGGCAAAAAAAAGCTTCCGAGAAAAAACCTGTGTCTATGTTATTTAGTTTTTGACAGCGACGCTTTATCGGATCAAACAAGAGGTTGATGAAAAGAGTAATAATAAATTGAACTGAAACCAGAATAAAAGTTTGACCCGTTGCGAAGCCACAAAAAAGGACCCAAAGAATATAAGCTAAAGGGTCTGACCAAGATTGGACCGACTGTCACTGAAACAATGAATTCTACAAATTGGTTGTACATTGAATGCAAGGGATTTTTCTCAAACGGCATCTATGTTATGTTGTAAGCAACTTCTGAATCGATAAGCAAATCAAAGAACTGAAAGTGCTGAGAAGTTGGAATGGGCTGAAAGGGTCATAACTGTGGAATTCGGTTCAAATTCATTTATTACTTTCCGAGTAAGCCTCCCTCCTTTAAACTTAAGCCAGCAATCCCATTCGTGTACATATATGCATGAATAACGCACAAAAACACAAATCTACATACAGAAATCAAAAGAACTAGCATTGTCTTGACCCATTCCCAGACCTTGACACTTTTAAATGACCCTCATTATGAAAGCTTTGGAAAACATTGTGGAAAATGAAGAAATTGCTTGTAACAAGCAATTTCTTCATTATTCACAATGTTTTCTGTTAAAAAAGATCAGGATTTTAGAGATTTCATCAACTTACAAATGTCGTCTGCTACGTCTTTGAATTTGGACTGATCTAAAATTTTATCGTGTTTGAATGGGTTATAAGCTCGTGTCACGCACAGCAAAATTGGAATTTTCAAGTATAACATTCCCTTTTTGATCAACTGTAATACGAGAACTCCTTTAAGAATCTCGAAAACAGAGAATAACAGCTTCTATAGTAAGAAATCAATGAACTCGATGATTATTTGACTCTCAACTCGGCCAATTCTGAAACGATCATACTAAAGCCACGTAGATTTTCACTTCAAGATTATGAGTATACATAGAAATTTGCGGAAATGCGCGGAAACTTGTTTCAGAGTGATCGATCTGAAATACCGGTTTAGACTTAGGAAAAAAGAATATTTAAAGCGTTGTGAGTAAAATTCAAAAAAGAATACGTTAATGGTTTTGTAACGTTATTGTTTGCACATGGTAGTTTTGCCCTTTTCCTAAAAATGTCTATAATATGGTGAAGATAGTATCAAATTATCTTCGGCGCCCTGTAGTCGCGCGATTTCCTTATTCGTTATTCGGCTTTAGAACCGTAAAAAATCTTAAGTAAAAAGGACCAAGCTGAAAGCTGGATGACGCTTAAAGGTTTGATGTGTTATTATTGATTTAAACTTGTAAATAACGAAATAATAAAGCATAAGTAAATAAGTAGAAACCGGTTTATGTTTACATTATGAAATTTTCAAAATCTTCTACTTTCGTTGTAAATCCGTAAAATCCAAGAATAATCGCGTTTGCTTGATGCCTACGACCCCCCTTAATCGCTCTAGAATATATTAAAGCACTGGGCGGCGTGATTAATGTAGAAATGTATTTGCGACCAGAGCCATATTTGTAAACATTGCCTATCTATGGTCACATGCCTATCACATGTCACTTGAGATCACGTGATTACCAAACAAGGGACGGCGAATCACAAAAAACAAATTACTGCGCTGATTATTACCTTATTTTTCAATAATTTAAAAGAAAACTAAAGCATGTTTAAAAGTCTCTAAACGAATTTTTATATCATCCTATACATGTGCCACGTTATTGTCTTCGGCTACAACTAACTGATATTCCGTGGCAAGTTGAGATGAGAAGCAACCCGAGGTGTATTCAAATCTAAGAGATCACGTGATATGTGTTATAAAAAAAAAACCGAAATGAAATTGTCTTCTGTTCATTTTGCGGTTTCGTTAACTTAAAAACCCGATATACTGTAAAAAAAATCCATATACGATTACAGCCCTAATCGACACTGACCTTTGAAAAGAATGATTACTGTAATTCCATTAAGAACATTTTACCTATTCTCTATTCTCAAATTATAACAATCTATCTACTAAAATCGTTGTAAGCTCGCAAAGTATGCCTTTAAGATTAAGACAAAAGAACTAAATAGCCGTTATCACAAAGATGTTTCAGGTCGTAAGCACTAACCCATCAAATTATCAATACGATAATATGTTTACCAAACTGTCATAAGATGTAATAATTATATTCCGTAACAAAATAGGTATATTCGTTTGATTTTAATTGATTAATTTCGCATCCTCTGCTTTCGATATCTAAGAGTTCTAAGACAACTTTTTAGCTCTTTATTGTCTCATTAACGTCGCCTGGAATTCTATCACCTCGTTTGCTTTACATTGTTATGTTGTATACGTGTTCAATAGACTACCGGACTTATTTGGCACGTTTCAAATTTTGCCATCTGCTAAAGATTCGTCCTGATTTCAAAAGTGTTTTATTCCATTCTTACGCCGAGAAAAGTGATAATCCGCGTATTAATGAAATGAAGTAGCATGACTCCAAGCAGGTTGACTCGCGAATGGTAGCGAAAATATAACCCTCGCTAATGAAACCCGATTAACAGTATCCAAAATAGTTCAAAATATTTTTCAGACGGAAGCATACACACACACATATATACATATATATAGATAGATAGATAGATAGAGAGAGAGAGAGAGAGAGAGAGAGAGGAGAGAGAGAGAGAGAGAGAGAGAGAGAGAGAGAGAGAGAGAGAGAGAGAGAGAGAGAGAGAGAGAGAGAGAGAGAGAGAGAGAGAAAGAGAGAGAGAGAGAGGTTTAGTTCACGATAGTTTTCTTGTCAAATATATAGATATACTGGTTCAGTTTAACAAAACAACATAACACGTGACATGTAAACGAACATCTACAATTTCTTTTTCTTATTTATCCTGGAAAGGTAACAGGAAAAATATCTAAGCAACAAATATTAGCAAATTAAGAATTGGGTACTACACCAGTTCTACGTAAAAAAAAAAAAAACTTTTGAAAATTTACAAAGATTCAGAAGAACTGTTTTATCATTAGATTTTATTAATTATATAGAATTTAACATATTCTGGCGAGAATAAAAGTGTGTTCATATAATATCAACAAAAAAAACCCCGACATTCTAATAAAAAGTGAAACTCGTCCTCTATTTCATTCATGTTGCAGGCTAAGCACAATCGATGATTTCTTTCGACCCTGAATCCTTACTTTCGCTGTAGCGCGTTAAAATAAATGATAAATCGTCATCGGTCTATAAATATTTATAAGTACATAATACAGGACTGCTATAAATGTCATTGTAGAAACTATGTTTAAACTTATCTAATAATTGTTGTTCGAATACTTGAGGAAAAAAATGATTAACACATAACGGATCATCCTACACGTAACGAAATCCATGGTCGTTCAGTAGGTTTTTAACGTTTTTACACCAGTCAATGCCATTATTTAAGATTGATTCTCTCAAGGTTCATCGATTTGTAGTAACTATTAATATCACAAGAATATGATAGGATAGACCCGACAAAAGCACAAAACATCTGTTTTATTCAGTAGAATATTAAGAGCTGCTAACGCTTTATCTGGTAACACTCTAGTATTTGTCACGAGACGGCCGAGTGTTGGTTTGGATGCAGTTTTATACAAAAGTAAGGATGGCTATTTCCAAACATAATCAAAGCAAAACCAATAAGAATACAACATTTATCAAGATAGTCAAAATTATAGTATAAATTTTCTCCTACAGTCCATTACTATATAATTCCAAGATATAATAAAGATAGTTCACCAATATTCAAAGTTGTTGAATGTTCCACGACGGCCACTCCGTAAAGAAGAATAATTACTTAACTGTTTTAATGATACATAAATCAGAAAGGTTCCTTTAATTTAAGCAAACAACACATACTCATCACCAGGCAATATGATTGTGTTTTTATATTGTACCGGTCGACCTACGATGTCCTTCCACTACCAAAATGTGTCGACGCCGATATCGTCTCCCTACTCGCCTATCATGTTGTTCCAACCCATCACCGTTCGTACTCATCCTTTGGTATCAGTAAGTCCAAACCAGACCAAAAGGATATCTACAAGCTACGGTAAGCAATAAAGTTAGCAAAGCATAGTAAGCAACGTAAGCAATGTAAGCGCACTAACGGCTCTCTCTCGTTCCAACAATGTTTCCTTTTAATCCATCAAAGTTGGACCTAAGCAATTTCTCCTTTCTAAATGACAACCAAAAATACTTAAACAATCTAAACACCCCATTTATTAACTTCCATCAATGTTTTCATAAAAGAAACGAGTTAATTTTTAAACTGTTTCTAAATAAATTCATTATATTCAAATACCCATACACCAATTCAACATCAGCATTTGCATAACATAAACACTAGGTATTACCTAGTAGACATTGACACATTACAAAATATCACAAAGTCTGATTAACTGAAAATATTTATAAACATTATTAATTGCAATAAGTGTATAGCCGCCGTCATAGCGCAGTCGTAATCGCATCAGACTCTCAATCCTCAACTATTGGATGTCATATAATCGATCCCCGGTGGAGGCACAAATCCTTTTCGACATTTGTCTCTCAGCAATGGATGGATAATCGTAAACCAAAGTGGGATTGCAGCTGGTGGCTAGGAAAGGATGTCATGGTAGTACTGGTGCGAGAAATATCAGGAAACCATTTTTAGGTGCTCAGGCCGTCACGATATGAATAAAATACTGTTAATCAAACCAAAATTCCAAGTTTCAACCAATCTTATGTCATTAAATTATATAGGGGGAGAATGATCCATTATTTTTACGAACATCCGTCAGTCTGCGTTGTATGTCACAACTCCCTCACACCGATTTTTCGAATTAATGCAGATTTGAAATACCAACTAGATAAGGAATCATTACAAGGAAATTTAGATAAAATATATTTACCTTTAAGTTAGAAGAAGTCATTACCGGTATATAAAAAACTTGTCTACCCGACGCTTACATACCAATCTCTTTGTTTTGACTATGCCTATATTTTTCAGATAGACCTGTCGAAACAAAGGAATTTTGATGAGCAGGTCTTTCTCCGCACAAGGTCATGTCTATCTAATCAAAAAAGAAGGCCCGTCCCCATCCCATGTCATGATTTTCGCGTCGCAAGAAATGGAATAGTTATAACCACCGTGAAAAACATATAAAGGGAAGATGTCGAGATTCTTTAATGCCGACATGTATTTTTCACGATTGGTTTTCTTTACCTAACAATATTTGATGATTTTCTGCTGCTTCTTACTGGTTACCTATGTCGATTTAAACAAATCATACATCGTTATAGTTATTAAGGTTTACCAGATTGAATTGAATCTCGTAACAAAGGAATGCACGTGAGCAGGTCTTTCTCTGCACCAGGTCAGGTCTATCCTTAAAAGAAAGACCTACCCACGTGTAAAGAAAGACCCGGCCTCTTGCTGTTTTGATAAGGGTAGTCGCGATTGACAGGCCTCGTTTTGTCCGCCATGGCCTAAGGGAAGATATACCTCACACTATTTGCTGATTTTCTGTTGATGTGTCTATATATTTCTTACTCGTTACCACTGTCGGTGTAATTAAGTCATACTTCATTTTGTAATTTTTGTAATATACATATAGTTATAAACATTGAATTGGAGCTTTTGGCTATTGAGATTTAGCATAGTTTTGCAAACCCAAAATTTTAGGTGGATGAATATATTTCCAAATTGCAGTTGTTAATAATATTTAAACGATAATCCGTAGGATTTCTGGATAGTGTTCGTTCCAAAACAGCCTTGCCAAAAAGAGGTAAAAACTCCTACATTTAGCAATAATGAGTTTAGGCCCTTTTGCACTGCTATTTTTCCTCAGAGAGATATATCTATATATTCATACTAAAAAAAATTACAACTGTTGTAGGTTCTATATCCCTTTTGCAGAAAGGGTAGGGGTTAAAACCCTAGGCCTATACGCTGTTCAGAAAAAATAGTCGTATTTTGAAATATTGGCTGAATGGTGATAGACCTAAACAAAATGACACACACACACACAAAAAAAAAAAAAAAAAAAAAAAAAACAACTGAAAGTAAAAGATATTGGAAAATTAGCTTTTGGAAATTGCTGCTACATGTTTGATGATATAATTATGTCTACTTGCTTCAGAAATGCTAATTTAAAAATCGTCCTAAAATGTTATCTTTGGAATTTCAGTAGGTAGACTTGATTAACATTTGACATCGAAGATATTTTTCGTTGAACAGTATTTCAGTAAAGTGGCTCATTCAAATAGCTCATACGAAGTAAAATATTTTAGATCTAGTGCTTGGTTGCTCCAACCAAAATAATGAATGTATATAATCTATAAATTCGCGAGTTTTTTAAAAAAAAAAATATTTCGGGTTAATATCTTACACATGTTCGTATTCTATTTTCGTCTGAAACCATTCAATGGATAATCCAAAATATTGTAGTCAATGATTGGGTTCAACATGCAGAGTTCTTGTTCCACGGTGCTTTTACCTATTTCCACAAGACCCCTAATTTTGACCCGCTTAAAAAAACACCAACAAACAAAATAAGCACAAACAAACAAACAAACAATCAAACAAACAAACAAACAAACAAACAAACAAACAAACAAACAAACAAACAATCAATCAAAAAACAACAACAACAAAGCAACACACCACACGAAAACGACCCCCCCAAAACAACAACAACAACAACAAAAAAAAAAACAGAATTAACTTTATAGTAAATGTCGTCTGTAATTTCTTTCTTTTTGGACCAGTTTTAAATTTTACTGCCCTTGACTAAAGTCCTCAATTCTTCTTCCAATTTGACATCGCATGGTATTGTAACTGATTTTATTCAGGACTCGCACTACAGCAACTGGTTTCATTTTCAGGTATACCTTACAAATGAAAATGAGTGTTGTTTCAGAATGACTTGAAGCATTAAGAGCAAATTAGTGTTTCTCATACTGGGGTTTCAGAAGAAAGTGTTACGAAACACAATAATTGACTAATTTGGTACCTGGGAGGTTCCTTTTGATAAGTCAGAACATTTATGAGGGTATGATTGGCTAAAATGACTCTTCAATCGAAGGCCAGAACATTGGAATTCGTAAACGAAATTTAAATGGAATCGATAGGGTCATAATTAACGAATCACACTTTCATGGCGGTGCCTTGTAACGTGTTCAAGAAAGTACTCCACATACTGGTAATAAGGCATTCTTGATTGGCCACATACATGGCTTAAACCGTTCGAAGGAGTATGCTGCCAACATCATAGTGTTAACATTTAAACCTTTGTGAAGCTTTCAAAGTCAATCCTGTTTCCTGCCTTCAAATCCTTAACAGCGATAGACAAGCTGAATTCGGATTTTCTCATCTTTTTTAGAAACAAGCTTCCTTTGGTAACCTTTTGCACATAATCGATGTACACGTACTAATGATGTTAAACGATGCAATGATGAATACATTGCTTTAAAGGACGGAGCTATTTTCTTACAGTCTGGCAACTGCCTCTCTCACCATTTGCTATTCTTAAATAAATGAAAATGCTCTTAATTATCGATTACGTCGTTACATCACGGCGTTTTACCGACCCCTTCGAGATCTTGTCTTCATATATTGATTAAATCGGGATGTATCTGGCTACCGAAACGATTGATTGTCCCGTTGCTGAGATTAAAACGAACGTAAACCTACCTGACTGTCTTTTCTGTATTTAGCAATCAAACAAGCACGTGTCCAGCTGGCGTCTTTTCTAGTCCTATGTTTTTTTTTTCTTTTGCCGATTCAGGTAAGCATCCTTCCGACAATGACTCCTGTCGAAATAAGCGGACGTGAATTTTAACCCAATCAATTAAATTTCCTAAAAATGACATAAAACTTGTGCTTAAAGACAATTTACATGAATTTGATTGGCATGTCAGATTTTAGACATCAGTGGGAGTGGAGGGGGAGAAGGGATGATATGAAAAGTATTAAAAGTGGTCAAGCTCACAACAAGATGTGTTTATGAAATACCATGTCCTTTTAACAGACTTTTTCTAAATTATGACCTGATAATTGAACTTGACCTAACAACCAATGGATGCCTATCAATGCAAAGATTCTATATCAAAAATATGAGCCATGTATCTGGAATAGGCTGAAAGAATGTTTGGCTGTGTTGTCAGTCAATGTCTACCTCGTATAAACTTTTGCTCAATCAAAATAGCAGTTGGTCAAATTTTCAATATTTTGCAAAAAAGTTCACATGAAAAAATATTGATTTTGATAAAACTTTAGAACATCAATTTATCATGGGGTCTTTTGCTAAATGCCTCAGATGAAAAATGATTTTTGTCTGACCTGATAAATTAATGCCCTACAATTTTGCTGTGTTGACCTTTGAGAAAGATATAGAAATGATAGATTTTCTGATTGGTCTTGTGAAGAAGAATAATTGTGACAAATCGTTATGAAAAGTGGGCCTAAACCTTAGAAATAACTAGATGATTATATAAAATAAATCACCTTTTCATTATCAATGCAAAGACATTCCAATTTTCATACATAACTTACTGAAATTTAAGCAGGATCCCCGTAATGTCTTTATTGTTTAAGAAGGCAGGCAATAACATTTTTGGCATTATTCCATAAAGAGAGCTCGCAAAAGTTTTGAAAAGAGGGTTCGAAAATTGTTGTTTAGGTAAAAAATATTATCCTTTTCCATTTCAACTAAACTATCAGAAACTGAAAAAGACACACATGCGAAAATATTTCGTGTCAACTTGCAAATCTGCGCGAAATTTAATAAAGTAACGTAACTCAATCTAATGTTTTAGTGGTTTGATAAAATTATTATGTTGATTTATCATAATCAACGACATTTCAACGGAATGAAATATATTCCAACTATTTATAGAAAATAAGTCAACACTGACCAAAATTTCTGTTCGACAGGAAAATAATTAAAAGAAACGGATTCAGGTCTAACACAGTCCATTTTTGATACAATGGACGTGAATTTAGATTGAGTAATTGAATGGATTTAATGCCACTTTTAACAGTATTTCGGTCATATTGCGGCGACTGGAGCACCTAACCGTGGATGCCGGGTATACCACCACATCCTTTCCAAGCCTCCAGCTGCCCGTCACACTTTAGTTTACGGTTATCCACAAATGTGGGAAAGGATACTTGCCGCGACCGGGGATCGAACCAGGGACCTCATTATTCAGAGTCGGACACGCTACCAACTGCCCAATGACCGCGGCTCTATATTTAGAAAAATATTCCTCATACACAGACAATGCATCCATTTTAGGCATATGAAGGGTGGTGTCATTTTATAACAATTCCTTTACACTTCGGTGTCAAGACCATATCTGTTTTTTACCTTTGCGTCAACCATAGGTACGTCAATCGTGGCAAACCCCGCCCTTCACATGGTAGGCCTAATATAGGAACAAGTGACAATAACCCTGATTGATATGATATGACTAAATTTCTTTGTTTAATTTTCAAAACATTGAAATACTATTGACTACATTTTGGACGATACAGATAAAATTTTGCTTTAGATATGCCATAAAAGTGCCCTATGCTGATACCCAACTCCTAAAGTCTTCACTAAAGTCCATATTTCTCAAAAAAGTTCCCTTGCTACAAAAGCAAGTGCATAAACTGAAATATTATCAAAATAAAGAAGAATAAAGCAGGCATGCTGTTTTTGAATGTATGTCCACCAATGTAGATCTCTCTCTCTCTCTCTCTCCCTCTCTCTCTTTCTTTCTCTCTCTCTCTCTCCTTCTCACTCTCTCTTTCCCTCTTTCCCCCTCTCTCTCCGTCTCTCTCCCTCTCTCTCTCCCCCTCTCTCTCTCTCCGTCTCTCTCCGTCTCTCTCCCCCTCTCTCTCTCCGTCTCTCTCTCTCTCTCTCTCTCAATATCACAAACACGTGCGAACTACAGGGTGTCAGTTTTCGTTTATTATATTCAAATCATTGTATCAATAGAAATGTGGAAGAAAAGAGGGAATTGTTTGATATAAACAATTGTCTTTTCGTACAAAAGTGCCACAAATTCAAGTACAACAAATTCAAAAGAATGTAAAATGCAAAAAACGGGAAGCATTATATCAAGGATGAAGTGAATAACAAAAATCGTTTTGATGATGACGATGTTTATATTGCGAAGCAAAGTATGGAAATAGAAATGGTTGAATAAAATGATGATGATTAAAGAGAGCTGGTCAGAAGAACGATCGTATATCAGTCTTGATGTAAAGGGTTCCCTTAGATGTAACACGATATACATAGGGTTATTATGTAACCGGCAACGTGTCACAAAGCTTCAGATAAACAATAACGCACACTCTTACATTTAATTGGAATATTTATGATTTGATGTTACAAATTTTATCTTTTCATGTTTCAACCGATATGCCGCCTAATACTGATTTCTTGTCGATTGATCACAGGACGCGACCAGGCCTCGTTTTCAATCGGCCTGGTAATCAGGGCATAGTGTTTATTTCTTAAGCATTTGTTCACAATCAAATAAAGTGAATACGATCATTATCATTGGATATATTTAAAATTGTATTTGCTTCTGGATATTACGAGGTAGGTTTTCATTGAAAAATCTAGCTTTGATATTTGAAAAATATCCTTATTAGTAGATCATGGGGACAAAATGAAATAATACATATATTATAACCTGAATATCATCGATTGGTTAACAAAACGTCGTAAATACATTTGAAATAATATGAAGTTGCGACATTTTGGACGCCTAATGACGGTATAATGTATGACCCATTTAGATCGTTAATTCATCTTTACTCTAACAAACTATCATAACTTCAACATTTTCAGAGACGAAGAATAGGAATTATAGTGATTCTGGTGGTTGCCGGAGACCATCGTTTGTTTCAACATTTACTGTGTACTAAGTAATATCATACAATTTCTTGTATATGGTGTAAAATAGATCCTGAAACAAACACGCGTCAGTTGATATAGAGTACTTTTAATGTTTCTGATTAAGAATACTAAAAACATAAAACATGGACCCTCTAACATAAGGCTTTTGGGGAAAAAAACCGGATTTGAATCCTCCCCGCAGTAGAAAATTGTTGTTTTTGTTTTTCTTTGAAAGCGTTTAACGGATAAAGACCTTTTAGTCATCTTCGCTGTGAGAAGGTATATCAGGCACTTCTTCGACATTGCTATTGTTATTTCCAAAATCATTACTTTATAAACAACGGGAAAGAATTACACTGCCAATGGTTCAATTTGGGAAATCTGATCAGGCGTCTAAGTACATTCGGCTGTCCGCACACCACGTTATTCCGTGTGTGATTATTTCGGCTAAAACGCCTACTTTCACAATTTCCGCTACATTTCCGGGTTTGCGTAGGGAATATTAGGGTTTAATTTGTCATATTTTTTCCCTGTGGCTATGTTCTCTCTTACACTTTCGAAATACTTTATGAAAGAAATGTTAGAAAAGAGAAAACGCTTGTGTTAGTAATTTCTTTATTACTCTCAATTTTTTTAACACCACGTGAAAACTACGTTATTAAATCCAAAAGACAAAATTGAATATAGTCTGCATTCTATTAGAATTCGATTAGTCTAATACCTTTTCGTCTGGTAACGGTTTGAACCGTAATCACACGTTCCGACATTGTACATTACGCGTTCCGAATAATATTATTTATGAACTCTTTCCGTCACCATCTATTTATTTTCCTCACAATGATTTATATGCCCCCGCATCGAAAGATCGGGGCATATTGTTTTAACGTTGTCCGTCTGTCCGACTGTTCGTCTGTTGGTCTGCCTGTCTGTCTTCAAAATTTCACCAAAAATTTAACATTGCAAATTACTTCCAGCCTATTCAAGATACAATGCTCATATTTGGCATCTCCATGATACGCATCTCCTCATTTCAAGGTCAAGGTCATGTGATAAGGTCAGGGTCTCATACCAAGGTCAAACGTTTAGTCCTGCTGTCGGGGCATTGTGTTTCATAAACAAATCTTGTTACCGTACACTTTACTTAAGGTAGACCGAACAATTGAAAGAATTAACTTTTTAGGCAGAAAATAGTGATATTTAAATTACTTTCCTTTAAAAAGTAATCGTGCTGTTTTTTGGCAGGGGTGGCGATTAAATTTAGTGTTCTAACTATTCAAAAGAAATTTAAAAGTTTTATCAAAAATGCATATAAGAATTTGGTACATACGCTTCCAAACTATCATGTTGTGGAAAAGGAAAGGAGATATAGTAACTCACAAGTAGATTCCCCTGTTCAACCTTTCACAAACAATATTTAGAATAGATTTTGTATATTATACTGACATTTCATAAGCAACTTACCAAAATTGTTTGCCCATCATTTCAGTAATTCATATCATTAGTGGAAAAGCACAAGCCGCTTGTTGCATTTCTAAAATGTTTTATAAATTTCTTTTCTTCAATTCAAACACATTTACAATAGACATATACCATGTCTAACAACTTCTTTGGTGAAGCTCCAAGATAAGTAGCTGATAGTACGGATTGAAACCATACATTTTCTCTTGCAGATAAAGTTTAAATTTGTAGGAACAAGGGTGGGAGTAGACTCTCTCTTCCACATTTTCGAATATAGAAACCCTTTGTTCTAGAAAGTCCGCTAGGGAAAGTATGTCCATGAATTCAACTTAGTCCCCTCCCCCAATTAGGTCCGCTGTCTACGCGTCTAGATTACCAGCAGCAATTGAAGCCGAAACATGCCAAAACACTACATGTACTTGAACATTAGGATAGCAAATATTGTTACTTTCTCGTAATGTAAAAAATCATCATCGAAAAGATCAGTAAGTGTTGCATGCTTACAAAAGAAGGGTAAATAGCTTCAAAAATAATGCATGAATGCATATAAACAATTCAATAGCTTCTTCTTCTATTTTTCTAATATGTCATTTTGACTTTATTTAACAAAGATGCATATATTTTCACTCACTGAAAATTAAGTGAAGGTTTCTTTGTATGAAAAATGCATTAAAAAAAATACACGTTTCCTTTGCTTTTCATCATGTTTCTTTGTTCTATAAAATATTTTTTCTGTTTTGTTTTATTGAAATGTTTGTACATAATTTCAGTTAATTTTAATAATACTCTAACACTTTTAGTCCATTTAATACCGTTTTTATACCTCTGTTTATTATTAGTTATACGGTTTCTTGCCTGGATATGTGACGATTTATTCCAGGCTGGAGAAAACGATGTCACCCGAGCCGCAGGCGAGGGTTGACATCGTTTTCTCCGGCCAGGAATAAATCGGCATATATCCAGGCAAGATACCGTATAACGAATTTATTATACTACAAAGTTTGAAACTAAATTTTCACATTTGGGCCATGTAGGACCTTCGTAGCTACCAAAGTTAACGATTGTTATCTATCTCCCTTTTTCCCCCTAAGGCGCCCCAAATAAAAGGTTGTGACGTCACCCCGTGACTTCCACGAAATAGGTTGAACGTTTCCGGGAATGTGATTTTAAAACTTGGACTTTAAAATGGATTTAAAACTATAAAATGATAGGTAACCATTTCATTTGTGTATTTAAAAGTATCTTAACATCTTACTTTAAAATTATTTAGAATTTATCAAGAACCAATTATTACATATGGAGTTTTCAACTATTGAGCACAAATTACTGTGTTTTACATTGACAAAGTCAAAGAAAATGTGAATATATCAGGGAAAAGGAATATACCCTTGTATGGTTTGCTGCTTCATATAATTAACACTTAATTGCAGAAACTTTTTGCTATACACCACAAATATCGCTTTACATATTTTCGTATCAACACTCTGTATTCTACGAAAGATCAATAATTCAAACATGTAATTCATAAAATATTGTGTGAACTATCCACTTCTTTATTTCCAAAATGTTTTGCCAAGAACTTTACGAGGTGTTAAAAAGGGGGGTATAAGTCAAAACGAAGTAATCATTCGGCGACCACAGTTTTTTTTTTTTTTACAATTTTCAAGTGTTACTTGGACTTTGTTGATTTTCCAGGTATAAATATGGCAATGCTTTAAGAAGCACACCCTGCAGGATATCAAGATTACAGTAATCAATCACTTCTTATTATAATTGGAGATTATTAATGTTGCTTTTTTAACTGTTTGGCTGATATCAATTTTAAAAGTCAGGGCCATGGAATTCACGCCCCCTTCCTACTCAAGATCATGTATAGGGGGTTCGATTCCCTCCCCAGACATAACAAATAGATGGTGCATATAGGGATAAATTGTCTAACGATCCAACATGATTTGAATGAAACAAACAAAAAATATAGAAAAAAATATACCTGAATGAAAGAAAACAAACTTTTTCATTTGGAAATTAGAAAGACACTTAATAGAAGTGATTGATTAAAGACCTGATTGTAAGATTTCATTTATATATTCATAAAATTCAGCATTTTTAAAAAATGATTAAGAGCTACATGGAAAAAATAATGTGCATTCCAGTTTTCAAATCATTTTTTGCTTATAAGTAAACTCTCCCTATTGCAGGCTCCCACTCGGAAATAAAACAAAAATATCTCTAATTTGCAGAACAGTCATTGTGTGTAAATGTCCAAAAAGATTGGATCTCCTGTGATGAACAGCCGTAGTTCACGGGTTAAAGTACATTGTTTTGCTAGTCTAGAACAAAAACATGATCCTCTTTAAAAAAAAAAACAAAACAAAAAACAACAACAACAACAAAAACCCAAACAAACAAAACAGATTTTGCAGTCACGGTAATACATTTTGAATACTCGCGATGATGAGCGGGATTAAATATTAGTTAAATTATGTCTATTCTCTAGCTGAAACCAGTTTCACGGAATTTTGACAGCGATCGTATGCAAATTGTGTTTGTAAACAAAACATGTAAATAGCTTATACTAGTGACAACCTTCAGTTACACGCAAACTACATAGAACTGAAGAAGCGAGAGTCCAAATGACCGCCTTTAAAAAATTGGGTTCAATCACCGGCAAGGCTCCTTAGGGAAAATACGCGATGTATCACCGCAGCGCATTATGTATACGTTTATGTCAGGTCCTTATTAACCAATTAAATTGCGACAATTTTCTTTGTAGTATAATAAATTGATATGTATAACTTAAGTAAATTTTAATAATACTTTAACACTTTTGGTTCATTGAATCCCGTTTTTTTACATCTTTTATTGGAATGTTTATACATAATTTCAATAAAATTTTCTTATACTTTAACACTTTTGGTTAATTTAATACCATTTTTATACCTCTGTTTACATTGATATGTATAAGTTGAGTAAACTTTTTTTTATACTTTTACATTTTTGTCCATTTAATACAATTTTTACACCTTTGCTTATATTGATATGTATAAGTTGAGTAAACTTTACTAATGCTTTAACACTTTTGGTCCATTTTATGCCATTTTTATACCTCTGTGGTATTTCAGTAAATTTTTACCAATACTTTCAGTCCATTTTATGCCCATTCTGCTTGAGAAAAATGAATTTTCAAAAACTGCATTTTAGAAGCAAGTTCTAACAACCAAGATAAGTCCCTGTCGATTTTGTCTCCTGGAGATTAACCACCACTCTTAATTACAACTAATTTTCAATTAAACCAGCTCTGAAATGTATTTTAATTAAACGGTCTAAATCTTTGTCGTGTAGTGTCTGTAAAAAACGTTGTTTCATTTTCTTCGCGCCACAGGCTTATTTATTAAGGTCGAAGATAACTCATGAACAGACATTCAAGGCACGAGAATATAAAACGTTAGCAATTCAAACAATAATTCATTTATGTTACAAGTTTTATTTTGCCTTAATGAAAATGAAGTATATTTAGCAAATATGAAAACTTGAAGCTCCGAATTTTTGCGGTTAAATTTTTGTTATTAGTTATATACGACAAGGATTTGTGTGCACTAAGACCACAAAATATCTGAATATAAGAGGAGGTATAATATAGGGATGAGTGTATTTTTCACTGCGTTTATTGGAGTATAAAGTGCAATTGCCTTAGCACATGGCAAATAACGCCCGTAGGGCGTTATGTTTAAGCCTTGTGCTAAGGCAATTGCACTTTATACTCCAATAAACGCAGTGAAAAATACACTCAGCCCATATAATTGCAATACGTCTATTTTCAAATCCGAAACGGATAGAGAGATGAAAATAAAAACAAGTAAACGAACTGTGGGTGGAGTTACTTTTTCTTTGACAGGCGTATGGATACATTGACACAGTTTATCGCTCGAGTTATTGTCACGGCGGACATTTTATTTTGTCGCTTGGGTTTTTTGAAATGGAAATTCGAACATTAGTTGGATTTATTTGGAATTATTATGAGCAAATACTATCTTTAAACTCTGTAAATTATGATATCTTGGTCGATAACAGTTAGAATTATTAATAGATGCTTTGTAATAGACAAGAAATATAAACCTACCACATGGACACGATGCATGCTGATGTGTTGAAGCCGATTCGACATCTCGGATTTACGGCTAATAAAGGTGAGTTATCGAAATCTTCATGTTTAAAACGAACATCATAATTGTTATAAGGACACTATTTGTTTATCTATTTATTGAAAATCCATGGAAGTATAAATGAATTCGAGGAAATCGAAATTCAAAGGGTGATGACAAGTTGGGTATTTCTTGGAAGTGAATTCCCAATATCGGAAATCCCTGACCTTGTTTTGTTTCTATTTTTGTCGAAAATAGATCTGTCTTTTATCGAGGTATAAAGTGCAATTGATTTGATCGCGTGATACGATTTGGGCCAATGAAAATACTCTATTTTGAAGTATTGCAATTATACATTTTTGGCGGTACGGTGATTAACTTTAACAAAAGTTAGGATGCCTTCAAAATAAGGTTCAAAATAAGACCAAAAAGGGTTGCTGGAACTGGTTTTTAGCTCTACTGGCCGAAGGCCACTAGAGCTGTAGGGATGTTTTTTCCCGTCCAGCCGGTGCGATATGACTGAAATACTGTTAAGAGCGACGTTAAACCCTGTTCAATCAATAAATCAATCCTTTCGAAATTTGGTATGATCCGTCAAGAAACATGGGGAAATGGGCCTTATGAAAATTTGATAAAAAAAACCTCGTTAACACTCTAGAGTCAACAGTTTTCATCAGATTCAATTCAAACATTCACAGAATAATTGTACCAACATAAGGATCGTTCCTTTCGAAAATGGGTATATTCCGTCAATAAACACGGGAAAAGGGGCCTTATGAAAACTGAATTGAAAAATCCTCGTTAACACTCTAGAGTCCCCAGTTTCATCAGATTCAATTCAAACTTCCACAGAATGATTGTTCCAACATAAGGATCGTCCCTTTCGAAATTTGGTAGGATACGTCAAGAAACATGGGAAAAGGGGCCTTATGAAAATTTAATTAAAAATTCCATTGAAAATCCTCGTTTACGCGATAGAGTCCACAGTTTTCATTGGATTCTCTTCAAACTTTCTCAGAATGATTGTACTTTCATAAGGATCGTTCCTTTCGAAAATGGGTAAGATCCGTCAAGAAACACGAAAAAGGGGCCTTATGAAAATTTAATTAAAAAATCCTCGTTTACGCGATAGAGTCCACAGTTTTCAGCAGATTGTATTTAAACTTTCACAGAATGATTGTACCATCATAAGGATTGTTCCTTTGAGAATTTTGGTCAGATCCATCAGGAAATACGGGAAAAGGGGCCTTATCAAAGTGTAATCGAAAATCTTTTATGAAATCCTCGTTAACACTCTGGAATCAACAGTTTTCATCAGATTCCCTTCAAACTTACACAGAATGATCGTACTATCATAAGGATTCTTCCTTTCGAAATTGGGTATGATCCGTCAAGATACACAGGAAAAATGGGCCTTATGAATATTTTAAGAAAAGATCCTCATTTATAATCTAGAGCCAATAATTTTCAACGGATTCTCTTCAAACTTTCACAGAATGATTGTACCATCATAAGGATTGTTCCTTTCGGAATCGGATATGATTCCTCAAGAAACATAGGAAAAGGGGCCGCATTACAATTTAATTCAAAGATCTTTGTTAACACTCTAGAGTCCACAGCTTTCATCTGATTGACTTCAAACTTTCACAGAATGATTGTACCAACATAAGAATTGTTCCTTTCAATATTTGGTATGATCAGTCAAGGGAAAAAGAGGCCCGATAAAAACTGGATTGAAAAAGTCCTCGTAAACACAATAGAGTCCATAGTTTTCAACAAATTCTCTTCAAACATTCACAGAGTGATTATTACATTAAATGGATTTTCGGAAGTGGCCGCCGTCATAGCGCAGTTGGTAGCGCGTCGGACTGTCAATCTAGAGTTCCCGGGTTTGATCCCCGACGGCGGCACTCATCCTTTCCGACTATTTGTATCTCACCAATGGGTCGATAATCGCAGACCTATGTGGTATAGCAGCTGGAGGCTAGGAAAGGATGTAATGGTAGTACTGATGTGAGAAATTCCAGGATTCCATTGTTAGGTGCTCCAGCCGCCGCGATATAACTGAAAGATTGTTGAAAGCGGCGTAAAACCCCATTCAAACAAAACAAACCTTTCAGAAGTAGGTTTGATCCATCAAGTTTCATGGGAAAAGGGGCCCTATGAAAATTTAATAAAAAAATCTTAGTTAACACATCATGACCCTAGATTTCACCTGATTACCTTCAAACTTTCACATAATGATTGTACCATCATAAGGATTGTTCCTTTAAAATTGGGTCTGATCCATTGAGAAACATAGAAAAAGGGGCCTTAGGAAAATTCAATTAAAAAAATCTTAATCCATGCTTGTAAGTCCACAGATGAGATGGGGTTGTCTTTATACGAAACAGAATAATTATACTTTTGTAAGAAGAGTTTCCTTTGGAACTGGTTCAGATCCATCAAGTAACATTGGAAAAGGGGCTTTATGAAAATTCAATTGATAAAACCCTGTTAGCACAATGAAGCAGACAGCTTTGATCAGATTTTGTTGAAACTTTCACAGAATGATTGGAAGGTCATAACTATCATTACTTTCATAACAGGGTTTGAACTGTCAAGAAACACAGGAAAAGGGGCCTTATGAAAATTTCATTTATAAATCCTTGTTACCAAGTCCAGAGCTTTCATCGGATTTTCTTCAAACATTCACAGAATAATTGTACAATAATAATGATTGTTGATGTTTGCATTAGACCTGATCCGTCAAGTATCACAGGAAAAGGAGCATTATGAAATTTAATTTTAAAATCATTGTACCACAATAAAGTCAACAGTTTTCATCAGATTCTGTTAAAACTTTCACAGAATGATTATTCCATCATGAGGATTCTTTCTTTTCAAATTAGGCGTGATCTGTTTAGTATCATGAGAAAAGGGGCCTCTTGAGAATTTTATCTATAATCCTTGTAACCAAGTCCAAAGCTTTCATTGGATTTTCTTCAAACCTTCACAGAATCATTGTACAATAATCACGATTGTTGATGCTGACATGAGACCTGATCCTTCAAGTATTACAGGAAAAGGGGCCTTATGAAAATTTTATCTTAAAATTTTTACACCAAGATAAAGTCTGCAGTTTTCATCAGATTCTATTCAAACTTTCACAGAATGTTTGTACCATCATTAGGATTGTTTCTTTCCAAATTGGTCCTGATCTGTCTAGTATCATAGAAAAGGGGGCTGTATGAAAAATTATTACCAAATCCTCATAAACACAACAATGTCCTCAGTCTTTATCAGAATCTCTCCAAACCTTAATAGGATGATTGTCTCATCATTTGGATTGCTCCTTTGTAAATTAGGTCTGATTGGTTAAGTGACACAAGAAAAGGGACCTTATAAAATTACAAAACATCATTATTACAATAAAGTCCTCAGCCTTTATCATTTTCTTCAAACTATCATTAGGATTGTTCCTTTGTACATTGGGTCTAATTTGTTAAATTTCACGGAATAAGGGGCCTTATGAAAATTTGGTTACAAAAATTCTTGACACAATTCAGTCCACTGTCTTCATTGATTCTCTTTAACTTTTAAAGAATGATTGTACCTTCATTAGAATTGTTCCTTTTGAAATTTGGTTTGTTCTGTAAAGTATCACGAGAAAAGGAGCCCTATGAAGAACAGTGCTCTCAATAAGCGGACGTCGACGTATATTACGTCCAGAAAATCAGAAAAAAACGTCCAGAAAATCAGACCCGGACGTAAATTAACGTCCGAGATTCTAGGAAAACGTCCTAATTTCATGACTCGGACGTTTTCTGAAGTAACAATGTAATGGGGTTGACAAACAAAAGAATGTTTATCCTGGCCATACCGTCGGGTAAAATTGAATCCACAAGGAGTTTATCGAAATGTTTCCATGACGACCGATATAATTTACATAGAACGTTCTCGATTATAGTCGGTTCGGTAACAGAGCCTTCGCAGCATCTTGGACCATTTCTTTGGAAGTCACTCGATTAATAACGTGCCGGGCAAAAATCAAGCAGGCTCATGGAAGCCGTTCGGTCGAATTTATGTAAACTGATTTAAGGGCAGGAATTCACCCGAAATGTCATGTCCCGTCTTCAAATTCGCGGCGGATGCGTCAAATTTGCATTCTAAATACGTTTATGACGCGGGGGATTCTATTTAGTAACTTGACATGACGTCCGTCCTAAAAGTTATTCGATTAATCTCCCTAGAGTTTGGTCCCTTTTAAATGACGTCACACGTGTTGTCTGTAAACATAAACTAGCAGAAACGAAACAGGGAATATCTAAAAAGATGCAACTCCGCTATTAGTTTCATTTCTTTTTGTACTTTTACTTTTATTTACGTAAGTGTTATTCATGGCGTATGCACTTGGATATCTAAGATGTGACCGGAGACGGTCTCGGAATAATCCAGTCTTTATTTTTTCGTACCCAAAACGTTTCAAACTGTTTTCTGACATTCCAGTAATCAGAAATTTTCAAATCCTGAGAGATTTGCAAATAATAATTACCAAATTTATCCACCCAAATTTGGAAAATAATAGTGATCAAGGGGCAAGAATATTTTGGGAAAAGGGGAAATTTATATGAGAGACAAATTTCTCAAGAAACACTTCTTTTACCACATTGTTTTCTCTAGTTCAACTCAATTAGACATAAATTTTAGGGTTTATAAGTAAATGGAAAATAATTTACTGTAGGCTTCATGCATTTTTTTTCATTTCATCTTTTTCTCTTTTTTTTTGGGGGGGGGTATGGTCTAGGGTGAAAAAAATCCTTGATTTTGTGAAAACTTGCTGAAATTGAAACTTGGAATTTTAAAAATTCCTGAAATTGGTCCTTATTGAGAGCACAGAAGATTTCACTTTAAACTCATTAACACAATAAATTCCACAGATTACACAGATTGGTTGCACCATCATTCCAATTGTTGTTTTTGACAGTGGATCTGATTATGGCAAGTGTCACATAAAAAGGGGCCTTATGAAAAACTTTCTTAAATATTCTGGTTAACACAATGATGTCCCTTGATTTCTCCGGATTCACTTCAAAATTACCCAGAAAGATTGTACAATCACTTAAATGGTTCTTTTCAGAACTGGGTACAACCCATCAAGTATCATGTAAAAAGGGGCCATATGATTTTTTTTTAAAAATATTCTAGTAAACATAATTAAGTCCCAATATTTCATCGGATTAACTTTTAACTTTTACAGAATGATAAAACCAACAGTAAAATATCACGGGAAAAGGGGCCTTATGAGAACTTGATTTTAATATCTTTGTTAACACGTCAATAAATTCAACAGTTTTATCGGATTCTCTTCAAAGATGCGTGGAATAACTGTGGCATTCGAAACACAGGAAAATGGGCCTTACAGATTATCATTCAAAATATTCTTGTGTATGTGATGAAGATCACAATCATTATCAAATTGTCTTTTAAATTTCACAGGACAATTGTAGGGTTGTAAGGAAAGTTCCTTTTGGAATGAAATTGATCCACCAGAAAACACAGGAAAAGGGGCCTTATTGATTTTCATTCAAAACAATCCTGTTTATGTGATAAAGTCCACGATTATTGTTAGATTCTGATGAAAATTTCACAGAATGATTGTAGGGTCATAACTTTCTTTTGGAAATGGAGTGGATCCGTCATGAAACACGGGAAAAGGGGCCTTGAAGATTGTTGCTTAAAATAATAAAGGAGATAAAGCACTTTTTTCTTTACGCATTCTTTTTTGGGTAATTAATTTCCTTAAATATCAGATTTCTTGAACGGAAAAATTGATAACCAGTAGAGCGTCTCAGGCCCTCATGGGCCTCTTGTTAACAACTACTAGGAGAAAACGTCATGGGGCACAAAAACATACCTATACCGTAAGACTCCTATTGCAAAACATGTTCACATCTCTGACATATGCAAGAGCACGACGTCCTCTAGGCCTGTGGAACACACATACCCTACCCTCAGCAACAGCACGTGAATCACGATTAGTCACTAAAGACAATCGAGTTCCACTGCCTTTGATTGAACCGTAGGAGACGTCTTACCAATGCCAACCTGTTTTTGCGCCTATGATAAAGTGTAAGAATCGGTCCATTGTGTGAACCCAGCTACTTGTAAAGATTCCTAACAGTTCGGGTAGTAACCCTACAACTAAACATCTTTTTACTGTCGGGTGTTGCTGACGTTAATCTATTTCGGAGATTTCGAGGTCGTATTTCACGATTATCTCGATATGAAGTTACCTTACAATTCCGAGTCTTGGCCGATGGAGAACTGACCTGAGGTGCGTTCTTTTCGTCGAGATTCTTAATATTCTTATTTAGATTTTTAAGATGAAGCGTTCTTTAGATTAAGATTTTTAAGCCGCTAAATAAGAATCTTAAGAATTCTTAATGAGGAATTTAAGCGTACTCAGCATTGGCTTAAACGAGTAGCCTTGACGACGTCGAATATTGTCACCCAAAATAACAAAAATCGTTCTTTATGACGTCTCAAAAATCTTATTTAGCGGGATTTTTCATCTCGACAAAAAGAACGCACCTCTGGTTTGGTGTACACGAGTTCTCAACTGAATTTTGATTTGTCGTGATAAATTCTTTGCTCTGACAACAGCGGTCATAGACTGACAAGCCAAACGCCTTCCAGTGGTGCCTTGATGTTGTTTGTTTGTAAGTTTAGGTATTTCTACAACAGTGTCAAGACCGAAAATTCAATTTGATTTTCCTCTTTAGCTTAAGCTTTTACGAAAGGTTAACGCAATTTTATACTAAACGACAAAAAGGTTAATTGTATGCACACGCAATAGCTGTTTTTCTACGCGGTAGCAAATAGTACGAACCTTTATAATTTTAAAGATCATATACAGTCTGGAGGTTCCGATTTGCGTCAAAGCTTAGAATATTTTTTTCTCCATAGAACAAAAAACCGGGAAACTGCAATAGTGTCAAGTTTTAATTTTCGCTTGTGTATTCCCCGTACATAGAACACTTTTTTTCAATTCCCAATCCTAAACAATAAGTACGAGACCGCTTATTTACGGTCATATCTTTTCAATTTTAGAAGTAGAGGGCTGAAATTTTCACGATATTGAGTTGTATCATACTAATTCAAAATGTTCGCTTAAAATTAAAAAAAAAAAAAAAAAACAAAAAAAAAAACCACAAACTATTATCATATTTTTCACAAATGTAAATTATAGGAGAGGGGTATCGGGTGCATGCCCTACAGTTATGCAATTTTATTATAGAGTGTGGATTTTAGTCTGTATTACACATATCGAATATAATATGGTTATCGTGACTCTTGTAATTGGTTGGTTGATTGATTGAATGGGGTTTAACGCCGCTTTTAAGAGTATGTCAGTCATATCGCGGCGGCTGGATCACATAAAAATGGATTCCTGGAATTTCTCACACCAGTACAACCACTAAACCCTTTCCTAGCCCCCAGCTGCTATCCCACTTAGGTTTACGATTAACCACCCGTTGGTGAGAGACAAATGTCGGAAAGAATATGTTCCGCCGCGGGGGATCGAACCAATGACATCCTATTATCGAAGATTAGGAGTCTGACGCGCTACCGACTGCGCTATGACGGCGGCTTTGAAATTGGTTAGATTGGTGTTATAAGATAAAAAAATTTTAGGAATTCAGCATTTGCTTACCCGGTTTGATGATTTTGTAGTTTTAACATGGCGGTTTGGGGATCTTTTTAACAATATCCGGGACCCATTTCCACCAAGAGGATATCGAGTGAATTCCGATGGCAGTACGTGCTTAGTCGAGGTGAAATCGTCGAGTTTGGCAGGGTTCAGGATCAGGTCAAATTAAATAGTTCCGATCTTTTAAGGTTAGCGCTCAAAAGAGTTAATTAATTTTAGGTACGTTTTATTACCTTAAAGATGACATTGTTTGATCGAATCAGAAGCATAAAGATTTTTTTTTTCTTATGAGACAGACTGATCCAAACAACCCGGAACTCGAATAGATAAGACCGGTGGTGACATCATGAATTTACAGTTCACACTTCATACTCTTATACTTATATTAACTCTTAAGTGTGAAGTATTAAATATGAGACCAGAGGTGACTTTTAAAATTCATAGTTCACAATTAACCATATCATATATGAAGCGTGGACTTGGAAGTTGGGTGTTTGAATTGTGAACTCGTGTGTCTTAAGTTAGAAGCGTGAAGTCGGAAGTTTGAAGTGTGAAGTCTGAAATGTGAAGTCGGAAGTGATAAGTGGGAAGTCTGACGTGTGAAGTCGGAAATGTGAAATCAGAAGCGTGAAGTCGGAAGTTTGAATAGTGAGGTCGGTAGTTTGAAGTCGGAAGTTTGAAATGTGAATTCGGAAGGGTGAATTCGGAAGTGAAGTTAGGGAGTTTGAAGTAGGAAGTTAGAATTGTGATGTCAGAAGTATGAACAACCCCCAACTACACACTTCAAACTTCCGACTAAAAACTTCATACTCCCGAGTTCATACTTCAAACTTAAACTACATACTTGCGACAAATTCATACTTTCGACCCCGCAATGCAAACAATCGACTACACACAGTCGCATTCACATTTCACACTTTCGATTTCTTACTTCAAACTTCACACTTCCGACTTCATATTTCCAATATTACAATTGAATTAACAGACTTCACATCTCAGACTTCCGATTTCACACTTCTGACTTTACACTTTTCACTTCATACTACTGAGTTCACATAACGTCCGAATTCACACTTCCAACTTCACATTTCAAATTTCACACTTAAAAATTCAGACTTCAACCTTCCGATTTCACACTTCATACTTGCGACTTCAAACTTTTCACTTCATACTTCAGAGTTCACACTTTAAACGTCCAATATCACACTTTCGACTACACACTTCACACTTCCGATATCCCAAAACCGATCACACTCCCGATCTACTTCTTCCGACTTCACACTTCCGGTTTACACCCCATACTTCCGAGTTAACATTCCATTCTTCCGACTTCACAATGCCAACTTCCGACTTCTTCATTCAAACTTCCGACTTCACATTTCAAACTTCCGACTTCACAACTCAAACTTCCTATTTCAAAAGTATGAAGTAATAACTGTGTATTTATGAAGTCACCACCGGTCTTTCGTATCTTTAAAACATGATGTTAACAACTGTCGATGTAAATACTATGCTTATCGTATATGTTGTCTCATTCCTCTTACACTCTAAAATCAATGAACCAAATAATGAAATCCAAAGAAATTATTTATATCGACGCAGTCTCAGTTTTCGCTAGTTATTTGGCATTGCGTCATTAAAAATATTTTAAAAGATTAATCACTAAACAAACAAACAAACAACGCAAACCCCAATTTAACACCCGATACAAAACAGGAAAGGACACACGTGCTTCTTGTATGCTGTCGTAACGAATATGGTCGAGATAAAATGACATTTTGACAGCTCAAATATCCAACTCCAACAACAATTAATGTGATTATTGCGTGCTTTACTTTCATAAACAGTTCACACTTTAAAACAAGGTATCAAATATTGTTCGATATCAAATAAATAGAAGAGTAAAAGGAATAAATGCCAAAGATGATAGGATTTACGACGTAGGATGCATTCGAGTGAGTGCATTGTTTTTCGAATAAGGTTCGCTCGTTGAATTGTCTTGATATTACAAGGACTGGTAACGAGAATTGTCTGAAGTGGCAAGAAATATAGAGAAAAATGATTAAGGTTTCAAATAATCGGTAATATCTAAATATGATGTAAAGGAGTTGAACTAAAATAAAAATTTCATTTCTGTATTTTAGTTTTTTAATTGAAAGGTCGGAAAAAATGAAATAAATAAGATGTTCGCCCCTTTTTTAAACAGGGGGTGGGGGTAAACATTTTCTAATTACATTTTATTTTGTACCTCTTCATTAATTCTAAAGTATACACATCTGTTAAAATTTGGGAAAAAAATAACACAAGTTTTTCTAGTTTTCTTCTGTAGACGACTAAAGCCTCACAACTGGTTGATTAGTAACCCGATTTTGCTAGCCACCGACGAACTATTTCGTCTGAATCAGATGGGATCGATACTGTTTTCGTCCATGAGATGCTCGATTTTCGCGTGTTGTCACATAAGATATATTGAGGAATAAATGACAGTAGATTTAATCTCTGCCCTAGACATGGGAAACAATTAAATGTAATTTGTATCATGTACTATCTAGCCTTGTGAGAATTCTTGGCAACTAAAAATGTGCATATAACTAAATCAAAAGGCTGATATGCTCGATGCAATTCCAAAAAAAAGGACAAGTTTTTTTAGTGGAATGTGTCGTCAACATGCATCATGGAGAGTTGCTAAAGCAGAGCACCAATCCAAAACGCATAATCTGCAATGTGTTTTTGGGATTTCCCTAAAGCGATCGCAAACTCCTCACGTAATTTCTTCAAATGCAATCATGTATATCACCGTCTCCGCCAAAAGCGCCCAGTCAGATAGGTATCGTACAGAAACACCTCTCGTTGCGAACTATGTTTTTCTCGAGACCGTTATTGCCATTCAAATAACAATACATTTTCCGACCAGTGATCCTTGACTGGCCATTTATCATAGTCCTACAAGAAGTGCTGACCAATTCAAAATGAATTCCTTTACGGTCGGATTTCCATATGATGTACAGTAACACCTTCGCCTTAGAATGCAAAAGGTCAATTCCAACCATATTCTAAAAGGAATGCGTGATTCTTCGATGAGTATTTATCCGATTCTCCTAAATAATTTTGACCAAAAAGAAACGTCAACATAATTCATACGGGGATGAAAAACAGCACTAAGCTCATTACTTACAGTTTATCTTCCTCAATATGGGGACCACTTGAAATGTTATTTTTGCATTTTTCCAGACTATATTTTTCGATTGTCATTTGAACATTTTCACATGATGTCTCGGCAGCCTGCGAACAGATCAAACAAAAGAACAAGTGTGTCATGTGCCCTAAAGCGCTCACCTGAGTCGATGACTATAGAAGTAAAATGGCACAAATGACCTTATCTTGTCCTAACAAGTTTTATTACTGAAGTCTGGTTTCAGAAACTAAACTAGAAAGACAGTCTTATGTTTAAGATATCTACGCCAGAAGTGACTTCATAAAAAGGATAGTTATCATAAGATCTGACCTAGTGACCTACTAATTAACTTTTTTCTGTTATGCAAAATTTTAGACCTGTCCAAATTCAAAGATTTTGCAGACGAACAAATATAAAGACCTTTGACACAAAACTATGTGCTTCTACAGTGAACACAAGGTTTTACTAAGTTTTGACTTGGTGACCTAGCTTTTGACCCCACATGACTCATTTTTTAAACTCCTCAAAGATATCATGTAGACAAATATTCTGAGATAAATTCTACGACATGTTAGTGCACACAAGGTTTTTCTCAAGTTTGACATGGTGACCTATTTTTTGACCGCGCATGACCGGTTTTTAATTCATCCGAGATATCATGTAAAAAAACATTTTGACCGTTTCAAAGACATTCAAGCAAAAAAAAAAAAAAAAAAAAAAAAAAATGTGACCTCTGGAGTGCACATAAGGTTTTTCTAAGATTTGATATGGTAACCTAGTTTTTGACCCCACATGAGCCATTTTCGAACTCGTCCGAGGCATCATGTAGACAAACATTCTGACCAAATTTCAAGATATTTGAGCCAAAAATGTGATTCTAGAGTGCACGCAAGATTTTTCTAAGATTTGACCTGGTATATCATATAGACAATCATTCTTACCAAGTTTCAAGACATTTGAGCAAAAAAATGTGACCTCTGAAGTTTACACAAGGTAAAAGTTGTCGTCGGATGCCGGACACAGCCCCATCACAATAGCTCACCATGACAACTACTTGGTCAGGTGAGCTAAAAAGAGACTTAAAAAAAAAAAAAAAAAAAAAAAAAACTCACACACTCAAGTTTTGTTAACTTCTCATTAATAACGCTACCATATGTTTGGTACTGATGAGACGCCGTTTTTCTTTGTTTTCTTGCAGAATCTATGTGGGAATGCTTGGTCCGTTTACCGGACATATAATCTATTAGAATTTCAAAATGAAACTCCTAAATCATTGGATTTGTCGAGGCTGACAGACTTACCCTGGTTATCTATTAAGTTTAGAGCGATATTTACATTTGAAATAAATATATATCCTAAGGATGAAAACAATTTTTGCTTTTCGTATGAATTAGTTGTGCCTTAACTACATTGAATTCGAATCGGTTAATATTGAACAAACTTCATAAGAACAAAAAATAACGACTGTTTCGTTTTATACTGCAATTATGAATTGCATATATAAATTATAAATTACAAATCAACCCCGGATGTTAAGGTGAATCGATAAATAATTTCAAGTAGTTGTGCCATGTTATGGAATATTTTGTTCTCACTCTTTTCAACACAAATTAAAGAGGCCAAATATGGGCTCATCGCTGTCGAACAGATAAGCATTAACTATCTGTTTTAAGATATCCATCCCTTGAAACATGAAGTCAGAGTTATAATGATATTCAATCATTTTACAGACGAAGATATTGGGTTCATTTATTTAATGGTTCTTTTCTTTAAATGATTGGATGAAAGACCAACTCTGTTAGAAATTAAATACAACAATTGGTTTTAGACAATAAGGATTGGTCAACTCAAAGATTTTATTGTAATCATAAAATTTTGAAATCTAACTCGACAATGAAATGCATAATGAAATACAATAAACAGTTTTGCGGATTTTAAAGACCTTTTATTGAAGATAAGCCTTTCCATAAAAGTGTTGTTCTTTTTAATGAATCTAAATTTTTCAGGGAATTCGATTTACATTTTCTAAAGTAATACGCCTGCAAAAGAATATTTTATAATGTATCATATCTTGACAATAAGCCACGCCCAACTAAAGTAATTTACAGACCTTTACTGATCGAAAACACAGTGAAATTCAGTTGGCCGTTCTAGGGAAGCTATTTTAAAGGCTCTCTGTATTGGTTGTCATGTGAACCGAAGTTTTTGGAACAAAATCCTTGAAATGAATCCCTGAATTTTTGTTGGTATCCTACTGGTCATTTCTGAGGGGTTTTGTTTTTACAGAAGAAAGTTGAATCACTAGCGGGCGGACCAACGACAGACACACTGCCATAATAGTTACATTTGACAAAAAACTACTTCATCCACCAAAAGATAAGACGAAACTCTTTGGTATCGATACAATGGTAATATGCGATTCCGCTCGCTGACTCACGTTAAAACATTGATATAGTTTTTTTTCTCCCTTACATCACCGAATTACTTCGCGATAGTCTGCACAAGAAAAAGTGTAGCGACTGTTCAAATCATAAGATTATAATCACGATCAGGTTCACCTGTCTAATCAAAATATTGTGAGAAAAGGAGAAATCATAGACAGTCACAGACTGTCCATCTTTGTTGCTTCATAAGGGCAACAATGCAAATTTACAACACTGCTCCCCCATTGAAAAATAATGAATATTCCACAAGAGACATTCACCTCCCCAGGTATCTCTCCCCCCCCCCCCAGGAATTTCAAAACCAAATCTTCACTAAAGAAATTAATGAACTGAACAAAATGTTAAAATTTTCATACACTTGTAATATCAATCTTACACACAACAATAATTCCGATTCAATAAAATTAGAATCAAATTAAAACTTGATATACACGCCATACATAAATAGTGAGCAGAATGTATCCTCTCACCAATAATGATTCGTAGAAATAAGTTTCATGGTTCTTAAAATATGAAATAATAATGGTCTAAACATCACAATTGTAATTGCATGAATAAAGTTCATCAAATAAATGTGTATTACTCAAATTGAATGATTCTCATCCAAGCAATGTAAACTTTAGATTGACTCACTAAATCACTCTACCAAATCACTGATAGGATAATCCATGGCTAAACAGCATATTACTTCTTAAATATGCTATGAATGTAACCAAGTGTTATCAATGCAGAGCAAAAACATTAGGCCTAAGTTGAAATAATGCAAATTAATACTGCCTGATACACATAAGTGTTCAATCTACATATACAGTATACAGCACGAAGAAATTGTAAATTCATTACGGCACAAATATAATTACTCAAACATAAGTTAAGAAATCATTCGTTTTGTTTCACAAACAAATTCTTCAACAAACACATTACTTCAAATACATTATAAAAATCTTAGGTTTTGGTTCTATCATCAACTGGTACAATTTTGTATTGAAAACATGCCAATATCACGTTTAAACAGACAATCACTAGTTTGTCTTAAAACTTCCAACAACATAGATAAAGGTAAGTGCTCGACCAATCAATTCAAATGTTATTGGAAAAAGACAAAATGTAATTAACCAATGGACTCATCCTGTAACCATTTTTGGGTTTAATGAAGATGCAACAATGTGCTAAACAGTATATAACTTCTTCAATATACTACGAATGTTTGATTTTATGATGACACTAAGACTTCCCAGAAGACACACTCGTGTACACTGATTCCTTTAGGAAAGATACGTGGAATTGCCTTACATTTATTACAAGTATTGTAGATACCATCTTTTCCAACGATGATGGATTAGTCTCACCCTCTTAGTTTGGAAGGATGCAGCTTATAAATGTTCAACAGAAAGATCACGATAAATGGTTTTTTCATCATTACAGGGTAATAGCTAAACCTCAATAGTGTTCAAATCCCTTGTATGGAATCGCAGAGTTTCTATAAAGCGTACTGAAAAACTGGTTTAGATTGTCACTAGAATTCAATTATGATATACAAACATCTCTTGTCCGTTCTCGGTATGGTCAGATCAGATATTCGCCTAGAATGCAAGTGCAAAACTGTCGAATTATAACAAACTAGGACAAGTCAAGATACAAAGCAATTTTGTTGCAGACTCAGACCTATTGACCACATACATATATTATTCAAATATTGAAATTAGAAAATGTTGTGAAATAAAACTGAGAAAATATGTCAGATTCTAATATGGAAAGACACCAGTCTGAAATCAAAATGTAACCAACCAAAATTATAGATAATGTGCAAACATAGAAACCAGATAAATTTTAATAGGCTTTCTGGTCTCTATGTTGTCTTGAAAATGTCATTGCAATGATGTAATCTAAATGCCCCTAATTGCCAGGCTCTCTGAAATTCTCTTTACTAAAGAATTTTGCAACAAAGGACATTTTATAAGAATGCAATCTAGTATTTTCTACAAAAATCTGTCCCATAAACAATAATAAGCTGACAAGGTAGCTATAGATAATCTAACGAAACTTGAAACAACAAATAATGTTAACTTTAGGTGCAATCGATAGATAACGATTCCGGTTCAGATTCTGATTTTAATTCGCTGAATTATTTGGCATCTCGTTACGCGAAGTATTTCTGCTTCTTTTATTTCTTTTCTTTAAGGTTATGAACACATTTTCATTACATAATCGGCATAATCACATTCTTAAAAATGCCTGAAAGCATGACAGTTAGAAATTTGAAAATCAAGAGCCACAGTTTTTCATTCATAATTTAGCAAGAACCGCTTTAAAGCAAAGTATGCCAAGATCTAAAGAACATGTCATGAACATATTTGGAAAAAATGTTTGGTGTTTTGATGCAAGAGTGTCAATGGGAAGATGAAATTATAGAATCACTAGTCACGTTCACGGCAAACCAACAATTTAGTTTGACTCAGATAGTTAGTTGGAGGTAGAGATCAAAACACAGATAGTTAGTCAGTTGGAGGTAGAGATCAAAACACAGATAATCCTTGGGCGAAATAAACGTAATTACTACAGTTTAAATCACCCATCTTCAAAATATGTGCAACACTAATGTGGGAGGTCAACATTTCAGGTCTAAATACCGGTACACGATGCGTGCAGTATTGACAACATCCAGTTGACAACCAAGTATCACAAAAAATCCCCACGATACGGGCGTTATTTGCCATGTGCTAAGGCAATTGCACTTTATACTCCAATAAACGCAGTGAAAAATACACTCATCCCTATATTATACCTCCTCTTATATTCAGATATTTTGTGGTCTTAGTGCACACAAATCCTTGTCGTATATAACTAATAACAAAAATTTAACCGCAAAAATTCGGAGCTTCAAGTTTTCATATTTGCTAAATATACTTCATTTTCATTAAGGCAAAATAAAACTTGTAACATAAATGAATTATTGTTTGAATTGCTAACGTTTTATATTCTCGTGCCTTGAATGTCTGTTCATGAGTTATCTTCGACCTTAATAAATAAGCCTGTGGCGCGAAGAAAATGAAACAACGTTTTTTACAGACACTACACGACAAAGATTTAGACCGTTTAATTAAAATACATTTCAGAGCTGGTTTAATTGAAAATTAGTTGTAATTAAGAGTGGTGGTTAATCGTTTCGGTCTTAAGTTTGAGCAATTCCAACTTAGATTTAACAAATCGAAAAATGAACACAAGACAATTTCATTTCGGGTTTTTTGATAACACATATCACGTGATCTCTTAGATATGAATACACCTCGGGTTACTTCTCGTCTCAACTTGCCACGGACAATCAGTAGCCGAAGACAATAATATGGCATATGTAAAAGATGATATAAAAAAATCGTTTGGATTTTCTAAACATGCTTAAGTTTGCTTTAAATTATTGAAAACTAAGGTAATTATCAGCGCAGTAATTTGTTTCTTGTGACTCGCCCTCCCGTGTTTGGTAATCACGTGATCTCAAGGGACATGTGGTAGTCATGTGACCATAGATAGGCAATGTTTACAGATATGGCTCAGGTCGCAAATGCATTTTTACAATAATCACGCCGCCCAGTACTCTACAACATTCTTGAGCGATTAAGGGGGTCGTAGGCATCAAGCAAACGCGATAATTGTGGGATTTACAGCTTTTACTTTATAAAAATCGAATAGATGCAAAACGAAAGTAGAAGATTTTGAAAACTAGAATGTAAACATATCAACTTCCGGTTTCTACTTATTTACCAAATAAAACGCTTTATTATGACGTTATTTACAAGTTTAAATCAATAATACACATCAAACCTTTAACAAGTGTAATCTAGCTTTCAGCTTGGTCCTTTTTACTTAAGATTTTTTACGGTTCTAAAGCCGAATAACGAATAAGGAAATCGCGCGACTACAGGGCGCCGAAGAAATTTTGATACTATCTTCATCTTATCATAGCAACTTTTAGGGAAAAGGGCAAAACTACCATGTGCAAACAATAACGTTAACGTCTTTTTTTCTTTTGAATTTTACTCACAACGCTTTAAATATTTGTTTTTCCTAAGTCTAAACCGGTATTTCAGATCGATCACCCTGAAACAAGTTTCAGCGCATTTCCGCAAATTTCAACGTATACTCATAAACTTGAAGTGAATATCTACATGAGTTTAGTATGATCGTCACAGAATTGGCCGAGTTGAGGGTCAAATAAGCATCGAGGTAATTGATTTCTTACTGTAGAAGCTGTTTTTCTCTGTTTTCAAGATTCTAAAAAGAGTTCATGTATTACAGTTGATCAAAAGGAGAATGTTATGCTAGAAAATTCTAATTTTGCTGTACGTGACACGAGCTTATAACCCATTCCAACACGATGGAATTTTAGACCAATCGAAATTCAAGGAAGTAACAGACGACAATTGTAAGTTGATGAAATCTTTCAAATCCTGGTCTTTTTGGACAGAAAACATTGTGGATAATGAAGAAATTGCTTGTAACAATGTTTTCGAAAGCTTTCATAATGAGGGTCATTTAAAAGCGTCACTTTCTTGGAATGGGTTAAGACAATGCTAGTTTTTGATTTCTGTATGTGGATTTATGTTTTTGTGCGTTATTCACGCACATATGTACTCGAATGGGAATGCTGGTTTAAGTTTAAAGGAGGGGGGCTTACTCGGAAAGTAATAAAAGAATTTGAACCGAATTCCACGGTTATGACCCTTTCAGCGCATTCCAACTTCTCAGTACTTTCAGTCCTTTGATTAAGCTTAGATAAAGTTACCCTAGGCTATTGGTAAAATTTTATTAGTATTCGTCCAATTTGATATACTTAAACGAAGCTATTTACAAATCAAAGGACTGAAAGTCCTGAGAGCGGTTTTGCTGGTTTATCAGCAACCGCGCTCAATTATACCAGCATATTTCATCAATATGAGTGAGTAAATCGTACACCTAAGTAGGAGGAGCAGCTGGAGTCTCGATAAGGATGTAGTGGTAGTATTTGTGTGTGAACTACCAGGAATCCATAGTTAGGAGCTCCAGCCGCCCCGATTTAACTGAAATACTATCAAAAGTTGCGTTAAAGCCTATTCAATCAATCATGACCCATTACTGTTTACCGAAATCGCTATTTTGAATTAATCGCAACGTTTTCTTCTTAAGTGCGTGAAAATTTGTGGTTGGGAGGTAAAAGGTTAAATGATAAAAAGTCAAGAAATCAAAGCTAACATTCAATTCTTTTTACGTTGAGCATATTATTATCACAATTGAAGTAGTTACGTTTCAAAGATTTAGTCGAATTCGAGAGGCTAAAGGGTGTTTTATTCATGGGGTTGATCGCCTCTACAACAGGGCTGTAACGTGTTACATATACTGTGTATACGGGGTGTAAATTTGCCCAGCCCTGCCAGGTCAAATCACTAACAGACAGTTTACATGTATTCGCCTACTCAACCAACCACTGACCTAGATTCTATCTTGAAACGCGAGGAAATTATTTCTCTCAGTTTGACAATTCATTAGACAATTTACCAAGGATATACACTGTATTACGTTTTAAACCATTTTCCTGGATATTCAAGACTAAAAGGAGGCTGTTTGCATTCAACAAGTAAGTTATTTTCTTCATCAGCGATGAAACAAGATGGAGGCTATCACATAGATTTTCACTTCACGTTTATGAGCATGCGTGGAAATGAGCGGGAATGTGTGAGAACTTGTTTCCGGTTGATCGATATGAAATACCAGTTTTTCCTAAAAAAAACGCTAAAAACTATCATTGAGCTACTTATCCTGAGTGTTTTTTTCTTTTCTCAACTAACATGGTGAATCTTAGGAAATAATAATTCTACATCTAGGAAGACTATATGAGGGTCGATTGAAAAGTCCTTGTCCAAGGACGGAAACAGACCCCTAATGAACAAACAAGTTGAGGTCTATTTAGATACAGGATTACAGTGCAGAGAGGGTGAGTTTTTTTCTCTCTATCGTCTGACAAAATTTGATTATCAAACCTACAAGCTATGAGTAATTCTAAACAGGTGAATAATGTTGGTTATCTTGCGGTTATTCAAAACCTTAAATTCAAAGGGTAATCGCTTTAGATAATAATCGGGAATACGGTAGCAACATTAGAGGAGCAAGTCCAATGTATTGCATGGTTAAAGAAATTGGTCGATGAAGTCAAACGCGTAAAGAGGGTCTTGGAGACGATCTTTTTTCATCGACTGAAGCTGTTGACACATTTTTAGGACCAAGATATATCTTCTACGGGAAGGTAACCAAATTCTTTAACACCGTTGGATAAAGTGAGTAAGATGGCAAGGTGGCTTCTTTGGAAAATAAATAGAAATATCCAGGTTCTTATCGCCTAAGAACAAGAACTTTCCATAACCCCTAGTATTGAAGACACCCTCATGGCACACTTAAAATTCTATGAACACATTAAAATGAAATAAAATCTAACTCCTTTAGTTTTCTTAATTAACTTGGTAAATATCAGAGAAAATGTAAAGCCCGTTTACCCGTTTTCATTGAAAGTATCGTATGCAAGTCAAATAAATCTGACTAAAAAGGTACCTTTTCAAAAGTTTTTGGCGAAACTTTGATTTAAGCCCAAATATGGGAGTGGCAGTTTTGTCTTTGAAATCTTTAAACATCTTATCCTCGGTAACCATTAGGCCAATTTCAACCAAACTTGGCATGAATGTCCCTTGGGTGAGCCTTTTCAAAAGTTGTTCGTGAAATTTGGATTGACGCCCAAATATTGGCGTGGCAGATCTGGCAGCTTTGACTTTGATATATTTTAACATCTTTGCCTCTGACAGTGACCATTGGGCTAATTTCAACTGACTTGGCATGAATTTTCCTTTCAAAAATTGTTTGCTAAATTTTGATTGGCCATTGCGGTTTTTGGCTTTAAAAACTTAAAACATCTTCTCCTCAGTAACCAAAGGGCTAATTTCAACCGAAATTGGAAAGGATGTTCCTTGGGTCACCCTTTTCAAAAGTTGTTCGCGAAATTTTCATTGACGCCCAAATATAGGCGTGGCAGTTTATGGCTCTGACATCTTCTCAAATGGGGATATTACTGTGCTGTTGTGTCTGTGAGTACATCAGGGCTGCCACCGTAGCGCAATTAGAAATGCGTCAGATATCCAACCTTCAATCATGGGGTGTACAGGGTTCCTAAGCTACCGGGAAAACAGCAAAATTCGGGAATTTCGAGAAACACTTTTCCGGTCGGATAAAAGCTTGGTGTTGTGATATCTTTAAAAAAACGGAAAAAACTAGGAAAATGACGAATCATATTGATGAAGTGCAGGACCCAATTAAAGTACATATTCCAAAAAGTTTTCAGTAGTTATCACAGTGTAAATTACATCGGGATGCATTATTACGTCACGATGTCTGCCGAGAAATAGAAATTAGTATTTGTTTCACCAAAAATACAAGAATGGTACTAAATTTTTCTGCTAGGATGTGAAGTAGGTGTCCATTTTACAAAATAAGTGATTAGAGTACACAAAACAATTATTAAGGGGAAATCCAAAGCAACATCTTAAGTGTACCAGTAACCGGACATGAATTGAATTTGGATACGAAAGTAATAAATGGCCTCCAATACTATTTGATGAAAACGTGATATCTTGGTAAATAGACATCGAAATTTATTATCATTGACATGATATTGGCAATCTACACGTCTAAAAGCAATCAAATTTATCCATTATTTCATATTATTTTAGTTTTCTGGACAGAGTTTTAGTTTGACATTAATAAAATGGGGTCTCAGGGACACAACTATCAATGTCATAATAATCCTTGCTTTAACTATGTAATATAGTCTATTACATATCAGAGCAAGTGCTAGCAGTACTGTATGGGTACTGTGTTCCTCAACTAGAGAAATCACATTTTCAAGGTAATAAAAAATGCATGATAGAATTAGCTTTTGATAAAAACTTTTGAGATATTTCGGGGATATTTTCTATGGAAAAAAAATCTTGAATTTTAGGAAATATCCTGGAAAATTCTAGAAAAATCTTGAATTTTGCAAGCAGAAAAATATGGGAACCATTGGTCTCGTGGGTTTTAAACTCGCCGTCAGCATATATCCTTTACCGCAATTGTCTCCCAAATGGGTAGATGATCCTTAACCTAAACGGAATGGCAGCTGGAGGCTAGGAAAAGATAAAATGGTAATACTGGTGCGAGAAATACTAGGAATCAATCATTGTGACAAATGCTCCGCAATATGACTGAAAAATGTTAAAAACGACTTGGTCAACTTTCATCGGACATTTGCGGCAATCATTGTGACAAGTACCTTTTGTCTGCCATCAACAGACAAAATACAAATGGTATGCTTTATTTATTGATTGAATATGGTTTAACGCCGCTTTTTACATTACTTTAGTCATATTGCGGCGGCTGTAGCACATAACAATGGATTCCTGGTATTTCTCACACCAGTACAACCACTACATTCTTTCCTAGCCTCCAGCTGCTATCCCATTTGAGTTTACCATTATCCACCCATTAGTGAGAGACGAATGTCGGAAATAATATGTGCCGACGCCGGGGATCGAACTCATGACATCCCATGATTGAAGATTAGAAGTCTGACGCTTTACCGACTGCGCTATGGCGGCGGCACAAGTGGTATGCGCAAGTGAGACGGGAAACTAGTGAGAAACAACAACTAATCTCCAGTGTTTAGCAGGACGACTTTTAAGATTATAATTATTATTTTTTTTGGCAAGCGTACTTGTAGTGAGCAAAACAAAGTTGTCTCTATGACAAGTCGGTGTATATGCCTTAGTCCATAATTGTGGGGACCATTTTTGGTTGCTAATAATAAAATATCACAATTAATCCCAATCGTGAGTAGATGTGCCATTTGAAAGGAATTTCAGATAACCTCAATGTCACAGCTCAAGGTCAAACATGCCTGCGTTCTTTCAAGTTTTTTTTCAACCATCTTAATTAAGTCATTGAAGCGATTTTAGGGCCATTCTGGCCCTCTTGTTTATTTCCAGAATCAACGAAAAGAGAGAGAGAAACACGGAGCGCAATCACCTGTTACCCCACTGTTTGGGCTCGACGGGTTAACATGATCGGACTGTGTTCCGCGGCTTTTATTAGGTCTTTAGTCATTTACACGTCCAAATATCCCATTGAAGCCTCCCAACTGCTTAAGTACTTTGAGATTTTGTGGGATATGGTTAAATGCAGGGCCTTTCTTTTTGACGATAAACAATTATGCATGGCGCGCCAGTCAACCCCCTACCGTGGGGTCGAATCCATCCCGAGTTTTGGTTAATGACAAGCACTGCCTTAGAAAATGACCAGTTTGGCTCCAAACCTCTCCCATCATGACTGCCAAAACCCAAATCCTACAGACCAAAGCCATTTCTCGGCAACACGTGTTGGTTTTTTAACAGGCAAAATGGCTGCCAAACTGCCAAGTGTCTGCTACTGCCGAGGTAATCATATAGCCTCAGACTGCTCCCAGCAGGGTTCAGCCAGCTCCTTTCAGGGACCCATTCGAAAACCTTCAAACACACGCTCTGCCCCAAAGCCCAGATAGAACATTCGTTACCCCGGTCTGTGTTCATCTCTTGGCTCCACTTTTACATGGTGCCCCTATCGGTAGTATTTAGTTTGGTTTTCGCCTCGGCTTCACAGGCCCAAGAATCCCCATCAGCTGCCAGAATCTTGAGTCCTGCATTGCTAATCCTACAATCACGTCCCATAAATTAGAAAAGGAAATCAGTCTGGGTCGTATCAAGGGTCCTCCCTTGCTCCTTCAGGCCCTTCCCTGATTTGCGTTTTACCCCATTGGTCTTGTTCCCCAAAAAGAGCCAAACTAGTTCCGCTTAATTCATCATCTCAGGTACCCAGAAGGCATTTCTGTCAACTCTGGTATCAATAAATCCTTAAGTTCAATCTCCTACGCTTCTTTTGATGACGCTGTCAAGCAACTTCTGGCTCTGGGCCGAGAGACCCTCATAGCTAAAACTGACACTAACTCCGCGTTTCGCATTCTCCCGATTCATCCAGAGACCCACAGTTTGGTCGGGTTTTGTTCAAAGGAACTTTTATTATACTTGCCTTGCGATAGGCAGTTTCTCTGTCCCATGTAATTTTGAACGCTTTAGTAAAGCTTTGCACTTCCTTTCGGTATCCAACACATGGTTCTTATATTGGACGACTTTCTCATTCTGGAAACCGTCGCGGTAACACCGTTCATCATTTTCATTGTCTTTGAATTAGATTCTTTGAATAAGGAAGCTAGACTTCCAGAGGAAAAGCTGCTTAAGCTCGGGTCACTCCTTCAGTCCATAAAGCGCTTTTTAAAACTTCGGGACTTAAAATCCCTTGCTTGTTATTTGAATTTCTGTTACCAGGTCGTCATTCCCGGGCGCCGCTTCCATCGCCGGCTTCACTTCAATGGACGGGCTTTTCTTCTTGACCAACGCTGGGAGGCAGCTAATTTCCTTTTTCACACGGACATTGTAGGCGCTCTTGGTTATTGGGCTACTTTCAACACACACTGGCTGTATGGTTCTTGGCCCGAACATTTCAAGGGGGGGGGTGCATTACTTTCAAAGAACTATTTCCAATTGTCCTGGCGGCCCATGAGATTTTTGGCCCTTCATTTCAAAACTCCTTTATAGAGCTTCATTCAGATAATTACATTGTGGCTTATAACGATCGCAGATCGAGTCTTGCGCAGAAAAACAGGATCGAAGATCGTTTCACGGTAGTACCGTCTTTTTTTTTTTATTTTTTTAAAGACGGTTGTTAATATAAGTGAACTAGACCAGACCCGCATTTTTACCATGAGAAAATTTTTTGTGTAACTTTTCGGCGTAATGGCGCCGCAGGAAGTGATTTGATTTGTCAAAATTGCCAGGTAAAAAGGTCAAGAAGAAATAATGAAATTTAAATTTAATTCTGGATGAAGAATAACTAGTTCTGAAATAAGATCACGCCGAAACGGTTTCGGCTTTGAAAAAAATCTCTGTATTTTTACTGGTGATTTTTCAATCCGACGGAACCATCTGTCATCGTCCGTTTCGCGCGTTTTGGTAAGTCAAATCTAAATTTACTGTTCAACTCAGAGCTCAAGATAATTTGAATGGTTTTTGTGCATGTTATTTCTTTATTCTTTTTTATTATTATTCATAACAGATTGAATAAACACTGCCTTGGTTTTTACTTGTTCCATAATCGAAATTGACTTAGGGCAGGCTGTACGGATGGGTGGAGTGACCTCCACTGGACTTAGGTATGAGTTGACGGTAAGCCCTTTCTCATCCCTTATCAGTTTCAGACCTGACTTTAACCAACACTGGCTTTAGTGGTTTTGACTCTCAGAAGTCAGGATAGAAATATCTGAGAAAAAGAGAAATTGCTTTTTACAATCAATTTCTTCTTTGCCAGGAAAGTTCTCCATGATTGTACTTCTTCAGGGGTCAGACAGGATCATTATGTAGTAATGAATTAATCCATAATCAATCCAACACAATGCTGCTTTCGTAAACCCCACCCAAAAAGGCTTTGAAAGTCATTATGAAATAATAAAGAAAAGGCTTGTTTCAAGCAATTTCCTTCATCATCATAAATGTTTTCTTCCCCCAAAGACCAGGAATTTAAAGATTTTATTGACTATATATTACTGTCAGTAGCTTCTTGAACCCTTTCCCACAAGCAAATTCTCTTTTTTCCCACAATATTTTCTTTCTCATAGGATAGTTTCATTTCAAATTGCATCCAATTTTCAATGCCATCTACAACCTCTTTCATTTTGAACCAGTCTAAGATTTTAAAAATGAAGAAAATGTAGAAAATGAACAGTTAAAAACATTGTGAGAAAAGAAGAAATTGGTTGTAATAAGCAATTTCTTTAAACTTTTCTCATAATGTTTTCTTCATTATCTGGCACTTATTTTTAGCTGGGCTGTTTTCGGAGAAAACCCGAGGTATTGTGATCATCTTGGCGTCGTTCATGTTGGCGTTGGCGTGACAAACTTTAACCATGGTCATATCTCTGTTGTAATTGAACATATCCTCATGAAACTTGGCATGTGTATTGACCATCACAAGAGCTATCTAGACTATCAAGGGGGATAACTCTAAAAGCGTTTTTGTGAGAGTTATGCCCCTTTTCGACTTAGATTTTTTGCATTATCCAGCACCTGCAGCCGAGCGTTGGCACCCGTGGGCGGTGCTCTTGTTTGAATTATAATAGCTTTGTATTTTCGTCTGCAATCTTTTCTGATTTGAACCAATCTAAAAAATTTTCATGTGGTAATGTGTTAAAATTTAATACATTACCCCATCAGAAAATTTTAGACTGCTCCGAGTTGAAAGAAGGTGCTGGCCTCACAAATCTGAACCCATTATAAAGGTCACAATGTTTTAGACTAGGCTGAACTGAAATAATGTGCAGACAACATTTCAAAGTCTGCGACATTTAAAATAAGGTAGTAATCATTGTGAAGAAAGGAGAAAGGACTTGGATTTTTCTCTTTTTACCATCAAGTTTTCCTGAACTTTGATACTTCACAGCTTCAAAAAGCAGAATTATGCACTAATGAGTTTTGCAATGGCCCTTATGATGCAAAGTTGCAAACACTTGAGTCCCTTGGGGGAAGATTAAAATCCTGCTAAGATTGTCTAAAAAGCTGCTCAATAAGTCCTATCAGGCCTCTTTGTCATTTATGTAATTTAACCCTTTGACAAGTGAATATCTATTTAGATCTTGCTGTAAAAGCCATATCTTTCCCCCAAAACACACTATAAAATTAACAAGAAAACAATACTACAGACTAAAAAGCATAAATAAATATGACGATTGACATTACCTTCCGATAGGTTGCATTTTTCAAATACTGGCCTATCTAATCTGAGCATTCTGGGTAGTGTCATTCGTAAAAGCTCGGCCGATTCCGTCGAACTACATTCAAAATGTCAGCGCCCGTGAAAAGCATGCTTCGAATTTTTGAAGGCCCTTCTTGGAGCACAGGCAAGACATAAATGATTTAACAATTTAAAATAATTATTTTTCTAGTCAATTTGGGGTGACAGTTAAGTTTGATTTCTCCACAATTGTAGCTTTTATTGCAATTATCCACTTGCTACTTTTTGGCGATACAATATTGAGTTATGCGAACGACGTAGATATATTTATGCCAATCTGGATAAGTGATACGGTCCCGAAGACAGGTCAATCTTCGGAGAACATGACATGCGCAGACAACGGACGATTGAAGCTATAAGATCAACATAATTCTACGCAGTAAGCCTTCAATTCATGAAAGAAGTTACGATATTTTAAAATGTGACCCAACACAATTTAAGGTTTAATTACATCAAATTATGAAGTCAGTGATGACGTTTTAACTTTCGCTAGTAATTCAAACAACTGGTTAGGTCACGAAGACTCAACGAAATCGTCCGTAAATATATGAAGAACCGGTTGAATTCGTCTCGATTTCAAGATGTAAACAAACGCAATTTGAAATCGACAAGAAAAGCACAAAATACGTCACTCATACCCTGCTTGTTAATATCGATATTAAGAAGGCCCTTGTTTGCTTTAGTCAGCAAATAAGCGATAGATTATTTCATTTTTATTTATTTTTTGTTCCTCGGAAGGCAGACATGGCTTCAAGTGTGGATGTCCTGTGACTGGAGTACTCTCCATACTGATCTAGTAATTGTTAATCCATATCTTTTTAGCATTTCCTTAAGGACGGGTCATCCAGCTATACATCATGTCATGCAATGGCTATGAGTTGGCATCAACATTTTAACCCTTGTCATGCTGGACACATTACCTTACCGAATTGCTGTAAAATCAAAGGGCTGAAAGCACTGATAAAACTTGTTCAAAATCAATATTTCTTTAAGAAACCAACTTCATAAACTACTCTGGTAGGGAAGTAAAAGCAGGAGTTGTAGACCAAAATCAGACAGCGCTTATTTGCAGGATGATCTTGGTCTATAGCTCATGGAAAAACCGGAATATTCCGGGTTCGGCATGACAAGGATTAAAATTCAGAAATTTTGAATTTCACATTATAAATGGAAGATTGTTTAAGTCGACACGAATCAATCACTTTTAGTTTGTTCAGAATGGATTAAACTGATTTTGCTTAATATTCAATCAATCAGAACCATATCTTATTCAAAATTATGTATGGGGGTTCGACCCCCCCCCCCCCCGACGTTATAAATAGCTGGTGCATACAGGGACAAATTGTCTGGTGGTCCATGATTTTGATTAGAAAAACCCAGATACCTTTGAATGGAATAAACCATTTGGAAATCAAGGTAATAAATGTAAGTGAAACCAAAACACCGAATCTGATTGGATGAGGGATTGTTTGTAAACAATATGGCGGAAGCGGAACGCGGTGTTCCTCATATATTTTACATGAAAGGGATGACATTCCAAAGTTTTTCTCGCACACAATTTCGATTGTTGGTGTGAGAAATGTTTTAACATTAAAACTGACTACTTTAAAACTACAAAAGCAAGATTTTTATTGTATTGGTTTGAAATCCCGTGGCCTATCCAAATTTTTCAATAAAATTTGCTGCGCATGCGTAAGCCTCCTTTTCGATTTTAGTAAGGAAAAAACCTAACGGGCCAGGCTTTTCATGTATGTACCAAAAATTGGTGTCTACCTGTCGGCTTTATTAAAGTTAGATTGGTGAACATGTCCCATCTACGCTTCTCTCCTATATTGGGACAGGAAACCCTTATTTTTACTAGCCCGTTTTCTGCCTCATAATCACTGCGTATGCGCGAGAAGGTACTCATTGAATTTCCAACTCAACGGGTTTAATGGAAGGAAATGACTTTCTTCCCGATAAGATTATTGTTGACGCCGATGCCTGTTAACCGAAGGTTCTAATTCACATGCTGCAAGGTTTCGTTTCAGTTATATATTGAAATTGTGAAGAATGCAATGTATATTAAGTTAGAATCCACCTTTACACCTAAAAGAGTGACTGGTAATATAACTGACTCAAAGTGCGTTGTTGATAGGAATAGCCATTAGCCTTTATTTGTTCTGGATCGAGCGCTACATTATTACTGTCTCCGCTTTATTAACTGCATTAATGGGTCCAACTTGTAAAAAAAAGGATAACAAAAAGCTAATAATCATCTTTAACTAACAGCATCAGCATTAATTAATACTTATTATGCATTTACTGTCATCGTTTTTCTTATCATTATTCAAGTTATATATTTATTATCATTGTCCAAAAATATCTATTTTGAAGAAGTTGAAAATCAGGGCTTTTTCTCCAATTTTTGTGAAAAGAGTATCTTTGTTTAACGAAATTCGAATTTACCGGTAATGCAAAAACAATGCATGTACTCGGATCTGTCAGCTCAAGCAAACGAGTTTGCTCTAACAGCTAATGCTATGACATCGATATGAGCTTGCGCAACGAAAACAAATTTTCAGTCGAACAATGTTTATGATGATAGATTTATTAATGTATTAAGATCGCAGAGAAGGCAAAGTTTTTGCAACTTAGTTGTAAACAAGTTTACTTGCACTTTCTCTCTATTCTCTGGATACAAGAAAACTAATCAATTGACGAGGTAAGGTAGAATGGCCTACATTAATTTTGAAATCCGGGAAAATCGAAAGATTTACATTCTAATTTTTCACGGGCACCGACCTTACTCTCGAAAAAAATATCACTCTACGATGATGTTCATTCCGTATTTCATAAGCTTGAATTGTGTAATAACTGATCATTCTTTTTCATTCCATTGAGCGAGAACCTGTTGCAAGACGAATTTTCTTAATTCAAAGAAGTGGTCGACGAATATCAGTGTTGGTTTTTGTTCTAAAAAAAGTTTCACATAGGAAAGAAAATATCAAGAAAACAGGATAACAATACCATTATAAGCATTGTCTCTTTTTCTCACAATATTTTCAAAAGCTAAATTTCTTCATGGTGTCAAATGAAGGGTCGTGTGATTATGAGTTAACTCTGAATAGTATTTAACCCATTGCCCGAGGACTATAACGGATAATTATGGACAGATAAAGCTGAAAAGAAAAATTGGTGCAGAGTTCTAGGTAATAATAAATTTAATTATAAGCGGGAAAACAGACAGTAAGTATTGTGATAAAAAGAAGAGCATTTTTACGTGAGAGTACATTCTTCTATTTTCACAATGTTTTCAATTTCTTATGCGCGGCATTGAGTGGGGCCGGACTATGGTTACTAATTTAAGCGATAAACTTGGCAGAGAGTGATTTCGTTCTCCTGAACCATAATTCTTCATTCCCAGACAAGATAAAGACACACACAAAGTAAAGGCAGAAGATAAAAATCTCTATTTTCGAAAAAAATTCTTTGTTTATAATGCCTTAAAGATCAAAGGCTTTAGAATTTTATGGTCCTATCTGTTCGGGAAGCTAAAGGGGAGAGTCGGGTGTGGCCACGCTTTTCAGAATACACATGATCCCCTGTAATAAAAAAATCGATATTGATATCTAGATTATAATCCAATCGATAATCAGTTCCAACTTGACAAGATTTTAGACAGGTTCAAATTGAAAGAAGCTGAAGTCGACAATTTCAAGTTGAGGGAACTTTAATTTTTCTGACTTTTGGGATAGAATACATTGTGGATAATGAAGAAATTGCTTGGTACAAGTAATTTCTTCGTTTTCCACAATGTTTTCCAAAGCCTTTTCTCAAGGTGCGTAAAAAGGACAGATTTTATGGGATTGGGTTTATTAACCATTTCTTCTTTCTTGTCCTTTTGGGTGTACAAAATCTTCCAACAATAGGTTCTCGGATAACCTCTAGGATTAAAACTCGAGTACCAGTGATGGATTTGAAATACTGTTATACTGTTAAAATTAGCCTGCTAGCTTTCCCCTTTTCTTTTGGTGTTTCGACTGGATTATAAAAAAAATCTCTGCCAAGATAAATACCCTTTGTGGTGCAGCTTAACCCGATCATGACTGAACGACTTTAAAGAGTTTTCAGGTGACAATTTCGGGGTAGTTTGATATAATTACAAAAACTAATAAAAATATTTGGGAAAGGAGATGATGTACAAAAGGAGAGATAATATGCACCAAATTTCCCATTTCAATTAGTTACTTTGTATTTTTCTGAACGCGCTTAGAAGCTGGTTTCCATGCTACCGAAATTCTTCTTTAATTTTTGGGGCTATAATCCGACCATTTTAAAATCCATTTCCATTATATTTGATGGTTATTTGATGTTTGATTTGGTTTCATTTGCTTTCATGCGATTTTTCTACGTGATATATAGGTCGCCGTCAACTGTAGGACTCCCGGATTATTCCATTAGTTATTTACCCCTAGAGAAAAAAAAAAAAAAAAAAAAAAAAAAAGGAAAGAGGGAAAGGACACTGGGTGATCGTCATTATTTCATTACGTCGTAGTTTTCATGAGCTCGTCAAGTAAACAACAGAAATGTCAATCCTTTTTCAATATTCCTTTCTTCCATATACATTTCATTAGATTCATTCAACTCGCCACGCTTAAAAGGGCGCAGCCAATCAGCGACAGCAAAAAAAATCGACTAATGGGAACTACAGATAAATGAATGCGATGTTTGCTTTAAAAGTAATAAAACATTTTTTTATTATTGCATTTTATTACATCATAGCATAAATACACTTATTCCGGAAAAAATGCCCAAACTTCAGTCGGTTACGTAATACGTGTAGTGAGATATGGCCACAACCCTTTACTCAGTGAACGGAAACTCATAACAGAAATGTGTTAAGATATAAAATTCTTCCTGAACAGAAGAGACGCCTTTAGCATTCAAAAAGTGCAATGTGAAATCAGTTTAGAATTTATTGTGATACAAATTATCGTTTATCAGTTTCTTCTTAACAGATTAGATATCGATATTTACAAGGAAATCGGTATTTCTATTTTTTATGATTTTTCTTAAACATAACCCTTATCCTTAACAAAATTTCACTAATTCCAAGCATTTAATAGCCCCCGGTACAATTGTTTTCCAACAATATTTCTTATATAAGGTATAAACTTATACACTTATATATTGGCAACTTACATATAAAAATTAAATGAGTTTGGTCGAATAGATTCGGCACAGATAAGCCCGAACCCTTCACACTGGTCGGGTGATGCAATATGCATGTACGCACGATAAACATGGTCGACGCAACCAAGTATTATTAAAGCCTACGGTTTGTTCATGTGATTGTGTCTGTCTGCCTGTAATAAACATTCTTTGGTCATATCTTTCTATTGAAATAGTTTCAAATGAATTCTAAAGTGCAGATAACCCTTATCTTTGAAACAATTTGGATACCTGTCTTACGTCTTTTTAGACTGATAGACCAATTTTTATCGGAAAGATTCCTTTAAAATATCATTTTCTCACACAAAATTATATTTTCACCTTTTCCCGGTGATTCTAAAAGCGTTAGGTGGAATAGATTTTTGACAGATAAGCGCCAATCCTTTACCCTCGTATGGCGCAAAATTGGGGTTCCCGCACTAGAAAGCTGCCGAACGTCACATAGAGATAATGAAATCAACGTTTTTCTACTCGGAATCGTGTTCTCCTTTATACAATGAAAATTCCACTGGGGCATTTCACTATTAAATTATACACAGATGAATTTAAGAGTAAAATAACCCTTATCTTTAAAACAATTGAGGACTTTTTCCAAATTTTTTTCTGATAAAATGATGCTATCTAATTAAAAAAGATATTACAAAAATCATTTTTCTTGCATGGAAACACGTCTTAGATATGCATTCAACTTCAAGTTAAATTTTAAAGCAACTTTGTAAAATGGATATTGGTAATAAAGTGATTAACGCTTCACACTGGGCCACGGAGGAAATGTTATTGTATTCCGTCCGTCGTTGTCGGATTTCACCAAGAAATTGACAAAATAACATTTTCTACTCCGAACGGGGCTCCCTTATTACTAAGGAACATTCTGCTGCCGAATTTCATACACCAAATCTATTTTCACATGATTTAGATTAAAGAAATAACCCGAAAACCCTTATCCTTGTAACAGTTTTTCCACATTTTTTATTTCTTTTAGACTGAAAACCACATTTTTATCCGTAAATTTTCTTAAATAAATCATTTCATTTCACGGAAATAGATTTTACTCTTTGACATAAAAGTATTTAGATGCATTTGTACCCATAGGCCTTTATAAACAAGGACATAACCCTTTGCATCGGTTCCTCATAAAAGTCATGTCCGTGTACACTATACCTACCGAACGACGCATGTGATATTAAGAATTGGACTTATCGCTTTATTCATGCCTCGGTTCTATACAAAACACCTTTTCTGCCTGAATTGAAGTAATGAACGTCACGAAAGGCGAAATTTTGAACAAAAAGGGTTTCAAAACAATGCAAAATTGTGACGTCAGCGTGTTTTTAACAGCCGATCGACAGTAACTACGGGACGAATGGTCCCTTTTTGCTTGACATCCCGTTGAAATATCTGTTTTTTCTTGGGCCTTTAAAAAAGAATTTGTTAAGATAGATTACATCAACCGGAAAAAGAAATAATTTGAAGGTCAAAAAGTAGATCGACCGTAGCTACCTAATCTATTGCATTTAGGTTACAGGGAACTATTCCGTTTTCCATAGGCGACCATTATAAGAAAATAGCAAATAGCTCATCCCCAAAAATTGCAAGCGAGTAAAACCATATATCAAATTCAAGAACAATCATTCATCCATCAAAATAACTGAATTGTGATTTGGCATGATCCCTTTTATCAATGAGTTATGACGTCATTTTTAACATAACCCTCTTCGCGCAGCTAGATTTACTTCATTTTTCGAAAACTACCCTAGGGTATAGAAACCGCCCCTCAAGGGCCGAAATACATTAAAATGTTATCCTTTTTGCTCCTAAATTATTAAAAGAGTATCAATTGATCGGATCAAATCGTTAGATTTCGTCTTGATACTTTATGGACCAATCAGAGGTCACCTTGATCTTTGTTTACATGCCCGGACTTTCCCTATACAAAATGTGACAGATGGCGGGAAACTGTATTAGTTCCCTGTAACCTAAAAGTAATAAAACATTTTTTTATTATTGCATTTTATTACATCATAGCATAAATACACTTATTCCGGAAAAAATGCCCAAATTTCAGTCGGTCACGTAATACGTGTAGTGAGATATGGCCACAACCCTTTACTCAGTGAACGGAAACTCATAACAGAAATGTGTTAAGATATAAAATTCTTCCTGAACAGAAGAGACGCCTTTAGCATTCAAAAAGTGCAATGTGAAATCAGTTTAGAATTTATTGTGATACAAATTATCGTTTATCAGTTTCTTCTTAACAGATTAGATATCGATATTTACAAGGAAATCGGTATTTCGATTTTTTATGATTTTTCTTAAACATAACCCTTATCCTTAACAAAATTTCACTAATTCCAAGCATTTAATAGCCCCCGGTACAATTGTTTTCCAACAATATTTCTTATATAAGGTATAAACTTATACACTTATATATTGGCAACTTACATATAAAAATTAAATGAGTTTGGTCGAATAGATTCGGCACAGATAAGCCCGAACCCTTCACACTGGTCGGGTGATGCAATATGCATGTACGCACGATAAACATGGTCGACGCAACCAAGTATTATTAAAGCCTACGGTTTGTTCATGTGATTGTGTCTGTCTGCCTGTAATAAACATTCTTAGGTCATATCTTTCTATTGAAATAGTTTCAAATGAATTCTAAAGTGCAGATAACCCTTATCTTTGAAACAATTTGGATACCTGTCTTACGTCTTTTTAGACTGATAGACCAATTTTTATCGGAAAGATTCCTTTAAAATATCATTTTCTCACACAAAATTATATTTTCACCTTTTCCCGGTGATTCTAAAAGCGTTAGGTGGAATAGATTTTTGACAGATAAGCGCCAATCCTTTACCCTCGTATGGCGCAAAATTGGGGTTCCCGCACTAGAAAGCTGCCGAACGTCACATAGAGATAATGAAATCAACGTTTTTTCTACTCGGAATCGTGTTCTCCTTTATACAATGAAAATTCCACTGGGGCATTTCACTATTAAATTATACACAGATGAATTTAAGAGTAAAATAACCCTTATCTTTAAAACAATTGAGGACTTTTTCCAAATTTTTTTCTGATAAAATGATGCTATCTAATTAAAAAAGATATTACAAAAATCATTTTTCTTGCATGGAAACACGTCTTAGATATGCATTCAACTTCAAGTTAAATTTTAAAGCAACTTTGTAAAATGGATATTGGTAATAAAGTGATTAACGCTTCACACCGGGCCACGGAGGAAATGTTATTGTATTCCGTCCGTCGTTGTCGGATTTCACCAAGAAATTGACAAAATAACATTTTCTACTCCGAACGGGGCTCCCTTATTACTAAGGAACATTCTGCTGCCGAATTTCATACACCAAATCTATTTTCACATGATTTAGATTAAAGAAATAACCCGAAAACCCTTATCCTTGTAACAGTTTTTCCACATTTCTTATTTCTTTTAGACTGAAAACCACATTTTTATCCGTAAATTTTCTTAAATAAATCATTTCATTTCACGGAAATAGATTTTACTCTTTGACATAAAAGTATTTAGATGCATTTGTACCCATAGGCCTTTATAAACAAGGACATAACCCTTTGCATCGGTTCCTCATAAAAGTCATGTCCGTGTACACTATACCTACCGAACGACGCATGTGATATTAAGAATTGGACTTATCGCTTTATTCATGCCTCGGTTCTATACAAAACACCTTTTCTGCCTGAATTGAAGTAATGAACGTCACGAAAGGCGAAATTTTGAACGAAAAGGGTTTCAAAACAATGCAAAATTGTGACGTCAGCGTGTTTTTAACAGCCGATCGACAGTAACTATGGGACGAATGGTCCCTTTTTGCTTGACATCCCGTTGAAATATCTGTTTTTTCTTGGGCCTTTAAAAAAGAATTTGTTAAGATAGATTACATCAACCGGAAAAAGAAATAATTTGAAGGTCAAAAAGTAGATCGACCGTAGCTACCTAATCTATTGCATTTAGGTTACAGGGAACTATTCCGTTTTCCATAGGCGACCATTATAAGAAAATAGCAAATAGCTCATCCCCAAAAATTGCAAGCGAGTCAAACCATATATCAAATTCAAGAACAATCATTCATCCATCAAAATAACTGAATTGTGATTTGGCATGATCCCTTTTATCAATGAGTTATGACGTCATTTTTAACATAACCCTCTTCGCGCAGCTAGATTTACTTCATTTTTCGAAAACTACCCTAGGGTATAGAAACCGCCCCTCAAGGGCCGAAATACATTAAAATGTTATCCTTTTTGCTCCTAAATTATTAAAAGAGTATCAATTGATCGGATCAAATCGTTAGATTTCGTCTTGATACTTTATGGACCAATCAGAGGTCACCTTGATCTTTGTTTACATGCCCGGACTTTCCCTATACAAAATGTGACAGATGGCGGGAAACTGTATTAGTTCCCTGTAACCTAAAAGTAATAAAACATTTTTTTATTATTGCATTTTATTACATCATAGCATAAATACACTTATTCCGGAAAAAATGCCCAAATTTCAGTCGGTTACGTAATACGTGTAGTGAGATATGGCCACAACCCTTTACTCAGTGAACGGAAACTCATAACAGAAATGTGTTAAGATATAAAATTCTTCCTGAACAGAAGAGACGCCTTTAGCATTCAAAAAGTGCAATGTGAAATCAGTTTAGAATTTATTGTGATACAAATTATCGTTTATCAGTTTCTTCTTAACAGATTAGATATCGATATTTACAAGGAAATCGGTATTTCGATTTTTTATGATTTTTCTTAAACATAACCCTTATCCTTAACAAAATTTCACTAATTCCAAGCATTTAATAGCCCCCGGTACAATTGTTTTCCAACAATATTTCTTATACAAGGTATAAACTTATACACTTATATATTGGCAACTTACATATAAAAATTAAATGAGTTTGGTCGAATAGATTCGGCACAGATAAGCCCGAACCCTTCACACTGGTCGGGTGATGCAATATGCATGTACGCACGATAAACATGGTCGACGCAACCAAGTATTATTAAAGCCTACGGTTTGTTCATGTGATTGTGTCTGTCTGCCTGTAATAAACATTCTTAGGTCATATCTTTCTATTGAAATAGTTTCAAATGAATTCTAAAGTGCAGATAACCCTTATCTTTGAAACAATTTGGATACCTGTCTTACGTCTTTTTAGACTGATAGACCAATTTTTATCGGAAAGATTCCTTTAAAATATCATTTTCTCACACAAAATTATATTTTCACCTTTTCCCGGTGATTCTAAAAGCGTTAGGTGGAATAGATTTTTGACAGATAAGCGCCAATCCTTTACCCTCGTATGGCGCAAAATTGGGGTTCCCGCACTAGAAAGCTGCCGAACGTCACATAGAGATAATGAAATCAACGTTTTTTCTACTCGGAATCGTGTTCTCCTTTATACAATGAAAATTCCACTGGGGCATTTCACTATTAAATTATACACAGATGAATTTAAGAGTAAAATAACCCTTATCTTTAAAACAATTGAGGACTTTTTCCAAATTTTTTTCTGATAAAATGATGCTATCTAATTAAAAAAGATATTACAAAAATCATTTTTCTTGCATGGAAACACGTCTTAGATATGCATTCAACTTCAAGTTAAATTTTAAAGCAACTTTGTAAAATGGATATTGGTAATAAAGTGATTAACGCTTCACACCGGGCCACGGAGGAAATGTTATTGTATTCCGTCCGTCGTTGTCGGATTTCACCAAGAAATTGACAAAATAACATTTTCTACTCCGAACGGGGCTCCCTTATTACTAAGGAACATTCTGCTGCCGAATTTCATACACCAAATCTATTTTCACATGATTTAGATTAAAGAAATAACCCGAAAACCCTTATCCTTGTAACAGTTTTTCCACATTTTTTATTTCTTTTAGACTGAAAACCACATTTTTATCCGTAAATTTTCTTAAATAAATCATTTCATTTCACGGAAATAGATTTTACTCTTTGACATAAAAGTATTTAGATGCATTTGTACCCATAGGCCTTTATAAACAAGGACATAACCCTTTGCATCGGTTCCTCATAAAAGTCATGTCCGTGTACACTATACCTACCGAACGACGCATGTGATATTAAGAATTGGACTTATCGCTTTATTCATGCCTCGGTTCTATACAAAACACCTTTTCTGCCTGAATTGAAGTAATGAACGTCACGAAAGGCGAAATTTTGAACGAAAAGGGTTTCAAAACAATGCAAAATTGTGACGTCAGCGTGTTTTTAACAGCCGATCGACAGTAACTACGGGACGAATGGTCCCTTTTTGCTTGACATCCCGTTGAAATATCTGTTTTTTCTTGGGCCTTTAAAAAAGAATTTGTTAAGATAGATTACATCAGCCGGAAAAAGAAATAATTTGAAGGTCAAAAAGTAGATCGACCGTAGCTACCTAATCTATTGCATTTAGGTTACAGGGAACTATTCCGTTTTCCATAGGCGACCATTATAAGAAAATAGCAAATAGCTCATCCCCAAAAATTGCAAGCGAGTCAAACCATATATCAAATTCAAGAACAATCATTCATCCATCAAAATAACTGAATTGTGATTTGGCATGATCCCTTTTATCAATGAGTTATGACGTCATTTTTAACATAACCCTCTTCGCGCAGCTAGATTTACTTCATTTTTCGAAAACTACCCTAGGGTATAGAAACCGCCCCTCAAGGGCCGAAATACATTAAAATGTTATCCTTTTTGCTCCTAAATTATTAAAAGAGTATCAATTGATCGGATCAAATCGTTAGATTTCGTCTTGATACTTTATGGACCAATCAGAGGTCACCTTGATCTTTGTTTACATGCCCGGACTTTCCCTATACAAAATGTGACAGATGGCGGGAAACTGTATTAGTTCCCTGTAACCTAAAAGTAATAAAACATTTTTTTATTATTGCATTTTATTACATCATAGCATAAATACACTTATTCCGGAAAAAATGCCCAAATTTCAGTCGGTTACGTAATACGTGTAGTGAGATATGGCCACAACCCTTTACTCAGTGAACGGAAACTCATAACAGAAATGTGTTAAGATATAAAATTCTTCCTGAACAGAAGAGACGCCTTTAGCATTCAAAAAGTGCAATGTGAAATCAGTTTAGAATTTATTGTGATACAAATTATCGTTTATCAGTTTCTTCTTAACAGATTAGATATCGATATTTACAAGGAAATCGGTATTTCGATTTTTTATGATTTTTCTTAAACATAACCCTTATCCTTAACAAAATTTCACTAATTCCAAGCATTTAATAGCCCCCGGTACAATTGTTTTCCAACAATATTTCTTATATAAGGTATAAACTTATACACTTATATATTGGCAACTTACATATAAAAATTAAATGAGTTTGGTCGAATAGATTCGGCACAGATAAGCCCGAACCCTTCACACTGGTCGGGTGATGCAATATGCATGTACGCACGATAAACATGGTCGACGCAACCAAGTATTATTAAAGCCTACGGTTTGTTCATGTGATTGTGTCTGTCTGCCTGTAATAAACATTCTTAGGTCATATCTTTCTATTGAAATAGTTTCAAATGAATTCTAAAGTGCAGATAACCCTTATCTTTGAAACAATTTGGATACCTGTCTTACGTCTTTTTAGACTGATAGACCAATTTTTATCGGAAAGATTCCTTTAAAATATCATTTTCTCACACAAAATTATATTTTCACCTTTTCCCGGTGATTCTAAAAGCGTTAGGTGGAATAGATTTTTGACAGATAAGCGCCAATCCTTTACCCTCGTATGGCGCAAAATTGGGGTTCCCGCACTAGAAAGCTGCCGAACGTCACATAGAGATAATGAAATCAACGTTTTTTCTACTCGGAATCGTGTTCTCCTTTATACAATGAAAATTCCACTGGGGCATTTCACTATTAAATTATACACAGATGAATTTAAGAGTAAAATAACCCTTATCTTTAAAACAATTGAGGACTTTTTCCAAATTTTTTTCTGATAAAATGATGCTATCTAATTAAAAAAGATATTACAAAAATCATTTTTCTTGCATGGAAACACGTCTTAGATATGCATTCAACTTCAAGTTAAATTTTAAAGCAACTTTGTAAAATGGATATTGGTAATAAAGTGATTAACGCTTCACACCGGGCCACGGAGGAAATGTTATTGTATTCCGTCCGTCGTTGTCGGATTTCACCAAGAAATTGACAAAATAACATTTTCTACTCCGAACGGGGCTCCCTTATTACTAAGGAACATTCTGCTGCCGAATTTCATACACCAAATCTATTTTCACATGATTTAGATTAAAGAAATAACCCGAAAACCCTTATCCTTGTAACAGTTTTTCCACATTTTTTATTTCTTTTAGACTGAAAACCACATTTTTATCCGTAAATTTTCTTAAATAAATCATTTCATTTCACGGAAATAGATTTTACTCTTTGACATAAAAGTATTTAGATGCATTTGTACCCATAGGCCTTTATAAACAAGGACATAACCCTTTGCATCGGTTCCTCATAAAAGTCATGTCCGTGTACACTATACCTACCGAACGACGCATGTGATATTAAGAATTGGACTTATCGCTTTATTCATGCCTCGGTTCTATACAAAACACCTTTTCTGCCTGAATTGAAGTAATGAACGTCACGAAAGGCGAAATTTTGAACGAAAAGGGTTTCAAAACAATGCAAAATTGTGACGTCAGCGTGTTTTTAACAGCCGATCGACAGTAACTACGGGACGAATGGTCCCTTTTTGCTTGACATCCCGTTGAAATATCTGTTTTTTCTTGGGCCTTTAAAAAAGAATTTGTTAAGATAGATTACATCAACCGGAAAAAGAAATAATTTGAAGGTCAAAAAGTAGATCGACCGTAGCTACCTAATCTATTGCATTTAGGTTACAGGGAACTATTCCGTTTTCCATAGGCGACCATTATAAGAAAATAGCAAATAGCTCATCCCCAAAAATTGCAAGCGAGTCAAACCATATATCAAATTCAAGAACAATCATTCATCCATCAAAATAACTGAATTGTGATTTGGCATGATCCCTTTTATCAATGAGTTATGACGTCATTTTTAACATAACCCTCTTCGCGCAGCTAGATTTACTTCATTTTTCGAAAACTACCCTAGGGTATAGAAACCGCCCCTCAAGGGCCGAAATACATTAAAATGTTATCCTTTTTGCTCCTAAATTATTAAAAGAGTATCAATTGATCGGATCAAATCGTTAGATTTCGTCTTGATACTTTATGGACCAATCAGAGGTCACCTTGATCTTTGTTTACATGCCCGGACTTTCCCTATACAAAATGTGACAGATGGCGGGAAACTGTATTAGTTCCCTGTAACCATTAGTATTTACCTGTCCTTTTATCGTCAGATTAGGACAGGCTCGCCAGTCAATATTGAAGTCGACAGTGGTACCAGTCTGGAGTTCGCATACATTTTTGAAGTTCTAACTGTCGCTAATTAGAAACTGCGATCGTTCTGAGGCTTTGCCTTTTTCATAATATTATTAAAAACCAAACGGCCAGGATCCCCTCTGTTATGGCCTTGGTCCGTTGTTGGTGTTAGCTTACATGAAGTATAATGTTCTAGTCATGGCTGTTCACGTGCATAGGTACCTTAAAGGGACTCTTCTAAAAAGTTGTTTTCGTAATTTTTGATTATGGGCGTGGCAGGGCGGGGCAGTTTTTGACTTTAAATCTTTAAACATCTTCTCCTCAGTAACAATTGGGCCAATTTCAAACAAACTTGGCATGACTGTTTCTTGAGTGACCCTTTTAAAAAGTTGTTCGTGAAATTTTGATTTACCCCCAAATATGGGAGAGCAGGGTGGGGCAGTTTTTGACTTAGAAATTTTTAAACATCTCCTCCTCAGTGACCATTGGGCCAATTTCAAACAAACTTGGCGTGAATGTTCCTTGAGTGACCCTTTTAAAAAAGTTGTTCGCGAAATTCTTATTTACGCCCAAGTATGGGCGTGGCAGGGTGGGGCAGTTTTTGACTTAGAAATTTTTAAACATCTTCTCCTCAGTGACCATTGGGCCAATTTCAAACAAACTTGGTGTGGATGTTCCTTGAGTGACCCTTTTAAAAAGTTGTTCGCGAAATTCTTATTTACGCCCAAGTATGGGCGTGGCAGGGTGGGGCAGTTTTTACTTAGAAATATTTAAACATCTTCTCCTCAGTGACCATTGGGCCAATTTTAACCAAACAGTGCACGAATGTTCCTAAAGTGACCCTTTTCGTAATTTGTTCGCGAAAATTTGATTGACGCCCAAATATAGGCGTGGCAGTTTTTTACTATTAAATATTTTAACAGCTTCTTGGCATGATTGTTCCTTTGCTGACCCTTACAAAAGTTGTTCGCGAAAATTTGATTGACGCCAAAATATTGGCGTGGCATGGCTGAGCAGTTTTGACTTTGAAATCTTTAAACATCTTCTCCTCAGTAACCATTTTGCCAATTTCAAACAAACTTTTCAAGATTGTTGCTTTGATGATCCTTACAAAGGATGTTCGCGAAAATTTTATTGACGCCCAATTATGGGCGTGGCAGTTTTGAATAAAACTTGACACGAATCTTAAACATCTCCTGAGTGACCATTAGGGCAATTTCAACCAAACTTGGCTTGAATGTTCCTTCTGTGACCCTTACAAAAGTTGTTCGCGAAAATTTATTTGACGCCCAAATATTGGCGTGGCAATTTCAATAAAACTTGACACGAATCTTACTGACAATGCCCATTGAGGCTATAACTGTGCTGTTGTGTCTGTGAGTACATCAGGGCTGCCACCATAGCGCAGTTAGGAATGCGTCAGACACTCAATCTTCAATCATGGGATGTGACGTGTCCTTTGTTTTAATATCGGTGGCAGCACATATCTTTTACTGCATTTTGTCTCCCCAATGGGTAGATGATCCTAAACCTAAATGGGATGGCAGCTGAGGCTAGGAAAGGATGTAATGGTAATACTGGTGCGAGAAATATCAAAGCTCAATTGTTAAATGTTCCGCAATATGACTGAAAAATTGTTAAAAATGACTTGGTCAACTTTCATCGGACATTTGGCAAAATCATTTTGACAAATACCTTTTGTCTGTCACCAATGGGCAAAATACAAGTGGTATGCGCAAGTGAGATGGGCAACTAGTGAGAAACAACAACTGATCTCTAGTGTTTAGCAAACAGGATGACTTTTAAGATTATAATTACTTTCTCTTTATCAAGCCTACTTGTAGTAAGCAAAACAAAGTTGTTTCTATGACAAGTCGGTGTATGTGCCTAAGTCAATATTTGTGAAGACCATTTTTGGTTTCTAAAATAAATTGTCACAATTAATCTCAATCGTGAGCAGATGTGCCATTTGAACGAAATTTTCAGATAACCTCAATGACACAGCTCAAGGTCAAACATGCCTGTGCTCTTTCAAGTTCTTTTATCATCTTAAATTAGACAGGTGAGCGATTTTAGGGCCATTCTGGCCCTCTTGTTTTTTAAAGATATTACATAATTCGGTTGTAAACATCGCATGACCTCATTTTGCATATGATTCAAGTCAACGAAAGATAACAAATTGATAAGCGAAACAACCACTGTCCTAAATCATGTCACAGTAATTGATTAGCTCTAAACTACGTTAGGTATTTATATTCGTAATATCACTTACGACAGTTTCGGACTGATCTTTACAGAATTAAAGATCGGCTAGCGAATATAACTCCTGGTGACGTACTGATGACGTTGCTTTGATGTATTTAAACTAAATGCAAGATTCAAACGGTTTTTCCAACCTTGTGAATGACCTCTTATTGTTAGCAACTATCTCGGCTTAATCTAAAAATAGATTAATGGCCTACGTAGGCTATAGGGATATACCATGTTTTTTATGATAAGCGACCTCTGAATTGCACAAAACTACTTTTTAGAATATTGTATTCAAATAATACATGATGGGAAATAAAAATAATTAAAATCTGTGACACGAAAAAACATCAATACCTACCTTTAATGTTAAGGCGTAATACGTGTCATTCCCTCCGCATTGAAGGGGCCCACTTCATGCAAATTTTGATTCGAGGTTGTCTCGTTCAAAATCCAGCTTTCTTGAGTTTTTAGCTTTCCTGAGCACGAAGTGCTCTGGGTCAGCTATTGTGATCGGTCATAGTCCGGCGTCCTTCCGTCCGTCCGTCTGTCCGCCCGTCCGTCCGTTCGCAATTACAAAGAAATCTTCTCCTCCTAAATTTACCATGGAATTTCAACAAAACTTTACAGACATGATCCTTAGGTCATGCACTTTCAAAATACTTCAAAGATTTGAAATCCATGTAGAACTCTGGTTGCCATGGCAACGGAGTGAAAAACTTAAAAATTCTTCTCCTCCCTAGCCCTAATGCCTAGAGCTACGATATTTGGTATAGATCATCATCTACTGACCCTCTACCAAAAAACTTCAAAGAATTACCGTATTCTGAAAATAAGCCCTTTTCTGTGCGATCCTGATTTTACATTGAAATAAAGAAGGAATACTTTAAAAATCTTCTTCTCCCAAACCTTTAGGCCTTGAGCTTTGATATTGTATAGAAATCATCATCTAATGACCCTCTACCAAAATACTTCAAAGAATTGCCATATTCTGAAAATTAGCCCTTTTCTGTGTGATTCCCGATTTTACATAGAAATAAGGAAGGAAATCTTTAAAAATTTTCTTCTCCCAAACCATATGGCATAGAGCTTTGAAATTTGGTATAAATCATCATCTATTGACCCTTTACTAAAATACTTCATAGGATTACCGTACTCTGAAAATTAGCCCTTTTCTTTGTGATCCTTGTTTTTACATAGAAATTAAAAGGAAATCTTTCTCACAAACCATAAGGCCAAGGGTTTTAATATTTGGTGTGTAATAATACATGTAATACCTATTGATCCTGTACTAAAATATTTCATAAAATTGCCGTATTCTGAAAATAAGCCCCTTTTCGTGCAATTCCAGAAAGGAATAAAGAAGGATATCATAGAAAATATTCTCCTTCTAAACCATTAGGCCTAGAGCTTTGTCATTTGGTATGCATTCATGCCTATTGGCCCTCTACTTGAGTACTTCAAAGAATTACCCTACTCTTGAAATAAGCTCAACATGGTTGGATCTTCACTATACCTAGGATTAAAGGAGAAAATCTTAAAAAAAAAAAACTTCTTCTCCAAATTGATTAGGTGAAGGGCATTGATATTTTGTATTTTATATCAGAAAGCCTTGAGCTATCATACTCGGGGGAGCGATATAGGACCATCATGGTCCTCTTGTTTAACCTTTATTTTTGCTGGTTGAAAATAGCCAATTTATATAGGGATCGTTCACCTACTCATCGTAACCGATCACGTGACCTAGTCTCTAGTAATTTTCGCATTTAACAAGATTTGGTTGTACGCATGCGCAGTGTGAGTGTGAAAAGGTCTATTGTCACTTCTTGTTGTGCACAGTTTGAGTTTTGTTGCTTGCAGCGATTACCTGTAGGAGCAATGTAAGTAAATATCTATCTTTTGCATTTCTTGTCATATTAAATTTTAATACCGATATGCATCTGTTTACACTCAGAACTTACTAGAAAACTTAGTAAGCTGCATATTCTCTAATAAGCCATTTAGACGTTTTTGATCAGCTCGAAGAAAGAATTTTGTCCACAAGAAAGGCCACGCCTTTCCTTATCATAGACATAGGCAAGAAGTTAATATCATCTTTACTCTTTGTCTCCTATCAAGAAGTGGTAAAAGGTTGCCCCAAAAAGGACGAACTATTGGATTATTTTATTGTTTACCCTGTACTATGACTTGAAAAATATGCTTTAGTATTGTACTGTCACCCGCCAAGACATGGAACTTGGACCTAACTTCGTTTAATTTTATTTCTCGTAGATGAAGCGGTTTGTTTGCGTTTATAAACAACAACAACAACAGCAAAATACTGATAGTCAATAAGTAGCGTACAAAACATTAGTTGTATCCTCCGATAAATAGCCCAGTACGGACTATAGATGAATCGAAATAGCCAATAAAGAGGTGATGAACAAACACTCTAGTCTTATTCTATCTATCTGTCCTCCGCTCTTTATCTGACATCTCTGTCTGGCTATCCATTTCTGTCTCCTTTTCCTCCCTCTTTCTTTGTGTTTTTCAGAATATGTAAATTCTCTGTTCGACAACACAACATAAGCATATACTTATCATGAAAGTGTGAACATAAAAGGCTAATACCCTTTGGGTCAATTGAGAGTTACATATTGAGCGTTGGCTCGGATTATTCAACACACGTCAAGTGGTAATTCCGGTTTTCGCTATTAATTATTGTAACGTGTATATGAGCAGTCACAGCACCTGGATACCTTGTGGCTATATCGGATGTTCTGTCCCGAGCCCCCATTCTATCCTTTCCGACATTTTGTCTCCCATCAATAGGTGGATAATCATAAACCTAAGTGGGATGAGCAGCTGTAGGCTGCGGTAGTACTAGTGGGAGAAATACCGGGAATCCGTGTTTAGGTGCTCCAGCTTCCGCTATATGACTGAAATACTGTTAAAAGTGACGTAAAACCCTTTTCCATCAATCAAAATTTTGCGCATATTCTTCTGTTTGAACAAGAGCACACGTAGAGAAACGTGAAATAATGATACCTAAATCTAAGTTTAGACTAAGCAGACTACAAGTGAACTTCGCAGGAAGATTTTACAAGCGGTGTGCTTGGTGTGATAAATTATGAGATAAGACTGTAATTCAAAGAATGGCAGATATACACACACTGCACCTCCTATTGCTTCTAAATGTTAATTTCGTTTCCCGTAACTCTTCAAGTTCTCCTTTGTTTGTAATGTATCGTGCACTGCAGAAATGGACAGGCTTCATCATTTTCTGACTAAATCAATACGAGATTAAAACTATTCGTAGAAGCATATGAATATACCATATCTCGTGCGTAACATGTACCTAAAATACCAGAATCCTAACCATTCATACGGTGAACGTAAAAATGACTAGTCACAGAATTACTTAAAAATACACGTTTTATCTATCCGTAATAACTAGAAACAAATCATTACCTTTTTGCACGGAAATTGAACATACGTGTATTCAGGCTACCTGGTATTTTTGGTAAATATATATATTAACATGTAAAAGCTCGTAAATTGACAATAATTATTCGTAAATTGCTCGAGAAAGATGAACAGTCCGTGTAATTTTACGGATATTCGACATATGTTATTTATCTTGATGTTTAAACCCGCCTTTAAGATATACTAATATAAGGAGTAAGTAGCATCTGCCGAAAAATTACAGAAGAAGACACCAACCCTTTTGGATCAAATAACACTTCTTCCTTAGATGAAATACGCTGCATGTCATGTCTTTCATGCTACGAAACGATGAGAACCAATCTAGTCAAAATCGTATATGTCAAGCGTCTGTAAGACGGGTTTTCAAGCGAAAGTCCAAAACCTTTTTTAAATGAATGTTAACAAAGATCACAAAGAGAAGTATAACAAATTATTGGCACATTTGATGCATGTGAACAAAGAATACTTTTCTTTTCTATTCCAATGGAAAATTGTGCTTTAATATGAACATATCCAAAAAGAATCCCAAATTTTGGCGAGGCTGTCGGTATGCCTAATCGGTCTATGTATTAAAAATCTGCCAAGGGGGGGGGGGGGTCTATTCAAGGGCGGCATTAAGAACACTTTAATCATTTCTCATCATTTCCGTGCACTAAGAACAAAATATAAATAGTTCTCATATTCCTTTCTGGGAGAGAAAAGTAAAATTGGTGACAAAAGATTCCTCCATTATACCCGTTAGTGGTCATGAAATCTCGTCAGTGAAAAACTTTTTTCTTTCACCAAGATTGAACAAAGAAAAATTCTTACCGCAAAACTATTATTTATTTCAATTCTTTGTTCATGAAAGGCTGTTAAAACAATAGCAGCTTTATTTTCTTTTATCTTGAAATCCGATTTTTAAAATATCTTTTTAATCTTGAGAGCATACTGATGACATCAGTATCATTTATGACGTCACGAATCTCAAAGTCAACAGTCCGTTGTTGGTTTGGTAACGAGTTCTTAGAGATTAAGAAATCTCGGGTTTCAGTGGCAGTAGATATTTGAGTGGAGGGCACTCACCAGTGTCAGTTTGTTTAATCTCCTTTAAAGGAGACCAACAAAGAACTCACGGTACGTCATTTTATAGCTACGAATGGCAAGCCAAGTGTTTGTTTTCTTGCTTAACGACGCTTTTAACACTTTTCAGTTATATCGCGGCGACCGGTATATCTAGCAACAGGACTACCATTACACCCTTTCCTAGCCTCAAGCTGCCATCCCACTTCCAGTGGAGTGTATTTCCGTTTATCAATCGTCGCACCCGTATCACATGCCCATATGAGCGTCGCCCCAAGAAGACGGTTATGAGTAATAGCGCAAGGACACAGGACGAAACTGCTGAGAGCTCCGCTTTGTTCTTTAACGTGCTCGATTGATAGCGCCGTCATACGGGTCCCTCGGTTTAACGTCTCATCCGAAAGACAATTGTTTTGTTAGTAATATGGTCAGCCCAGGGCTCGAACCCGAGAGCATGAGGTTTGAAGTCAAGCTCTACCAACTGAGCTAACTTCAAGTTGTAAAGTAATTAACTGAATTCTGGATGATTATCAATCTACTTCCAATATTGTTCAAATTTGTAGATATTATTTTTAAGATATAAAAGCGATATCTTGTGTTATAAAGCGGATAGGTTCTCTCCTATGATATACATGGTCTACATAAGGGAGGTAATACAAGGTAATACAATTTGACATGTTGGAGTTTGTCAATGTGAGATAATACAATGATTAATTGACTGAATTGGGTTTAACGCCACATTTAACAGTAGTTCAGTTATATCGCGGCTGCTTTAGCATCTAAAATTAGATTCCTGGAATTTCTCACACCAGAACTACCACTGCATCCTTTCCTAGCCTTCAGCTGCTTTCCCAATTAGGTTTACGATTATCCACCCATTGGTGAGAGACAAATGTCGGAAAGGAAATGTGCCGCCGCCGGGGATCGAACCCATGACATCCCATAATTGAAGATTAGGAGTCTAATGCGCTACTAGCTGCGCTATGACGGCGGCGTTAATACAATGAAATAAACAAAATCAAAGTACTGTTGAAGAGTAAAACGGTAAAGAAAAAAAAAAAAAAAAAACACAAAAAAAACAACAACAACAAAAAACAGTTCATTCCTTTCCCACACATCTTTTTTTTCCAGTAAGTGAAAGATTTTAAAATTATATGGAATCAATCTAAACTTGTCATCAGGCTATGGGTTGTTAGTAAAGTTACAATTTATTACCTTAGTCACATGTAAAGGATTTTACTGTATAAATTTCAAGAAGACATCGGTATTATCTCCATTCAGCCCATTACCAGATGAGAAAACTTTTGACTTAAACTAGTAGCCCGTTGTCTGTGAGAGGCGGTTTCGATGGATCTAGGGGCAGTAACCCAGTCAACTTTGGACTGATCCAGTTTCAAAGATGTTAAAGACGACGATTTTAAGTTGATAATTTTTTTTAGGTAGAAAACATTGTGTATAATGAGGAAATTCCTTGTAACAAGTAATTTCTCTATTTTCCATGCTGTTTTCCAAATATTTTCTTCGTTGGGGCGTTAAAACCGTTATTTAGTGGGAATGGGTTAACCATAATCTGTTTTTAGAATGTACTATATGTATAATGTACACGCCCATTTTTAGAAAAAAGCAGTAAAAATGCACAGTTAAGTGAACTCAATCGCATGACCTTATTTGCATTGAAATTCATTGAACCAGACAAGGCAAATAGCTACATCGTTAAAAAAATCGGACGAACAAGCAGATGCTACTGTATAACGACATACTTGAATCGATAGAATATTCGATTGTTGTTCGTCTTAATTTCCTGCCCCCCCCCCCCCCCTCATATCTATTTTCTGAGAGTAATCCAACAATTGTTTGTCCAACGCCAATTTGCATACGAGTAATGCCACAGGAGAGCTATATGCTCTACAAAATTGTCAGTCTTGATTGCGAATAGTTCAAGTTTCTTTCAGTGCCTTACATTTTCATTGTTGATCTTAACTCATCAAGGTGTGTCTTTAAAGCGGATATATTATACGTATTCGTATCTGGTTGCGTAGTGGCGTAAATGTCCTATTCTTTTTTAATCCACTTATAAAAAAAGAAAAGAAAATTCAAAAAATCAACATAAAAGATCCTTACAATTGGGAATAAAAAACACAATACAGGATACCTTTATATTTCTTAATTTCTTCTTTATGTAATGGTTTCTATGATAACGCGATACAACATTAACATTAAAGTATGAGGAATTAAGAGGGGCGTCTAACGGATCTACTGATGTAAAAGACTGAACAATTTATTTTGAAAAAACAACAACAACAACAACAACAAATCGTTTCTTTGGTGGATGCTTCATGAGTGTCAAAGCCTCTTAAAACAACAATAATCAAGTTAAAAGGCGGCTGTGAAAGACAAAAGGTTTTATTAAAATAAACCAGAAATGTAGCATCTCCCCTTCAAAGGTTTTTTAATATAATTTATGACATTCTGACTCTACTCGTCATCTCTTTAAACAACAACAACCACTACCACCACAGCATCCACCATCACCATCCCAACTACCAAACAAACAAACAAACAAACAAAATCAATTGAGTAAAAGTTATCGTTGTAATAATTGAGAAATAACATAACCTTTTATCTCTTGGGATGGTTTGTTAATCTTGAAATGGTTAATTCATTCATTCAGATAAAAACTGATTAAAGATAATAGAATAGAACACATTAGATGAAAAATGAATTGAAAAAAAAAGAGAACACACACACACAAAAATCTTTGCACTTCAGTACTGTAAGTGCTTTGTTAAGATAGGGAATCGTTAAGCTTCCAAACATATATACCAATATACGAAATTTCACAAAATTCGCAAGGAAACAAATTCTTAATGGCGCATGTCTTTCTTAAGTATTTTTTAATGACACACTAGAAAGGGCCAATTTGGTTATTTTTCGCAATTATCACTTAATTCTGTATTGTTTGAATTTATTAGAATCGTCTCAGTTAGTGATAAACATATGAATTTTAGCCTGAGATTGCGTAAGCAATCCTTACAATTCAAACCCATGCAGAGTTTAATGTGAAAACATAATGTAAAAACATCTACCGCAATCAATGTGATCTTCTGTCGCATGAAAAGTAGATCGGATCTGATCATAAATTAATACGCCCGATCGAGGCGAGAAGGACGAAGGCGAGATATGACTCATTGAAAGCTGTCGGCTCGATATACAATACTTTCGTGTGAGTGTTCTGAATTTGGCAAAATTATCAAAACTTGACGAGTGAATGGAAAGAAAGAAAGGAGATATATAATATATTGGAAATTATTAAAAATATATAATCATAACATATTGTTAAGAAAAAATAAGGTGTTTGTTTCATACCAAAATAATTTTACTTATTCTAGAGTAACAATGTTGAAACGGTCCGGTTAGACGAAGTTGCTGTATAAAGCTGTTAGGCAAAGCTGTCGGTTTTACGCACGATTGGAATGTTTTGTTTAACAAATTAATTGGTCATTCATAGGATCATATCTGCACTGTCTGAAAACAGTTTGGGCGTGCTCGGACTTTGGGTCTATATATTTTTACCTCCGAATTCTACTCAAAAGATGCAACGTCTACATACCGCTTTTGAGAGGTGTACATAATCATGTTAACCTGGTAAACGACCATCCGCCCTTTCTCGCTCTCTTTATCTGGAGATTATACATCGCATATTTACATAACGAAATTGGTCTGTGTGGTAGAATACTAACATCGCACGCAAGAGTCTCCTAGTTCGAACCTGGCTACACGCTCCATTCCCCCATCTCTCTCACTCTATAGCTCTCTCTCGCTAGCTCCACTGGATGAAAGCAAACGAGCTTTTGTCATGATGTGGTGTCCGTCGTCCTTCTGTCAACTTTTACTTTAAAAATATTCTCAGAAAGTACTGAACATAATTCAACCAAATTCAACCAAAATTCACAGGAAGGATCCTTGGGTGGCCTTTATTAGATCCCTTCAAAGCATTTTGATCGGGTGAAAATTATGTAACGATATATAGATTTAGATATATCGTTACAATACCTCAACAGGATGAATATTATTGCGGCCAGGTTGTGTCCCCTAGCGCACAAATTGGCAGATCTGCGCATAATCGGCAGTAGATTTGGGTAAAAAGTGGCACCTCTGATAATCCGACCATCAAACTTTTTCTGCTCAGATTATATATCTCCTGTATACATATCCCAGGCTTTCAGCGCTTTCAGCGCTAGATTTTTTTTATTTCTACGAAATCTAGATCAAATACGTCAACTGCAAAGGGCCTTTAATTATGGAAGAGGAAATTCGGTTTAGTTTGCTCATTTCAGAAAATGGTCTTTAAATAGAGATGGTGACTCGAGTTAGATCGACTTATAGCCAAAGGAAAACAGACCCATGAAACAGTTCTAATAGGCTTATCTTAATACAATTTGTCCTGCATATTGTTATAACAACCATCACATGCAGGTATTTGTGAACCAAGGCTTTGGGGGGGGGGGGGGGGGTAATTACTTCGAAAAATTACCTGGTAAACAGTCCTTCAGTAATGAAACAGCATCGTCACATCAATTGTAATTTTCTTTACCAATCCACGGACACTATGTATATATTAGTAGTACCCTTTTATAGCGTGAAGGCTTATGCTTTCCGAACATGTATATTCTTCATTTCCCCAATTTATGTAGATAACAAAGGTAAATGTCAACAAATATAACAATGATATTAAGATTAAATAGATACTATAAAACAACACTGATATAGATAGACGTTCAATTTGGTTCAGAGGATGGGTATCGTACCGTAAGCATATCATGAGCATTACAAAAGGTTCCCTTACATCTACCAATAAGAGTTGTTGTAAAGGAAACATACAGCTCGTCCTTAAAGCTGCTTGATACACATACGCTTAAAGTATAGTAAAGGTCAAAATCACTTAGTGATTGCCGAAGAATTGCGGTATGAAACGAAAATACAGATTTTCTCCACTTAACCCCGGATAAGCAAGACATGATATTTTACTTGTCCAAAATTGAAATGAACTCGTCCGCTAAAAAGTGAAGGGATAGGTTTTGATAAACAAAAATGTTTTTAATGAAGAAAATGCTGATACGTAATATTTTCTTTATGAAAAGCATTATTTTTTAACCTTCAATTTAATTAGTATGATAGTTTTCCAAAACATAACGAGTTAACTTTGAGATATATTTTGTACCATTCCAAGATTTGCCCTGGTATTTATTTGCCCCGGACAAGTAGCATTGAAAAATATAAAATTCCACAAATAGCAAAGTCCATACCGGACAACTCGGGCAAGTGAATTCCACGTGTCTGAATCTAAACATGACATAATAAAAAGTGAATAGTAAAATCAACTTCCACGAAGAAGGTCAAAGGTCACTGGGTGAAGAAAGCCTAAGTCCAGACGCAGTTCTATGAATAATATAAGGTAAGATATAAAGTATATGAAAAATGAGATAAATTTTATTTGATAAGATCAAAGTTACTTTACCAATTTAAAAGCGAAAGCTTAGGACGAGGTAAAATTCTATGGTAAATACAGCTATTTAAGGTGTAACTGTTTTGAAAATGCCAACATGGTATTGTTTTAAATTTTGGTGAGTAAATTGGAGGTTAAGTTCTAAGTCACACGTTAAATGTACTCTATGACAAACGAAAGTCTTTTACCCGACGAGTCCATACATGATAGTCCAGGGTGAAATGAATATGAAAATATAATAAAGACTACGTTTTAGCTCACTTGAGCCCAAAGTGCTCAAGGTGAGCTTGCGTGATCATGCTGTGTCCGTCGTCTGTCGTGCGTCGTGTGTCAACATTTTGCTTGCACTCTGTAGGTCACAGTTTTTGCTCAAATGTCTTCAAACTTTGTCACAATGATTTTCTTCATTTTCTCTCGGTCATTTTGAAATTCGGGTCACATCAGGTAAAAAACTAGGGCACTAGGTCAACTCTTAAAAATACCTTGTTTGCACTCTCGAGGACACATTTTCGGCTTTAATTTCTTCAAAATTTGTCAGAACGATTGTCTTCTTTGTTTTCGACCAAGTTCTAATGTGGGTCACATCTAATAAAAAAAACTAGGTCAATTGGTCAAATCTTAGAAATATCTTGTTTGCATTCTAGAAGTCACAATTGTAGCTCAAATGTCTTCAAACTTAGTAAGAATGATTGTATCAATTGTCTCTCGGTCAGTTTCGAATTTGGGTTACATCGGGTCAAAAACTTTGTCACAAGGTCAAATTTTAGAAATACCTTGTTTGTACTCTAGGTGCCAGATTTTTGGATAAAATGTTTTCAAACTTTGTCAGAATGATTGCCTCCATTGTCTTTCGGTGAAGTTCGAATTTAGGTCACATGGTCAAATCTTAGAGAATACCTTGTTTGCACTCTTGAGGCAATTTTTTTTGCTAAAATGTTTTAAAACTTTGTCGGAATGATTGACCCCATAGTCTCTTTGCAAAATTTGAATTCGGATCACATGGGGTTAAAAACTAGGCCACCGGGTCAAATTTCAGAAATATCTTTATTGCAGTCTAGAGACATCATTTTAGGCTAAAATATCTTCAATTTTTGTGAGAATAATTATCTATAATGTCTATTTTCAAATTTCGTATTTTGGTATCATTTGGTCAAATTCGTTAAAAAACTAGGTCACTGGGTCAAATCTCAGGAAAACCATGTTTGCATGCTAGAGGCCATGTTTTTGGCAACAATGACTTGGTGTTTGGTAAGAATGACTTTTACCATTTTTTCTCGGTAAATTTGAAATTTGGGTCTCGTCGGGTCAAAAACTAGGCCACAAGGCAAAATCGTAGGAATACCATGTTTGTATTGTAGAGGCCATGTACTTGGCTCAAATGATCTGTTTTTAGTTCACCTGAGCACGTAGTGCTCAAGTGAACTATTGTGATCCCCTTTCGTCCGGCGTCCGTCCGTCGTGCCTCCTGTGTCGTGCGTCGTCCGTGAACAATTTCTTTAAACGACAACTCCTCCCAAACCACTGGGCGAATTTGAACCAAATTTGGCAGAAATGTTCCTTAGGTGGTCCCCTTCAAAAAAAGCTAAAAGAATTGAAATCCGTTAAAAATTCTGGTTGCCATAGCAACAAAAGTGAAAATTTAAAATAATCTTTAAAAATCTTCTCCTCCTGACCCATATGGCGTAGAGCCTTGAAACAGCCAAAACAGCCAAAATCATGATCCTCGAGTCCCAAGGGGCGGAGCCCCAGGGGATGTTTTTTTTTAGAAATAAAGAACGATTTTTTAAATAATATCTCCTCCCAAACCACTGATGAAATGAAATCCATTAAAAATTCTGGTTGCCATGGCAACAAAGTGAAATTTTAAAATAATCTTTAAAAATCTTCTCCCCCTGATCCAGAAGGTGTAGAGCCTTGATATTTTGCATGAAGCATCAGTATATTGACCTCTTTCAGAATAGCTAAAATCATGATCCACGGGTCCCCAGGGTCAGAGCCCCAGGGGGTGGGGTTTATATAGAAATAAAGAACGATTTTTAAATGACATCTCCTCCCAAACCACTGGGCCGATTTGAGCCAAATTTGGCAGAAATGTTGCTTAGGTGGTCCCCTTCAAAAATAGCTAAAAGAATTGAAATCCATTAAAAACTCTGGTTGACATGGCAACACAAGTGAAATTTTTTCCTCCCGACCCAGAAGGCGTAGAGCCTTAATATTTTGCATGAAATATCAGTATAATGTTCTCTTACAAAATAGCTAAAATCATGATCCTTGGGACTCCAGGGGCGGAGCCGGGGGAGGGGGGTATACCCATGAAGCATCAGTTCACAGACTTCTTTCTTATTTCTGAAATTATAACCCATGGATCCAGAGAAAGGAAAAAGTTTTTTTCTTTCTTTCAAATCAGCACTAAAGCCTTGGAAATTGTAATTAAGACTTTTGGATCCCCAGGTTCATAGTCTTTATATGTAAGTGTGACTCAATTGTTTCATAATCCTAACCTTAACATGAAATTAGACTGTTGAAAGAAAAAGAGCCTTTATCTCAGGTGAGCGCCCCAGGGCCAACGGCCCTCTTGTTTTTTGTAAGAATGATTTTCTCCATTATATCTCGTCCAGGTTCTATATTTGGTCATACGGGTTTAAAAAAACTATGTCACTATGTCAATTCTTTGAAACAAAAGCGGACATTGGCGAAAACAGGCGACTGGAACTTTTGCTAATTTCATTTCTTGTTTGTGTTTGAGTCGGGTTTTTGTGACGTTGCAAAGTGTCTTACTATAGACGCTGCATAAGTGTATCAACTGAAAGATACCATTTCAAAAATTTGAAATCGATCCTGATAAGTTTATCTTATATATTTTGTTGTGTATTTTGGGGGCAGATATGGCTTTAACGTTTGTGGAGCCCTTCAATAACTCCTAAAAGCCTACTATTCTTTTTTTTTTATATAATGGTCTAAATTGGGTTTCAATGAAGTTTCATACGACCATAAAAGTTGGGCGATATTGTTCCACTCTGTAATTTTCGACAATCTGCTTTGCGTCGGTTCACTCCAATCGTTCACCGCACTTCGCTTTTAAATACCGACCTATTTAAACCTCGTCCTGCTAGATTAGCCATCAAGCAAAACCCATAGATGACATAGCACACCCCTCTCCCCATACATGTTGAGGTGTCGACGACTTGTCAAGCATATTAGCTTTAGATCGATACCGGGGAAAAAATAATCCGGACATATCTGTCTACGGTGAGAGTACCAATTCTTAAAGGGTAAAATCACTCAATACACCGAATGATAGACGGTGTCGATGTTATTCATAAAAAAGCCCATGTCGGTTTTACGAAACTTTCACAAATAATGCTTCGTACCATAAGTAATTTCTGCCTTGAAACAGACGACGATTTGTAATACTTGACTATGATAAACACCATATACAATTGTACGAAATGCCATCATTCGCTCGAAATCGTTGTTCAACTCTCGTTTAAAAACATTTCAACATCATCATCATCATTTAATTTTATTATTACTTTAAAACTACATGTATTAGAAGGATTTGAGAAATTCCATTTTCGGACGGACTTCGACCACCTAAAACAACTGATAATGGTTTATCGGTATTGACTAAATTTATCCTGAAAGTTGACGGAAAGAAAGGGTGAGACTTGAATAAGATTAAGATTCAATTCGTTGTGCTTTACACACTTTTCAAAGAAACACTCTCAGAATAAAGATTTTTTGAATCGCTCATGACCAGGGATCGCCATTTCGGTTTTGTTATCTCTGAAAAAATCGAATGCCAACTCAGTTTGATCGTTCAGTACGAGAAGCTAAGAAAAATTGTTGAAATTATCCAAAGTATATATGGAACGCTTGTTACACATGTAACCTTAACAAATATGGATTCATTTTAGCTCAGCCTTTGTGGTATGGGATGTCCATCATTAACTTTGTAGACACTATTTGTGATCAATTGACCTGAAAATAGGTGAGAATGGTTGTCGTGATGGAGTCTCAAATAAGTCAGAAACTGGGTCACTTGGGTTAAAAACTAGGTCACAAGGTTAATTCTTAAAACACAACAACAACCCCGAAGCAACAACAACATCAACAACAAAAACCTTGTAGACAGTATAGAGGCCACAATTTGTGTTCAACCTGAAAATTCATCAGAAAATCTGCTTTTATGTCATCCTGGGTAAATTTGAAATCGTGTAATTTTGGATAAAAGATTCATAGAAAAAACCATCCATTATTTATATATTGTTAGAATAACAATCAAAATCGGGTTCGTAAACATTTTGAATTATCATCATTTGCTTTTATGTCATCCGGGGTAAATTTGAAATTGTATAAGTTTGGATCAAAGACTATGTCAATTCATAGAAAAACATCCATTATTGATATATTGTTAGATTGAAATTCGTCACAATTTTGAATCATCATACTGACGGAACAACCACGGAAAGAGTTTTTGACACCGTATAACGCATTATGCTATTAATTGTATTCCCAAACACTCTATTGTTATTCTGTATTTATGTATTTAAATAATCTTTATCTTCCTCGGTCCGGCGAAATGCTCAAATTAATGCAAACGAATTTTGATTTCAATACTTTTTTAGAAATTTACTTTGGATTGTCTTTTCTAAATAAATAACGTTTTAATGGTATTTGAAATGTGCAGTGTCGGGACTAAAATTTTTTTGGCGAAACATATAGTGTCTAATCATCGCTCTTAAGGCATTGGGTTTTTTGTAGGGACTATAGGCATCCTTTCGATATCGAATTTTGTTTGATAAACTCTTTATTTTCAAAAACAGCTTTGTTCGACTCAGTGATAGAACAAGTAAAAAGTATTTGTTCAGTAAAGTTTTCATCCTCGATCAATAATTTAGGTTCTTATTTAACAATATGAAAGAATAAGTTGTAGGTCAAACCTAAAAAGGCATTGCTTGAACAAATCTTGATTTTGATAATTCTCATTGATTTGAAAAAGCAATTTCAAATAAAGCTTTTTTCCTAAAGTGTCGTAGTTTTCTGTCACACTCCTGACAGTTTGAGGTCTTCAATTTTTCAATTTTTACAATCCATGTACGCGATACGGATTAAACATAAAACATGAATTCCCTGCACAGAAAGACGCATTTTGTGATCAAAGAGAATAGACAATATTTGTAGCTGAAAATAGTAATTAACAAGTTTTTACATCCCCTAAAACAAGTATGTGACTCTTTATATGTACCAGTTATCTTTTCTAATCATTTTTTTTAAAAACGCTGCCCATTTAAAAGCCTCTTAATCAAACCAGTCTTCAATTGTGACATGTAATAGGTAATACAAAAATATTCACATCCTTAATGAAATAAAATCGTCCGAAAAAGAAAATGTTGTTACACTATGATACTAAAGTAGGTAGAACCAGACAGAGTGTTTGTTATCTTTATCCCTCTCACGAACGACGAACAAAATATACTTCAAGTGTTCTGATAAGCAGTTTATTTGACAAATATTAAACGATTTTACACAAACTGACCAACCAATTTTCTTTCCGCTAATATCCACCGTCATAACCTGATAAAGATTGCACTGAATTGAGTATATCTGTAGTAAAAATAACGCTGGCTGATATGAGTATTTCCCAGGTGCACAAAATAATCTTATAAGAATATGCGCTATAAAAGTGAATTTAATTTCTTTATTTTTGAATTGGTACATTCTCAAATATAATCTTCCGTCAATTCGTTATGTGTAATTTTATGAAAATATGCGCTATAAAAGCGAATATAATTACCTCATTTTTGAATTGGTACATTCTCAAATATAATCTTCCGTCAATTCGAAATGAGTAATTTTATTAAAATATTCTCTATAAAAGCGAATATAATTTCTTCATTTTTGAATTGGTATATTGTTAAATAGAAATCCTCCATCAATTCGAAATGAGTAATTTTATTAAAATATTCTCTATAAAAGCGAATATTATTTCCTCATTTTTGAAATAGTATATTGTCAAATAGAAATCCTCCGTCAATTCGAAATGAGTAATTTTATTAAAATATTCTCTATAAAAGCGAATATAATTCATCATTTTTGAATTGGTATATTGTCAAATAGAAATCCTCCGTCAACTCGTAATGTGCAATTTTATAGAAATATGCGCTAAAAAAGCGAATATAAGTTCATCATTTTTGAATTGATATAGTGTCAAATGGAAAACCCCCCGTCAACTCGTCATGTGCAATTTTATAGAAATATGCGCTAAAAAAGCGAATATAAGTTCATCATTTTTGAATTGATATGTTGTTAAATAGAAAACCCTCCGTCAACTCGTTATGTGCAATTATACAAAGATATGCGCTAAAAAAGCAAATATAATTACATCATTTTTGAATTAGTATATTGTCAAATAGAAAACCCTCCTTCAATTCGTTATGTTCAATTCTATAGAAATATGCGCTATAAAAGCGAATATAATTTCTTCATTTTGTGAAATGGTATATTGTCAAATAGAAATCCTTCATCAATTCGTAATGTGCAATTTTATAAAGATATGCTCTATAAAAGGGAATATAATTTCTTCAATTTTGTCAAATAGAAATCTTCCGTCAAATTCGTAATGTGCAATTTTACAAAGATATGCTCTAAAAAGTGAATATAAGTTCATCATTTTTGAATTGATATATTGTCAAATAGAAATCCTCCGTCATCTTGTAATGTGTAATTCTATAAAGACATGCTCTATAAAAGCGAATATACTTTAATTTCTTCATTTTAAAATAGTTATATTGTTAAATAGAACTCGGCGAAATTCGAAAGATTTTTTAAACGAATATAAGTAGATAAATACATAAATGAATAAACCCTACATACCAATGGAATAAACAAAAGAATATAGTTCTGAAATAGCTTATATAAAATACTGTGCCCAGCATCTATCGTCCGTCGGTTGTCAACATATTATGCCATGTGGTTCCTGTGGGTTAAAAGCTAGGTTTCATAGATACATTGCTTGCGTCCCAGAGACCACATTTTTTTCCTAAAATGGCTAGGCATTCGGCCAGAATGTTTGTCTCCATAATACCACGGTCAAGTTCGATATTGGGTCACGATGGGTCAGTATGTAGTTCATTAGGGCAAAATTTTAGATGTACATTGTGTGTATTCATGAGGGCACATTTTGCCACAACAGAATTGATAATTGGTCAGAATTTCTGTATTCATAGTATGTCAACCAAGTCATACATAATGTTACAAGCTATTATAAAGTTAGTCAATAAGTAAAAAAAACAACAACAAAAAAAAAAAAAAAAAAAAAGGAAAAAAAAAAAAAAAACGTCCATTTACAGCCACTGACTCAGATGAGAGCTTTAGGGCTTAAGGCCCTCTTGTACAATTTACAACAGCATTTGATAGAGTCTATCAAATTGACGATTAGTAGTTTATGTGTACCTGCACCACAATTGGTTAGGGGCGACTATAATATCAGTTTATCAGGTAGGATAAATAAGTTAACATTACAATTGTAAGCAAGCCCTTTCTTTTCCTTTAATAACATTCTCAAAGAGAATTTGTAAGGAAACGGTGACCGCAAATTCGGTCGGAGAGCGTATTTCAAAAATGCATTAACGACACAAACAATTTATGTTGATTTGAAGGTAATCTTATCTGCATAGCTAAATTAAAAATTTCGTGCAAAACAGAGAATTTGCATCGTCGAAAAGCTTTCGTTTAAAAGAACATCTGTAACCATTATCTTTATCTAGGACATTAGACCCAAAAAACTCAAAAATACAAAGAATGGTTCTCTATCCAAATGCTTTAAAATATCACTCTTGGATGACCATAAGCCCAATGTTGTTGATTCTTGATTTTGTAAGAAGATTAAAAGGAAACCTTTAAACTATTCTCTTCGAAAAGCATAAGTCCTTTTGCTTGCACGTTTTAGTTACAGTACAACTTTTGTCAGTCTACTGAAACTCCTTAACTCATATCACTCGGGGATCAACAAACGCCCTATATTGTGGGTTTCTGGACTAAAAAAAGAGATGTATCATCAAAAATCTTCTCTTCTACAACCAAAGGGCCAAGAGCTATCGCACGAACGTTTGGTCTAAGTAGTTTACCACAATATTTTATTTATATTTATTACTCTCGGATCAACATAAGCTATATTTTGTGGGTTCCAAGACTTTACATGCAGGTAAATGAATAAACATATAAAAATCTTGAACTTCTAGCAATTTGTTACACTAGAGTCAATCTCCAAGCAGAGTTATCGTTCGTTACTCTCACCAAAACCCTCTGCGATAGGCTCAATGACAAGATTTTTGTCAAACCTAGGAATGAAATATATATTATCTTAAGTTTCTTTTTTTTTGACAAAAAAAAAAAAAACAAAAAAACGTTAAGGACATAATAATTATGGTTCAGGATACATTATATCAGCATTAAAACTTATTAATGTACCTTAAAACCACCGAACTACTTTTGTTATAAAACCGAATGCTATTTTATATTCATGGTTCAAGGTTTTAATTTCCGTTGCGGTATTGCGGACTACTTACTGAGCTTATTACAGAGGTGAATGGGGGAATGAACCAAAGTGCAAGAGAATGCACTAGAGTATAAAACATTGGCTTGTGGTATTCCATCAACTTAAAGCATAGAGCTGTTATGATCAAATAAGCGATGCAGGACTATCAAATATAGAAATTTGTGTAAAGTCCGGGCCCGAGATTATTAACCTTTTTTCGTACTCAATTGAGAATTTGCTCAAATTCGATTAGAAATTTAAGATGTATATTAGCTTCAATTTTACGCCAAGTGCGTGGAAATGAATCGTTATTTTGGTACATCATAATTTTGATACGAATTCTACAGTTAACATTGATTCAATCCCGAAGTTTAAGTAAATTCTCAACTGAGTACGAAAAAGTTTGATAATCTTGGGCCCCGATCTGAATAGTTCATTTTTTCCCCGACTTATCTAGGCGATTTCTTGGTGCACATTTGAAACGGTTTGGAATGTCCAGGAGGCTTTAACTCTATACATTTTCAATGAAAGAATATCGATTTATTTTCATCAAGAAAAAAATGTTGTTCTATAACAAATATCAGTAGAGGACCAAATATTGAAATCACTTATTGCAGTATTCGATACCGAGTTTGATAGCCCATCTACATTACTTTTTGGAAAATACTTTATACAAAACACATATCAAACTAGAAGATGCAAAACAAACAAAACATCTTCACTAGAATTGTCAATTTCAAAACTGGAATTTGTCACATTAAATTCCACTGTTCTATTAGAAAAAAAAAATACCTGGAAGTAATCGAGAATTTAAAGGACACTTGTCAAATAGATTTCGAGTTTTCTACCAAACATTTTGTCATTTCTAAAACTACACATTTATTAAGTGCTTATAAGGCACGTAACACTTTACTTTACTAGTCCTAGATCAATCTTTTGTACATAATTCAGAATTGTCTTGGTATTCATGTGCATGCCGGTATATCATATGCTGTTCTAAAGACTAAGTGTGTTAGACAAACACCTTATAATCAGGGTATCGGTAAATAGAACACAATGCTACAACATAACAGATTTATCCAAAGTCAACCAACAAATTTTTAAGAAAAGCTTCGATATTTACCGAAATCAAACATGAAACAATAAATGTTAAAAGTATTAATCAAGAAAATAGGAAAAAGTTTAATTACAGTCATATAGAACATACCTAGTTATCGCATTAAAAAACTGTAAATTGTTCGAAAGAATTTGACGTATTCTAAATGTGTCGCTAATAGGGATCGGTTCCTCAATGAACCATGGCAGTTTATGCTCGTGCTCAAATTCCTTCTAAGTATTATTACTTTAATAAAGCCTGTGATTTAAAAGCAAGATCCTACATGTTATTTTTTAGTCCATAAAATTTCGTAAATTCAACTTTTAACTCATCTTACGTGGTGAGTTATCTTAATTGATAAAGGTTAATTTCTTAGTTTGACAGTAGTTGAAACGTTCGGGGTTCCGAGTTTTCATATCTTTTATTTATTTCATGCCGAGAACTTGTGTAATAATGTTAAATGTTAATAGAACTTATGACTTTTAGATTATTTGAATGGCAATGATGTTATCAGTGACGGCATCTGTCTGTGTTTATTCGTCTATGTCGAAGACTTTTTTCCTGCTGTGTTTTCAGATATTCATGACGTTACAGCATTACAAAAATTTTGATTGACTATTTGAGTGTGTTTTGATGTTTTTCACCCTAATCTTATATATCAATCTGCCTTTGGGAAAATGTCTTATCAACAACGGAATCGCGTATACAGAAACTGGACTCGATTCGATATAGAACATCCATAAAATTCATGTACAAAAAAAAAAAAAAACCATCAAAATCTAAGAAGCTTAAAGGAAAATGAAAAACCATTTAAGAAATTATTTAAGCTTTAAACATACCACATAAATGGCTAACCTTTCCGCGATGGAAATATCATATACCAATCAAAGGCATATTACTCAGAAAAGTCTGCAAAATACGTGGAGAAAAAAATCATGGCCCTACGATGCACCAGTGCTCTTAAGGAGACCAATCTGTCTAGAACAGTCTAATTTTAGGTACTGAGTTGAGAATATTTCTTTTCAGGTATATAATCTTTGGTAATATTAACCATTCATATACACTCTACGGAGTTGCATTTAACCAGTGCTGAAATGATGTTTGAATTAACGGAGGCGTCTCTCTCTCTCTCTCTCTCTCTCTCTCTCCCTCTCTCTCTCTCTCTCTCTCTCTCTCTATTTATCTATCTCTCTCTCTCTCTCTGTATTACCAAACGCTGTTTATTTTTCCATTTAATACATTTAACGATGGATGGACTCGTATATGGGCCGTTCTGTGTCTGTATGATTAATACGCTCATCGGATTTTTTCGGTATTTAATAAATGATGATAGGATTGCACCTAACATGACATTAATTGTCGAAGGGCCTTAAACACCCAAAATAACCAATGGTGTAATTCATTCGGTCAAACACAGCATAAGTCCTTGAATAGTAATTCAAGGAATATGATATAGTCGGATTTCCAAATTTATAGTGGTAACTTGCCGGCAATACCCTAGTATTGTTGTTATTCCAAAAGCGATGGAAAAATATTCGTACTAGGGATGTTTTTCTAACCGCATACACTTATTGAAATTACTTCAAATGACTGGACAACTGTCTTCCTTTAAAAAAGACACTCCGAAGCACATTCGACACTTTCGACACAGCAGGTTTTTTTTTCAATTGATCTGTCAATATATATGACCTAAAGACCTAGTCATGAATTTTCATACTCTTCGAAAAAAGTTGGGGTTACATTTAGTCGTCACGCTGCGTATCCGTCCGTTCCTCTGTCCCGTCGGAGTCCACAACTACATGGTCACACTGGACGAAACTTCATATATGAACTCCTTCTGATATTGTGCTTTTATTTTTTCAATTGGTGTCACGGGTTCGATCCCCGGCGGCGGCACAAAACCTTTCCGACATTTGTCTCTCACCAATGGGTGGATAAACGTAAACCAAAGTGGGATAGCAGCTGGAGGCTAGGAAAGGATGTAGTTGTAGTACTGGTGTGAGAAATACCAGGAATCCATTAATATGACTGAATTACTGTTAAAAATGGCGTTAAACCCCATTCAAAAAAACATTTTTTTCAATAAGAGGCCTTGCCACAGATTTTTTTTTAAATTTGATTTTAAAACTTCCCTCAGTTGCTCAAATTTCTCGAAGCTTCACCAATCTTCCCGGCTTATATGTTTTGAATTAAAAAACGCGAAATCATGTTAGGCATAAGGGGACTTAGAGTCTTTTACTTTACGTTTGGTTTGAAGGTCTTCCTTTTTAAGAATGCCTTCGTTATGTGTCTAAGTGTCAAGGTCAATTTTTAATCCTTAACGTCTGTTTTATCTTTTTTAATTACGGTTTTGTCAAGAGCATTTTCAAATCAAAGTACTGAAAGTACTGTAAGCTAGCAAAGCATGGTTTTGTTAAGTATTCTTTTTCGGCTAAAAGTTATCATGGTAAATAAACGAGGTTAAAGTAACCCATAAGTTTACCCACTACAATAAGACACAATCTTAGACTGATTCAAATTAAAAGAATTTGTACAAGACAATTTCAAGAGGAATTTAGAAATCTTTCCCTTGTTGGATAGAAAACATCGTGGACAATGAAGAAATTGCTTGTAACAAGCAATTTCTTCATTGTCAATACTTTTTCCAAAGGCTTTCTTTCTTGAGATGTTTAAAGAGCGGAATTGAATGGGGAGGTTTAAATAGAATGCTTTTGAAAGACAATTTGAATAGAGTTTGCGTGATTCCTGAAATACACGAGAACTACTTTTTATGGCGCAAGTATTCAACAGATTTAGTGGTTAAGCCTCCAGTGGTGGTTTGCACTCGGTGAACTTTGAGACGAGCTTTGCTAGCTAAAAAGTATCATGAATTTCAAACTTTGAAACTTTATAGTTGTTGCAATCTCAAAGATTGAGTCGTAGTTCTAAAGAAGCATTATTTTTGAGTAATTTCCTTTTTATGTTTTCTTTCTTAATTTTTCCGAAGCATATGCGGGAAAATATAATATCTATCAACATGAAATTTCATGAATGGATACTTGAATCTCTCTCTCTCTCTCTCTCTGTACGTGTATTGTAACGAGCACTTGTCCGGAGGATCATACATGTTTTCCTTGTCTTACGATTCTTGTTTAATTTAGCACATGATGGGCAGGGTGAATTCGCGAAGAGACCATCACAGAAGAGCGAGAATTACGATACTGTGCCCGGATTGATCAGGTCAGAATTTCTCCGTTTTTGCAGATTTTGTTCAATAGTCTATCTTTATACATTTTTCCCGAAAATGATAAAAGAAAAAAAAGATACCGGACGGTCCCTTACGAGTGACGGCTCCGAGATTTGTAAAAAATTCAAACCAATACCAACCATTTAACAGAACAAACACAAGACAAACACCAAACGACACAGGCAAAAAAGCCCATTACGTGTAAGCACTCTGAAAATAGAATTAAAGAACATAGTAGAATTGGTGCCTGATCCTTATGTTTTCTAACATTCATAGCCGTCTATGGTCGTCTGAAATGTCTGAATTCATTATATATGGCGATCGGTAGAGTTCTTTATGAACGGAGTAGCAGACAAACAGCCAAATCTATAAAATCTATAAGCCCACGATCTACCTATGAGGGTCTATTAAAAGTTGTATGAGGGTAACTAAGTCCAGTTTTGGTCACCGTTCTGTTATCTACTATCAGTAACTACGGATTGGTACTTCAAAATTGATGATTTGAAAAGTTATTAAACTTCTTCAATAGAGACAGACTTAGATATTTTTGGGGTTATTTTATGGGACTGAAGCATTAACATGTGGATTTTATCGAGTATTCTTGTCTTTATACAAATCAATGTAAGTCTTTTGTTATTTTTGTTGTCATTTCGCTCCTTTTCTTTTGTTGCCTTCAGATCTATATATAGCAAGATATTGTGTGGCGTTTCAGTCAGATAAAACGTCTTGTGAAAACCCTTACATCTAAATAGCTAGGTACACGTTTGTATTAGATGAAATCAAAATTAATAATAATAATAAAAAAAATAAAATAAAAAAAGTATCATATAGCTCCCCCTTTTTGCCTTTCTTGAGTGGACTAACAGATATAATATTTAAGTTTCAAATAGATTAATTAAAAAATTCAGCCTTGAGTGTGTGTACAAAGAAGTGCCTTCTTACTTGCGTTCTAATGCTGGGCTTACTCATTTTCATTCAACCAGTCCTACAACCAGTCGTAGGACAAAGTGTCAACAAGAGTGCCAAAGTCACAATATACGCCGCCACTTTGCTGCTGTTTCACGAAATTAATTGTAGACACTAATTATTTTGATAAAACCAAATTCAAAACATTTGCAGTTGCGTTCACAAGGCTGCAATTTCAATAAGCCCCAGATACTAAGTTTTAAGGGGGCATAATTCAGGGAAAAAATAATGAACACTCAGAACCCTAGAGACTTAGTGTCAATGGGCATAACTCTTGCAAAAATCAATGAACCATAAAATCCTTGATCCATGTACATCTACAAATTATGGTGATGACATTGACCAAGTTTCATTTAAAACAAGACAAAAAGTTAGGAGGAGTTGTGTTCACAAGGCTGCAATTTCAATAAGCCCCAGAAACTAAGTTTTAAGGGGGCATAATTCATGGAAAAATTAATGAACCATAAAATCCTTTCCTCATGCACATCTACCAATTTAGGTTATAACATCCACCAAGTTTCATTTAGATCCAGTCAGAAACTTAGAAGGAGTTGCATTCACAAGGCTGCAATTTTAATAAGCCCCAGAGACTAAGTTTTAAGGGGGCATAACTGAGGCAAAAATCAATGAACCATAAAATCCTTACTTCATGCACATCAACCAATTAAGGTGATAACATTGACCACGTTTCAGAAAGATCCATCCAGAAACTTAGGAGGAGTTGCGCTCACGAGAAAAGTGGACGTACGGACGGACGGACGGATGGACGGACGGATGAACGGATGGACGGACAGACGGAGAAAAGGACGCCAGTATACGACCGCCTCCGGTAGCGTATAAAAAGACTAAACCAGAAATGTGGACCTAAGAGTAAATACAAAGCAATCGTCCTTCAGACCTTTCTCATGAACTTTCAAAAGCAATATTTCAATTGTCAATAGAGCTATTCGAAAGGTATGACAAACACACAAGGCAAGTTTTTATCAAAATTAACTCAAATATTATAGAGTTGCCAACTAAAAATTGACAATACGGCCCTTTCATTTGTTATCAAACAGATCAAATACTTTTAACAGAGTATATCTTCATGATCTTATAAAATATCTGACCAAATTTTAAAAGAAAGAGATCAAATCTTTTCCCAGAGTGTAAAATATAGATATTCATTCAGGTCCCTTTCCCTATGGGTTGATATGTACCATTCTAGTTTTCAACATAGTTCATCCTTTTGACGGTATTGCCCTTAACTTTAAATGGTTGAGCGATATCTGTGGCGAATAGAGTTTAAAATACTCCGCTGTTAATGGCGGACAAAGCTGGTTGATTGCGGTTTAATGCAACTTTTAACAGAGCTTCAGTCATATCGCAACGGCTAGAGCACCTTACCAGTATTACTACAATGGGTTGGATAATATATGTACGAGGGTCAATTCAAGGTAAAAGCCCTTTATGGACAAAGCACGAGAGAATGTAAAAGAACACAAAGACTTACCATAGACATGTTATTTAGGTGAGCTAAACATCAACAACAAAATCAAGGACCTAACATTCACATGCTAGAGTTTCTTTCAAATGGACAGAGTTCACAATTTAATATATTTGTAGAAAAGCGTGTAGATTGAAGTTAAACAATGGCCAAATATATGTATAAATATGCCATAGCAACAAAATCTATTCCATAGCTACCAAAATCAGGTTGATTGATCAGACATTTTATTTGTTGAAATTATCCTTAGCATAACTCCTTTATTCCTGGCAAGTTTGACAAAAATGGCACAATTGTTGGGCAAGTGTAATTATGTTGTATAATATATGTAAGAGGGTCACATCAAGGTGAAAGTCTCAATTCAAGGTCCAATATCAAATACAGTAAATCTTGTACTAAGAGACCACTCGTGGGACGACCAAAAATGGTCGCCTAAAACACATTTCTGTGAAATATATAAAGGACGGATTCGATTGCATACACAAGCGATAACTGATTATCGCTAAATCCTATGTTGCATGGACTCATTAGAATCGACACAAATGAGTTCCAACAACAGTGGATTTATTTATAATATACTTTAAGCAAATACGGCCACTTCTTTTGTCAGCTTTAGATTTTAAAAGGGAATTTCGATCGTGGTCGCATAATGCAAGGGGTCGCTTAATAGAGGTGCATGCTCGAACAAGATTGACATTATGTATATAGATGAAGATTTTCTGAGCAATAATTTATCTTGATCGATTAGTGTTTTCCATACAGTTTGTCATAACCTTTCTTTTATTTAGCCGAATCATTGGTTTACAACATTTGCTTGATTAATTCAATTACTACAGGCACTATTTAAGATTGAATTTCAAGATACATGTACTCATAATATGAGGTTGTCGCGCCATCAAGTCATATAATCATTGGTCTTTGATTTTGTAGTCTAAATAATTTTGCACAATTATACTCCATAGATTTTTCATAGGAGTTATTCATACAGATATTTCAATGTCCGGATTATCTGTAAAGATCAAGATATTTCAAGTTTAAGAGAGGAGATGAGGGGTGGATGGTGGAAGAGGGGGAGGGGTACAGCAAAGGCAAGAGAAAAGTAAGTCATTAGAAGTTAAAAGAAGTGTTCAAATCATTGTATTTAGTAATCAATTACAAACAACTTTCAATGCTGTTAATGAAATGGACTTTGGCTTTTCACCAATCGAATTGAGATGTAGTTACGACGTTTAGTTCGCCAACCAACCATTCTACTTTTTTGTCATATGTTATTAGCTATGCATTTTGCACAATAAAATCGACCCGGCACTAACAAGACCTCGTATCTGAAAACAGTCGAGCTAAATCTTACCTTTTTAATAATGAGTCCCGTTTAAATAATGAGTTGATTTTAAAAGGGACTTGAAATTTGACTTTGGCCTTCTTTGATGAGCTCGTAATTGATTTCTGATATCGTTCAAACCTATGAACGATATTTTAACGTACAGAATGAATATCTTGCAAAATAAAGTTTATATGCAAAAGGGGAGTAATATTATTTTTTCTATTTGACATACTAGAGTTTTGCAAAGGGAACTAATTCTAAGGAAATGAAGGGGGGAATTGGCGATAATTCAGTGCCACACATTTTGATCAATCTCATTAAAATCATCTTTACAAAATCACTGCGCTATATCTCAGTTATGTTTTAATAGTCTTGAGGATGACCCCTAAAGAAAATGGAGACATTCTGTACAATTTTTTGGGGATAAAGGGCCTAAATGGTCTTGTTACCCGTCTAAATGTTAAAATTTTGGCTCATTTTTTCTCATACTTGCTGAATTTTTTATACCACATACCTTCAAAGTATAAGGGAGTATATTGGTTTCACTATGTATTTCTGTCAGTAGACATATTCATTTTCGATACATTTGTTTCCAATGATTCAACGAAGTGCCCTATAATTTTAAGTCTTCATAGATCAACTGTGCTACTCGAGTGACAAAGTGCTGGTTTGGGGTATAAGTTGACTTGGTGACAATTCTAATGTGTTTTGTTATGAGGATGATCCCAATTGAGTATCATGACATTCTGACCAATATCAATATCAACCTTAATTTGTATTTTACTTATTCACGCATGATCCTGTTTTTTTAAAGCCCCCAAGAAAAAAAATGTGGAAAATATTGTTGAAAATGTAAATCTGCTTTTTGCACAATGTTTTCTTACGCCAAAGATAAAGATCTTTAAAAATAATCACCAACTAAACACTCTGGTTTTACACCTCCTATGTTAGTATTTCACAAGTATGTCAAATGTCAAAACTGGAGAATAACAATTGTGTCCAATCCATAACCCTCACGTGTATGAGATAAATGAGTGTAGGACAAACCCCCCCTAGGACAAAACCCACCTAGGACAAAACCCCCATGGACAAAACCCCCATGGGACAAAACCCCCATAGGACAAAACTCCCATAGGACAAAACCCCCTTCCTTTGTATCCTATATATTTATGTTTTTCTATCTGGCTTACCTTTTTACTTGATCGTTTAGATAATATGAAACAGTTTTTAAAAAGAAACTTGAAAATACTTAGTAATGAAAATCATCAATTAATCCAGTATTATACAACCGAAATTCAGATTTGTTGTAATTCAAACATATCGCAAATGATTTTTGAAAGTAGGTAAGTTTGAAAACAGGGCCTGGCAAGTAGAGAAGATATTCAGAAAAAAGGAGAAGTCGATTGTAACAAACTTTTTATCCATTTCCCTAAATATTTTCTTCCCATTTTGTTTTCCAATTTGAGACAAAATATACATTAAATCAAAGAAAATCTTAGAGAAAAGGAAATTTTGCCTGTTACAAACAATTTTTCCATCTCTCTAAAATTTCATTTTTGGTTGATGCATACCAGACGGCAAATTTATTTACTCGTCCAAATTAAAAGGAGTTGCAGACGGGTAAACCTGATTGTATAAAATGAAATTTGGTGATAACACCACTATAATTAGCAAAACAATCCTTTGATTAATTCAACATAAATTGATATAAAGACCCCTAGATATATTTTGTCATCTTCTCATCAAAAGATCAAAGAATGTTCCTGTATACTGTTTTCAATTATGATTTATAGTGTTAAAAATAATTGAAATTGACAAAAAATATACATTGAAACTTTCATAAAGCACACAAATAAATTAATTATTAAATACATAAAAAAACAAATAAAAAAATACTAAATAAAAAATCAAGTAATGCAAAAAAATATATACATTTTAACTCCCCATAATTGATGGCTTTATATCTTTTTCATACCATGGGGGTTTTGTCCACTTTTCTCATAAAGGCATGGGGGTTTTGTCCATTTAGATCTATGAAAAAAATCGTGTACATGATGAAAAATTTAATTAGCTCATGACCAGCAGAACTTCCGTAAACTTACAGATCTATATCTATTCCTAACCCGTTGATCTATGCTTCATTTAAGTTTTATTTATTTATTTATGTCTCTATTTTTAGTGCGTATAGACATGACTGAGATGTCAATGAACATAGAAAAATGACTCGATAAAAACAATTTGAAAATGAACTCGGATTAAGGTTTTACATACGCTCTTACAGACATATCTTTTTTTACCGCGTTCTATTATAGTGGATCTGATTTTAATTCGATTGATTTTTAGCCTGAGATTGTGTAGTCTCAGGCTAAAGTTACCAAGTTTCGACCCACGCAGAGTTTAATTTAAAACTGTGAAAACATCAAACGTAAAAGATATAATATTCTGCCACATGGAAAGTAGATCGGGGCGAATTGGATGACTGCGAGTATAAATTAAGGCGAGAAGGACGAAGGCGAGACATGACTCATTGGAAGCTGTCGGCTTTATGTACAATACCCTCGTGTGAGTGTTCTGAATTGGGCAAAATTATCAAAACTTGATGAGTGAATGGACAGAAAGAAAGGAGACATATAATATATTGGAAATTATTAATCATATATAATCATATCATATTGCTAAGAAAAAGTAAGGTGTTTGTTTTATACCAAAATAATATTTCTTATTCAAGAGTAACAATGTTAAAACGGTCCGGTTAGACGGACGAAGTTGCTGTATGAAGCTTTCGGTTTTATGCACGATTGGAATGTTTTGTTTAACAAATTAATTGTCATTCATAGGATCATATTCGCACTGTCTGAAAACAGTTTGGTCGTGCTCGGACTTTGTTTCTATATATTTTTACCTCGGATTGCCATCTAAAGGATGCAATCGCTGATGAGAGGAGTGTATATTATGTTAACCCGGTAAATGACCGCCCGCCCTCTCTCGCTCTCTTTATCTGGAGATAATAAACCGCTTATTTACATAACGAAATTGGTCTGTGTGGTAGAATACTCGCATCGTACGCGAGAGACTCCTTATTCGAACCTTGCAACATGCTCCATTCCCCCTCTCTCACTCTCTAGCTCTCTCTCTCTCTCTCTCTCTCTCTCTCTCTCTCTCTCTCTCTAGCTCCACTGGCTGAAAGCCAACGGGCTTTTGTCATGATATGGTGTTCGTCGTCCGTCCGTCCATCAGCTTTTACTTTAAGATATTATTATCAGAAAGTACTGAAGATATTTCAACCAAATTCACAGGAAGGATCCTTGGATGGTCTTTCTCAGGTTCCTTCAAAGCATTTTGATCGGGTGAAAAATATGTAACGATATATACATGTAAATATATCGTTACAATACCTCAAAAGCGGGAAGAAATTTATTATGGGAAGGTTGCGTCCCCTAGCGCACAAAATGGCAGATCTGCGTATAATCGACAGTAGATTTGGGTAGAAAGTGACACCTCGATAATCCTACCATCAAACTTTTTCTGCCCAGGTTATATATCTCACGTATACATATCTCAGGCTTTCAGCGCTTTGATTTATCTGAGAGGATATATTACATTTATTTTGATCTGGATGCGTCTTTCCATAATTTCCACGCTATTTTTTTTATTCAGAGTTAAATACCTTTGGCTGGTATGCGCTACTTTCAGTGAAAACGGCTTTACGAGTTTAACGTTATATTCGACGTCTATCCGTGAAAAATTGTGTTAGATGGTGTTACTTGATAATCTAGACTCATTTTCATTCACGATGATATGATTTAAACGGGTAAATTTAACACAATGAAATAGTTATATGTCATAGCTGAATAAAGAAACGAGTTGACTGAATTTCAAAAATTCGCTCAATGAATTTCTTTAAAAAGTGTTTAAGGTATTTTCATCCTATTTCTCGTTATGGAAGTTTCTAAATCACGATGCTGTAATAGATAAGTAGGTTAAATGTTACAGCGTACAATCCAGTAATTTGCTTCAGTTTGTGAATAAACTGAACACGCCCTTCGCCCGATTAGCTTGTGTTTTAACCTATTTAAACGTCAAATCATTTCTAGATTGAATTATTTTCAGCTTAGCATCTTTCATTACGATTTTTTTTTCACATTGAAGCAAAAATGCACCGAATTTATGGTTTTCTACACCCATACACAACCAAGCTCCTTTCTTTTATCCATTGTTTTTTCTTAATTTTTTTTTTTTTAGTCTTTTCCAATATGAAAGAAGTTGCAGAATAAAAGTTGGTGAAAATTTGAAAAGTAACCGATCAATAGGGTAGAAAACATTCTAGTAAAGAAAGAAATTGCTTAATTTTCAAGTATACAAGCACGGGGATGTATAAACCAGGAATTTCACAGGAAAGGGTTTAACAAAGCTAGGTTTTCAAAGTATGCAAGTAATTACTCGTAATCATTAGGAAAACACGCGTGCGAAAGTTGTGTCTCTTAATCAGTTTTTAAACTAAAAAGTAAACAAAGAAATTGTCATTAAGGTCCCTTTTCCTGTGTTTTCCAAAAGAACCTTCCGATAATCAATAGGACTCATCCTTATGCTTTTGGGTCAACAATACAAAATATATCTGAATCTCTTCAAACAAATCTTAATGTAATGGAAAAACGGTGTCATTGAAAGACAATGCTCCCAAACCCTAATAAAACAAAAGCCATGATCATAGCACCATCAACTAAAAGTACTAATCTACTAAATGATATGGAGGGTATCATTAATCAAGATCTTACAACAGTATCAAGTTGGGCAAAACAATGGCTAGTTGACTTTAATCCAAATAAGACCGAGCCAATAATTTTGACTAATAAAAAAGATTACATAAATCCAACTCTACTCTTCGACAATACTCGAATAGATATCGTTGATCATCATAAACATTTAGGTGTAACTCTAAGTAGTAATGGCCAATGGATAAATCACATAAATAGCATTTTAGAATCTGCAACTAAAGTTTTGCAAATAATGCGAAGACTACAGTTTACCCTCACACGGGCAGCACTAAACCAAATCTATTTGTCTTACGTGCGACCAATTCTAGAATATTCTTCTATAGTTTGGGATGGATGCTCCCTCACTTCTTCGAATTCAATTGAATTACTTCAAAATGAAACAGCCCGTATCGTGACAGGTCTGACAAAATCAGTGTCTTTAGCAAATTTAAATAAAGAGTGCGGATGGGAAACATTATCGTCACGGCGTACGAATGCTAAATTGTGTTTTATGTATAAAGTTTCAACTGGGGTCGTTCCCCAATACATAGACGATTTGATCCCCCCGTTTGTAGGTCAAAGGTCTAATTACGACTTACGCAACAGCAAAGATTACCAAAACATTCAAACGAGAACACGCTTATTGCAAAGGTCGTGTATTCCTTATTCAATATCACTATGGAACGATGTTAATCAAGATATAAGAGAAAGTTCATCTTTTGGTATTTTTAAATCGACAATTAGAAGAATGAATAGGCCGGCTAGCATTCCTATTTTGTTCTATTTTGGAAACCGATATCTGTCAGTCATACATGCACGAATAAGGAATAATTGTAGTAATCTAAATAATGATCTTTACTTGAATCACTTAAAATCAGATCCTACATGTGCCTGTGGAGATAGTGTGGAAAATGCTGAACATTATTTTCTAAATTGTAACCTGTTTATTGAGAGTAGAAATGTACTGTTCAGATCTACAAGAGCATTTCTACCTCTTAATATTAAAATGTTGATGTTTGGAGACGAAAGATTTAATTATAATGACAACTGCCTTTTAATCGAAGCAATTCACGTATTTATTAAACAATCAAAGCGCTTTCAGTAACCTAAGAGTTATAATAATAATAATGAAACAAAACTGGTACGGTCTCAGAGCATCATATCTAATTTATCTATCCATCTTTTAATTTCTTTCTTCCCTGATTATAGTTTTATTTTCATTTTTCTTCCAAATTACCTTCCTAATCTCTCCCTCAATTCGAACTTGCCACTATTCTTGTTAGTATACATGTATGTATATTCTATATAGTTGCCATTGTCAATGTTCTTTGTATTGTAGGGGAAGGGCCGATACTAAGTTGTTAGAACTTGTGGTCCGACCCCATTTCATGTTTTATGTGAAATAAAATATGTTTAAACTAAACTATCTACTAAATATTCAACAAATGAGTAACCTTATACTTTGTAACCAGTCTGTGGAATTTTCTGACAATGAGAAATTACTTGGTGTACATGTTGACAAAAATTTAAACTGGAATGTCGAAGTAGAGAAGGTCCTTAAAAAGTGCATCTCTCTTTTATATCTTCTCCTTCGTATTAAAACTATGTTAGATATGCATTTGCGAAAGCTATTTTACAATGCATATTTTCTCCCCCATATTGACTATTGTTGTCCCATTTGGGGTAATTGCAATGAAAATCTTCTAAATTCTATATACAAATTCCAAAAACGAGCTGCACGTAACATTTTGGATAAATCTTTAGACATACCAAGTGAAATACTTTTTCAAGAACTGAACTGGGTGAAATTTAAAGACAGAATTACATATAAAAAAGCTATACTTGTCTATAAATCAATAAATAATCAGGCACCTTTTTACATGTCTGAACTTTTGGAAATAGCACAAACATAAATTTAAGATTCAACACCCAAAAGAAATTATATGTGCCAAAACCCAGGATAGAATTTTACAAAAAATATTTTTCTTATTCCGGACTAATGCTATGGAATGCCATACCTCTCCATGTTAGGAATAGTCCCAACTTGAAGAGTTATAAGTCATCAATCCTTACATGGTGGCATTCTATTGGTAAAACAACAGGTTAATCTCCATTATGCAAGTGTTCGAGCAAAATCTAAATCAACGCATATCTACTCTGTTTATACCTTCATTCTACATTTTCACTGCAATTTCATTCTTGTGAAAATCTTAATTATTTTACATATATGTTTTTTTCTCCTATTGTATATGTTTTTTGTGTCTATGTTATATTTCATGTTCTGTTGTAATTATTGTATATTGTTTGTACATTTAAATGTATTCACAGAGGCCCACAGGGAAGAATGGGTTTACCCCAAAATTGTAATTAAGGCCCATTTCCCTGTGTTATCCGATAGAATCCTCCCATAATCGAAAGGGTTCATCTTTATGATTATTCTGACCAAGTTTCATGAAGATTGGGTCAAAACTGTGGCCTCTAGATTGAAAACACAATTGTTGACGCCGCATGACGGACGGCATGACAACGATCAGGTGTGCTCAGGTGAGCTAAAAACTGTAATCCTCAAACCTTACTGATGTGTACGTCAAATCATGTGTAATAACTTATCTATTCTTAATAGAATTTTTTCAAAATACAATTTGCTCATGTACAGCTCTTAATGAGCGCTTCTGCCAGTTATCAAGTGAATTATTTTGGTTTATACTGATTTATTTTAGTTCGATTGCGACGAAAGCTTTAAGCTTATAGAGTCGCTTTCGAACACATAAACCAGATGTTTTCACGTCCCTGAAAGAAGTTCAACGAGTGCAAACTGCCACCTGAAATCACCCTGAATTGTTCTAGTTGCTGTCTCTGTCGGCCACACACCCTGAATGGTTGAATTTAGTAGCATGTAATTAAAAGCGTACGAATAAGCATCATTATTTTGTTTTGCCATATTAAATAGGAAGAGCATAATTTATGTTCAGTAATTATAATTTTAGCGCTGACCGCAACCTAAATGACTAGTTGTAATATTTATTAGGTTTTTAGCTAGAACAGCGTTAGCTTTCATAGCTTACGTTAACATACATTTTTTGAGGTTATCTCAAAGTTCAACGAGTACAAACTGCCACTGGAGGATTTACCACTAAATACATTAAATGACTACGCCAGTAGTTCTAATGTATTTCAGGAATATTGCACACACTATTCAAATTTAGAGAACTCTTTCAAAATCATGCTATTTAAACCCGTTCCCACCCCATTCCGTTTTTCAAGCTTCCAAAGAAAAAAATTGGAAAACATTGTGGACAATGAAGAAATTGCTTGTAACAAGCAAATTCTTCAATGACCACAATGCTTCCTACCCAACAAGGAAGGGCGTTTTTGTTGGCTTATCAGTAGCTATGTTCAATAATATTGCCTACATACCACCCATGTATGATCATAATAAGAGTCAGTAAAAGTACACACACAGTGTATTTATCACAAAGTGCTTAAACTGAACATTTACTTCTTGCATAATGAATCACCAATGTGCCAAAATATAATCATAATCAGCTGTGCTCAAATCAAAGATGATTTGTTTGTTTGTTTGTTTGAATTGGGTTTAACGCCGCTTTTAACAATCTTTAAGTTATATCGCGGCGGCTGGAGCACCTAAGATTGGATTCCTGGTATTTCTCGCACCAGTACTACCAATACACCCTTTCCTAGCCTCCAGCTGCTATCCCACATAGGTTTACGATTATCTACCCTTTGGTGAGAGACATATGTCGGAAAGAGTATTGCCGCCGTCGGGGATCGAACCTGGGACCCTTTGAATGATAGTCCGACGCGCTACCAACTGCGCTATGACGGCGGCTCAAATCAAAGATGAAGACAGAGTATTGAAACATATGCACCTATGGTTATCACAGTTTATGGTACAGGCTTCTCTTTTTATATGGAACATACATGTTTATTCGAACAAAAATCAAAGGACTGAAAGTCCTGAGAGCGGTTTTTGATGGCTAATCAGTAGCCGCGCTCAATAATGCCAGCTTTTATCATCAAGATGAGTCAGTAAATCGTACACACAAGTGAGATAGCAGCTGGAGGCTCGATAAGGATGTAGCCGTAGTACTGGTGTTAGAACTATTACCAGGAATCCATGTTTATGAGCTCCAGCCGCCCCGGTATAATTGAAATACTATTAAAAGTTGCGTTAAACCTGATTCAATCAATCAAGACGCTATTATGATTTAATCACAACGTTTTCTTTAATATTATTTCATCAGAGCGTGAAAATTTGTGGTTATATGGTAAAAGGTTAAATGATAAGAGGTAAGGAAATCAAAGCTAACATTCAATTCTTTTTGCATTTAGCATATTATTATTACAATTGAAATACTACATGTCCGTTTCAAAGATTTAGTCGAATTCGGGAGGTAAAAGGGTGTTTTATTAGGTGGGTTTAAACGCTATTAACATATACTCATGTACTGTGTATACGGGGTGTTAATTTGCTCAGTCCTGCATGGTCAAAACTAACAGACAGGATAAGGAGTTTATTTACATGTATTAGTTTAATCCACTAACCACTGACCTAGTTTCTATCTTGAAACGCGAGGAAATTATTTCTCTCATTTAGGCGAATCAGTAGACAATTTTCTATGGATATATTAAGTCGAAGTTTAAAACCATTTTCCTTGATATTCATGACTAAAAGGAGGCAGTTGGCATTCAGCAAGTTAGTTATCAGATATGAAACAAGATGGAGGCGATCACTTTTCACTTCAAGTTTGTGAGCATGCGTGGAAATGAGCGGAAAAGCGTGAAAACTTGTTTCCATTTGATCGATTTAAAATACAGGTTTTGTCCTACAAAACCCTTAGAAATAAACTCCTTCAGTAATACTTGATGTAGAAGATTTTGTACCCCGGCGCCAACAACGAGAACTATTATGAAGGACAACAATGAGAAACAAATCAAATACGTGGAAAATGAATTCAAAACATCGAAATGTCATTAGGTGGCGAATCAAACATTGATCTGGCGAAATTTATACGTTATGAACCTCTGTAAAAAGATATGAAAAACCTTGAAATGATTCATTGATAAATGTCATTTGATATTGTAAGCAAAGTTTAATGTTTAACCCGAATCCGCTATTTTGCTTTTATCACGATGTTTTCATTTCCTTTATTTCATCAATGCATGCAAGTTTTGTTTTATGAGATAGTGGGTTAAATGTTAATATCACTAAGAAATCGAAACTAACATAAAATTCTGTTTGTAATGAGCATTTCATTTTAATCAGACATGAAGTGATATATGCACGTTTCAAAGATATCACTCTTATTCGAGAGGTGAAAGGTTGTTGTAGCATAGTGTGTTTACATGTGTTCGCTTGACTGACCTAGAATCTATCTTGAAACGCGAGTATTATTTCTCTTATTTAGACAATTCATCATGATTAACTTACGATACAAGAGTATGAAAGTTTTAAACCACTTTCCGTGTTATATACGACAAAAAAAGGCTGTGAGCATTTAGCAAATGAGATACTTTCTTAATCAGCGATGTAACAAGATGGAGGCGATTATGAGTATGCGTAGAAATGCATGAAATTTACAACATGCAGTGTTTGGATCGATTTTGAATTGAAATTTTGTTCTAATAAATTGATAAAAAGAGAGTAAAACAATTTCAGAATATACATTTTCAATCTAAAATAACATTTCGGAATCTAGAGATGCTAATGCATCTACTTTACAATACAAGGTTACGCAACAAAATCGCTAAAAAGGGGAATGAAACAATTTCAAAATTTACATTTTGGAATCTAAAATTAAAAGATGCTAATGCAGCTACTATACAATGCAAGATTACACACAATTACTTTCCCCTAGATATCTACTTAATCGCTCATTAATTTATTCGTTTGGAAAATGCCTTTAAGCTTCAGCTATGAAGTGATAAGTCGTCATTTTTGCGAACATTTTTGCACAGTACTTCCATAAATTCTATGTTTTCACTTCCCTCTAGCAAAAGGTCACCCATATTAGGATAATACGAAATGATGAGATACATTGTACATCACCTCTAACGGCAAACTCTCTCTAATTATTTCCGGTTATTGCCCACACGATATAGACTAAGAATTTAGCTGTTGTTTGCATTTCTCTCAGTTTCAAATACAGCATCATAAAAAGGTATGGAGACAGTCATTAGCAATGATAACTAAATTTTGCATAGACTATTCTATACAAAATGTATAATATCTGAAGCATAAAAAGTCAAAATCTGGCGGTAGATATGATGTCAGATTACATTATGTATTTCGAGATGGAAAAAAATATATTTCTTGATACAAATTATTTTTACGCACAAGAAGCATTCACAATCGTTAGGGTATTCTGGGCGGTATTTAGAGATTATGGATCTTATTTAGTAGATTAGATGTTAAAGTGTTTCCAAAATACCTAAGAAGCCAAGGCCGCGTTATAAACAAACTATTGTTTAAAGTGGGGTTAACCCTTTACAACGAACCGACCATCTCTTAAGTCTATGTAGACTTTCCTATAGGCGGTAGTTATTCTACAAATCGCGATCAGATATAAACTTTGTCTCCAAAATCATAACCAAATACAAATGGGTTTTCTTACGATACCTCAATACCACTATAGAATACTATACACACATTGCTGCTAGTGATCTTATCTTTTACCCGTTGATAAACGTTCAGGCCAAGTTTAAAAACAGTAGAGTTTAACGTGTAGCGTGTAGAGTGGATTTGTTGAGGTCGTTGTCACGTTTTCGTCCAAAGTAATCAAGTCAAGTGTCGATCTTGTCCACGAAATCAATGAATCTAATACTAAATGTGAAAAAATTTAAATTTGTGGGAAAAGGGCTCTATATTCGTCACATCTTTTTACCAGAATTGACAAAGCAGCTTAGTTTTTAGACTAAATGGCCATTTATCAAACTATATTTAGGATATATTAACAATAACCTACTGGCTAAGTGAGTTAAAGTGAGCTAAACCCTTGTCACAAACATGTTATATAAATGCAAAACTTAGCTTCTTATTATAATGAAATATAGGAGCTGCATGGTAGAGATTTGCTTTAACTCGCAAACACTGTTAAAGAAATGTTAATTTTTGCCTTTATTACATGAAAATTGCTTGAACTGTGTTAAATTCTTCGCGATTTTAAATAAGAATTATATCTAAAGTTACATGTGCTATATAATTTCATTTAAAAATGTTTAACTGTTTGATTAAAGAATGATATTGTATAAATGACAAAGATGAATGATATTCATGCACTTTTACTTGTTGAGTTCTAGCAAACTCAGTAATTCCATTTCAGGCTAATTAAGGGTTTACCAACTGCATAAATAGATAGATAGATAGATAGATATACTTTATTGACGTAAACTATACAGTTTCTTGTCATATCATATACAGACATACAATAATAACAAAAAAAAAAAAAAAACACACACACACACAAAACTAAACAAAACAAAACAAAACAAACAAACAAACAAACAAACAAAAATCGTTGACATATTGACAAACAGTCCAAAGGCATATTATATATAACATGGAAGAAAAGCTGGAGAAATTTGTGAATTACCGAGAACAATTATGTCGCTGGTAAATACGATATTATCGTAAATGCTGATATAATGTATCTGCACTTAAAACACTATCGCACCCACCAGCTGCATACTTTACGTATAATAGATTAAATTGGTTCTTAGTAAGAAGCCTTCCTTGATAAATTTAGCCAAATTGAAAAGAGTAATTTTGTTACTTGAATTCATCAATCTATTAAATTTCCACATACTGGGATGAGTATAGAAGTACTTCTTCAAATATGTTTTTCTAATAGCTGCAAAAAAAGGACAAACCAATAAAAAGTGATATTCATCTTCTATTTCGTTCATATTACACGCCAAACACAAACGTTGATTTCTATCAATCCTATTTTGACCAAGTCTGCCTGTCTCAATTCTGAGGGAATGTGATGACAATCTAAATTTCGAAATATATAATCTCCATTTTCGTGGAAGAATGTTTAAATAAAGAGATATTTGACTGTAGTCTTTAACGAATTTATATGTGCATAACACGGTACTCCTATGAATATCATTGAACAAAGTCTGTCTAAATTCGTCGATTAACTGTTGTTTAAACATTTTATAGAAAATTTTATTATCAACAATAAGTGGATCATTCCATACATAACTAAAACCATGTTTTGATAACAATTTTTTAACATTACTACACCAAAAATCGCTTTCTCGTGGCTTGCAAGTAAAGCCTCGTATGATGATTTTACAATTAAGTTATTCGACATTAATACCTTACCCCAGAATTTAATTATTCTACAATATCTGTTAATATAAAGTGGGTACCTCCCTAACTCGTGATATACGGCGGCACTGGAAGTGGAGCTTTTAACATTTAATATTTTTTTACAATATTTTAAATGAACTCTTTCTAAACATTGTGCCTTACACACGAATAAGATAATATTGATCCAACGAAAAACATCAAATAGCTGCAATAGTGTCAAAGTTTCAAAGTCAAATCTTCTTGTTTTACTAAGTAAAAGGTCAAGGGCCTTTAGCGCTTTGTCTGCTAAAATTCTGGTATCATTACCAAATGAGCCCGTATAATAGAAAGTAGTTCTAAGATAGGGGAAATTGTTAACAACTTCGATTTCATCGCCGTTATATAACCATTTTTCATTGGCTCTTATTGATCCTCTTTTCATAAAAACTACAACTTTTGTTTTTTCAGTATTTACTTCGAGGCCCCATTTGTTACAGCAATCAAATAATTTGTTTAGACTGTTTTGTAAATCTTTCGGATCTTCGCTTAAAATAACCATGTCGTCGGCGAACAGAAGAAGAAGGATTTTTATATAATCAAGATTCAATCCGCAGCTAGTGTCCCCCTGCAAATAAAGTTCAATGTCTTCAATGAAAAGAGAAAATAGTAAGGGCGACATTATCTCCCCTTGTTTCAGAACAACAGTACTCTCGAATATTGGGGAAGTAATATTGTTAACTTTAACAAATGATTTTACTTTTGAGTACATGTCACGTATAATTCTTAACAGTTTACCTTGTACCCCCAAACCGAATAATTTATACCAAAGGCCGTTTCTATAAACACTATCAAAGGCTTGTTTCGATTTAACCTCTGAATGGCATGCTCCACTTCTTGCAACGTTATAGGCTCATCTAATTCTTCAATAATGCAATAAGGAGAATCAAAATTATTCGTTTCGCAAAAAGTCTCGGCCTCTGGTACCTGCACACTGGCAATATCATCTGTTAAATTTGAAAAATATTCATAAAATTCATCAATTGATATATCATTTTTTGACGTAATTTTTTTCCTACAAAATTGATTCCAAAAATCTTTTGGTTTTGCCTTACGTAGGTTTTCAATTGATTTATGCTGTTTTCTATGATAAAGTGATTTATGCTTGCGAACAATTTTCTTGTAAATTTGTTTCGCTGTAAGCATATGTTCTCGATTTTCTTGTGTTTTACTACAATTGTAAAGTTTCATTGCATCATAATATATACGCTTTGATTCTCTACACTCTTTGTTAAACCATACAGCTTTTTTGCTTGTTTCAGCAAATATAGGTTGATTAGATTGGGTTATCTCCCTTGAAAATAAATCATCCGTGACACTACGGAAAATGTTACAAAAGCCGTTCATTACATCATTCACATTTTCTTGACTGAAGTTTGTGTCTTGAATAGAATTATCAATTAACAAAGAATTAAAAAAAACAGGCAATTTACTAATCAAACGTTTTCTAAATTCTACAGAATAATCATTGTTCCACTTATAATAGGTATATCGTGATTCAATCGGTTTGTTCATCCTAGCGTGACAGTCGATAGAGAAAGATAAAGGGGCGTGGTCAGACCATTCAGTAAAACCATGTATTCTAAAATCAGTGATGCGTTTGAAACTTGTCTCGTTCAAAAGAAGATAGTCAATTATACTTTGAGAATTATAATTAACAAAGGTAAATGATCCATCTTTATCATTGCTAATTCTGCCGTTTGCAACACGAAAAGACGAGGACCTACACAGATCAAGTAGTTTAAGACCAAAGGAATTACATATTTTATCCTGCGTACACCTCTGGATAAAAGTATCAGGCACATAATTATCATTATCAATAAAATCAAAATATCTGTCTTGCTCAATAAATTCTAAGCGAGAGCCAATTCTAGAGTTAAAATCTCCACAAACAAATACATGGCCTAATTCGTTAAAATGGTTTATATCATCTTGCAAAACATGAAACAAATCTACACTAGGTACATTATATGAGGGCGAATTTTCGCCCCACATATAAACTCCACACAAATATATACATCAGACTGGTAACCAAAAAACTCTTTTTTCAAACGTAGCCATACTATAGTATCAAAATGGTTTCTAATTAAACTAATACCACTTTTCAAGTGAGACTTAAAGTAAATGACAATTCCGCCGCTATTTCGACGAGCGTTCTTATTTTGAAACTTTCTGAATAAATTGAAAGCATAATAATCTTTTAAATCAATATCAGAACTACTGTTACACCAAGATTCATACAAGAAAATAATATCAAAGGCACTTAAATATTGGACAAAATCGGGGTTTTCCTTCTTTTCTCTGGCTAGTCCATTACAGTTCCATGAAAGGATATTTAGCTGCTCTCCCGCGCATTCCTAATTTTTTCTCACACTGTTTTCTACCACTTTCCCATCAATATACATAAAAAGAGCAGATAGTTTTAGATGGATTACAGGTACTAATATGTATATTTAATCAAACGTGCAAAATCAGAGTTACTATCTTTCACCTATCATTTCTACCGAAAGTGAATGTATGACTAGATACATGTAATTGTGCAAGTCAATAAAACCTATCTATGTGTATAAAAACAACACATAGTTACATATTATTACATCGAACATAGGTAATTATTCAACAAGAATTCCTTTTAAGTTAAACACGATTTCAGTTGTCAAAGGGGATTAAAACAACATTCACTCATTAATTATTGAACATAACCCGAATTTTATCGACTAGACCACGGACATTTTCAATCGCAAGCATATCTCACGATGGCGGTCCCATTTAAAATTCGGATGTCGTCCATGATTGATGTATGGATTTCGTACTAGACGGAGTAATGCATAGAGAAATAGACGACTGCACAATTTCGGCTCGGCAAAACCTCAGTTTTTACAAGCATAGACTGATTTAAAGCGAGGAGTTTTACTTGTAATAAGAATGGGGCCTCATAAAACAAGATGACCATGATGGTTCTATATCGCTCACGTGAGTATGATGGTACAAGGCTTTTTGATTTATACAATATATCAAAATTCTACGCAAAAAATTATTTCAAAGATTCTTTCCTCAAATCCTTTGTAAATCTAAGATCGCACAACTTATGGCTAATTTTTAGAGTAGAGTCTTTCTTAGAGGTAATTTGGTAGAAAGTCATTATGTGATGATCAAGGCTCTACGCCTTACGGCATAGGATACGATTTTCATAGATTTCCTTCTTTATTCCAAAGTAAAATTTAGTAGAGGGTCATGAAGTGTTGCAATAAAAGAATCAAGTGCTATGCTTTAAAATTTTGCAGAAAAGGTTTGGGAAGATTTCTTTCTTTATTCACACGTTAAACCAGGAATTGCACAGAAATGGGCTAATTTTCTGAGTATGTTTATGCTTTGAAGTATTTAGTAGGGGTTTATAGGCATTGATTCATACCAAAAATCAAACCTCTATGTTTCGGGAAAAGAAGATTTTCAAAGGTTTCCTTCTTTTTACCTATGTAAAAAAAAGAATTGCTCAGAAAGGGTGTTCTTTTATAGGTTCAAAATCGTCGACTAAAACAACATCATAAAGTTTATCCGTTCCTCATGCCAGGAAATAAATGTTCATATTCATGTATGAACTATTTATGCTCTTCCTGTTAAGAAAATTTGTTGTTAATTTTCTTCAGTATCTCATGGATCTAAAGTTTAGATGGATCAGGTATAGATTTATCAATAAAGTCAGAATTTACTTTAGTTTCAAGTACATTTGATAGTTGTGGGACAGTGTTTACAAGTACATTTGGTTTTAAACAGAGTCCTAACACCAATCGAATAAATAGAGATAATATTTCATAGTATTTGTTGGAAACATAACATTCAAATGGGCCCACAAATAACTAGAGCATTTTACGAATAGACGATACTTTAAAGCAGTGTCGGACTTTTGTTGTTCACTTCTCGACAAGCAAGTTAACAAAGGGTTTTCTAAACAATGCTGAAAAGAAATAATAATTATATGTACCGTTCTGCAGTGGTCAGATTTCAGAGAGCATTCGTATTCAAAGGACAATGTAGGGACTCCCTGAATGATATTGTTAAGTGGCGCCACACTTACTAAATGTGCACCTGGTCATATGAAAACTACATCATGAAATAGCATGCTTTTCACGCAGCCAGAGACGGAAAAAACACACACTGTTTTCAATTTATAGTTGCAGGCTGCTAGGCTGCTTGAAACAAATTAGATGTTATCGCTGCCAGACTTCTAGGATGCTGGTCAAAACTTATTTAATCGGTTTGCAAGTCGAGGCTGTACAAGTGTCAATCTGCTAGCTTGTCAGATATAGATTTGACTTTAACGCTACTTACTATTATAAATACTACTTAAATCGCCGATTTCGGTAAAAACAAGTGATTCTAATAGACGGATCGCCTTCAATGACCCAAAATCATAATCCATAATCATAGCATTCACACCAAAAGGGTTTTGGAGTCTAAAAGTTAATGTCTGACATATAAACATCAAAGTGCTGTGAGTCTGGAGTCGGTCATTGCTAAATGCTTGAGTCGAGTTCGACATTTGTAAACGTGTTTTTCTTTTATGTATATAAAAAAAAAATGAATAAATAAAACGGTTGGTTTGGCCAGACCTAAACGTCGTGATTATAGCTCGTATAAGATGTACTTGCAACGTTTGAGCACTAATGCTTAACGTATGTGCATGAGCTCAAAGTTCAGTTCAGATTTAATTAAGTAAAATAAATATATATTTGATTTGGGTCTTGATTGACGCATAAGATCCGTCAATTCTTTCCCTAGATCAATCAAATCTAGAGATAGGTGCGGTATTAAATTCCCTGCTTGTTTTCATATCTAAATCAGCAAATTTTGTAACAAATAACTTTCTTTGAACCTTTTTCTGGATATGATTAAAACTTATTTGTGTAAATGACTGTGAAATATGTCAGTGAAATTTAATTTACGCATAGCACAGAAGGTAGTAGTTGTTTTTGTTATTTAAAGTAAATAAAAATCCAGCATTGAGTCCGACCCATTTAAGGATTTTGTAAAGGCGGGCGTGATTTCTTATGAGCAGGAGGAAGTGTATATTGACGAAACATTGTGAAAAGAAGGAGTTGCTTATGGCAAGCATTTTTTAATTTCTTATATAACATCATTCTTTTCAACTTACAAACCCTAAAGAATTATGGATCAGTCCAAATTTCTCTGTCCTACTAAATGGAAATATTTTAACAACTTTATCGAAATCCAGCATCTGCATATTAAAACTGGATTCAAATTGTGTACAATGTACATTATTTCTATTGTACGGAGGTAATACAGACTTTATCCTGTTACTAGACAGCAATATTTTAGACAGCTCAAAAGAAGTTACAGACGATAATTCAAATTGCGCTAAAATTGGAACATAAGTGCCAAATAGGATCAGAAGACATTGAGAGAAATTGATTGTAACAAGCAATTTCTCCTTTCCCATAGTTTTCAATTATCGTATTTCCACAGAGTGTCAGAAAACGTTATTGCGTAGTAATGGGTTAATTAGCACTAAATGACACAATAAGGGAAGTAATTATGCTTGTTTATAGATTTGGATGATTTCTGATTAAAGGGAAAACATTTCATTTCATTTCATTTAATAAGCAAATCAGCACAAAAAAGTGCTTTTGGCCCTAAAAATATGAAGATAGCACAAACATACAAGACATCAAATGGCACCAACAATTCAACCATATACATGTACAAACAGAAAATGAAGAAAACACGTAGAAAAGAAAATATAGAAGCGGAAAAGATCTGATCGAAACAACACAACATCAATTTTTCATATTTTTCGTCCTTTTAATTCAAAAACGTCACAACTACAGCATTTTTAAAGCCATAGTTACGAAGATTTAGGACCAAACCGGCGACAATTAAGCGAATTTCTTCATACTTGAGGCATCAATTGCTGGATTTTATAATCATGTAATTTGAAAGCATCTCTTAGATATTTTGAAGTATTTAGTACTGTTCTTTTAGACTTAGACGACAATTTTTTTCTAAAATATTGATATTTGCCAAGGTAAGTTTCCAAAATACTTTTAACGAATATCAATGTATATCGGACAGCATAGCAAGAAGTGGTATTAAGTTTCGGTTTGGTTACACGAACATAATTTACAAAACAATAGTATGGTCTGCTATAGTCACGCTCTCATTTTTTCTTGCACGAAACTCCGTCTCTAAATGGTTTGCAATCTGGTTTGCAATCTTCCAGTTGAGCTTTGGGTCAAATGATGTGATTCGGAAATTTGATCATGTGACTCATCTGGCGCGTGGGAAGGTTGACTACTTAATCATCACGTGGGTCAGTCATGCTGTTTTTCCTTTACTCTAATTTACTATTTTTGGAATTATAAAAAGAAGCAAATATATTGCTATTTAGGTAAATGAATGTGTTTAACCCTTTATTGATTGCACAGAAAATTACACTTTGAGATATTCGAAGAAATGCATTTGTTTATTATATAGCATCAAACAATCGCAAAGGGTTTATTTACATTGTAAGCGTCCAATTGGGCTAAAGGCAATTTGGGAAATAGGGTCGATTTTGTGGTTCCAGAAATATTGAAAATCGTATCCGGACGATTTCATACATAAACTTACATTAGAATAATTCAGACTATTTCCCTGTGATCAAAAGACAACATTCAATTCCATGAATGGTTCCGAACTTTGCCGTGTAATTTTTTTTTACTCAAGTGACATTCTTATAGGGATGAGTGTATTTTTCACTGCGTTTATTGGAGTATAAAGTGCAATTGCCTTAGCACATGGCAAATAACGCCCGTAGGGCGTTATGTTTAAGCCATGTACTAAGGCAATTGCACTTTATACTCCAATAAACGCAGTGAAAAATACACTCAGCCCATATAATTGCAATACGTCTATTTTCAAATCCGAAACGGATAGAGAGATGAAAATAAAAACAAATAAACGAACTGTGGGCGGAGTTACTTTTTCTTTGACAGGCGTATGGATACATTGATACAGTTTATCGCTCGAGTCATTGTAACGGCGGACATTTTATTTTGTCGCTTGGGTTTTTTTGAAATGGAAATTTGAACATTAGTTGGATTTATTTGGAATTATTATGAGCAAATACTTACTTTAAACTCTGTAAATTATGATATCTGGGTCGATAACAGTTAGAATTATGAATAGATGCTTTGTAATAGACAAGAAATATAAACCTACCACATGGACACGATGCATGCTGATGTGGTGAAGCCGATTCGACATCTCGGATTTACGGCTATTAAAGGTGAGTTATCGAAATCTTCATGTTTAAAACGAACATTATAATTGTTATAAGGACACTATTTGTTTATCTATTTATTGAAAATCCATGGAAGTATAAAGGAATTCGAGGAAATCGAAATTCAAAGGGTGATGACTATAAATAGTAACAAAACAAGTTCGGTATTTCTTGGAAGTGAATTACCAATATCGGAAATCCCTGACCTTGTTTTGTTTCTGTTTTTGTCGAAAATAGATCTGTCTTTTATCGAGGTATAAAGTGCAATTGATTTGATCACGTGATACGATTTGGGCCAATGAAAATACTCTATATCGAAGTATTGCAATTATGAAATATTGATTACAATAATAACACTGTTTATTAACCTGTCTCAAGAAGCTTACCTCTTGATGGAGGGTATTAGAGGATATTGCGTATATATACAATATACCTGGCTCTATAGGTAAACTGAATCTTTAAAAGCTATTTGATAATAGTTCTTATCATCTTTATTTTTAGTGCTAAATGAATGGTCAAAACCTAGTCTTAACTCAGATTTATATTTTAAAGAAAGTGATATTTAGGCCCATGGGGCCGGATGTTTAATCTACTATTAGTATGTTTGTACTATCTATGTTACAAATATATATGTACATGTTGCTATAATATACTAGTTATTTACTTACCTCTTTCATTCATGTTCTCTACCTTACGGAAAGGGACCACCTCGGAAATGTGAAAAGTACTATGAGTATGAGGGTATGTCAGTGTGGATTAATCTCTTTTGTTTCATTTCTTTAAATGAAGGATGGCAAATCTACCATTCCATATTTTCATTTCTAAAATACTAATGTTAACTGAACTGTACTGGATGACGTACCCTTTTCAATTTCAGACGGTCCTTTTTTGCTTGACGGGTCGTATATATACGCATGAAGTCAAATAGTCAGTCTAAGAATGTTATCACATTCTAAATCAATGATTTACGAAGAAAATGCCAATAAAATTACCCAGGAAACATTTAATCCGAACAACGCTGACAACAGACAACTTTTCCAGACATTTACTGACGCTATAATTGGATATAAGAGTAAGGCTGCAAGAAATAAAGTATTACAGACTTATCTAAATGACTAATTTAACAATTTTATATGACAGATATAGTCTTTATAGACAAAAATCAAGTCTATTGATGCAAAAAGAAATAGAAACCTTTTTACGGTTATGCTATTTCAGTAATAAGTCATTACATTAAAATGCTTGTTTTTGGAGTTCTTTTTAAAGCGACATTTTTTCCCTCGCCGACTTTTTATAAGTTGATAAAATATCTTTAAGTTTTTTTACATAACAAATATTAAACTTGCCACTCATACAAAATATCATGACAGAAAGTCAAATTTGAGATTTTTCGTCTGTCCATTATCGTCAATTGCAAACAACAAATTACCGATCTTCTTCTAAATATTTTACTATAACCCCTATTTACCTGATAAAGAGATATTTTTTTTTCTTTTTGAAAACTTAAATCATAACAATAAAACCAAATCCAAAAGGGTTGATTGATATCGAAACCATTCTTGGTCTCTAATGAAACCTATATCAGAAAGAATTATGATGAACATGCTTAAGTTGCGTTGTTCGAAAAAATTTCAAGCTCAGACAATTTAATTATGTTCACATCGATACGAAAGACAAAAATAAAAGAGTACAAGCCATTAGATAGAAATCACAATGTAGACAATTCGCTGTTGTTTATTATTTGGACCAAACTTATTTTTGATAACGAATTCCTGTTGTCAAAATGAATTTTACCAGGTCATTTTAAAAACGGTGTTTTTTTTGTCGAAATACAATTAATCGATGAGTTAAAAGAATATAGCCGATTTATCGAAATTGTTGAATAAATAATACAAAATATATTTTATCATTGATTTTATATAAGAATACAATCAAGAGCTTCGCAGAGCGGAGTATATTCGCCTGAGGGGATATATTTTTAAATCGCCACTCTTGAATGGCAGATTTCTTACAATCGTCTTAGTATGGTGTACTGTGTTAAGGGGTTAAAAGTTTATGAGACTTCATGATTTTTGCGTATGTATACATAGATGGACAGATTAACACCCTATTTCCAAGGAGTACTGTTGTAACTCAGATTACACCATTTTGCTATTTACAGAAAACTGGAATTGCATATTTTATGTCTTAATACACAACAAAAACTGGTTCAAATCGAATAAGATGCGGGCGATTATTTCAAGTTGCTTGAATTTAGAGAATATTTGCCTTTTAGGGTAGAAGACATTGTGGAAGTGCTTTCATTGTCATCATATTTCCACAGTGCTTTCCAATGAGATGCTTAAAAAGATGGATTGAGTGGGAATCAGTTAAATTAAAATGCAGATGCTTGAACTTAATACTTTAAATTTCCTTTACCTGTCAATAAAACCTGGGATTGTATCTGATATGAATTTTAAGCTTATAGCTTAGCCTATTCCAACATAATGACGCCTTTTGATACCCCTTAGGAAAAAGAACGGAAAAACAAATGTGTAAGATAAAGCAATTTCTACATTTTTTTTCAGCCAGAAAGTTGAAAAACTTTGAATTGTCATCTGTAACCCCTTTCAATTTGAACCAGTCTAAATATTGGCCGTCTGGTGTGGGGTAAAAATGGAAGAATAAACTCTAAAATCAAGGATGGTAACTCATTTTCATTGGAATTTCGTGACTTTTTCATCTGAAGTTTATTACTAACCTCGATTCCCAAGAACGTTACAGCCGAGGTTCAGGCACCTGCATAAAAAACCCATGCTGCAGAAAACCCAAAGGTAGCTATTGTTTTAGTACTCTAATATTTAAATTTCAAACTTCAAATTTCTTTAAACGGTAGTTCTTGGTTTTTCCTTATTTTGTAAAATCTAGATTGTTGACGGAAATTTATTGGTGTGTCAAGTTCTTTTCAAATGGGTTTTATTGACGTTACTTTACAAAAGCAAAAAACAAAACAAACAAACAAATAAAACAACAAAAACAAACAAACAAATAAAACAACAAAAACAAACAAACACACAAACAACTATTATTTTTAATTGAGTACAGACCTTAATCTGACGTGTCCAGATTGCACTCAAAAATAAAGGAGTACTATTTCGGCTGTCGCAAGATAATGTGTTGGTTTAAATAAAAGAGTCCAGAATACGATGATGTCAATGCGAGGATACAATGTTGTAGCCACAGGAGTACGAGGACGATCAAGCGATTTTACGAAAGTGCGATCAAGAAAATGCTTATTTCCATCGATCTCTCCCATTATCACCATCTTGCTCTCGTGCGATCGTCACCGTACTCTTGCAATATCGCAAACGTATTTTCAAGCCATTGTAATTGTAATATCGCGTAGTTGCCATCGTACACACAATAAATTGTCATCTTACTATTGCGATATCGTCACCAAAGATCTCCCGTGCCCCGATTTCGTAAATAACCTAATACTTCGGGAGAGTGTTTTTCCCCGATTTTAGACGTTCTAACTCTGAACGTCGCCGGAAAGAGCATATTTTAAGATAGTCATCGGTGTTTCCTATGGGCTATGAATAAATAAAATGTATTAGTATTGATTGCGCTTTCGCCCACATACTAAGAACACAGAGGTTGTTATTTCTAATTATTGTCGCGATTAACACTAGTCATTTAAAGACTAAATTGATGAAACTATAGTTTATTACGCTTTACTTTCGTTGTTAATAGCCTGAAACGATGTTGAAGATATCATAAGAGAACGATGACTAAAGAACTATAGCGAAATAGTACATTTACGAAAGTTCGAAGACAATGACACGATATTACGATGACGCTAGTCCGACTATAATGTCACGATATTACGATGACGATAGTCCGACTATAAAGCCAGATTTCGCGATGACGATAGTCCGACTATAATGTCAAGATTTCACGATGACGATAGTCCAACTATAATGTCACGATATTACGACGGCGATAGTCCGACTATTATGTCACGATATTACGATGACGATAGTCCGACTAAAATGTCACGATATTTTGATGACAATAGTCCGACTATAATGTCACGATATTACGATGACGATAGTCCAACTATAATGTCACGATTTTATGATGACAATAGTCCAACTATAATGTCACGATACTACGATGACGATAGTCCAACTATAATGTCACGATATTACGACGACGATAGTTCGACTATAATGTCACGATATTACGATGACGATAGTCCAACTATAATGTCACGATTTTATGATGACAATAGTCCGACTATAATGTCACGATATTACGATGAGGATAGTCCAACAATAATGTCACGATATTACGATGATGATAGTCCGACTATAATGTCACGATTTTATAATGACAATAGTCCGACTATAAAGCCAGATTTCGCGATGACGATAGTCCGACTATAATGTCACGATATTATGATGACAATAGTCCGACTATAAAGCCAGATTTCGCGATGACGATAGTCCGACTATAATATCACGATTTTACGATGACGATAGTCCAACTATAATGTCACGATATTACGATGACGATAGTCCAACTGTGATGTCACGATTTTACGATGATGATAGTCTGACTATAATGTCACGATATTATGATGACAATAGTCCGACTATAAAGCCAGATTTCGCGATGACGATAGTCTGACTATAATATCACGATTTTACGATGACGATAGTCCAACTATAATGTCACGATATTACGATGACGATAGTCCGACTATAATGTCACGATTTCGCGATGACGATAGTTCACTTATAATGTCACGATTTTATGATGACAATAGTCCGACTATAATATCACGATTTCGCGATGACGATAGTCAAACTATAATGTCACGATATTACGATGACGATTGTCCGACTATAATGTCACGATTTTATGATGACAATAGTCTGACTATAAAGCCAGATTTCGCGATGACGATTGTCTGACTATAATGTCACGATATTATGACGACGATAGTCAAACTATAATATCACGATATTACGATGACGATAGTCCGACTATAAAGCCAGATTTCGCGACGACGATAGTCCGACTATAATGTCACGATATTATGATGACGATAGTCCGACTATAATGTCACGATTTCACGATGACGATAGTCCGACTATAAAGTCAGATTTTACGATGACGATAGTCCGACTATAATGTCTCGATTTCGCGATGACGATAGTCCAATTATAATGTCACGATATTACGATGACGATACTCCGACTATAATGTCACGATTTCACGATGACGATTGTTCGACTATAATGTCACGATATTACGATGACGATAGTCCAACTGTGATGTCACGATTTTACGATAATGATAGTTCGACTATAATGTCACGATTTCACGATGTCGATAGTCCGACTATAATGTCACGATTTCACGATGACGATAGTCCGATCATAATGTCACGATATTACGATGACGATAGTCCGACTATAAAGCCAGATTTCGCGATGACGATTGTTCGACTATAATGTCACGATATTACGATGACGATAGTCCGACTATAATGTCACGATATTACGACGGTGAGCTCATCTCAAAATACTATCGTGTTATTGTCACCGTTCTATCGCCATCATTCTCCCGGGTTTACACCATTGTATTATCGACCTCCTCTTTGAAAATAAAATATTTTTTTATCCAAACAAATAAACAGATAGAAATCATCTTCTTAAACAGACTCATTAATAAGATAATGATAAAAAATAAAAAACGAATATAATTTATTATGATTGAAATTAAAACACGAAATGGGTTGTAACTTGCTCTAAGTTCATCCTAATTCGAGTTTAAGTCTAGATGTTAAATTACTATTTTGTTTAACTGGTAATCACTGTCTGCCATATTCTTTGGCCGCGGCCAAAATGCAGTGGTAGCGTGTAGGACTCTGATCCCGGGGGCCCGGGATCCCTCCCCGTCCGCGGCGAATATCCTTTCCGATATACGTCTCCCACCAACGGGTTGATAATCGTAAATCTAAGTGGAATGAGCTAGGAAATGATGTAGTGGTAGTACTGATGTGAGAAATACCAGGAATCCACAGTTAGATGCTACAACGCTGCGATAAGACTGAAATACCGTTAAAATGGGATTAAACCCCATTAATCAATCAATCTGCCATAATTTTAACTCTTATGTCGTCACAATGTTTGTCACCATGAAATCTCTGCAGATTTGACATTGGGTTATATGGGGGTCAAGAGTATAACACCTATGTCAAGTCTTGTGGGCAATGTGACGGTCACATTTATATCTCAGATATCTTGATATTTGACAAGACTATTTGTCTAAATGAATATATGATATCTCTCACAAGTTGATACGGTGTAAAAAAAATAGATCACTGGGTCAAATCTCACGAACGCCGTGTGTGCCATAGTTTTGGTTCAAATGACTTGATATATTCTTCGGATAGTTTGTGTAAAATGATATTTTAAAAAAGTCTTATCATAAGTCCTTTCACATGCCCTTATCATAAGTCTTTCACATGCCCCCCCCCCCTGCCCCCCTGCCCCCCCTGCCCCCCCTGCCCCCTGCCCCCCCAAGTGAATAGGTCAAATTCCAGAGGCAACATTATCGTCAATGGGGTTTTACGCCGCTTTCAACAACCTTTCAGTTATAGCGCGGCGGCTGGAGCACCTAACAATTGAATCCTGGTATTTCTCACACCAGTACTACCATTACATCCTTTCCTAGCCTCCAGCTGCTATCTCACATAGGTCTACGATTATCGGAAAGGATGAGTGCCGCCGTCGGGGATCGAACCCGGGACCTCTAGATTGACAGTCCGACGCGCTACCAACTGCGCTATGACGGCGGCCTCACGTGTGACCTATACTGTTTCTCTTACACCTTAACTTTGTTATAACTTATTTCGTAATAACGAAATAGTAAATCGTTAAAACGAATTGCTAAATCGTTTTAACGAGATATTAATTCGTTTTAACGAAATACTAATTCGTTAAAACGAAATACTAATTCGTTAAAACGAAATAGTATGTTTCGGAAGACTCGGTTGTTACCCTCCGCCACATGAAGACAGAATAGGTTACACTCCTGTCCGTTTTTGCCTCATTAAATAAAGAGCACAAAGGGCCCATTTTCACAATCTGTAGCTCCTCCCAAAAGTTTTGTTTGGACTTAAATCTTAGTCCGTCTTAAAGAGCAGTCTTTGGTTTTGAATTACAGGCCAGGATAATGCTATCATTAGGGATATCTTTTTTATTCGCAAATCTTCTGCACATCAACCCATGAAAATACTATAGGCTCGGAAGAAAAAGTACTGTAGGGTACCAACTTCAAATGTCAGGTTCTACATGGAAATAGTTCCCTGATAAATGTTTTGAATCACATGCATGACATACAGCAGTGATCTCTCACTCTGCAGAAATCAACATCAAGCAACTTGCTGTTGATTAAACGTTAAAACAGCATGACAAAAGGAGGAGATCAAATTCTTAATATTTCGTTTTAACGATTTAATATTTCGTTAAAACGATTTAGTATTTCGATTAAACGATTTAATATTTCGTTTAAACGAATTAGTATTTCCTTTTATCGAAATACTAAATCGTTTTAACGAATCAATATTTCGTTTTAACGATTTACTATTCCGTAATAACGAATTAATATTTCGTTATAACGAATTAATATTTCCTTTTAACGAATTACTTATTCCTTAAAACGAATTAAAAATATGTACAGAATGTCACCTACGGGGCTCCGTAGTTTACCATAATAAATCATAGAAAAACCTTGTATGCACTCTAGGGGACTCATTTTTACCTCAAATGTCTTGATATTTGATCAGAATGGTTGTCTCTCTGGACTCTCAGGCATGATCATGGAATATAACGTAAGTCATTCGGTACCTTGTGTGCACCCTAGATTCCAAATTTTGGGTTCAATATATCGATACTTTATCCAAAATGTAGCGATGATACGTATAGGACAAGTTCGATAGGTGATTTAGGGCAAAAATTAGGTCAATAGGAAAACTCTAAGGAATTCCTTGTGATTACTCTAAATGTTACGGTTTAACTTTGATTGGCTAGAAAAAAATACCCTATGAATTCTCAGGCAAAATATATGTATAATAAAAGTGGGTAAATAACTGGGATCTAAATTCGTAATTTTATTAGTCCCCAACCGGTAAACGTTTCGGGGACTATAGGATTCCTCGATTCCGTCCGTCTGTCTGTCCTTCCGTCCGTCACACTTTTGTCCGGAGCATATCTCCTAAACCAAAAGTGCTAAGAACTAGAAACTTCAAACACTTATTGATCACAATGTGGAGAAGTGTCAAGTGCAAGAACCATAACTCTATCTTGCCTATTTTTTTGAGTTATTGCCCTTTATAATTTTACCTTCACATTTTTGTCCGGAGCATATCGCCAAAACCATAAGTGCAACGAACTTGAAACTTTATAAACTTGTAGATCACAATGTTGAGAAGTGTCATATTTAAATACCATAACTCTAGTTTGCCATTTTTTTAGTTATTGCCCTTTGTTATTTTTACCCGTAAATTTTTGTCCGGAGCATATCTCCTCAACCATAAGTGCAACGAACTTGAAACTTTATAAACTTGTAGATCACAATGTTGAGAAGTGTCATATTCAAGAACCATAACTCTAGTTTTGCCTATTTTTTTAGTTATTGCCCTTTGTCATTTTTAACCTGTAAATTTTTGTCCAGAGCATATCTCCTCAACCATTAGTGCTAAGTACTTGAAACTTTATACACTTATAGATCACAATGTTGAGAACAGTCATATTTAATTACCATAACTCTAGTTTGCCATTTTTTTTAGTTATTGCCCTTTGTTATTTTTACCCGTAAATTTTTGTCCGGAGCATATCTCCTCAACCATAAGTGCTAGAAACTTGAAACTTTATACACATAGATCACAATGAGGGGAAGTATCATGTGCAAGAACCATTACTCTAGCTTGCCTATTTTTTGAGTTCTTGCCCTTTGTTGTCTTTACCTTTACATTTTTGTCTGGATCATATCTCCTAAATCATAAGTGCTAGGAACTAGAAACTTAATACATTTATAGATCACAATGTGGAGAAGTGTAGTATTCAAGACCCATAACTCTAGTTTGCCTGTTTTTTTAGTTATTGCCCTTTGTTATTTTTACCTGTACATTTATGTCCGGAGCATACATTCTAAACCAGAAGTGCTAGAAACTTGAAACACTATACACTTATATGTCACAATGTGAAGAAGTGTCATGTTCAAGAAAGGTAACTCTAGCCTGCCTTTTTGTGGGTTATTGCCCTTTGTTATCTTTTACTTTGCATTTTGTCCTGAGCATATCTCCTAAACCATAAGTGCTAAGAACTTGAAACTTTATTCACTTATAGATCACAATGTAGAGAAGTGTCATATACAAGAACCGTTCCCCTGCCATGCCCCTTGTTTGAATTATTGCCCTTTGTTGTTTTAAACCTAGTATTTTAAGGACGGTTAGTCTCCTAAAACTTATTTTAAGTTAATTTTAGTTTTCTCGCGTTGATTATTTTAAGTCTTAAATTCGCAATATTTAACAACCATGATAAAGGGATCTTACACTGAAACAAACAAGTATCCTCTTTCACAAGCATTAAATTTTACATTTTTTACACTTTTACAATAAAGAGAAAAGGTTTCCTTGAAACAAGAGGGCCGTTGGCCCTGGGGCGCTCACCTGAGATAAAGGCTCTTTTTCTTTCAACAGTCTAATTTCATGTTAAGGTTAGGATTATGAAACAAGTGGGCCAAAATTACACATAAAGACTATGAACCTGGGGATCCAAAAGTCTAAAGTACAAATTCCAACGCTTTAGTGCTGATTTGAAAGAAGGAAAAAACTTTTTCCATGGGTTATAATTTCAGAATAAGAAGGAAGTCTGTGAACTGATGCTTCATGCCTATACCCCCCCCCCTGGGTCCGCCCCTGGAGACCCGAGGATCATGACTTTAGCTATTTTGTAAGAGATCAATATACTGATGCTTCATGCAAAATATCAAGGCTCTACGCCTTCTGGGTCAGGAGGAGAAGATTCTTAAAGATTGTTTTGAAATTTCACTTTTGTTGCAATGGCATCCAGAGTTTTTAACGGATTTCAATTCTTTAAGCTAATTTTAACGGGGACCACCTAAAGAACATTTCTGCCAAATTTGGTTCAAATCGGCCTAGTGGTTTGGGAGGAGATGTCATTTTAAAAAATCGTTCTTTATTTCTAAATACCCCCCCCCCCTGGGACTCCGCCCATTGGGGCCCGAGGATCATGATTTTAGCTATTTGAAAGAGGTCAATATACTGATGCTTCATGCAAAATATCAAGGCTCTACGCCTTCTGGGTCAGGAGGAGAAGATTCTTAAAGATTATTTTGAAACTACACTTTTGTTGCAATGGCAACCAGAGCTTTAAACGGATTTCAATTCTGTTAGCTAATTTTAAGGGGGACCACCTAAGGAACATTTCTGCCAAATTTGGTTCAAATCGGCCCAGTGGTTTTGGAGGAGATGTCATTTTAAAAAAATCGTTCTTTATTTTTATATACCCCCCCCCCCCCCTGGGGCTCGAGGTCATGATTTTAGCTATTTTGAAAGAGGTCAAAATACTGATGCTTCATGCAAAATATCAAGGCCCTACGCCTTCTGGGTCAGGAGGAGAAAATATTTAAAGATTATTTCAAAATTTCACTTTTGTTGCCATTACAACCAGCGTTTTTAACGGATTTCAATTCTTTTTTCTATTTTTGAAGGGGACCACCTAAGGAACATTTCTGCCAAATTTGTTTCAAATTGCCCCCGTCATTTGGGAGAAGATGTCGTTTAAAGAAATTGTTGACGGACGACGAACGACGCACGACTGACGACGGACAGACGCCGGACGAAAGGTGATCACAATAGCTTCGTGCTCAGGGGAGCTAAAAAGACTTTTCTTATCCGGTGGGGGACTCCTGTATTGCATCGCAGTTCGACATGCACTTGTTACATAATAAGGCAACCGGCCTATGCACACTCTTACGACTCTCGGGCTAAAAACGAGACTGAAGTGATTGGGTCAAAGTCCTTGTCTAAACCACATTCATCCTCTACACACAGTTCTTCAAATGGTGCATAACAGTATCGTCCTGGCAATGAATTCTGTTTGGTAAGTACAATATATGTTGCCCGTCCTAAATATTTTGTACAAGTCATAAATGGCAAGTTAAGCTATACTACTTGTCTTTTAAACCAAAAGTGTTCATTAATCTGAGCATTTATTGATTAAAATAATTTGTTACTTTGGAGATAGGGCAAGTTCGGTCATACTTAAAATCAATTTTAGAGTAAGCTTACGGTAGGTCATTACAATAGGTCAAATCTTGCAATCATTATGAACTTAATACAATGTCCACAGTAAGCAGGTAAGATAGTATGCCGAAAAATTTAGGATGGTTTCGATGCGTTTTAGGCGAAAACTACTGTTTTTAGAAGTTCGATAATTCCCCCAGAAAGGCAAAGAATACACCGAAATTTTTTAAATTATTAGTAAGATTTACTGAAATTTATTATATCAACATTCGAACAAAATAAAACACATAAAAATATTACAAACAACACGTTAACATTGTGAATAGAAAGGAAAACACGTTTTTTAAACTGCATTTCTAAACAAAGGAAACTGCATCTCCATTTTCTGAGCGTAAAGAAATATGCATCTATGATTTAGGAAAAGCCTAAATGATACGTCAGAAAATGAGTTCGACATAAGAAGAATTAGAAACAATTTAATGAATCATGTACATACAAGCAAATTTTGCCATTTTGAGGTTATTGAAACAACATACCCTTACTGTTTTTCGAATATAATTTTCATATGGTGAGAAAATAACAATATTTAATATCCAAATTTACAGCGAAATAACATTTACATGTATATATGTTGTGCCCAATCTTGAGAATATGCCCATTCTTAAGAACGGGCAGACACATTTTGCCCATTCTTAAGAATGGTCGTCCATTCTTAAGAATGGTCAATGCGGTTTGTATCTGTCATCGAACGCATTTTTTCGATCAATATCGATCAATATATTAATGAATCGACCAACCAGTCGTCAATCAATTGCTGGATTAACCAATCAATCAATAAATGGTATATTTAACCGTGCGGGTTGACATATATATACAAAGCAAAGAGCTTTCACTTCTTCAGAGCACTTCTCTACCACATTCGGAGCAGCTCGCACCGAGATAAATAAACAGGTTTATTTTTTTTAACTTTTACAAGTTTCTGTTCCGAACTGGACTCTAAATACTTTAGATAGTCAAGATTTATCACCTTGTGATAGATAACGCAATGTACTAATAATCCGTCATGTAGTACCTGAACTATTTCGTACCGTTTATGTTGGGTGGACGTATTGTATCTATCGCTAGATTTGTATTCGTTGTTTTATACTTTAACCCATTCCATTAGTGTACAATCCCAGGTTTTTATGTTCCTGCGATTTTATACCTGACAAAACATTGGGGGAAAAGAAGAAATTGTAACAAGCCATTTCTCCTTTTTCTACAATAATTTCTACCTTGTAGGATGATTGCTTTTTAAATTGCACGCTCTTTTAATTGTCATCTGCAACTTCTTAGGATTTGGACAAGTCTAAAATTAAAAAAAAAAACAACAGGAAAGTGTTGAGGGCTATTATGCAAGGAATTGTTATAGGCCTAATTCTAGAACTGTTGCCTTTTACTTTTTAATGTAGAGACATTATCCTTTTGCACCATATAGGGATTTAAAATAGCATTTGATTAAGCCATAGCCCGGGTGGTAGGGTATAATGTCTATGTGGGTCCACCCTGGTCCAAATAAAGACCCAGGTTCTGCAGTTAAGGAAATTATGGAATTGTCAATTAATGCCTGGGAGGTAGACTATAATGTGTGTGTTACTAAGGTCCACCCGAGTCAAATCATGGACCGGGGTTCTGCAGTTATGGCAGATTATGATATTGACAAGATGAATGAATTTGAATAGTCTTCAATATCAGGTATCACAGCTGCACCCTCCTCCCTCCTTTAGGACCCTACTGACATGATGGCTTCCACCAAAAGGTTGACATGTTAAGAAAAAAAACTTTCAGATGTTAAAAACATGAAAAAATAAGATCCGTTAAAACTACATTTCAATAAGTCACACTGTCACTTAAGTTTTGTCTTAAACGAAGATTGATTGATTGAATGGGGTTTAACGCTACTTGTAACAGTATTTCAATCATATCACAGAAGCTGGAGCACCTAACAAAGGATTCCTGTTATTTCTCACACCAGTACTACCACTACATCCTTACCTGGCCTCCAACTGCTATCCCACTTAGGTTTACGATTATCCACCTATTGGTGAGAGACAAATGTAGGAAAGAATATGTGCCGTCACCGGGGATCGAACCCATGACATCCTATTTTGAAGTTGGACCGATGATACACAATAACAACACATATTAATTGAACAGACTTCCCTTACATTTTATTTTAAGCCACTTTTAATAGTATTTCAGTCACATCATGGAGGCTTGAGCACCTACCCCTAGAGTCCTGGTAATTCTCACACTAGCGCAACATAACATCCTTTCTGTGCCCCCTGCTGATCATTAGACTAAGATTTATGAGTATCTACCCATTTGTGTGAGGCAAATGTCTGAAAGGATTTTTCATCCAAGCCAGGACTGAATTCGCAACCTTGCAACTGGGAATGGCCTATGCTACTACGTAGCTGGGCTATGGCCGCAGTCCCCAAAAGTTATATTGTAATAGGCAATATACATGGCAATGTGTTACAGTGTTTTCAATAGTCTTTATTTAACGCATCAAAATGTGAAGTTGAGTGGAAATAGGTTCAAGAGCACATGCCAATTGAAATGCATTGTACAATCAAGTTAGCTCAGTTTGTAACACACTTTTTGCTAAATTCACAAGCTGTGAGCTCTAACCCCAGCTAAGCTATAACTCTTTCTGACATTTGACAAAAGTCATTTTGACATTGTCCTTTCTGTATCTCTCTCCAATGTAAAAAATAAGTGATTATAAGTAGTTCCCCAAGTAGATTTGGTGGCCCATATCAATTGTCCCGGTTTCACTATTGAGAAGAATGACAAGAAGTCATGATTAGGTGACCAGTTTCTGCACATTAACTGAATAACTGTTGCAATGGACAGTAAGTGCGATACAATCAATCCAAATGAAATGGATTTAAGTCTATGCAACAAGGAATTAACCCTTTCCCATTTTTTTAAAATTTTAGACTGGTTCAAAACAAAAGACTTTGCAGACAACAATGACAATTCAATGCAATTTGAAATGAAACCATCCTATGTTGTAGAAAATATTGTGGAAAAAGAAGAAATTGCTTGTTACAAGCAATTTCTTCTTATTCCACAATGGTTTCTTAAGTATAAAATCACAGCAACGTAAAATCCAGGGTTTGAACAGGAAAGGGTTAAAACTACATGCTTTAACCTATCACTATAGATTGTACAGTTGTGTGGAAAGATTTGCTCTACTTTTCTACGGGGCAAGTATGACATTTTACTTTTCCAGAATTTAAACAAACTTGTCTCCTAAAAGGTGAAGAGATAGATTTAGAGAAAAAGTTGTTGTTAATTAAGAAAATGTTATTTTCTTAACTTACATCAATGTTTTACGCCCTTCACTAAAAAATCATCATAATTTCCGAATATATAACAAGTTTTCTTTAACCCATTTCCAGATGGCAAAATTTTAGACTGGTCTGGATTGAAAGGAGTTACAGAAGGCAATATAAAGTTTATGAAATTTTAGTTTTTTTTAACTTACTGGGTAGAAAATATTGTTTAAAATGAAGAAATTGCTTGTTACAAGCAAATTCTTCATTTTCCACAATGTTTTCCAATTGTTTTTCTTGAGGGGCATCAAAAAGTATGACTGTATGGGAATGGGTTAAGATCTGTTTTGTACCATTCCAAGATATGCCCTGGTATTTACTTGTCCTTCGGCAAGTTGCCTTGAAAAATGTACTTTTTCCCAGGTAGATAAACCTGTCATGTCAGACAAATGGGCATGTGAATTCCACACCCATGAGTTTGGACCATCAAAGCTTGGTGAAGAAGAACAATTTTTCAAAGGGGTCTTGCACAGCTAAATGGTAAGGTCTGCAGACATTTAGTCAGCAACAAGTCCAGGATTATGGCTATGAATCCCAGCTGCTACACTGGTCATGTGGGTTTGTCCTTGGGGAAGACATTTCAGGGCTCAAGCCTAGCTCTAGTGGTATGCAATAAATAAGTGAAATTTACTATGAAAGAATATTCAGAGTGGCATTAAACCTAATTCAAACAAAACCTTTCTTAACTCTTTACAAAGTTTAAGACTTACTTTGTCAAAAGTCAAAGAAGTTGTAGACAACAATGAAATTAGAGTGCAATTTGAAAAGTAACTAACCCACAGAGTAGAAACTATAGTGGCAAAAGAAGATATTACTTGTAACAAGCAATTTCTTCTTTTTCCAAAATATTTTCTCAAGTACAAAATCTTAAAGCAGGGATTGTACAGGAAAGTGTTAAATAAAAGAATATGCCTATTAAGAACATACAAATTCTTTGCAGTCTAATAAGAATTAAGTATACTTTCAGACTCAACAAAGATGCTCTCCACACAGAGTTTATTGCCATAAGCAAACTTCTGCTGTGTTGACTTGATCACTCATTTATCAATGTTGTCAACACAAAGTCTATTTTAATTTCAAGTTCATATCACCCAATGAAATGCAATGTCATTGACATCACTGTTCATGTAAACAATCAATATCCTGTAAAGGGGTGATAAAAAGCAATCAGTCGTTTAGCTCACCTGGTCACAATATAGTCAGGCATAAATTCAGCAATACCACTTTAGATTTCACAATTTTTGGTGGGTTTTCCCAAACTTGCAGAAATTTCTGAATGGTTATTAGCAAGATCCCTTTGGACTTTGATGACATTCTGTCCTATTCCACAGGAAAAGTGCAACAGGTGCTTAATTTTGGCTCAATCTTTCTCAAACTTGCTGGAAGTGGTTATTAAGTAATGAGGAGTATTCCTAGTGAAAAGAGTGACATTCTGTTAAATGTCACATGAAAAGATGCCTTTGTGAACATTTTGCTCAGCTGATTTAGCTCGGTCGTTCATGCAATGTTCTCTCAATCCCAGGACTTTGAGTTTGAAGCCCGTCTCAGCCAACATTCTCTCTAACAGCTCATTACAACATACATCAAATGGCTCTCACTTATGGTCATATGAGCTGTAATGTGCCTATGTTGTATTAAAAGTGGAATGTTGTAATAGATGTAGCTTGTGGTTTTAATTGTGTGAGAAATGACAGGAGCCATGGTTAGGTGCACCAGTCATATGAAATACATGTATCAGAAATACTGTTGAAAGTGGCCTTAAGCACCATTCAACGAATAAACCTTGAGGACAATTTCCTATAATTACAGCTATACAAGTTTTGCACATTCTCTTACATGCAAGGAAGATCCTTGTATTGAATATAATAAAAAGGGGCCTTTACCCTTTCCTTTTTGTCAAAATTCTAAATTGTTTAATTTGAAAGAAGCTGCTGACAACGATACAAAGAGAGTGCAATTTGAAAAGTAACCAACGTACAGGGTAGAAATTATTGTGGAAAAGAAGAAATTGCTCGTTACAATCAATTTCTTCTTTTCCCACATTGTTTTTGCCAGTATGAAACCATAGGGACCTATAAACCAGGGATTGAACAGGGTAGTGTTAATGACAATTGCCTTGTTATGGCTTACAAGTCAAAAATCTTGGCTTAGTCTCTGTGTTATATGCTGTAGGGGAATCCCCAATTTCAAATATAATAGCATATTACACCCAATATCAAGAGAAACTGGGTCATTCATACAGGTTAACAAAATGTTAGACTGATCCAAGTAAAAAGAAATTTCATCATGACTGAAATTATGATAATCTTTGTCTTTTGGGTAAAAACTTTGTAGATAATGAATAAATTGGCTTATAACAAGCAATTTCTTTGTTGCCCACAATGTTTATCAAAGCTTTTTAAATGACAGGCATCAAAAAGTGGAATGGTGTGGGAATGGGCTAGGTGAAAATATCCTAGCAACTCAAACCAATTATCACACTCATTTAACTGTCACATAACAAATTTTAGACTGGTTCTAATTGAAAAAAACTTAGAGTTGACATTTCAAATTGGACTAAGATTGGAAAGTAACTGCCAAATAAAGTAGTAAACATCTGGGGAAAAGTTTTCTGTGATCATATTTCCTCAGGTTGCCAAAAAGAATTGATATCAATGAAGAACACTGGTTGCCATGCAACCGGAAGAAAAAATCCTCTCCTCCAAAATCACAAGGCTTAAGGCTTTGATATTTGGTGTGTATCAATGCCTATTGACCATCTACCAAAATACTTCAAAGAATTACTGTAATCTGAAAATTAGCCCTTTCCTGTATGATCCCTGATTTTACAATGGAATAAAGAAAGAAAACTTCTCCCAAACCATGAGGCCTTTGGCTTTGATTTGATGGGGGAAGCTAAAGTCATCACTCTATAAAACAGATATAAATTTTGTTATCCTTCATTTGTTTATGCCTATGAGTTGTATTGGGATATATGCTGGTTAGAACAGTATATCAGTAACATTCAACCAATTCCCACACAATGACGCCTTCTGATGCTCAAGAGAGACAATTGGGAAAACATGGTATGAAATGAAGGTTTCTTCATTTTGCACCATGTTTTCTACCCAGTAATTTGAAAAAATCTAAAATTTTGTGAAATTAAAATGTTGTCTGCAACAACTTTCAATTTGGGCCAGTCTAAAATTTTGTTGTCTGATAATTGGTTAATTATGCATCAACATAAAACAGACAACAATGTGGTTGGATGCAGTTTGAAATGAAATCATTCTATGTAGTAGAAAATATTGTGGAAAAAGAAGAAATTCCTTGTTATAAGCAATTTCTTCTCTTTCCACAATCTATTCTCAAGTATAAAATCACAGCAAGGTAAAATCCGGAGTTGGAACAGGAAGGGGTGGGATAGCAACAACATACCAATTGATTTAGTATATCATTGAAAGCATCTTGTTGTTTCAATGTTAAGATTACATGTACCTTTATGTCAAATTAGAAGTTAACTCATTTAACTACTTTGAAGAGAACAGCTGATTTGAAGTCAGTTGTTTGTTTTTTTGTATGGCAATTAATGCCACTTAGTCTATCTATCCCTTTCCTGTACAATCTCTGGTTTTAAGGCATTGTAATATTAAACTAAGAGAACATTGTGGGAAAAGAAGAAATTCTTTGTTACAAGCAATTTCTTCCTTTCCCTCAATATTTTCTACTAAGTAGATTGGTTACTTTAAAATTGCATCCATTTTATATTGTCTCCTGCAACTTCTTTGAATTTTGACAAGCCTAAACTTTTGAAAAAACAGGAAAGAATTATTAGAGTATTCATGAGCTTCCTCCATATCAGTAAATGTAGGCCTGGGCTTTGAATATCTTGCCCAAAAACATAGATACCTATGTGACAAGCTTAGAGTTTTGAACCTGCAACCCTCAATTTCTCTCAGATTTATAGCCTGCCACTACTGAGACATGCAAAACTCTTAGTTGATTGTCCAACTGAACAGGCTAGCTATGGGAAACTTCTTGGCTTATTTCTGCTTTTTCATTTCATTTAACCTATTCCTACATAATAACACTTTTGGATGCCCCTTAAGAAAAACAATTGGGATAACATTGTAAAAAATGGAGAACTTGCTAGTTGCAAGCAATTTCTTCATTTTATATAATGTTCTCTACCCAGAAATTTTAAATGAAATCTAAAATTTCTCAGATTTCAAATTTTTGTCTGCAACTCATTTCAATTAGGACCAGTATTAAATCTTGGCATCTGGTAATGGGTTAAATATGAATTTTTATTCCACATGGATTTGATACTTTTGCATTTGGCCTGTAAACTAGCTCATTTTATATTCACTTGCCAAATATTTAATTACTATCTTTCTTTTTTATTCGTTTGTAGTTCAATGCTATTTTCAACTGTATCTTAGTTATATCAGGGCAACTGATGAACCTAACCATGGCTTCCTGATGTTTTCCATACCAGAACATCAACATTCAAGGAGCTACCATATAATGTCAATGAAGAGTACTTTTCATTTGGCCATTGGTGAGGGACAAATTAATCGCATATGCAATGACACATGTTGAAATGAAAATAGTTTATCTGTGTTTTAAACTCATGACCTTTGGATTCAGGATCAAAGTGTGTTACTGACTAAGTTATCTGAGTTCGGTTTTATTAGCTCATCATACAACAAGGCTTTTTTGATTGTTGAATGTCCAGATTGTCCTCTGGTTGTATGCTCTTTGTCATCCATTGTGAATTCAGTGTTACCGCTCCACGGGTCACAATTTTGGTGCAACCCTACTCAAATATGCTGGATTTTTATGCCCCCGCATAGATAGATCGGGGGCATATTGTTTTACCAGTGTCCGTCTGTCTATCCGTCTGTCTATCTGTCTGCAAAAGTTAACCTGCCAACTAAACATTTTCCTATAACTTCATCCCTAATTAAGTTACAATGCTAATATTTGGTATGTAGATAGGCCTCAACAAGGGGCAACTGTGGAAGGTCATTTCATCAAGGTCAAGGTCAAAATTTTAACTTTTTTCCCTAAAACTTTACTCAAAAACTTAACCTGCAACCTAAACATTTTCCTATAACTTCATCCCTAATTAAGTTACAATGCTAATATTTGGTATGTAGATAGCTCTCAACAAGGCGCAACTGGGAAGGTCATTTCATCAAGGTCAAGGTCAAAATTTAACCTTTTTCCCTAAAACTTTACTCAAAAATTTAACCTGCCAACTAAACATTTTCCTATAACTTCATCCCTAATTAAGTTACAATGCCAATACTTGGTATCTAGATAGGTCTAAACAAGGTGCAACTGGGGAAGGTCATTTCATCAAGGTCAAGGTCAAATTTTAACCTTTTTCCCTTAAACAAAGAAAAAAAACACTAAAAAATCACTCGTTTCTAAAAAAATTCCTGTTTAGGGGGCATGGTGTTTCACAACCACATCCTGTTTTATTGTATTTTTGATGATTTCAATTTTATATGTTGACATTCCGGCCAATATCAAGGGGGTAAATTTTAATAATGACCATGTCAAGGCTACCGCTCTACCGTTGCAGTTTTGGGCAGATCTTTTTAAAACATGCTGAAAATGTTTGAATTGTCATTGGGATGATCTCCATTTACCCATTACCAGATGGCAAAATTTAAGACTGGTCAAAACTGAAAGAAGTTGCAGACGACAATTCAAAGTTTATGAAATTTTATATTTTTTAACTTTCTGGGCAGAAAACATTGTGAAAAATGAAGAAATTGCTTGTTACAAGCATTCTTTTCTTTTTACACAATGTTTTTCCAGTTATTTTTTCTAATGGGTGTTCAAAAGTGTCATTGTGTAGTAATGGGTTAAATAATTATAGTTCCATTCTGCCTATACCAGGGGAAAAGCCAACTTCCTTGTTCCACTCAACATAATCACTTTTGGCTCAAACCTGCTGAAAATGTATGATTGATACCTAAGAAACATGGTAACATTCCATCCATTGTCGCTTGAAAAGGGGCTTTAGAGATTAATTCATTGGTACTGCACTATAGAACATAATTTTCAGCTCAACTGGCTAAAAGCCATTGGGTTATTGTCATGGCTTGGTGTCTGTTGTGTGTCCAGTAGTCTCTCTGTCTGTAAATTTTACTGTAAAATCCTCTGACCAGAGTACTGAACTGAATTCAACCAAATTCACAGAAATGATCCTTGGGTGACTTTTTATCAGATTTCTTCAAAGAATTTTGATCTGATGGAGAACAAGGCTTAAATGGGTGGAAACATTGTATGTTGAAAGCTTTAAAAATCCACTCAGAAACCAGTGGATAGATTTCAACCAAATTTTGCAGGAGGGATCCTTGTGTGACCCTTAATCAGATTCCTTCAAACAAATTTGATCAGATGAAAATCATGTCTTTAACCCATTCCCACACTATGACACTTTCAAGACAATTGAGAAAACATTGTGTAAGATGAAGCAATTTGCTTGAACCAAGCTATTTCTTCATTTTCCACAATGTTTTCAAAAAAATTGAAAAAATAGAAATTTCACAGGATTCAATTGGTTGTCTGCAACTCTGGTCTAAATCTTTGTCATATGGTTAAGGGTTAATGGGCAGGGCTAATTTCCAAATATGGTGAAAACTTTGAAGAAACTTTTTCTCAGAAACCAGTTGATTGATTTCAACCTTATTTCACAGGGATGAGCCTTTGGTGACTTTCATCAGATTATTTAAAAGAATACTGATCGGATGAAAAATGTGGGTTAAATGGGCGGGTCTTATTGCCATACATGGTAGATAGTGAAAACTTTTATTTCTCAGATACAAGACAACTTATTTCAACCAAATTTCACAGGAATTATCCTTTGGAGACACTTTATTAGATTTCTTCAATGAATTTGATTGTATTAAAAGCATGGCTTTTTGCTGGTGGGGGGGGGGCTTATTTCCATATATGAAATATAGTCTGAAAACTTTAAAATCCTCATAGAATCCTGTGGATGGGGATTTTTAACCAAATTTCACAGGAATGACCCTCAGAATGTAAGATACCATCATATAACCTTGGTCAGTTGAAAACTTGGCTTTTATGTCCATGGCATAGAATGGATATTTTGAAAATTTTGTAAATACCTTTTCATTTGAATGAATTTTACATACCTTAACTTGACTATTGTAAAAAAGTGAAAAAATTTAAATGCTTCTGTAGAACTATTTCAAAGGATTCAGTGCCCAGATTTATTTACCAGATATGGCAAAGATAATTCAGTTTATGTTGAATTCTGTGGCCGTGGCAATATTGCTTTCGGTAGCATGTCAGACTCCTAATCAGCTAGGGTACTCCAGGTTCGGTCCTGGGTTTGCGGCAAATGTGCTTTCCGACATTTGTGGAGGCTCGGAAAGGATGTAGCTATTGTGTGCTTGTGAGAAATAGTAGGAATCCATGGTTAGATATATATGAAGTATAGTGCTGTCTTAGAGGCAATGTAATTGTAACTACTCATCTAATCACCCTTTTTGTCCATTATACTTATGAAACATTCTTAAATGTTTGTGTAGTCACCAAAATGGCCCCTTGATAAAGGGATGGTTACTTTAGTAGAATAGATGACACAAGATTGTAAGTGATTTAGCATCACATTGTTACTCTTGTTTGTAATGGATTACCACATAATTTCACTTACCGCTATGATTAAGGAAAATTTGAAGCAAAAGGAGCAAATGGCTTGTAATAAGCAATTTCGCCTTTTTGCCAAATATATTCTACCTTATTTGGCGCTTATTTCCAATTTCAGTAGACTTTGTAAAATTTTCTGCAGCTTAATTCTTATAGTTTTACATTATCTAACATTTGTCTGGTAATTGGTTAACCCATTCCCACACAAGAAAATTTTACAATGGTCCAAAAATTGAAAGAAATTGTAGATGATAATTTCAACTCAACGAAATTTTAGATATTTCATATTCCTGGTTATAAAACATTGTGGAAAATGAAGAAATTGTTTGTTACACAATGTTTACCAATTGTTTCTTAAGTGGTGTCAAAAAGCGCCATTGTGTGGGATTTGGTTAAAAGTTGTTTTCCTTTATGATGCTATCCGGCGATCTTGCCCATCTTAGATATTCCCATAGTGAGCAAGATCACCGGACGCGCATGATCACCGGACACGACTGTATCAAGGTGCTACCGTTTTCACTGAGGCGTAAAACCTCTTAATTGTCACGGTTACAAATCGTTGAATAACTTCACATACTTAATAATGTCACATATGCCTTATTTTTAATCAAAAGACGGGTTTACATGCTGACAGAATAACAGTTATAGTGACATCGTCATTTCTTAAGGAATGACTGCGTTCCGTCTTCGTGTTTTCTAAGATGGAAGATTGATGTAGCTTCCAGAATAAGATTACGTAATATTAGATCTTATTGATCTTACAAAAACAATGTGATCATGGTATTTTATTTTGCCATGGGACGACCTTTTAAAAAGATTAATAGTTCACCGGAAGTTATGTCGAACGACTGTAGTGAAGCCGTATCGGAGTTGTTTTCTTATAATAACGTTTTATTATGGTATATATTACGATTCACATACAAATTAAATGTTCTGAAATTTATAATTCTTAGGATATTACCAACGAATAGGCCTGTTTTCGTATTAAAATCGACGTTTTGCCCATTCTTAAGAATGGGCAAAGCCTTGATTTTACCATTTGCCCATTCTTAAGAATGGGCATTCTCAAGAATGGGCACGACATATACACATGTTCCTTGTATTTCTGCTTCAATTGCTGATAAATCAAGCGTACAGCGAGTTAGGGGGAGAGGCTAAGTTGAAAGAATGGACATAATTTTATTTTATTTTTGGAGCTTCCACATAGAATTGACTGACATGACACATTTCAAATAGCAAATCCAACTTAGATTTAACAAAACCGCAAAATGAACACAAGACGATTTAGGCTTTTTTGATAACACATATCACGTGATCTCTGAGATATGAATACACCTCGGGTTACTTGCCACTGACAATCAGTAAATTGGAGCCGAAGACATTGATATGGCACATGTAAAGGATGATATAAAAATTCGCAGGCATCAAGCAAATGCAATTATTGTGGGATTTACAGCTTTTACTCAATAAAAATCAAATACATGTAGATGCAAAACGAGAGTGGAAGATTTTGAAAATTAGACTATAAACATATCAACCTCCGGTTTCTACCTATTTACTAAATAATTACTCTTTATTATGTCGTTATTTACAAGTTTAAATCAATAATAACACATAACAAGTGTCATCTAGCTTTCAATTTGGTCATTTTTACTTAAGATTTTTTACTGTTCCAAATAAGGAAATCGCGCGACTACAGGGCGCCGAAGATACTTTGATACAATCTTAATCATATTATAGGAGAATCTTTAGGAAAAGCCAAAACTACTATGTGCAAACAATAACGTTGCAATAACGTTAACGTCTTTTTTTCTTTTGAATTTTACTCACCACGCTTTAAATATTCCTTTTTCCTAAGTCTAAACCGGTATTTCAAATCGATCACTCTGAAACAAGTTCCCGCGCATTTCCGCAAATTTAAACGTATACGCATAAACTTGAAGTGAACATCTACGTGGGTTTAGTATGATCGTTTCAGAATTGGCCGAGTTGAGAGTCAAATAATCATCGAGGTCATTGATTTCTTACTGTAGAAGCTGTTATTCTCACTTTTAAAGATTCTAAAAGGAGTTCACGTATTACAATTGATCAAAAGGAGAATGTTATGCTTGAAAATTCTAATTTTGCTGTGCGTGTCTCGAGCTTATAACCCATTCCAACACGATAAAATTTTAGACAAGTCCAAATTCAAAGAAGTAGCAGACGACAATGTAAGTTGATGAAATCTTTAAAATCCTTGTCTTTTTGGACAGAAAACATTGTGGATAATGAAGAAATTGCTTGTAACAAGCAATTTCTTCATTTTTCCACAATGTTTTCCAAAGCTTTCATTATGATGGTCATTTAAAAGCGGTACTGTCTGGGAATGGGTTAAGACGATGCTAGGTTTTGATTTCTGTATGTGGATTTATGTTTTTTGTGCGTTATTCACGCACATATGTATTCGAATGGGAATGCTGGTTTAAGTTTAAAGGGGAAAATTGTCCATCCAAAATCTATTGAAGGGCCGCTTAAACACTCTTAATGAAGCTTATTAGAACATGGTTGACTATTTTGGCTTGAAATAATTTATATGGACAGAGAATCGCATTTGACATTTAATTACATATGTATATAATGCAGAATCGAGAGGAATTACACTAAGTTTGAAGAACTTGTATCCTGATCGATGTAAAATAAATAGGTTAAAAGCTTTAAATGTATATAAACAATGATAATCAAATATTTGTTGTTCATTTCAGAACAAATGCTTATTCACTATAACAATTTAGAGAAACCTACGATTTCAACCCTTGTTATGCTAATCTAAACTAATGTAGCTAGGATCAAGACGTTTAGTATATTCTTGAACTTCATCGACTACAATCAAATATAGTTTAGCATTAGATTTTGGTCGCAGAAAATGTAACAAACCGCAACTGTAGTTTTCTTGGAAATAGTGATAATCCTTAAATAATGTATTACAATATACATGCGAGGTTTTAGCTGTACTGAAGTATCTCTATGAAATGAATTTGACTGCTCCAGTCCGATAGCCTTAAAACAAATCTTTTAGTTAGGATAAATCGTTAATATGTTACAATAATCAGGTTCGGCTTTTAATGAAATATAGAGGGCTACAAATTTCGGGTAGGTTTTATTTCTTTTCAATATTTTACAGAGTTGTTCATTCTATAATGCCCTGGGTACAATTTATTTAACATGGGATTTAAAAAAAAGTTTCAATGTGTAGCACATAATGCTAGTTTGATGAAGTGACGAAACAATAATTTCACCATTGTTTAAAATCATTAAGCATATAGCATGTTCATGCTTATTCGCAAAGTAATCCAGAATTCTAGATAAGTAATAACAGCTCTCTTAAAAGTTATTTTCATTTCTGTTATGACTTAATTCTGCAATCTCGCCCATTATTGATTATGTTTGCGAAGCAGTTTGCAGACTCGTTTCTTGTGCAGAGAAAAAAAAAACTATCTACATTGTAAATATAATTCTTCATTTAAGAACAATAAATGCACTCTCTTCAATACCTTTCTGTAGGAAAATAATGAATTGTAACAGGTAATGGTGAACTTGGACACAGGTGAATCAGTTTTGCAAGTCAAAATATTAATCTCTGATCTTAATGTCACAAACTTACCAACTCACACTATAATAAGATATCTTGTTTAGTGTTCCATTCGTAAAAGACCTAATATAATTGGTCAAAGATATCATGAGTAAAGTGCATTAAGAAGGTCTACATGAGCAAGATAAATACAGTTTGTCAAGTCAATAACATAGTTTGGTTGCAAACTCTTCAATCTAAATAACGAAATGTGTGTACACTAGATATATTCTGTTCACAATACCCGTTAAATGTCCAGGATTCATTAAGTATACACGGATACTCAAAGTTTCTCCAGAAGCAACAGTATATTTATCTCTTACAAAATAGCTAAAATCATGATCCCCGGGTCTCTAGGGGCGGACCCAGGGGGGGGGGGGGGGTTATAGGCATGAAGCATCAGTTTACAGACTTCTTTCTTATTTCTGAAATTATAACCAATGGAAAAGGTTTTTTACTTCTTTCAAGTCAGCACTAAGGCCTTGGAATTTGTAATTTAGGCTCTTGGATCCCCAGGTTCATAGTCTTTATATGTATTCGCGGCCCACTTGTTTCATAATCCTAACCTTAACATGAAATTAGACTGTTGAAAGAAAAAGAGCCTTTATCTCAGGTGAGCGCCCCAGGGCCAACGGCCCTCTTGTTTTAGAAATTGTTCACTGGATTCAATAAAAAATTCAGGTATTTTCCTTTGGGAAACCCTTTTTTCACATTTCTTCAAGAAATTTATCTTATATAGAAAAAAAATATATATATATAAATTTGTTTTTAACAAAACCTTAAAGGAACACTACTTGAATGACACCTCGCTATATTCCGTCGAGAATATTTTGATGCGAAGAAAAACATCACTTAAATGACTGAGCATTTTCGTACATGGCGTGTAGTGAAATTTTGAAAATCTCTCTCAGAAATTATTCACTCTGTTTAAACAAAATTCACAGGAATTTTGTGACGAATAGCTTGATTTATTTGAGAATCAAAGCCCCCATTGGCGTAGCTAATTCTCAAATATTGTATTCAGTTTTGAAAATCTTGCTCTCCATATCAGCAAATAAAGGCATGTGGAGCGTTAAAGGTGCTCTAGCTCCTCTAGTTTTGGAAGCGATATGGAATTTAACAGGGTATCAGACCCGCAACCATCCGATTACGACTCGACCACGCTAGCAACTCTGTCAACGAAGCAAGTCCCACAAAAGCTCAATAGGATGGCCCGACCCATTCGAACTACTGGAGAAGTGCGGGATCGAACAGCCCCTGAAACTGGAGTCCATGCCGACCCCATTAGACCATACCTTTAGAACTGATAGTTCGTCAAATGGTTGTGATAGAAAGCCGTCATTAACGATTGGTGACGGTGCCCAATAGCATATTTCGAGAGCGATGGCTATTCTCAACATGCATGTATACAAATCATTAACTTCTCCCGACAAACTTGACGAAAGTTTAGATAAAAATAGAATATGATGGCTAACCAATCAAAACAATTGATGGTTTGCCATCACAGAGTGTTATGGATAACTATAAGTCGACAGAGGGAAGAGCACATCCCAGATTTATTGTAAACCATCACAATAAATATTTTACGGCTATCAATCATTAGTGATCCGATACGGGAAGACATGACACATTTTACAACGACTGTCAGCCGTCTTGGGGGAAACTAACGATCTTTCCCCTTTAATGTGACTAAAGTGCCACCTGATGGTTAAGACAAAATAAAAATTACTGAATCATAATCTTTAGAAATGGATGGGTAGCCGTCACAAAGTTTGTTATGGCTAACCGAAAGTCCACCGACTGTCTTTTGACAACCTTCTGTCTGTCATGTGTCGTCAGTCGTGTGGAAATGATATCGCTCCCCTAATCATGAAACCAATTTTAACCAAATTTGGCAGGCACGTACCTCGAGTGGTCCCCTTCAGAACTGAAATCCCTTGAAAACTCAATGGCAACAAAAGTGAAATTAGAAAACAGCAGCAACAGCACCACCATCACCACCACCAACAACAACAAAAACCAAACCAAACAAAACAAACAAACAAACAAACAAAAAAAAAAAAACCCCAAAAAAACACACACAAAAAACACAACAACAAGAAACAACAACAACAACAACGAAACTCACACACACTCTTTAAAATTCATCTCCTAACCAAAAAAGGCGGTTTTGTCTTGCCCAAAGTAAAAAGTCATAGGTCGAAGTCATTTTGCTGGCTATGGAACCGACTTCCTATTCAGATTACAAAGTTAGAAAAACTGATCACTTTTAAACATGCTGTCAATCACATTTATTGAATAATCTTAAATGAATCACTGGAATAAATCTTCAGTGCCTGTGATCTCATGTGCGTGTAACGTATTCAGTTTCTAAGCTTTACTGTCATATATTTTGCCACTCTGTGACATGGCGCCAAGACTAAGGGACCACACTTGAAATGAGAGATTATCTCTTTTTTGTGTTATTCCTGCTGTTGGTATCCATAACATGGTTTTAACTTATCATGCTTTATTATTACCATGTTATACTCATTATTTTTACCTGAATAAAACTACTACTACTAGAAGTGATTAAATATATCGAAACTATATACCTTTTAATTCCAGTATAAGATCAGGGATTTCACATCACAGGTCTATTTTTCAGAGCTGGGTAATTTATTCCTTACTGTATTCTGGTAGGGGGTCATTAGACGATTACACATACTTAATATCAAAGCTGTATGCCTTGTGGTTTGTGAGATGGGGAATTTTTTTACACTTGGTAGCCATGCGGACTTCTTCGTTGATCTCAATTCTTCGAAGATTCTTTAGCTCGCCTGACCAAGTAGTGGTCATGGTGAGTTATTGTGATCTGGACGTGTACGGCGTCCGTCGTCAACTTTTTTCCTTTTTCTGCACTCTAGAGGTCACATTTTTGGCCCAAATGTATTGAAACTTGGTCATAATATTTGTCTACATAATATCTCGGACGAGATCCAAAATCAGTCATATAGGGTCAAAAACTAGGTTACCAGGTCAAACCTTAGAAAAACCTTGTGTGCACTCTAGAGATCTCATTTTCGGCTCAAATGTTTGGAAACTTAGTCAAATTTGCTTGTCTACATGATTTCTCGAATCAGTTAAATTTTAGTAAAAAACATTGTTTGCACTTTAGAGGTAACATTTTGGCTTGTATTAGAACTTGGTCAGAATATTTGTCCACAGAATATCTCGAACAAGTTCGTAATTGGGTCATTTGGGATCAAAAACTTGGTCACCAGGTCAAATCTCAGAAAAACATTGTTTGCACTATTGAGGTCACATTTTTGGCTAAAATATCTTGAAACTTTGGCAGAATGTTTCACTACATAATATCCAGGTCTAGTTCAAAACTGGGTCATGTGGGTCTAAGACTAGGTCACCAGGTCTAATGTTAGAAAAACTTTGTGTGCACTCTAGAGGTCACACTTCTGGCTCAAATGTCTTGATATTTTGTCAAAATGTTTGTGTGCATTCGATCTTGGACAAGTGCCAAAATGAGTCATATAGAGTCAAAATCTAGGTCAAACAAGAGAAATACCTTATGTGCACTGTAGATATCATAATTTTGGCTCAAATGGCTTGATATTTGTCTACATGATATCTTGGACGAGTTCGAAAATGGATCATGTGGGATCAACAACTAGTTTATCTGGTCAAATCTTCGATAAACGCTTATGTGAAATCTAGAGGACACATTTTGGCTCAAATGTCTTGAAACTTGGTCAGAATGTCTGTCTATATAAGATCTCAGACGAGTTCGAAAATGGGTCAAGGGGGTCAAAACTGGGCCGCTTAGTCAAATTTTAGAAAAAAACTTTGTGTGCACCGCAGAGGCCCTTATGTTAGTATCAAAGGGTTATATATTTGTTCAGAATCGTTTTGTCCATGGTCCCTTTTATAATTGATATCGGATCACATGTTTAATAAAGAAGTTCACTATGACAGATCTTATGATAACCATCCTTTCTATGAGGCCATATCTTGAACAAAATAAGAATATCTTTCTAGTTTAATTTCTGAGAGAAGACTTTCTGAGAGCGCCATAGGGCCAGAGGCCCTCTTGTTCTTAAAACAGCATGACACACGGATAAATTCTGTAAAGTTTAGTTGAATTCCAATAGTCTGGGAGCAGAAGACTATATTGTAATTGTGAACGTACGAATGGGCGAACGAATGCCGGACAGAGATCGATCATAATAACTCAGAGAGAACAGTGATTTTAAAACGCATTCATCACGGTCAACATCATGAGTGAAACGCTTAGCAAGTACTATGAAACAAACCCTAATAGTTATCTACGCCGCGACAATTAACTTGCATAGTTTCGGATGTTTTTTAATACTGTACAAACACCAACCATTCGTTCAGATGTCCATTATTGTGTCGCCTCATAGGCGACACTAATTGTGGTATACTCATTCTAAATTTAGATATTACGTCATGAGGGGATATTTATTCTACCCGAGAATCGCAACTATATTCTAATAACGATTGTTTACAAGATAAATTTTTATAGCAGTACTATAAACCCTTTAATGAATTTCATCTAATCTTGCAACAAGCCGAAATTTCATGATAACAATGTTTTCATTGTTTTATTTTGTGCAGGTCACTGGAAAGTCCCTATTTCCGGTTTGCCCATGTCTAAAAACCAACCAATTAACCGATATACATTTTTGTGTTACACTCCAACAAATTTTATATTGTGTTGCGCCCATTCTTAATTATGTGCTAATTATAACCGACACATGGTATTATGTACATTGTGTTACATCTTATACATTAACAATAGGAAATATCCGTAATAATCCATATTTCATATTTTAATTTTGAGCGAATCAATTCATGTCCGCTAAGATTTGGTAGTGTTTATCCATACCAAATATGTATTGTTCACGCGAATTTAACTTCTACGATTCCGTCTTTTTTAGCGGGCTTTTGAGGTTAATTTGTTTTAAGCTCACCTGAGCACAACGTGTGATCGGTAATAGTCCGGCGTCCGCCTGTCCATCTGTCCGTCTGTAAACAATTATTAAAAAAAATCTTCTCATCCAAAACCATATGCCCTATAGCTTTGATATTTGAATATATATCATCACCTATTGACCATCTACCAAGATACTTAAATACTACACTCTTAAAGTTAACCCTTTTCTGTGCGACCCCTGATTTTACAAAGGAAGTCTTTAAAAAAAATTCTCCTCCTAAACTATAAGGCCAAGACCTTTGGTACATTTCATCACCTATTGACCCTCTTCCTAATTACTTCAAATAATAATCGTACTCTGAAAATTAGCCATTTTCTGTGCGATACCTGATTTTAAAAAAGGAATAAAGAAGGAAATCTTTAAAAAGCTTCTCTAAAAACCATAAGGCCTAGAGCTTTGATATTTGGTTTATATCATCACCTATTGACCCTCTACCAAAATATTTTTATACTGTACTCTTAAAATTAACCCTTTTCTGTGCGAACCCTAATTTTAAAAAGGAAATCTTTAAAAATCTTCTCCTCATAAACTATAAGGCCAAGACCTTTAGTATTTGGTTCATATCATCACCTATTGACCCTCTACCAAATTACTTCAAATAATTATCGTACTCTGAAAATTAGCTCTTTTCTGTGCGATTACTGATTTTACAAAGGAATAATAAGGAAATCTTTAAAAAGCTTCTCCCAAACCATTAGGCCTAGATTTTTGTTATTTGGTACATATCATCACCTAATGACCCTCTACAAAATACTTCAAAGAATTACTCTACTATATAATTTACCCTTTTCTGTGCTATTCCTGATTTTACAAAGAAAATCTTAAAAAAAACTTCTCTTCCTAAACTATAAGGCGAAGAACTTTAAAATTTGGTACATATCACCACTAATTGACCCTCTACAAAAATACTTCAAAGAATAACCGTACTTCTAATATTAAACCTTTTCTGTGTGATCAAAGATTTAACAAAGGAAATCTTTAAAAATCTTCTCTTTCCAAACTATTAAGCCAAGAGCTTTGATATTTGGTACATATCATCACCTATTGACCCTCTACTAAATAATTCAAAGAATACTGTATTCTAAAAATAAGCCCTTCTAAGTGCGATCCCTGAGTTTACAAAGGAATAACGAAGGAAATCTTTGAAAATCTTCTCCACCCAAACAATAAAACCTAGAGATTTGTTATTTGGTATGTATCATCACCTATTGCCCATCTACTGAAATACTTCTAAGAATTACTGTATTATGACAATAAACCCTTTTCAGTGCGATCCATGATTTTACAAATGTATAAAATAGGTAATATTTGAGAACCTTCTACTCCCAAACCATAAGGCATAGAGCTTTGTATTTGGTTTAAATAATCATCTATTGATCCTTTACCAAAATACTTCAAAGAATTACTGTATTCTGAAGACTAGCCCTTTTCTGTGCGATCCCTGATTTTTCGAAGGATTAAAGAAGGAAATCTTTAAAAATCTTCTCATAAACGATAAGGCCTAGAGCTTTGATATTTGGTATATATCATCGTTTGACTCTCTACCAAATTACTTCAAAGAAAATTAGCCCTTTTCTGAGCAATCCCTGATTTTACATAGAAATAAAGAAGGAAAACTTTAAGAACTCTTCTTCTCCCAAACCATAAGGCCTAGAGCTTTGATATTTTGTTTACATCATAATATATTGATCCCCTACCAAAATTCTTCAAAGAATTACGGTATTCTGAAAATTAGCCCTTTTCTGAGCGATCGCTGATTTAGCATAGAAATAAGAAGGAAATCTTTAAAAATCTTCTTATCCCAAGCTATAAGTTACTGAACTCTTAAAATTAGTCCATTTCTGTGTGATCCCTGTTTTTGCGTAGGAATAAAGGAGAACACTAAAAAAAGATCTTCTTCTCACAAACCATATGGCAAAGAGCTGTGATATTCGGTATATATCATCATCTTTTAACCATCTAGCAAAATACTTCAGAATTCACATTCTCTGAAAATTAGCCCTTTTATTGTCAGAGATTTGATATACACAGGATTAAACAAGAAAAATCTTATTCTCAAAAAACAGTTTGGTGTTTTGATATTTTATATACATATCATATGAAGCCCTGGACCATCTTATTCAGGTAATCAATGTAGGACAATCATGGTCCTCTTGTTATATTTTGTCTTTTGATTTTTTTTTACCTAAGCTTTAGGTTAAAATCAAATGTTAATGTAATAGATCTAGAAATTGTAATAGCTTTATCGATGTCATTGTCTATTGTTACCTAAAAATTAGATATTTTGATTAACCTTGCACTCATTACCAGATAACAAAATGTTAGAGCAGTTTATATTGAATCGAGTTGCAGGCTACAGTTTATAGTTCATAAACTTTTTTTTTTGAGAAACAAAACATTTTAAAATATTGGTAAAATTGTCTGCAAACGGGCTGATATTATTTAACTTAATCAATCCATCATATTCATTCTATACATTTAGGTCTGCGTGGTTAGTCATGCTCTCTATCTTGTATCATAAGTTTCCAGTGGCAAATGAAGATAAAAAGCCAAGGATATACATGGCATAATCAGTGGTCTTTAAAATAGAATAGAAAAGAAAGATTGGCTCTTAACTTTCAGACTGGTTTAATTCAGACTATGTAATGTATGAAGGCATTGAGACACATACATCATTCACTATAAATTTTCATTACTGGAATATTTACTACAGTAAAACCTCGGTAGTTCGTAGCGCAAGGGACCGGGGAAATTTATACGAATTAAGCGTAGTACGAACAAAACGGAGGGCAAGAGGTCGGCTGTTTGAGATACACGGAATCTGCCATGGTCTTGTTCTGTCCCCAATTTAGGAATTGATTCTAAATTGGTTATTTTTCTAAACAAGACCCGCAGATATTAATTGAGGAAAACATAGATTAAGAATTACTCATCTTGTATTTTTTATGCTTTTATTTTTGTGTTAATTTTTGGCATTTTTTAAACACAGTGCTTGTATCAAATAGTCGACTCCATCAGAGTCATTTCCCTTTACAATTCATTGGATCAAATCACTCTGGGTATTCTATCATCAAATCATAAAATTAAGGACCGACGATTGTGAAGAAAGCAGCCGCAGAATAAAATAACGAGGTTACAATTTCTAAATGACCAATAACACTGATACTAATGGAGGATGTCAATTTAAAGTAAATTACGAGAATCTTTATTCGATTAATTACCCACCTTATAACCAAACAGCCCCTTTTAACTAAAGGTACATGATAACACAATATTTGTCATGTAGATTAGCAGGTGTGAAAATCAAGGTAAGTGGTGATTAATGACAATTAGTTTATCACACCTACGAATTAAACATTGGAATTTCTGCTATAATCATACTTTCGGGACTTGAAATGGCCTACGAACTACGAACCACTGACGTTCGAATTAGACAGAGTTTTCTGACAAAGCTAAAGAAGGAAAAAGATCGGGACCGCGTAAAGTATACGAACGAACACATACCTACGAACCAGTGACGTTCGAATTAACGAGGTTCTACTGTATTTAGCTAGGCTGTTGTCAAACAAAATTGCAGGTATTGTAGTAAGCTCGGTGTTGTTGTCGTCAGTAAAAACGCTTTAGCAGCACTGAGACTTGGAATATATATGTAACCTATCAAAAGATCAACATGTACTAGCATCAAGGAGTTAAAGGTGTGTCATTTTAGTAAAAATCATGCCTTTTTCCCTACTCATATCTTTAACCACTATCCAACAATCAACAGCCGAGCATTGGCATTTTTGTTTAAAATTCATTCACACATACCATCTATAGCAGTTTGAAAACACCTATAAATTTTCATTACTGGAATATTTACTATTTAGCTAGGCTGATGTCGAACAAAATTGCAGTTATTGTAGTAAGCTCGGTGTTGTTGTCGTCAGTAAAAACGCTTTAGCAGCACTGAGACTTGGAATATATATGTAACCTATCAAAAGATCAACCTGTACTAGCATCAAGGAATTAAAGGTGTGTCATTTTAGTAAAAATCATGCCTTTTTCCCTTCTCATATCTTTAACCACTATCCAACAATCAACAGCCGATCATTGGCATTTTTGTTTAAAATTCATTCACACATACCATCTATAGCAGTTTGAAAACACCTTCCTAAACTTGCAACCAATGTCAAATTTTAATTGTTTCTGTAACTTGTTTGTACATTCCAGTCCAATTGTTGTCTTTTTTGATGTTTGAATGGGGTTTTACGCCGCTTTCAACAATCTTTCAGTTATATCGCGGCGGCTGGAGCGCCTAACAATGGAATCCTGGTATTTCTCACACCAGTACTACCATTACATCCTTTCCTAGCCTCCAGCTGCTATCCCACATAGGTCTACGATTATTGACCCATTGGTGAGAGACAAATAGTCGGAAAGGATGAGTGCCGCCGTCGGGAATCGAACCCGGGACCTCTAGATTTGTCTTTTTTGAAAATACATAACTGATTAATAACAATCAAAATTAGGACTCTACCTATGAAAATTCGCAGAGTCTGCAGTATTTACACTCTGTCATTTTCGTACTTTCAGACTCAATCACTTGATTTCTCAACACAGTTCTTTTTTATGACCCCTGCATCACTAACATCTGGGGCCTAATGTTTTACCATTGTCCATTCATCTGTCTGTCTGCAAAGCTTAACTAAAATACTTAACATTGCTAATTACTGAAAGCTTATTCAGCTTGCAATGCTAATATTTGGCAAGATAGTCGATTTCAAAGATACACATCTGCAGCATCCCAAGTTATAGTCATGTAACAAGGCAAAGGTCATCTGTCAAGGCCGAACTTTTGAAAAAAAAATGCAGTTTTGGAGGCATTTGTGTTTCATGAACATTTCTTGCTTATTGTTGAAATTCCCTCATTTCTTTCGATCAATGTAGTAGACAAGCTTTATACCTCATTTACTTATATCCAACTGCTCAGATGCTTTCTTTACGAATAAGTTTTTAAAAAATCGTCAGATTTTTAATCGAAATATACCACACCACAGTGTAGAATTCCATCTGAGGTGTGCAATATATTCAATAAAAATATTAAGATTCTTAAAAGATCAAATTATCTTCTGGTTAAAACGAATTTTAACCCTCTTTTTTTTTATATATAAAAGTTGATATTGATTCAAAACGTAAAAAAATATGCAAACAATAATAGTAAGTGCAAATAATTTAAAAACAAACCAGCATTTTTTCTTTCAAATATTGTCGGAATAGATGAAGAAATTTCTTCTTTTTCCCCACGATTGCCCATCTCTCTGCCTGTCTATCTGCAAAAGTTAACCAAAAAAAACTAATCATTGCTCATTACTTCAAGCCTATTCAAGATACAATTTTTATATTTGGCATAATAATAGATCTTCATGATACACATTTGCTGGTATCAAGGTCATGTGACAAGGTCGTGGTTGTCTGTAAAAGTCAAACTTCTGAAAAAATTGTCGTTTCAGAGGCATTTGTGTTTAACAAACACATCTTGTTCACTTTGTCTATTTTGTATTTTCATTTAATTTGTAGATCCACTGGACAAACGCCACTAGGGCCATTGTGATAGTGTTGTGTTCATTGTGCATCCATTCTTCCATGTCTTCAACCATTAACTTTCTCTTAAACTATTTCCTTTTATACTACAATGCATGTACAAGTTATGGTAAGTAATGGAAACTCAATTGTGTCCATACTTGTTATGGTAAGAAATAAAAACTCAATTTTGTCCAAATTGTAAAGACAAAACTCACATTTCATCACTCACTACAGCTTGTGCATCTATGCATCAATTTCAACATAATTCCACAAATACATTACTTACCTAGCTTTTACCCTAAATTTCTCAAAGATTTTCAATTTTATAAATGTCATGGCTTCAATGAGCTTAATTAAATTTCTAAATGCCAACCCGGTTAGGTCAGCCAGTAATACATGGCTCTCAATCCATTTGTTGTAGGATTAAATCATCATCTCAGCAAACTCTCGCATGACATTTGCAAAAGTTATTGTGGCATGCTTCATTTATCTTCAACCAAATCATAACAAGTACTTGTATGCCTAACTTGGATTGGCCGCAGGTAGCTCAGATAAAATGTTTGTAGTACTGGTGTAAGAAACAACAGAAAGCCATTTCTAGCTGCACCAGCCACCAAAGTATAACTGAATATTGTTGGAAATCACACTTAATTTCATTAAATCAAAAAACACATATTTCAGAATGATAATTTGTCACTCATGCATATAGAAACACTTACCCAAATATAGGATAAGTGTAAAGCAAGAAGTATTACACAAGTAACATATTTCGAAAAAAAAAAAACATTTTTTTTCACTAAAAGTGTTCAATTTCCCTTCTTTTTTAAAAAAAATAATTACAATTCCATTTTATTCCTATGGTAAAATTCAGGCCAGTATAGTGAATCAAACTTATGTTCCTCTAAAAGCAACTCTTTTTAGCTCACCTGATCTAAATAAGATAATGACAGGTATTTCTTTAAAACATTGCCTTTTTGAATTTTTTGTTTTGCTGCTACTCATGGGAGAGTACTCCAACTTTTGTTAATTTCATTTTATTATAATTTTATAGATAGATAGATAGATAGATAGATAGATAGATATACGTTATTGACGTAAACTATACAGTTTCTTGTCATATCATATACAGACCTACAATAACAACAAAACACACACACACACACACACACACAAACACACAAAACAAAACACAACAAACAAACAAACAAACTAACAAACATATGTCGTTGACATTTTGACAAACAGTCCAAAGGCATGTTATATATAACATGGAAGAGAAGCTGGAGAAATTTGTGAATTACCGAGAACAATTATATCGCTGGTAAATACGACATTATCGTAAATGCTGATATAATGTATCTGCTCTTAAAACACTATCGCACCCACCAGCTGCATACTTTACGTATCATAGATTAAATTGGTTCTTAGTAAGAAGCCTTCCTTGATAAATTTAGCCAAATTGAAAAGAGTAATTTTGTTACTTGAATTCATCAATCTATTAAATTTCCACATACTGGGATGAGTATAGAAGTACTTCTTCAAATATGTTTTTCTAATATCTGCAAAAAAAGGACTAACCAATAAAAAGTGATATTCATCTTCTATTTCGTTCATATTACACGCCAAACACAAACGTTGATTTCTATCAATCCTATTTTGACCATGTCTGCCTGTCTCAATTCTGAGGGAATGTGATGACAATCTGAATTTCGAAATATATAATCTCCATTTTCGTGGAAGAATGTTTAAATAAAGAGATATTTAACTGTAGTCTTTAACGAATTTATATGTGCATAACACCGTACTCCTATGAATATCATTGAACAAAGTCTGTCTAAATTCGTCGATTAACTGTTGTTTAAACATTTTATAGAAAACTTTATGATCAACAATAAGAGGATCATTCCATACATAACTAAAAACCATGTTTTGTTATCAATTTTTTAACATTACTACACCAATTATCGCCTTTCTCGTGGCTTGCAAGTAAAGCCTCGTATGATGATTTTACAATTAAGTTATTCGACATTAATACCTTACCCCAGAATTTAATTATTCTACAATATCTGTTAATTTAAAGTGGGTACCTCCCTAACTCGTAATATACGGCGGCACTGGAAGTGGAGCTTTTAACATTTAATATTTTTTTACAATATTTTAAATGAACTCTTTCTAAACATTGTGCCTTACACACGAATAAGATAATATTGATCCAACGAAAAACATCAAATAGCTGCAATAGTGTCAAAGTTTCAAAGTCAAATCTTCTTGTTTTACTAAGTAAAAGGTCAAGGGCCTTTAGCGCTTTGTCTGCTAAAATTCTGGTATCATTACCAAATGAGCCCGTATAATAGAAAGTAGTTCCAAGATAGGGGAAATTGTTAACAACTTCGATTTCATCGCCGCTATAAAACCATTTTTCATTGGCTCTTATTGATCCTCTTTTCCTAAAAAACTACAACTTTTGTTTTTTCAGTATTTACTTCGAGGCCCAATTTGTTACAGATATGTTATAGATACCATTGGCCTTCTCATTTTTGTCCAGCCCACGTTCGGTGAGCGACACATAGTTGTCACAACGACAACTCGGTGTGGGTGCATTTGAGCAACTGTTGGCAACAGTTAGTCCGCCCGGTATTGTCTGGATAATTACACCTACATTTATGGATGAATTTCGAAATAACTCGGAACTCTAGAAGAATTTTCATTTGCAGACCTGGATATTGAGGTATCTGATTAGTACGAGTACATGCAAACTCTAGAAGAATTTTTCTGAGGAATTATGCTTCTCCGCCATTGTAAATTAGTCAGTGCATGTAACTTTTTTACGCCCCACCCGCATCAATCCTTTCACGGATAATAGTTACCACTGTCCGTCTGTCTCAAGATATTGATGGGCGTTACAATTCACTTTGCTGTACATGACAGCATTTTTTTACTTGTTTCCCTAGAAATAGTCTCCAAATACTAGTTTTGAGTCAACTCTTCGCGAAATGAAATTCATCGTGTACGTGAAAAGAGTACAATCTAATATCTACTCCTTCACTCTAACTTCGCGATTTCATTTGCAGACCTGGATATTGAGGTATCTGATTAGTACGAGTAAATGCAAAATCATTCATACAACAAACATATATACGTATAGAATATCATTCATTTCATTTGTTAAAATGTCGCTCGTCCCCAAATTATAACAACTTTGTCAATTTTACGACGTTCTTAGCTGTATTAAACCTTGGTAAGAAGCGTATAATTTATGATACGCACCGACTATGCCTTATTTTGCCTATGGTACATCTCTGCATTGTCTATAGCATGTCTCTTGTATTATGAAATTTTAAGTTTGATTTCATTTACGGTATCATAGTTATCTATGTATTTCAGGTAGTAGACTGTGGTGGGACTATTGAGGTTCAGCTCCTAAATTATGATTATCTGATCAATGGAAATAATTCCAGTATATGTTGTCTCGTCAAAGGCAGCGGATGTGACGCATGTTACCCTGTCTTCGAAATTTCATTGGTTGAACTGAAAGATTCTACGTAAGTTGATTACGGCTTTTCTTTAACTAACCCAGTTAGTAATTGGCAGTTAAATAAGCTAGTATAACGGACGAGTATTCGCAATGAGTGATTTGATTTAAGTAAGATTTGGTTTGAGTATGAGAACGAAAGTCATCTAATGTTCTAGTCACTTACAAAATTATAGTTCCCTTGTTCCTGATGTCATTTTACATAACATCAAAATTATTTCTAGTAGGTGCTGTCATAGTAAATGTAGTGCCGTCGCCTGGTCTGTGGCGAAAGGAGATCGAAACAGAGTTAATTTAAATATTGAGATTTCAAAATTTAAGTTAACAGACAGTGTTTATTTATAAATAGTAACATTGGCAAATCTAAATTTCCTTTTGTTTAAAAAAGGAATTTAATGATTTTGAGGTACTAGGAATAAAATAAGTTCGATTTGAATAATACACTAGAAATATTTTGATCTATAAATGTACAAATGAGTTCACATATGAAACCATTACTCTGCTCAAACCTAGTAGTTATTCAACTTAGAGACGAGATATTTTATACATATCAATCAATTTTAGCAGCCGAACCATCAAGGCAGAGTTTTACGATAATTTAGTTTTGAAAATTATTTTCGAGGCATTAGACATTACAAAATTCGAGTTAGACTTTTCAACTTTTTTAAGGCGTTTCTCATGTTGTCAGAAGATATTTCTTTGTATTTCAGCTCAGTGAGAATTCCCACGATGTTGTAATTCGTCCACTTTTATATTTTCGAATGTTTGATGATCTTTGATTACTTATTTTTGTAGGTCGTCGATAATCAAGACATCACACACCGAAATGTACAATGACACAAACCATATCGAATTTAGTTCGACCAACGGACCAGATGCTGGGCATTTCATCTTTGGCTTCACGAAATTTAGTGTAAATTTGTTTAAAATTCATATGTTCAAACTGTCATGTGTAGGACTATGTAAATCGGAAGCAAAGAGAGTAGATCAGATCCAGTAATAATTGAGCTCATAGCTTTCGTATTCCAAAATATAACGGGTTCTGTGGGGTCAAGTTCCTGGACGTCGTTAATATTGCAAAACGTCTCTATACTTGAGGTATAATAGCGCTGGAAAATGAGCTCGGTATTAATTTTAAGAACAGCCAAAAAAGTTATGCTTCCTTGTGCTTAAGGGTTGACTTAATTAAAGTTGTTATTACGACCCAGAAAAAAAAATATTGAAGAAAAACAAAACTTCCCGTTCATCAAATAGTATGTAAAGAAATACAACTAATGTAAAAGGTAATTCGGATTTGGACAAGGAGTTTTTTCATTTGAATAAAAACGCTAATTTAATCAAAGTGCCGTAAGCACTTTAATTGGTCGTCACTGAAAAAATTGACATATCGTTGCATTCCGACTTTATGGTAAAACAACTTTAATTTCTTTTACTTTCACAACACGTAAGTTATACAATATTTCCGTGAATTATAATTAGAACTGATATGATTTTTACACGAACGTAAGACCTTGATGCAACATGGGTACCGACAAATAAGCAACTTTTTGTACTAACTCGATTTCTAAAAATTCTTGATCGTTATATTCTCACGGTTATATCATCCCTGCAAGCTTTATTGTAAAGCCATAACAGAAGAATTATGGAAATATGATAAATTAAGTTCAAATGCTGACAGCAGGTTCATGAAATTTCAAAACCCCTCTCTTTTTCTGGGTAGAACTTTTTTTACCAAATTCTTAGACAGTGCTGATTATAATCAAAGAAAAACAATTGACACTATTCTTTGAACGAATTCTTTAGACAGCTTTAAAGTATAATAATCAAATTTGCTCTCCAGCAGTACTTTCAGTACTATGATTATGATGGCTAGAAAATAATTGAGTGGCATTATCATCAATGTTTACATATCCCTAGTGGAAAATCCATGTAGCACATTTAAAGCGTGTGACCGTCTTGTTTTCCTTTACTCCTTTGATAATTCTGAACTTGTGAAATGCAGTGATTTTTTTCTGTTTTCCAGTCAGAATATACATCAAGTTGGGTTAAAGGCCGTTCTGGTAAATTGCAGCGATACAATGTCGAGTTTATGGTTATACAAATTGGCCTCCGAACAACTAAAAACCGAAAGATTTAGTTTAAAACTTTCATATTTTTAAGACTAAACGTTATATCATTTTTCTTCCGAGTCCTATCTCAATACTTTGACATGTAATGTTTTGAAAGGATGTTACTAAAAGGTTAGATTCATTCAAGTTTTTCGGCGATGCTTTTTGGTATCTCATTAATAGTTGTGTGTTCGCATATAGCTTACACAAACATTATTTGAGAATTTCTACAAAAGCATTTGTCTGTAGATAAAATATTCTATAGTTCTTTCTTAACGACATTTAACATGTTAAAAGCTATTTTTCTGTTCCTCTTCAAACTAGGGATTGTGATATATCGATAAAAACAATTTATTTTAAAAAATACCTCAGTGCTTTTTGAAAGCAATTATATCGACAATATCCCTTTCCTTTGCAATGGTAAATCAAAATGCCGTCAATTTTTCAATTCGTAAACGAGCTTAACACATCTTTTGAAATCAAAATGAGAATTATTGATGAGATTACGGATTTCCTTTTTTACAGTCGAAGTTTTACTTGGATTTCAAGATAGTTGATAAAAATATCACCCTTCTAGATGGTGTTCGGTTTCAAGTTGGTCAAGGAGAACCATCAAGCTTTAAATCAAGGACAAATTACACAGTCAGAACAGTTACAGGTAACCATACTGAGTGAGTATTTGCTAAGATATCATAGAAAACTAGGACATCCTTTCCATATTGTATTTTTTACATTTATTTGTTAGATATCTAACCTTGATACATTTTTGTCGAGCCCGTTGCGGTTAGCGAGATGAAGTTGTCACAATTTCGTTAGTGCGTGCGTCCGTCCGTCCGGATTTTTGTCCGAAAAATAACTTCTATATCTATTGATGGATTTGAAAATAACTTGGCACACGTGTTCTTCTTGATGAGTTCTATTGTCATGCGAAAAGTTTGTTGTCATACCTCCAAGGTCAAATTCACAGTTGAAGGAAATACGACGAAATTGACCTTGTCCGGAGCATAAACTCTTCATTTATGAATGGATTTTAAAATAACTTTGCAAAGTTGTTCTACTTGATGAGTGCTAGTGCAAGACGAAACATTTTTGTGATACCTCCAAGGTCAAGGTCACAGTTGAAGGTCAAACGACAAAATTGACCATGTCCGGAACATAACTTCTACATTTACGGATGGATATGAAAAAAACTTGGCACAGTCGTCTACTTGATGAGTGTTAGTGTCGTGTGATACGTTTTTTGCGAGACCTCTAAGGTCAAGGTCAAAGCTTTAGGTGAAACGACAAAATGTCCGGAACATAACTTCTACATCCATGGATGGAATTGGAAATAACTTTGCAAGTGTCGCGTGAAACGTTTAATGTGATACCTCTAAGGTCAAGATCAAAGCTTTAGGTGAAATTACAAAATTGACCTTGTCCGGGACATAAATTCTACTATATAGATGGATTTAGAAATAACTTGGCACAGTTGTTGATGAGTGCTAGTTTCATGCAAAACATTTGTTGTGATACCATCAAGGTCGAGGTCAGGGTACAGTTGAATGTCAAGCGACAAAATTGACTTTGCACAGTAAGTCTTCTTGGTGGGTGCTAGTGTCCTGCGAATAGTTTGTTGTGATACCCCCAATGTAAAGGTCACAGTTGAGCGTTAATCAATAAAACTCACCTTGTCCGGAGCATAACTTCTACATTTACGGATGGATTTGGAATTATCTTGGCTCATTTGTACCTCTTGGTGAGCGCTAGCGTTATGCAAACCGTTTGTTGTGATATATCCAGGGTCAAGACAACAGCTGAAGATGAAACGACAAATTTGAACGTGTCCGCAGCATAACTTCTACATTTATGGATGGATTTGAAAATAATGTGGAAAGTTGTTCTACTTGATGAGTGCAAGGTCAAGGTCATTGTTGAAGGTGAAACAATCTTGTGAAGAGCATAACTACTAGTGTCATGCGAAAAATTTGTTGTGACACGTCCAAGGTCATAGTATCAGATTAAAAAACAATTTGTGCAACACATTCTCTCTCGAAATCAGCGGGCTCGACATGTTGTCCATGGACAACCTATTTCTCGTTGCATCTTGTTATTGCAGCTTAACTTAATTTGTTGATGGTTTTGCCGATTTATTAAGAGTAGAATTTCTTAAGAAATGTGGTACTTTGGGCTTTATACAACTGTGAAAGTGTACTGGGGATTTACCGAGCTACTGTACTCAACATTATTATATATATATAATCATGACATCTTACGTTGAGCATAGTCCTGTGTTTCTTGGTGATAATACGAAACTGAAGGTGCCGTTCACTGTTAGCCATTGCACAGATGATCAAAATGAAGACATATCTGCCGATTTTACATATAATCCTGTAGTCACGGAAGTAGAACTTAAAGAACTACAGCAGTACAATAAATTGAGGGTCTCAATCAAACTCAATTTCCATTAGTCTAGGTCAAAGTCATAGTGATGATAGGGATGATAACATGACTTTGCAGACTAGTAGCAACTATATGCTCTCCGGTTTTGCTGATGGTGAATTTTATGGAGCAAGTTCCAACATATAACAGATACTCATATTGCCCTGTAGATTAGACAAATTCATGGACACACAAGTTTTTACTAATATTATGTTAATGTCCCGGAATGTTACGGGCATCATGACTAGTTGTTCCCATTTAGTAAATTGTTTAAACGAACATAAAGTTGACTTTAGTGGGATTTCAGAACACTGGTTATATAGTAGGGATTTACATTTTTTAAAATCTATTGATTCAATGTATAATGTTCACTCTATTTCTGATAAGGATCTTGATTTACCAAGTAACAGGAGAGTGGGTAAAGGCGGAGTGGCCTTGTTATGGCATAAAAACATAATGATTACGTTACTACCCTGTCTATCGATAGTGATCACATAGTAGGCTTAAGATTTCAAATTGCGGAGGGTTATCATATTTATATGTTTCAAGTATATTTACCCTGTACCAGTCACTGTATAAATTTATATAGAGACTGTATTCAAAAGCTTTTTGAACTGTGGAGTTATCATGCAGAGCTTGGCACAGTTATATTTCCAGGAGATTTTAATACCGAGATATTTGCAACAGGGCAGACGCAAGAAAAATATAATTTTACAATTTTTTATCGGATACTTATCAAATATCAACTTGTCGTCTACCCATTTGTTCTTGGCCTTCGTCTTCTTTCGTTTGTTATGACGGCAATTCTGAATCAGTGATAGATCACAGTAGAAAAAGTAGATTGCGTTCAAAAATGTTTCATTTATGATGTTAATTGCCTAAACGTATCCCGACACAGGCCTATATTTTGTAAACTGAACATACCTGTCCTAGTCTCACTGCAATATAATAATGCGTCATACACTACTCAATGGACGAAAGTAAGCGAGTCGGATATTTCCAAATTTCAGTTTTCTCTGTATAACTCGAATGACTTGTTATCTGCACTTTTTCAACCTTTAATTTTGAAAGAGGACATAGATAGTACGTATGACAGAATTATACGGTCAATACAATTTGAGTCAAAAGCATCTTTTAGAAGTAAGAAATTCAAACGCTTTCTAAAACCATACTGGAACCAAGAATTAACAGTTCTTCATAGGATAATGGTAGAAAAACGCAGAACTTCGAAATATGCCGGCTCGCCCGGCAGTCCGCATTCATCTTATTGTGATTATCAATTAAAGTCGTAATTATATAAGGAGCTATGCCTATTTCAGTCAATTTAAAAAATACGCAGTTATTCCAAATCGGTCAAACGCTTGTTTGGCGTCTAGAAAGCAAACAAACGCTTTACTTTTGTTTTACAGGATACTATCTTTTAATGAGAATGACGTCATTATGCATCCTAAATTAGATTGAAACCCCCCTGTTGTGGATTTATGACATTTAAAATAGTTTCCTCGATACGGTTAAGAATAATACCTTCAAAAACTTTTAATATTGACGAAGACAGGGTTATTGCCCTATAATTCGCCGGATCGTCCTTGCGTTTCCGACCGCCTTGATGAAGAGTAGCTATAACGCCTTTCGTTAATTTCGGTGGTACATAGCAGTGAGACAGCATAGCTGTAAATAGACGTGTCAATACCTTTATCAAAGTATCACCGCCGTATTTCAAGTGTTCATAATATATTGAGTCGTTACCACACATTTTACCATTTTTACATGACGTAAGTACCGATCTAACCTCCACTGATGAGATTTTTTCGGAACAATTATTGTGAAAGTCATTCAAATAGTCGTTTACTACTTCATCTACATGTTTTTTCCAGTTATCGTCATAGCTAGAACTGGCTGACGCTTTATATAAATCGGAAAAATATTTTGCTGAGTTAATGACGCAGGATCTCTGTAGGTCATGTGACCGAATCTAATCTCGCTATTTTGGCTCGATACATTATTTTTACGTATACGGCTTATTAATGACCAGAACAAGTTTCTGTCAATTTCCGCTGTACGGTCAATTTCATCATCTTGACTTTGCATATACATATACACACTTTTTCTATGTTTGCGTCTAAATGCGCACTTTGAAAAATTACCTAATCCATATTTTGATAAGCTATTTAGTACAGGTAGCAAACGCGTTATTTGGAGCATGCTCAACAGCCACCCATCTCATAAAATTCCGTGTTATTCAGGAATTTATATTCTTGGTAAATTATGTATAAGATCCTATATTGAAATCTGCAATAAATGCAATTATACTGTTGACAATGTTATAACACACAAACTATGTTTTTGTGTTAAAAATACTCATATTAGTCAAGAACTGTGGTTAACAATCTTTGATCTGACCGATGTTGATACCTATAGGTTATTCATAAAAAAGCACCCTGTTCTACAGATCCTTGATTGTCTTACAGGTTTTACAAACATACTCAATACACAAGATATTGAGTTATACCCTGTTGTCTTAAAACTATTGCAGAAAATGTTGTAATTATACAAACAAACGTATAAATGTTTCAAAAATGCATTTATGTAGATTGTACCAGCAAAGGTATTAACAATTACAGTGAAACTTGTATTTAGTGACCACTCCGGGGACCACCAAAAAAAAAGACCAGTCGCTTAAGGAAATGGTCGCTTAATACATTATTTCATGATAAATAAGACAGGTCGTTTTGATAGAATATATAGATTGTCGCATAATTCTAAATGAATCCTAAGATGTTCGAACCCTTAAGAATCGTCTCATTTAGACGATTCTGGTGGGTTTCAACAACATAAGATTCACTTACAACATTTTTTCGGTTAAAAATGTCTACTTGTTAGAGATTTTGCTTACGATGAGGGGGCTTTGTATGATGGTCGCTCAATAAAATTCGGTTGCTTAGTAGAAGTGGTCGCTCGAGCAATATCTGCTGTAAGTTTAAAAGCTAACTTATCGATAAACCGATCCACCATTCGATCGACAGTATGATTCATTCGTCCATCAATCCATCCATCATCCATCCATCCATCTACCCGTTCATCCATCCATCCATCCATCCATCCATCCATCGATCAATCAATCAATCAATCAATCAATCAATCAATCAATCAATCAATCAATCAATCAATCAATCAATCAATCAATCAATCAATCAATCAATCAATCAATCAATCAATCAATCAATCCATCCATGAATCCATCCATCCATTCATCCATCCACCCCCATCCATCCACCCATCCATCCACCCATCCACCCATCAATCACTCAATCACTCAATCACTCACTCAATCAATTAATCAATCAATCAATCAATCAATCAATCAATCAATCAATCAATCAACAAATCAATCAATCAATTAATCAATCAATCTATCTATCTATCTATCTATCTATCTATCTATCTATCTATCTATCTATCTATCTATCTATATATCTATATATCTATCTATCTATCTATCTATCTATCTATCTATCTATCTATCTATCTATCTATCTATCTATCAATCTTTCAACCAAATAAGAACAACATACTTTTATTATTAACCGCATTTTTCTTATTACACTGTATGGTATTGCATTTCGTTTCGGCAATATCATACGGAGATATAAACTCCAGGTTTTCATATCGATGTCGATGTAAATAAATGAACACTTGTTTTGTATGTTTCATATAGATGACTGTTTATATTTGTTTTGTAGCACTGTCTCATGTAGTTATGCTATGTTAGTTTTATTTTTCTTGTAATGTTCGATGTAGTGTTTGTTAATCAATGTAATTTTATATGCTTATCTTCTTTAAAGGAGGAATAATAAAGTATATATATACTGTCAAAAAATAAGAAGATTGAAGGAATCTGAAAGCCCGCATTCTGTTATGTTGGACTGTGATACAAAGTTGGATATCGAATTGTTTTTAATTGGAGACCTACTAAAATAACAGTTTGAGTATATGAACTTATGTCTTCATTGCAAGTCATTCGCTAGTCATCCAAATAACTAGTTTTGAGTTCCGCCTGATCATGAAGACTATCAATTATACCGAAGATTGCCGTGCATTTACGATAAAGAATAGTATACATTCTGATCGACATCAACAAACACAAGTTGATACCGATCAGAAATTCATTAAGGAGACCCTTAACCCATGCCTCCCTTTTGCAGTTTTATCATCAAATGGCTTTTTCGTGCTTTAGTGAAGGATAACCGATGGATGATTTTAACAGATTTAACCCGTTTGTCAGAGGGAATTAAGGAGTAACCAAAAACCTATTCGCGGCTGTTACGCAATTCTAAATGCCTTATCTTAATTCATAAAAAAAATCGATGGTTAAAAATCAACTAATCCTGGTTCTACCCAAACATCGAAGCAAATTTCTAACCTCTGTACAATGTATCTATAGATAATTCAAATTGCAGGATCAAGTTTGAATATATCATTAAGTGCAAGACATACTACTACCGCTCTTGTCAAGTGTACTGCAAACCTGTACCAAAACAATATTCATGTGATAACATTGGACGAAAGATATGCGAACAGGGTAAGTGAGTTTTCATTTATATACATTTTTCAAATGTCAAATAAACTGTAAATTATATGCTAACAATAAACGTGTTGTATCGACTACATTTTGTAGTAGTATGGTGAGAGCAGAGTTAGAAACTTATCAAAGTAGGCTAATTCTGCCTCTTATCAACAAGTATTCAAAAATGTAATAACCTGAGAACGAACGAACCGTAGAAAGTAGGTGATAGACTCTAATCTTTACTTAACAATACAAATAGCCACAGACAACTATTCATTATCAAGATTCTTAAAACACGAACATACAATATAAATTATAAGGCCCATAGTAGAGAGGTGCTCAAAACTGCTACACAAAACAATCATCGAAATTGGTAATGAAATCGGATCTTTTCACCAGATCCAATCAGATTTTGTCTCACATCATTTGGCTTAACACATTAGATAAGCGGTCTATTGTAGGTTGGTCAGGACCAAACTGTTCGATCCACCAGACCGGAACGTCATGTAAAACTTCGTTGTGCCAAAATGGTGCCACTTGTGTGAAAACTGAGGCTAACATGTCTACGTGCTTATGTTTGTCTTACTACACAGGTTTGTATCATCTCTCAGAAAACAGTTCTTGTGGAACTCTAGTTGTCCAAATAATACACAGCGAGTTTAATTGGGCTCTGTTGATGATGCTAACGTTGCGTTTAAACAAAGAATTAGCTATTTTTAGCTCACCTGAGCGCGGTGTGCTTTTGGTGAGCTATTGTGATCGCTCATTGACCGGCGTCCGTCCGTCCGTCCAGCTGTCCGTCCGTCTAACACTTCACTATTAACAAAAAAATCTTCTCTCCCTAAACTAATTATGGACTTTCAACCAAACTTCACAGAACTGATCCCCAGGTCATGCTCTTTCAAAATAATTCAAAGATTTAAAATCCTTGAAAAAATTTGGTTCGTTGCCATGGCAACCAAGTGAAAAAAAAGTAAATCTTCTCCTCCCAAGCTATAAGTCTTTGATATTTGGTACATATCATTACCTAATAACCCTTTATAAATAATAAAAGAAAAAGGAATTACCGTACTCTGAAAATTAGTCCTTTACTGGGCAATCCTTAATCTTAGATATAAATAGAGGGATTTCTTTGAAAATCTTCTCCCAAACTATAAGGTCTAGCGACTATGAGGTCTAGTATCATCTAATGACCCTCTACCAAAATACTTCTTCGCGATCCCCGATTTTACATAGGAATAAAGAAGAATATCTTAAAAATCTCCTCCTTTATCATTTGGCCTAAAGTGTTGATATTTAGCATGTTTCAATACCATTGGCCCTAAACCAAAATACATCACAAAATTATCGTACTCCTAAAACCTTAGAATTAGCCCTTTTCTGTGCAATCCCTGATTTTACATAGAAATAAGGAAGCATATCTTTGAAAACCTTCTCCTCCTTAGCCAGTAGGCCTAGATCGTTGATATTTGGCATGTATCAATGCCTATTGACCCTCTTCCAAAAAACTTCAAAGAATAACTATGGGATTTAGCGCTTTAATCTGAATCAAATAAATATCTTTGATTAAAGGAGAATTTTTTTAAAAATCTCCTTCTCCAAAACAATTAGGAGAATAGCTTTTATAGTTTGTATATCATAAAGCCTTGAGCCACCATTCTCATGGGAGCGATATACGACCATTGTGGACCTTTTGTTATTGTTGTTGTTTATTTCGAATTGGAAAGACTCCCCTGTTTTGTACGCTGCTAAAATCGACACAAAAACATATATAAAGCCATTGTGGCTACACTTTTGCGTTCTAAATAGAATAATGTTGCTTAAAATAGTTTTTCTTGTTACATCCGGGTGTGTTTAACTATTGTGTCCCTGCTTGCTTAACCAAATTGTTACTGTCATGTCTGCAATTAATAATTTTCCAATTTATACATTTTATAAATTTTGGGGGATATAGGTCAGAGAACCTAGGTATATTTTTTTCTCTATTTTCGGGATATTTTACACAGAAATTGTAGGAAAGAATTCGGGAAGACATACATTATTCCGGATATAATCATTAGTTCTGTGCCATACTTTTCCAGAAATAAAGCCTATGTCAAAATTTGTTATTGAAGATATATTTAGATTGTTAGTACTTTTTCAAGATAACCACTCCAACCTTACTGCAAAGCTTTCAAGATTGAATGCAATACGTTATGTAGGAGCCGTTACTAGAACACTGTAGCCTTGATTATTTCCAGTCGGCGTAGGTTCGAGGCCAGCCAACATCGAATTGTTTTCAGCCTTTAGTTTGTTGTTATTTTGTTCGTAGGATGGGGCTAAATCTCGTTTAATTCGATCTACGAAATCCTGTGCTCGACATAGTTTTTCTTAACGAAAGCACTTGCGAGCTGAAATAAGAGCCACGGTTTCTTTGATCTCGTTTTAAAGAAATAAGATTGGTGCTAGTACAGGACAGTGAGTCAGTTGTGTGATGAAGAGTAGTTGCGGTGTAGGATCTATGCCTGAAAATCTAGTAATCATCAAATCGATACTCCTTTAAAGGGCAAATTAAAAAAAAAATATTTTTTTTTGTCTTTTCATTTATTATTTTTTATGTATATGGTGTTATTTAAACACATAAACAATATTTTTCGCGATTGCAGACCGTGCACATGTACAAAACCAATTAGAAATGTCAAGATTTAATACTGCTCAAAAACAGCGCATCGCTTACTCCCCTGTACATTCCCCAAACCGCTTATCTCCCCTGCATTTGTGACGTCATAGTGGAAGCTATTTGTATTACGCGTCAAATGGATGCTGTACTAAATACAGGCGATAATACGTAAAGAAAATATTTTAAAGCAGAATAATGACGATCTGTACCGCTTACGCTTGTAATGATGAATCGGGAACTCAGAGGACCGGCATTTTTACGTTTCCGATTTATTTTAAAAGATACATTAACTGAACCGAGCAACGACAAATTCTGAGCCATCTAGTCATGCAAAGCTTTGTGTGAGACACTTTAATTTTTTGATCAGCCCGAAACTAGCAAATGACGTTGGTTTTGAGAACTTTCGACTCCGATTGAAACCTGACGCCAACAATCTTAAAGCCGGAGAACCGACGGGGAGAGGGACCGACATGCCGACCATCAGCTAGGGCAATTTCGAGGCAGAGGTTAGTTCATTATGGTGAACAAACTGATATCTCGGCCATTATATTGTGGGGGTGGGGATTATAAATATAAAAAAAGAAAATAATGAATCTCTATTTTTTATAAGACAGCAGAAATGTAAGTGTTCCCTTTTTTCTTTTTTTCCATCTGGGATATTGTCCTTACAATTGACAAAAGGCGGCTTTCAATAGAGGAATATACTGACCAATAAAATAATTCATTCAGCCTGGACCTAAGCTTATCAAATCTAACATTGGTTGCCATTTTTCTTTACCATTATTTTTGATTTGGCGGCTTAAACGTCGTAACTACAGCCTTTTTAAGCTGCAGCTACGACGTTTAGGTCATTAACAAACCAATTTACTGTTTGTTACATGCTACTGTGGTGGAGCTTTAGTAGTTATGGGCAGAGACAGCGATTGTTCAATTTTGATATATTCACAAAAACTGTGTGGCAAAGGAGAACTTAGTAATTATAAATCATTTCCCTTTATTCTCACCATTTTCTACTTTTCTACTCTAGTCATACTCTCATTTTTCATTAATCCAATTCCAAAATTACATAACTTTAGACTAGTCCAAATTGAGAAGAGGTGCTTTGCATTTAACTGCTGTTATCAACTACTTTAAACCTGTGTTAATTATTGATATGAACATAGTTCCCCTAGAAACATACTGCTTATCTAGAATTCCAACATAGTTTCAAAATGTTCCTTTTACACGGTTGTTAGAAGGTATTGTCTTTTTTTTTACCACAAACAAATCCATTCAGCCACAACAAGGGGTAAACACTAACAGTGTTCCGGGGTCCCTTCAGATTGGAAGGGACCCAGCAGTTTCTCCTTTTCCTGCAATATATGTCACAGCTATTTCCTTCTGCGAGTACAAACGAGGACAGATGATTGAACAGAAAACAGTGGCTATCATTATGTTAATATTTTTTCAAAGATCACAATAGTCACTAGCGGAAAGACAAGCTACTGATTGCTTGGTGAAGGGTAAACTAAGTTCATGTCATGTCATAAAGAGTGTTTTAAACAATACAGGAAATGATTACATAACACATGCATATGCCATCCTTTCATGTTAGACGAACTAGTGATGTATATGGCACCCTTAATTTTTACCCGTGATTTATGTTTATTCCAAGGACTGTATAACTCCTTTGTTAAATCCCTTTATATTCTATTGCAACTTATTACGACTTTGGAAATAAGCAAAGATGATACTAGAAAAGGTCATGATTTATGTCATGGATGAATTAATCTTAATTTGTTTATATAAATGAGAATTCTATCTATTATTTGAGTTTTGGAAAGTTTGAAATTATTATCAGTAAACTGACTAATGAATCTAAATCAATTACCCCAATGAAAAAACATTATCACCCCTGTAACAGTTCTTGGAAATATTATGTACTTAGACAAACATGACAGGTTTTGATACTTTTAGAATGACAAAATTAGAAAAGATTTAACCCTTATAATTTTGAATCTGGGATATCAAAGAATTCTGGAATATTCCTGTCTTGATCAGGATATAGACATTGATAAGTCTGCACATAGAAGGGGGCAGGGGTCATTACTAAACCCTGTCTGTAGCCTTCATGGAGGAAACCCAATAAAGATTTCTGGATAAGCTCATACAATGACGGATCAAGGATTTCTGTTAACCCAATCTTTCACAATGGCATCTTCTCACGCCCCTAAAGAAACAAATGGGAAAACATTGTGTAAAATGAAGAAATGTGACAAGCAATTTCTTTTTTTTTCCACAATATTTTCTACCCAAAAAGACAAAATTAATTAATATTTCATCATTTTGAAATTGTCATCTCTTACTTCTTTCAATTTTAACCAGGTAAAATTTTGTCGCCTAGTAAGGGTTTAAACAGAGGACACTATTTCATTCATGCCCTAATTCAAAGAAGATGGAGATCACAATTCTTTTAAATTTCAAAAATCCTTGTCTCATTTTGGACAGAAAATTATGTGGGAGTAGTAAGTTTGGTGGACAAGGAAAAAGCAATTCCTTCATTATTCACAATATTTCCCAAGCTTTTAGCTTGAGGGTCATAAAAACCAGGATTGTTTGGTAATGGGTTTGAACTTTTTTTCATTTTTAGCCCCACCTATTGTTTTCACCAGACAAGTCAGGGAAAATTTTCTTTTTTTGCAAAGTTCTCATGTCTTCAAACTATTAACGAAAAAAGGAAAAATCTTGTAAACAACTTGTTTGGATTACTAGCATTTCTAATCATGCATAAAAATTGGTTTTAAACTGTTTGGTTATTGTATTTTTTTTTTTTTTTTTTTTTAGATAAATTAAACTATCACCAACATGAGATCAGACAGCAGACCATACATAGATGAGGAAGTAATTGTATTTGGAGAAGTCTACAAAGCTTTTCCACTTTATCCAATTGTTACTGTGAGCTCTTCAGCTGCTTTGACAACCACCATCATTACAACTACAGCTGCATCAGCTACAAGTATGACAACTTCACAGACTAGCCAATCATTTTTTGTGTTCAGCGACTTGGTTCGCAGATTTGACTTCAACTTACCTTAGATGTTGATATTCGACCAACCAATGTCACAAAACAATGGACAAATAGACAAGCAAAGACCACCTAAACAAACAAACAGCAGCCATCATTTTATTTCAACCTCTTGCTTGTAACAATCAATTTCTTCATTTTTCACAATGTCTTCTAAAGCTTTTTTCATTGGGGCGTCTAAAAGGGTCACTAAGTGGGAATGGGTTAAGCCTAATTGCAGTGTTCTGGCAAGGTAGAAAAGAGTATGGGACAAATGTCTCATAGTAGCTCAAAAGTTTGCGATATTTGAGAAAAACTAGGGACACAATATCAAAATCGATTTTTTACTCAACATTTAACAGTTTGCAAGTGACTGTTATACCGCATGTACATTATATTAAAATGGGTTAAACATTAAAACACCAGCTCCTGGGTTCTTCTTCTCCGTTTCTGTGGGAATAGGTAATACAAGTTTTCACTTTGACAAAGAAAACAAGTCATGCAAATTGAGGCCTACTTGAAATCACTTGAACTCTTTCCTGCACAAACATCAAATATTAAGCAATTTCTTCTTTTCCACAATATTTTCTACCAAATAGGATCGTTTGTCTTCAAATTGTATCCAATATTCAACTTTGTTGGCAACATCTTTCAATCTGGACCAGTTTAAAAAGTGAAAAAAAAATTAAGTACCTACATAGCTAAGCCTGACAAGCCAACACTGTATCTAATCTCTCTTTTTTATGTTTTTGTTGATCAAAATTCTGTCAAATGACAGATAGTCCCATTTTGCTTGACAAGTCATATACATGAGCTTGATATGTCGTATTGTGAACAAAAAATCATTGCCTATCAAATCACTTCTTTGGTCATGAGTACAGACATCTTTTATTTCCGCACTGAGTAATTTCAATTTCAGAATTTCTATATTTTGTCCATACTCATGTATGTTAGTTATTATGTATGCATGTTCGACGATGAACCTTATGTGTTCAAGTCGATTCTCTGAATAAAGCTATGTTATGTTATGTTATGTTATGTTAATCTCAAACACATAACTGTGGGAAATGATTTTGCAGATGGACAACTAACAACATTCCACCAATAGCTAACCCAAACCTTGTAAGTTAGCTCTCAGCCAAAAAATTAATGTTATCTGATGTCTCAGACAAGCTTGTGATTGATGTTGGTATGGCTAGTAGATGACATATCATTAACCTTTTACTGAATTTCAAAATTTTAGACTTGTCCAAATTGAAAGGTGTTGCAGACAAGAATTTTAATTCTTTGTTTCCTTGGCAGAAAACATTGTGGTAAATGAAGAAATTTATTGTAACAAGAATTTTCCCAATTTTCCACAATGTCAATCAAAGCCTTTTTTTGAGGGTTGTTATAAATTGGTTAATAATTGATTTAGATAATTGAAAGGTTTTCTGAAAACCATAATTTATTTTTTTCCATGATTGTTTTTGAATCATTTTTCTAGGGTACACTTAAATTTTGCCCGTGTTCACATTACACACGACTTTCCTTTCTTTGTACATGCATTTAACCCATTAACACACAATTCTTATTTGGTATGTGAAAATATTATAAAATGGAAAAGAAAGTGGAAAGGATGAGATTTCTTGATATTAGAGATCATATTTGGTACCCAAATTTTCACTCCAAACACTGTGAATTATCACCTGCAGCCTTAAACTTGAACGAGTCTAATTTTTTATCTCTTATTGTATGGTAGTAGGTCATTCAAATGAATTGTAGAATAACATTGCATAAAATTCTAGCGAAACAGAATAAAATGTATGAAGCTTGCAGATATTATTTATTTTCCAAGTCCCGTTTTATCAGTATATCTTGCCATTTCATTATAGTTTGTTTTAGTTCAATCAACGTGAAAAAATAGCTTTTTGAGAGTGTCAAGTCTCGGGATGAAAACACATTGTAAATCTTGAACATATTCCTTTTAGAAATTGATTGAATATGCACCAGTCTAAAATTTATCTATCTATATATACTACCTAACTCCCCTTTCGGGTATTACTGGCAGGTGAATCATCTAGAAAGGGGTTGATAACAACCCCGATAATTGCACTTCAGTGCTTATATGCAACTGACTTATCCTTTTCCTGTTTTTTTGAATTGTAAGACTGGTCCAAATTGAAAGAGGTTGCAGACAACAATGAAAATTGGATGCAGTATGAACTGAAACCATCCTATGCGGTAGAAAATATTGTAGGAAAAGGAGAAAGAACTTGTTAGAAGTAATTTCTTCTTTTCCCACACTGTTTTCTCTAGTATTAAATCACAGTGGCGTAAAATCCCATTTTTTTACAGGAAAGGATTGAATACAAAATTTACAGGATTTTTTCCCCTTTTTAACAGACGCCTATGAAGACTACCTTCCGAATAGTAAAATAGTTGACATGCTAGTGTTGAGACTAAAAGGATTAATTCCACTGTACCAGGGGCTCTTAACCTATAATGCCAATATAACAAAAGTTTACACTAGTCCAAAATTAAAAGTTGTCAAAGCCTTCTTAAACAGGGTTGGGGTTGACACATAGTCTAGAAACTTTGAGAGGAGAGGACAAATTGTTTGTCATTAACAATTTCTGCTTTTCCTGCAAAATTTTCATATTTCTTTAGGGTGTCAAAAAGCTGGGTTTTATGGCAATGGGTTCATACCAAAAATGACAAATATAAGGCAGGTCTAGAACATGAATAGCAGGCAAAAATTCAATATGTTAAAATTGAAAAGTATATGTAAAATAGGTATGAAGTTAAGAGAAAATGTCATGAACAATGGATACTTTTCTCTGTGTATTTTCTACAGCTTGGTTTTCTTCAGAGCATGAAAATAAGGGATTGTATGGAAATGAATTGAAAACTTTTTCTCCGTGGCAAAATAAGATCATAAAGTTAACTACTGAGGGTATTTGAATCCACTATAGTCCTCTGATAGCAGTCACCACACATGAAGGATTTTTTCACTCCTTTCCAGAGCGGTCAATAAATCCATCTAATAAATCATCCGGGTTTCTGTATAGCCTAGAATAAAAAGAAAATTGTGAAAGAGATCTTGGCTTTTGCACCATGAATTTTTTGGTGACGTTTAACTTGATAATAGACAACATAGTTTGGACTGTGAAGTCCCGGCCATTCGTAAACGTCACCTCAATGGGATCTCGATTTAAATTCGTTGTTTAAGTCAATACAGATATGTTTTATGTTCAAACTACGCATCATTTATGTTTTAAACGTTTTAAAAGGGAATAAATTAAATTTATAACGTTTCAAATGTTAATAAAGGGCAATATTCACCGCAAATATCAATCACTCACCATGTTGACATTCAGGGACAATATCGTCAAAATCGTGACAAAAAGAAGACGAAGAACTATTATCATCACTATCCCTCGATTCCGCAGCAATTGTCCTACAAACTGGTTCGTACATATATGGCCTTACAGTAACAGTAACATCAATTTCTTCATCGAGAATATCACTCAAATCGCTTTCATACTCTACGTCCATTTTTAATGAACTTCCACTATGACGTCACGATTCAGGGGAGTTAAGCATGTGTAACCAATAGGTAAGGGACATAAGCGAAACCGTAAAAACGAAAAGGTAAAAATAAAAACTCCAATAAAGTGTTTTTGAAACATTCTCGAGAAAAATTAATGAATATCAATGCACTCGTTTATTAAAAGAATTTCGAAAATGAAATTATGTTACCCCTATGGATTTGCCCTTTAAAAGGCGGACCAGGTATACCCACCTTCCACAGTGTAATATAGTGCCTCACAGTTGTAGAATTATTTTAAGCTGTTTGAATACAACACTCTACTCAAGTCTTTTGCTCTAGGCTTGTTGCCTCTAGGCAAGCCCATGGCGGTTGAAGCAGCAATATGTTTGTTTCGAAGTTGTTTTTCGTATCTCTAAACACATCATATTATCAAAGACAATAACATAAGTTTGAGCATATAGATCGTTTTCTATTTTTGTGTTTGAAAATTGTGCGAAATAATGCGAATTATCAATCGATTTAAGTCTGCAACGTTCATTTCACACAATAGAAAATCTGTTCACAGAAACGAAACGCCAGGACATTTCTGGTTTTCTTCAGACACACAAATCGCAATGGTCTAGTAGCATGATTTAAATTAAGTACTCCATCTGCTACAGAGGATAATTGTACGTTAAGAAGGAGATGTTAATTTCCTGTCCATCCAGACAGCTTACAACTTTATTCTAATTTATCGAATTGGTTGTCCAGAAATTAGTAATACTAGACATAAGCCAATAAAAACATACTCCCGGAATGTAGAATTATATAAATATAACTTTTGTAGTAGTTTCTGTGGTTGCTCAGAAGGATGATTTTACGATCCTCTACCTAAATAAGTCGAAAGAAAAATAATTTATTTATAAAATAGACCCTAGTCTAGTTTATTTTGACCAACGATACAATTGGAACAGTTCATTGTCATATCAACCAGTTTCGAACATAGGGTGACATATTTGTCACTTCTAAGGATCATCTCGGATGATTTTTATCTTTCAAACACGAACCAACGTATTCGCAGACAATTTTGCGATGTTCATGAAAGATTTATCAACCTATTTTACTCTTTTTCTCGAAGGGGATTTGCTTATTCATTAATTTCCATTTACGATTTCTATTCTGTAAATGAATGATGTGATATATACAAACAAATGATTTTTTTGTCCTTGTTAAGGCGGTAAACAATTTATCTGCTTTTGAAATATGTAAATGTCTTAAATGAAGTTCCTGTCCATTAACTGCAATAACAGTCTCTACCTTTTAAATGTCAAGTTTTCACAGTTAATAGAATAGCCATTATTAGCATGAGTAAGTTCTAAAGAATATCCAGTCAGAATTAATTGTAATAGGCGAATCAAAACTTGATAGCGTCCTACAAAGACAGAATTGATAGGCTTGTATTGAATCATAATTACGCGCTTTTTTATTTACTTATTTTTAGTTGATTTTTAATAATACATTAACTTCAATGCATATTGAAAACCCCTTCGATGTTTCATTTTTCTTCATTCATTGTGTGTTTTAAACATGCTAAATGAAATATTTAGTAGGTAAAATTCTATCAAATGACAGCGTATTTTCAAGTTAATCAGATCTTGAAACACCCATTTTAGCATTTAGCCTTTCTTAGCTCACCTAATCACAGCATGCTTATGATGAGTTTTTGTTGTCTAGCTGTGTCCGTCGTCTATCGTCCGTCTTGAAGAAATACATGGGCGCCCTAGAGAAAATATTTTTGGCTCTAATCTCTTGGTACTTGGTCAAAATGTATGTTCCCATGAGCCTGATATTGGGTCACGTGACTTTACAATAGGGTAATAAACTAGATCACCAGGTAAAATTTTAGGAAACCTTGTTTGCATTTTGGACCAAAGGTCTTTGTATTTGCCAGAATGTTTTTCTGCTTGATATGACGATCAAACTCGATATGGCTCTTGTGGGGTCACTAGGTAAAATCTTAGAAAACTTAGTGTGCACTCTAGGGGTCACATGGTTGATCGATTTATAGGGTTTGACCCCGCTGTTAGCAGCATTTCAGTCCTGTCGCTGGAGCACCTTATCATAGATTCCTGGTATTTATCACACCAGTACTACAGTAATATCATTTCCGAGCAACCAGATACTCATCTCACTCAGGTTTACGATCTATCTACCCTTTAGACAATCTTTACTTGTTGTGTAGACATAAATATCTTGAAATATGTAAAAATGTCTTTCCAGTTTTAAATTAAAAAGACTTTGAAACATACCTGCTACCTCTGTAATCATCAACTAAGGTGAGCGCTTTAGGGCCAATGTCCCTCTCTTCTTTTTCTATTACTGCAGTATGCAAAAATCAAAAGCAATCTTTTAAAGTTAAAGTGAACAACACAATCAGGTGGTTAGGACAAGGTAATTGATAGCTTTTTCCCCTTGATGTATATGAGATCATTTGCTTTTATGACTTTTTCTATCAATTTACAGTGCTTCCTAAATGGTAACTTCAATTACAATGAGCAATTATTTAAGAACGTTATCAAGCTTATCACAAGTTTAGAGATCTACGTTACTATCTTTTTCTTCGAATTTTGGGGAAACAATATTTCCAAAAGTCTCTATAGCGGATCCTAACACAGTTCAAAATGTGTAGCCTTATTGCTATTTTTTTTCAATAGGTAGATTGTGTGAGCTGAAGCTAACGTCAACTAGTATATCACCAATGTCGTTTTCGGATAAACCAGGGACTACTACGACTTCGGAGTTGAGGAGTACAAAAACGATTCTGAATCATTCGAGGACTGTCAACCCTCATGTAACGAGGCTGCCACAAACTCAGTCCTTTCAGCAAGCCACCAAACATAGCACTAGATTAGTTTTAACGGCTGTGACACTAACAATGGAACAAGTAAGTATCTAGTATTTTAAAAAAAAAATTAGGGACATTTCTTCTTTTTTGTTTACTTGACACAGCTTTATTTCAGATCTTATTGACATAGAATTTCTTTCTTCTTTTTTATACGCTAAATGGCCCAAGCTATCGATACACCGAAAAATCTCATTCGTTCATTTGGTTTAACAAGCTGAAATACAGCAGTCGTTTATCTACCCATTTGAATTGGGAAGTACACTGACACTTTTTAATTACCATGAAAAAATCAATTCTCTTACATCAAACGAAAAGTGTAATCAATAACGTGTTGGATAATTCTTTTTATTATGCTCCTCGAAAATTTTTTCGTCCGACGTCATATCTCAGGAACCCCTGGGCCTATAATCTTCCTAGCAAATTTCCATCGGACGTTTTTTGAATTTTCTCAATTCAAGGCTGCGTCATGAAAAACGGGGCCTTAATGTAAAATTTAGTTTTTGCCAATTTCTCCTAGTCAAATAGACAGAATTTTATGAAATTTCATATTTCAGTAGCAAAATAGATCCTCTTGACCTTAAGCTATCGTTTAAAAAGACGTGTCATGGGAAATGGGGCCTTAATGTTATTAGCTTTATGTAAGCTCTCTTTTTGTCCTGCAAAACTTACAGTATATTGGCCATTACTTTTGATTGAATACAGATATAGTCTTCATATTTCACATGTGCGTTGCTTGTGACAAAGCCTTTTTGTTGGTTTTTAGTTCAAGGTCATCGGTATATTGGCCATTACTTTTGATTGAATACAGATATAGTCTTCATATTTCACATGTGCGTTGCTTGTGACAAAGCCTTTTTGTTGGTTTTAAGTTCAAGGTCATCGGTCAAGGTCAAGGTCATTTCTCACTGTCAAAATTTCGAAAATCTTAACTTAAACATTGTTTATAAGTATACAATGGTAAGTGATATAGCCTTCATATTTTTATGTGCATGCTTATGACATGGACTTTCTGTTGGTACTAAGTTCAGGGTCATCGGTCAAGGTCAAGATCAATTCTCAAGGTCAATAGTTCGAAAATCTTAACTTAGACAATGTCTATAAGTTTACAATTGAAAGTGATATAACCCTTATATTTCACATGTGCATTGCTTATGACATGACCTATCTGTTGGAATTAAGTTGAAGGTCATCGGTCATGGTCATTTTTCAAAGTCAAAATTTCAAAGTATGTAACAAACATAGCCAATAAGTAAAATGGTTAGCTATATAGCCTTCATATTTTACTTGTGCATTGCTTATGACATGGACTTACTGTTGGTTCTAAGTTCAAGATCATCTGTCAAGATCAAGGTCATTTCTCAAGGTCAAATTTTCGAAAATCTTAACTTAAACATTGTCTATAAGTATACAATTGTAAGTGATATAGCCTTCATATTTTACATGTGCATGCTTATGACATGGACTTTCTGTTGGTTCTAAGTTCAAGGTCATCTGTCAAGGTCGAGGTCATTTCTTAAGGTCAAAATTTCGAAAATTTAAATTTTAACATCTTCCATATGTATACAATAGTAAGTGATAAAGCCTTCATATTTGACATGTGCATTGCTTATGACATCGACTTTCTGTTGGTACTAAGTTCAAGGTCATTGGTCAAAGTCAAGGTCAAATAGTCAAGGTCATTAATTTTCAAATGAACCTCCTTTACAAATTGCCAAAAATTCTTGTTACTTAACATAAATGTTGTTCATTAAATGCCCATGTAATGTTTATTTCAATTTTTGATCCAATGAGCCTTACCATTCTAAAAGGTGGCTTAATGCCATGTAGCTTTACATTGTGTATTTATCCTACTCTAAAAAAAATCAGTCATTTGTTTCTGCAAGACTACACAAGTTAGAGTCTTCATTTTTTGTATGGAGACATTTTTCATTGATAACTTTGATAGTCAAGGTAAAATATTTACTCCTTTACCATATAATGATATTGAATTTTACTAGAATCAGGCCTGTGAAGCCAAACAGATTCCTTTAATGTTTGTCAAACTTCCAAATTTCTTGTGAACCGAACTCTCAAACTAAAGTTGCATTCAATAAAAAGTTTTTGTCCAGTAATGGCATACAGTTTTGTAACAAAAGCTTTATACAGGGAGCATAATCCGTCTCCGGCGGCTCTTGTTTGAATAGATTCGATCATCTATTAATATGTATTTGTATATCTTTAAGTACCATTCGAATGTGCACGGGTTTAATCCGATGAGTAATTGTGCTCTTTTATTGCATAGAAAAAAATGGATTTGCCTATAACATTATAACTACACAATCACTTAGAGTAAATGTGTACTTTTTTAATCCACAAAATTTTTGAAATCTGTAGAAATGTTCGAAATGAATGGATTGAAACGTAGATGTTGCTTTCCTTTTTATTATTCTATTTTTGATTAGACTTCCTTTTAGTGACATAGGTGGTAGTGGTAGTACTGGTGATAACTCTCTGGCAACAAGAGTGTAATTCAAGAAAGAACTTTCCGTACCCAGATGGTCTACGCCTTTATATTGTGAATGAAACATCAGTTCATGAACCTATTTTAAACTCAAAATTATTACCGTTATGTCATTAATAGTATGCAACTTTGTTAGGCCGACTTTTACATAAAATCTCAATCTGACATTAAATTTGATGAAACTTCATTGTCGGATGGTTCCACTAACTGTGAACATGAGTATTTGTGGGTGGAAAGATCTCATTGAACACACTACGGTTGCCTTAGTTATTGGGGTGCATATGATCGCCATTATGTTAGTTGTCTCTGGTGGCTGTTTTTCCTTTTCAAATGACACAATTTCAGGCAGTTATTTTGAATGAATATGCATTCAATGTTTAAATTGGGAATACATTCCAATACCTTCAGTTTACGTTTGGGAGAGACACAGTAAAGCCCGACACTTCTCGAGATTCAACAGGGATAATCGTTGGATCTATTGTAGGAGCCCTGATACTATTGATTCTTGTGATCATTACAGTTTGTCTCTGGTGAGTTGAAAAAAAATGATAACTTTTGTTGAACTCGTCATTTTGTCACGGAAAGAAAAACTGGTGGTCTGGTTGTACTGGTGAGGGAAATGACAGAAGTTCTACATGCCGCCACGATGAAATACAGTTGAAAGTGGTGAAAAACCAGTCAATGAATTTTCATAGAAAGTCGTACACTTGCCTCACATATATATCAATTTCATTTACATGTTTTATACACACCCCAACGAAGACAATAGGGTGTAAAGGAATCGCACTGTCTGTCTGTCTGTCCGTTCTTCTGTCCACGGATACATTATTTTCTTGAACTTTACCCCTATAGTTTTGCACTCACTGCTCTGAAATGCATGCCTGTGTGTATAAGAGGTTGTGCATCTTCAATATGCATGTCCATATTATCATTGATTGCTGGATTATCTCCCTTCAACTTTTGGATCTGGCAGAATTTTCGTTGCCAAGAGCAATACGCCTATGTTTTACACGTACTGTACTGAATTGAAGACACAAAGTTATTGTGATTAATACTGTACCTGGGTTGATAAATTAATCCCCTTTGAACTTTTGTAAATTTCACTGAATTACTGTTGCCTCGGGAAATAGTTACATAGTCTTGCCTGTCTTTATCAAGGATGTCGCCTTATATTACGTTAACCTTATATAAAGTCTTTTAAAATGAACCATATATCATAATCTTATTTTGTGACAAAGCGCTGTTTTTGAGGGTATAAACAAGTTTAGTGAGAGATGAAGTTTATTTAGCTTGGAAATAAGTATTAATGTTGAAACATAATCAATAGGTCAATTGAAATATCATCTTTTAAATTGTAGTTCGAACAAATGCCAACAGACGAAAGTGAATGCCTCTGTAGAGTCGCCGACGCTATCTGAAAAAAAGTAATTGTAGCCAACGTCGATACTTTGGACTGTAATGTGTGATTTGTGCTGGTTTTGAAATGTGCTTGAATTGTTAAATAAATAAAAATGTTCAGTATCGCAACATGTAATCTCAAGGTCTTTATTTTACAGATCTTTTTTAGAAATTTTTATACACTTAATTTTCAATATTTTGGAGTTGTGTATGAATTTGCCTCTCACTAAGTAAGGGCTACTAAAGCAATACGGAGAAAGAATCTTTATAAATAGAGCGAGACCGAAGAATAGACAGCGTTGGGCGAGGATCGACAATTTTCAATATCAAAACGTCGTGTGTTTGATAGATTTGAACGTTATTTTTCATCTCTTACTCTTCTTTATTATTTCAAAACAAAATCACAACTTGATTTCCAAACCGGAAAGATAATTGTTTTGAATTGTATGTACAACTTACAATATGTGTATCTACAGGTGGCCAAAATGTTTCGATGAGACTCAGCTTTTTAATACTCGTGTTCTTCTTTCGAATTCGCGATTATTAATTCGAATTCGCGATGTTTCCAATTAATGTTAGCATTTACCAGAAGCCAGTCACACACTTTAGAGACATTAATACCGAATCTGTTTCTTGATCAATGCTCTATTTCAACATATACTGTCATTCACTTTGCCTAATGATTTGGATACATATTATCTATCCTTCAAAATAGCTACTGAATACTCCAACTAAAACGGAATATATGTAGTTGTTTAATCTAATCTAATTTCAAAGATAATAACGTCATACTGTCTCAAAAATCCTTAAATCTAAACATCCTTTTGTGTCTGACATATAACGCTTTTCATCTAGTTGCGAGTTCACTTGGGCACAACGTGCTCATGATGGACGTTTTATGATACTTGAATGCCCGTCCCTGCGTCGTCCGTCGTCATTGTTACAACACCCAAGGTCGCATTTTGGCCCATATTTCTCTAACTTGTTGAAAATGTTTGTATAGTAAGGAAGAATAATCCTTTTGAATATGGTATAGATAATTTCCTTTTACCAACAAGGTGATGGTTTTTGACCGATCTGTTTCAAATTTGCTGAAAGAGTCTGCACGATTACGAGTTAGAACCTTTATTGAATATGGTGACTTTTGACCAATATGACGGGAAAATTGGTCTTAGTGACAAGGAAGGTCATTATTGAATATCATGGCAATCAGACCAATATTAAGGGTTACGGGGCCATATTGACAATTTCCTTGTCCACAACGTCTGAAAAAAATTCTCATGCTCGCTCTTATAGTCATTAGGAAGAACAACAACTTTAAATATTTTTTCAGCTATCCCAGAAAGATAAGACACCAATTGTTTTAATAGTTTCTTTTTTGCGATAATTATCTTATTATCATTAGCCATATGCAATTAGCTGATTGAGATTTTCTGTGAATTGTCGCTTTCTGGAATACTTGGTCAGGATTTTAGTATAAAAATGATAATAAATGGAACTGATAATAAAACGTAAAAACTGTAGAATAAATGGGGCGTTAATAAAATTCAGTATTTAGATCGACAGAGTCGAAACATCAGCCGTATGTCGGGTGTAACTCAAGGACAATGAGGTTATTACAGGTAGTAAGAGGGCTATACTCGGCGTTTTTTTTTTTTTTTTTTACAGAGGACAAGTATTATGAAATAATCATTTATATAGGCGTATCAAATTAATCGATTACATTCGTCATAAACAGCCATTATTTTGATCCCTTATTTTCTTTTTTATTACTATTTTAGTTATGAATATCATTTACCTAAATATATGTTTTTGGACAAATGTAATCTCTAGATATATAATGATATTCTACATTCCATTGTTTTATGTAGATCAGAGATTTTACTAAAACAGGTAGATAATTTTTTTCTCGCTGATATCCAAATTTAAAGGAACTGAGAGACTGTGTTAGTTGTATACTGAAACCAGATCATCTATGATACTCTATCTACTTAAAGGCAAATCCAGACAACAGTTCTGCCCAATTTACAAGTATAATGTCCCCATTTCTTGAAAAAGCTGACTCATAATACGTTCATTTCTCGTTGGACTGTACCGAAACTGGTTTATTTCGTACAAAAGATAACCATGTTAGTCTGTTTAAGTGTGTTTGTATGAGATGCACATATTACATATACGTATGATATATTTGCAAAGGTGGTCATCTTTGCGGATTACAATTATTAATGTGTATAACAAAATTAACGTCATAAAGGACATGCACTGATTAGCCAAATGCATCCATTATTGACCGACATACAAAGAAGGCGTCTAAACTCCCCAAATAAATGTCGACGACAAAAGATGAATACAAAGTGGTCTGAAAGGCTCGCGTCTAGATTGGGGCATCTGAAACCTAACATGACTTCTTGGACAAGGAGTTTGTCCTAAACAAAACGGATCTAGAAAATAATACAATGTCTTACATAAACTTTTTCAATTTCTAAATATAACGTTTGGGACCCAAACTTTCAAGCCCTCTTCACACCTAACACGATATGATTTGTCTCAATTATTTCCGAATGATTCTAACAAACATATTATTTGATCTTGCCTAGAACCTAAGTGCAGGCCAACAAAAAGAAATGATTATGGAAATCGGATGGAGATTTTGACTTCAATCCAATCCAATCTTTATCACCTGGACCCAAGAGAATAAGATAAAGAGCAGAAGTCAAAGACTCAACAACGAAAGACCGGTGGTGACATCAAGAATTCACAGTTCACAATTCATACATAGTGACTCTGAAAATATGAAGTGTGAAGTCGGAAATGTGAAGTCGGAACTTTTAAGTGTGTAGTTGGAGGTCTGAAGTTTGAAGTTGGAAGAAAGAAGTGTGTAGTGTTGGTTGGAAATATTGATTTGGAAATCTGAAGTGTTAAGTTTGAAGTATGAAGTGTGAAGTGTAAAGTGGGAATGTGAAGTATGAAGTGTGAAGTCGGAAGTTGGAAGTATGAAGTTTGAAGTATGAAATGAGAAGTTTAAAGTGTGAAGTTTGAAGTAAGAAATGTGAAGTTTAAAGTGTGAAGTTGGAAGTATGAAGTGTGAAGTTGGAAGTATGAAGTGTTAAGTCGGAATTGTGAAGTTGGTAGTATTAAGTTTGAAGTAAGAAGTGTGAAGTGTAAAGTGTAACTTTTAACTTAAGAGTTCACACTTAACGCTTCAAACTTCCAACTTCACACTTCCAACTTCAAACTTCCGACTTCACACTTCAGACTTCTGACTTCAAAATTCACAATTTCGAACTTCCAATTTTACAATTCAAACTCCCGAGTTTTCACTCCCTACTTCCAAGTTTACACTTCAGACCTCACACTTAAGACTTCAAACTCCAATCTTCCGACTTCACACTTCAGACTTCAAACTTAACACTTCACGCTTCAAACTTCCGATTTCTTTCTTCAAATTTCCCACTTCACACTTCAAACTTCTGACTTTACACTTCAGACTTCTAAGTTCTCACTTCAAACTTCCAACTTAACGCTTTTACTTCCCACTTCATGCTTCATATTTAATATGGTTTAATTATGTACTGTGAATTTAAGAATTTAAGAAGCCACCACAGGTCACAGAATTCAAATTTCTCACTTCAAATTTCAAACTTAATATGTTTGAAGCTTGAAGTGTGAACTGTGAATACATGATGTCACCATCGGTCTTTCGTACGCAACTGAAGGAACATTTGCTACTTTCAAATTCTCTACTATTGTGATTTTTTCTCGTTAAAGAAGACAAGTATGAACGCATTTCAAATAAATTGAAATATTTTCTGCAACTGACGTAGGGAATATCAAATAGAAAAATATGTAAAGTTTTTAATCTTTCATGACTGGGGATACACTTTATCCATAAATTGTTATTACGTTGAATTTATGTGATAATCATGCATATTCTAAAATTTTATCGGCAAAATCGACATTATATTCTACCCATTCGTCTCCTGCCTGCAAGTCATTCGTTAACACCCCCCCCCCTCAAAAAAAAAAAAAAAAAAGAAAAAAAAATGAAGAAGAAAAAAAGTATACATATACATGTGAAATCATTTATATTTTTTATCTAGAAAGATTTTAAATATTTCAAGAATTATATTCCTATACAAAAAAAAGATAATATACTGTAAATAACTACAGCATTTAATAGCTTCCAGACTAATGATAAAGGATCAAAATTAAGTCAGCAAATATAATGCGATTGTCTTGGCCATGTTGACACAAAAAATATAGCTTCTCAAATACCTCATTTATAACCTTTTCTCTTTAAAAAATGCACCTTTTTTATCTTTCTCGCAAGAACGTACGATAATACAAAGTATTTGGGTTGTAAGTGTTTAAGGTTTCATCAGTTGGTAAAGTATTTAAATCTGTTAGAAAATTAGTGTTTTTTTCATAAAATCTTCATTGCTTAATAAAAACATGCGGTGAAATGACGTTAACTTGAATTAGTCATGCCGATTGCCATTGATTTCTATTCGAAATATTTTGTAGAACTACAAGACTTTCTCAATTATGGTGTCCTGTTGTTGTCCTGTGGGACTGCCGTGTGCAATCCAATCTGTCATATTGCATTTGATTTATATGAAATATTTAGAAACAGCTGTACAAAACGATTGAAAGGAAAACATTTACTATTCCATTTTATTTCTTTATTATTATTATTGCATTATTTATTGGTAAATTCATTTCTAAATTTGAAATGTTTAGAAAGGTGTTTAAAGACAAGAAATTATGTAATACGATAGAAATTTATAGAAATTCATATACAAATTATTTAAATAAATTCTCAACTCTAATTCCAATATTTCGACACAATGCAACTAATTCTTCTTGTTCTTTTATTAGTGAAATAGTTGTGAAACGCAATAACTATTTTTCCTCAAACATGACTCAATTACGGCTGCTTCAGGCCGCCGAAACGTTATCGGGTAAAAAGTCGCGCCTTTACAGCTTTCGACAGTGACTGGTTTAGGAACGATTCTGAAATTAGAGATAAAAATTGTAGAAGTCTACTTTCAATTTATCACACAATGTATAGCTTAATCTCCGAAGGGAAAATGATATTCCAGAGTATAAGCATAATTTTGTTCGGAGAATTGGTAACATTAGAAATAATCAAAGGACTGAAAGTCCTGAGAGCGGTTTTGCTGGCTTATCAGTAACCGCGCTCAATAATGCCGACATGTATCATCAAGATGAGTATATAAATCGTACACCTACGTAGGATGCGCAGCTGGATGCTCGATAAGGATGTAGTGGTAATACTGGTGTGAGAACTACCAGGAATCCATTGTTAAGAGCTCCAGCCGCCCCGATATAACTGAGATACTATTAAAAGTTGCGTTAAAACCCCATTCAATTATTCATGACCCTTTTACTGTTTACCGAAATCTCTATTTTGATTTAATCACAACGTTTTCTTTAATATTATTTCATCAATGCGTGAAAATTTTTGGTTGTGTGGTAAAAAGTTAAATGATAAAAGATAAAGTAATCAAAGCTAACATTCATTTTTTGCGTTGAGCATATTATTATTACAATTGAAGTACAGTAATATGTGTCCGTTTCAAAGATAAAGTCGAATTCAAGAGGTAAAAGGGTGTTTTATTCGGTGGGGTTAAATAGGCACTTGAATCGCGACTATAACAGGGTTGTAACTTGTAGCATATACTGCGTATACGAGGTGTAAATTTGCTTAGTCCTGCCAGGTCAAAACTAACGGACATGGCATGGAGTTTGTTTACATGTTTTATGCACTAACCACTGACCTAGATTCTATCTTGAAACGCGAGGAGATTATTTCTCTCATTTAGACAGTTCATTGGACAATTTACTATGTATATATTAAGTAGCAGTTTTAAACGATTTTCCTTGATATTCATGACTAAAAGGAGGCTGTTGGCATTCAACAAGAAGGTTGTTTTCTTCGTCAGCGATGAAACAAGATGGAGGCGATCACATAGATTTTCTCTTTAAGTTTCCGGTTGATCGATGAGGAATACCGGTTTCGTCCTATATACTATAAGAATTTTTTACTAGATTTATATTTTCCTCGAAAGCTAATTTAGCTCTTGCCATAAATGATTATAACAGAACATGGCACGGGGAGTGTGTGGGGTTTAACTCCGCTTCCAACAGTTTGGTAATACCGCATTGATTGAAGCACATAATCAAGGGCTCTTCAGTGTCTATTCTAGGCAGAAGGAATGGGAGGGATTTAGAATTTTCTAACATAATCATAATGACTTATGTTTGGGAATTATTTTCTCTCGTCTAATTTAAGCAGATATTTCCTCTTTAGAAGTAACAACGATAAGACTGTTTAGAGGAAGATTTCTCCACAATGGCAAGTGGAATGAAAATAATCATATGTCTTAAAAATTTCCATGCAGCTGTTAATGTTTTGAAAACGTAAAGTCATGTGAGTAAGTAGATGAAAAAAAGTAAAAATAGACAATAAAAGTAAGTTAAAAGTAAGGTAGAATGACGGGCTAGTCAGAAATCTTTACGAATTTAAACTGTTTAAGCAACAGTAATAACTATTCTAAATATAGTAGCTATTGTAGCATACAGATGGTCCCTGTGTTATGCTTAAAATCTGACCCTGAGAGACTCAATACATAATCCGTCATACATGATCCGTCAAACCAATGATGTTAGGTTTATGTATATCTAAATCTTGAAAATATGAAATATTGGGTACCGAATCTTTTCAATCAGGCTATTAATCAATCACTTTTATTAGGTGTCTTTGTTTATTTCCAAGTGATTTTTTTTTTCATTCAGGTGTTTTGTTCGTTCGTTTGTTTGTTTCAATCATACCGCCAGATAACTTGTCTCTATATGCACTAACCATTTCTAATGTCTGGGGAGGCAATCTAGCCCCAATACATGTTTTTGAGTAAGAGGGGGGCACGATTTTATATGGCTCTGAATTATCAAACAGATTTGTAGATATATAAAGTAAAACAGTTCAGACATTAACATCAATCATATCCATTTAGAACAAATTTTTAGAAGTGATTGTAAATTGTGATTTTGACATCCATCAGAATTCTGCTTTCTAAAGCTTTGTCATACCTGTTCCCAGAGAATCATCTAAGTTAAAGTAACACTTTTAACACCGAGGTAATGATTTCAATTTAACCCATTCCCACACGATCTCAATTTCTACACGCCTCAAGTAAAAGTCTGCGAAACATTTTGGAAAATGAAGAAATACCTTGTAAGAAGCAGTTTCTTCATATCCCACAATGCTTTCTTTCTAGACAGCCAAATATTATCTAAACACCATCAACTCCAAATCAATAAAACAAAAACTTCACTTGAAAAGAAGTGGCTCTTTAGAAGGAATAAGTTTCTGAATCTTGCTTGCTTTGATTGCTTTATTGCTGTTAAATGTCAGTAACAGCTTTGGTCATAGCACAGTAGAAGCGCGTAAGACTTCTAATCTCAGGGTCAAGGGTTCGATCTCCGGCCTGGCGAATATCCTTTCCGACATCTGTCTCCCTAAAAATGGTTGATAATCGTAAACCTAAATGGGTTGTGCTGCTGGGAGCTCTGAAAGACTGTAATGGTAGTACTGGTGTGAGAAACATATGGAACCCATTAGGTGCTTAAGTCGCCACGGTATAACTGAAATACTGTTAAAGGGGGCTTTAATCCCGTTCAGTCAGTCAGTAAGTCAATCAGTCAGTCAATGTCAGTCACCAAAAACATGAACTCATGTGATGTCTGTTTGCATATAATTAGCCCACTTCAATAGCAACAAATTTCACATGAGGCCACACAGAAGAAGAAAAATGCTTAGATTAAAGGTTCCCAAGGGACATGTTCTTTCCCCAATATATCTATATTTAGAGTAATGTGTAATTTTCTTTTAGACGCCGTTTGCTCAGTGATTCTGTCAGTAGGGACGGATGCACACTCATTTTCATGGCTTCTTCATTTTGAATGTTTTCGCATACTCACGTTTTAATATCGTGAGAGTGTAAAAAATATTTAATCAATCAATTTTAGTGTTTACCAAAGGCTGACGAAAGTAAATGACTCCGAACTATCGATTGTCCAATCATGGAATAATTTGTGTTGCAAACATTAAATAATTTTGAAATCTATATGAGTTTTCTGTGCTGTAAAGCTTTTCATAGCGTTCTTGTGACCTATCCTGAAATTATTGATAGAGCAATTACAAAAGACAAAGATTATTAAATTTCAAAAACTTGAAATTGTCGTCTGCTACTTCTTTCATTTTGTATCAGTCTACAATGTTCTTGTGTGGTAATGGGTTAGTATTTCATTTGATGCAGTATTAGTACACAACATCTAAGTACAATGTAACTTTACTGCCCCTCCGTCAAATTTCAGATCGAAATTGGTATTTTAATATAGCATACATTTTGTACTGTATTTTCACTAGCCAGGGGTTTTTAATTTTCTGTTAGATTTTTTTTAATGTGGAAGATGGATTCCAAAGTGATTTCTTTGAATGCTGATCAGAGGACTTGGTTTTTGTATGCCGTTTCGTAATTTTTACTTGTTTTGGCTTAAAGGTTTTTTTTAAACGGAAAATGTCTACGCGAGACCTACTTTTAATGTAGGGTTGATGTAGTTCTAACCACGCTTGAATTGCATTGTGTTTATAATGCTGTATTAAGGTGTCTATCAATTATGTGTCTCCTGGGTATCATCAGCTTGGGCTCTCAACCCTCTCAACCCTCGGTCTATCCTTCACCGAGTCCTTAGCATAGCCTGTCACCAGCAATTTAAAGGAGGACAGGCTCTTTCATATCGCTGTACCAAGAAATATATTTCAACCTTTTCCAACTTCAACTATTATCAGCAAGAAAATCATCCGGATTTTTTAGGCTCAGTTTTCCAAGTACTAGTCCTCTTGACAATCTAGTCAACAAAACAGTGTGCGAAAATAATAAATTGTAGATATCGTTATAGTATGGTTAGTTATGTATTCTTCTTTTCCAATAAGCCTTTTCTGATTTCCTTATTAATTTAATTGTAGTTTCGTGAGGTTTAATATTGTTAGCCCATTCAGGGCTCTGCAGACTCTCAGAATTTTCAGAGAGTTGACTGCTACCTAGATTGAGCATTTAGAGAAGTTTTTCAAATTAGGGGGAAGTGAGAGCGTTTGCGACGTATATTCCTTATTTATAGGAAAATAAAAATAGCTTTACAACCAAGTCCTTGCATTTTATTTCATGTAATGTGCAATAAACATAGAAAATACTGCTCATCATTTTAGTCCTCATTACAAATCGTATTCCTGTGGACAAATACTTTTGTATCTTTATTTAGGTTTAAGAATTAAAGAGCATGTTTCTGATTTTTTTTTATTGAATAATTCATAATAAATTCATATAAAATGATAACCCCCCAAAAAAATGAATAGATAAAAAAATAAAAAATGAAAAAAATGCAAATAGTGGATAGGTGGTCTGAATTAGTAGAAATGATAGAAGTGCTCCTGTTTGAACTATTATTAGAGAAGGAGAAGTTCTGAGGAATATAATTTTCTCCATTTCTCATAATGTTTTTTTCTTTTTTTCTTTTTTCAATTTCCTTGTAATCCTTTCCAGAAGAAAAAAATCAGGCTAGTCCAAATTGAAACAAGCTGAAAATGATATTTCAAAGTGTTCTTAAAGTAGAAAGTAAGTGCCAAACAAGGCTGAAATCATACGGGTTAAGAATTAATTGCTTGCTACAAGTATTTCCTCTTTTTTCCCCACAAGGTTTTCCGTAAAAGTATATCAAGGTACCACAATGTGACATTGTATGGTAATGGATTAAAGTCTTAAACGGATTGTTACATAAGAAAATTGATAAAACAATTTGGCATGAATTGGTCAGAAAGGTCCACTTTAAGTTAGTTGTAATGGGTAAAGGGTAAAGGTTACACTTGAGAATACAAACCACAGACTCTGTATATGATGTTTAAATCTCAAAAATGTTAACAAAGGATAATTACTCCAGTTTATAGGAATATTTGTTATTAAATTGAACTCTAGACAATGACACGGCGTCCATAAATATCCGCCATTATTCTTATTGTGTGAAAGTAAGCGGCAAATATCGTAGATTGATAAATAATTGAATCTTCAGAATGGAAAGGGTTTTTAAAAAGATCCCTGTTGACAATGGTATACAAAGGCTTTCAACAACAAAATCAGCTTAGGTGTGAATGAAGCGAGCATGTTGCCTATCGATACAAAGATTATGATTTTTTTTCTAATATTCTGGATAGAAAACATTGTGTAGAATGAAGAAATTGCTTGTTGTAAACAATTTCTTCGCTTTACATAATTTTTTCCAAATTGTTTTTCTTTAGGGGCTTCAAAAAGCGTCAAGTGTATGGTAACGAAATACTGAACCCACGATCTTCGACACCTCTCATGTGCACTTACAACTGATCTTTGATGGTGAACTCACGTCACTCCCTATAATAATGTCTACATTATTTTTTGCGGAGCCCAGTTTGGAGATAATGATTTTTTTCAAATAGCAGTGTTAGGGCTAGGTTGCTCTATTGCATTATTCGGGCATTATTTACTATCACAGCATATCAACAGCTATGGTAGAAAAAAACTGTCTTTAAATTTATAAGGAAGAGACCCTTAGCAATAGTAAGGGGATGGTTTCAGGGACTTAACTATCCAAAAAAATTTGAAATGAATTAAGGCATTAAATTATAGCCGCGGCTTGTTGGTAACTCGTCGGACTTTTATTCATGAGGTTCCGGGTTCGATCCCCGATCGCGGCAAATATCCTTTCCGATATTTCTCTCCCACCAGAAAATCAATTATCTAAGTGGACTCGGGGCTCGTGAAGGATGTAGTAGTAGTACTGGTGATCCATTGTTAGGTGCTTCAACCGTCGCGATATGACTGAAATACTGTTAAAATTGGCGCTTAACCCAATTCAATCAATCAATCAATTAAATTAAGTTAAATTTAGGCAGCATTATTTTTAATTGAGCAAAGACAGTTGATCGAGTTAGGGCCGAGAAAGCTGATGACGGGTCGCGAGTCAAAAACAAAGATAACAGCATTTCGTGTTTCAAAGATGAGATTACATTACCTTTATGGTCTTTAAAATAATACATAAATAAAACAACTCATCATTTCTAACCCGAAAACTTTCCGAGTTTAATTTGGAAATCCCAAATATTGCGGTCAGAACATTTCTTGCGCCCATGTTAGTAGATTTTCATTATTTTAGATTTGATTAGAGAATAAAGTGATAACATTTGATTTACAATAATAGAATTAAAGTTTCTACGTCCACATATTTTAAATAAGATTAGAATAGCGTAAAACTCCACTCTCGGTACTCAGTATCACGAAAAGTCCGGTTACTGATTTTTTTTCATCTTTTGACAAATAACCCGCTTTTAAGATCTTTCAAATAAATATAGGTGATGTTGGGACCTAGATTGAGATCTCCTCTTTTAACTCTCAAACTTTTATCCGAATCGCGGCTCTAGATTTTCCGGACTCAAATCGTGGTTACATGCTTCTAAAAAGCAAAGTTTAGCCGTGTAGATCATTTCGTCCCGAATGAATCGAACAAGCCCAATTCTTTCTTTTATTCATTTCTCTATCAAGAGCTAAATCGATTTTGTATCAATTGCGTTCCGTTTTAATAACATTATACAAAAGTGTAAACTACCGGATCCTTTTTTCACACAATTTCCTAGACAGTCTCCTCCAAAATTGCTACGAAAAACGATAAAAATAGATTTTTTACTTCACAACCTGGTATACAAAACACACAACATTTTATGAACTTCGCTTGTTAGTGATTCGTTTAATGATTGAATCTGTTTTAAATGGTTTGTTAGCCATTCTATTTGTCTCTGTATGTCTGTCTTTCTCCCTCTCCATTATATATAATTGCTGTCCGTCTTACCACGGGCTTTTGACAAATTCAAATAAGAGTTGATCTGAGTCAGGCAGAGTCGAAGTTTTTGATAACAGTTGAAATCTATCAATTACCACACCAATTCACTTTTTTGTTGCAACTAATAGGATATTACTAATAAAGGGAACTATTAGTTATATATTAAGTGCCTATCGTTTAAGTATAATATTTTACTACACCGGCGGAATGATAAAATATTCCGACAACTTATCCTTTTTTTATCACAATGTCTGTCCCCTTGAAGTTTGTCCGTTTAAACTTAGGTCTCTATATTGGACGTATGTGCCACAAGCTATACAGCAGCAGGGTTACTTCAATCGATTTAAAGACAAATGTGATACAGATCCGATGACTAATGTGTTTTCAATTACAATTTCTATTCTTCGTCAAAATTTTTGTCGCCGATAATATAATATCAAGTGTGAAACTCTGGAGATGTACAAATATTTACGACGTATCGGATTAATACAGACCGTCCTCAGCCTTGAATTATATCGTCGGTGCAAACAGTTTTTTACGATTGCGTATGAAATACGTGTGTAATTTACAAAAAAACAAAAAAAAAACAAAGAAAAACAACAACAAACAGAAATATATTATGGCATATCAACTATTTAAATCCTAACCCAATCAGTTCCTTGAATGTGTCGATCTCTGATAAAAAAAATCCTTGTGTGAAAGTCCTCTTTAAACATTTTTGGTAATGGTGATTGATTTTTCCTGATTATTTTAAAGAAGAAAATCTTATCAGACGAAAATCTCTTAACTATTAGATTATAAATATACAAAACCATTTGGACTTTGTACTACTGTTAACCTAGAAATCGATTCGCGCGATTTTAGTAATCTCCAGGGCTCCACAACATATCGTCGCAAACATATCACTCACTTTCTATCTTAAAGGATAAACGAAAAACGATATGAATTAAGAAACATTTTTAGTCAGGATTGTTAAGTCAAGGTCGACCTTTTTTTTCGTAAATTATCATAAGCGGTTTGAGTAAAATCGAAAAAAATACACGACTTTGATGAAAATACAATCGAGTATAAAGGGAGAGAACAATAATGTTTCTTCAACCCCAAAACGGCTTGTCATGCTCGACACCTGTAACTGATACCTTATGAAATTAAAGTGCTGAAAGCCTGAGATATGTATACACGAGATACATAACCTGGGCAGAAAAAGCATGATGGTCTGATTGGTCTGATTGTCGGAGTTGTCACATTATAACACACACGCACACACACATACACACACATACACACACACACACATACATACATACATACATATATATATATGTGTGTGTGTTTTGAAGGAATCTGAAAAGGGCCTTCCAAGGATCCTTCCTGTGAATTCTATATAGTACTTTCTTAAACAAGATTCTTAAGGTAAAAGTTGATGGACGACGGACAACACCCTATGACAAAAGCCCGCACGAGAGAGCGCGCGCGAGAGAGGGCGGGCGGTCGTTTACCAGGTTTACATTATCTTTAGCGATATGCAGGCGTTGATGTTACATGTATATCCTTTTGACATAATTCGAAGTAAATACGTATAGAGGCAAAATTCGAGCTCGACCAAATTGTTTGCAGACAGTGCGAATTTGATCCTATAAATGACCAATTAATTTGTTTAACAAAACATTCCAATCAAGCGTAAAACCTACAGCTTCGCTTATCAGCTATTTACAGTAACTTAATCTAATCGGACCGGTTAATCCCTGGTTTTTACGTCCCTATGATTTTATAATTGAGAAAATATTGTGGAAAAAGAAGATTGCTTGTGACAAGCAATTTCTTCTCATTCCACAATATTTTCTACCCTATCAAATGGTTATTTTTCAATTAAAATCAACTTAAAACTTTCGTCTGCAAAACCTTTAATTTTGGAAAGGTCTAAAATTTTGCAAAAAAGGAAATGGTAAATGGTGTAACTCTAGAATAAGTAATATAATTTCGGAATAAAAGAAACGCTTTATTTTTTCTTAATAATGTGATATGATTATACATAATAAATAATTGTCCAATATACCATGTATCTCCTTTCTTTCTGTCCATTCACTCATCAATTTTGGATAATTTTGCCAAATTCAGAACACTCACATGAAATTATTGTACATTATATAACGAAATGAGTCATATCTCGTCTTTGTCCTTCTTGCCTCACCTCAATCGAACGTATTAATTAATACTCACAGTCGAGTAATTCGGTCCGATCTACTTTCAATGTAGCAGAAGATTGTATTTATTGCGTTAGAAGTTTTAACATTTTTACATTAAACTCTGTGTGAGTTTTTGCGTAAAAATAGGAAAATAAGGACAATGGTTGTTGCTTTAATAGATCTGCAAAGGACACGTTAATGTTTAAATCAAACTGTTCAACTACGACGTCGAAGTACGTGCACTTGTATTTTAAGTAGATGACCTTCATATTCGGTAGTTTCCGGAGGATTACAATTTATTCTGAATAATCGAATTGTCTGGAAAGAAATTGGTAATACATGTAACAGACATAATCCGATAAATACACAATTACGAAAAGCACTATTGCATGTGTAATACTTAAATAGTTCTCTCTGTCGTTGATTAATAATTTAAAAAAATCTTAACTCATCCTTGTAGCAACTGAAATTCCTGACAATAAATGAATGCGTACATTCGTATAAACGATCCTAGCTGTTTGTGACAAAGCGGTGAGCTATTGGCTTTATCTTGATGTCCTCATTGTATGCTGCGTAGACGTTGGCGTGACAAACTCCAATCTTGCCCTTATATATTTGTTATTACTAGAAATATTTGCTTGAAACTGTTTTGAACATGAAACGACATGTTTGTACACTATCACAAGAGGTATCCATACTCCTAGACAGATCAGTCTTAAACCAATAGAGTTGGAATTATAGCCTTACTCCGGCTCTTAATATCTTATTACCCATCACCTGCATCTACATGCGGTGCTCTTGTTTTTTTTATTATAATAGCCAAACCGTTCTATACTGCTTCCTCTAAGTCACATTTTCTAACGCCATTACACTCATAGAAGATAGTTTATGATGCTTACTTGTGTGTTACACAGTAATGTTCGCCTGAACTAAGAATGGCTCTTTCTGTCTCCTTTTTGTTATGAGTTTACTTTTCAGTTAATGGTATCTTTTTTGCTCGCCCCTCCTTCTCGGGACAGACTCTATATATGATGTAATTGCTACAACTTTTGAAGATTTCGCAAGCTCTTTGTTTTAAAGATATTAAAGAAAAAAGTAATTCAGCCATCTTACTGAGATCTCAACATGTTAGCTCTTGTAATTTAATAGATATATCATTTGATTGAACGGCATTTTTGCACTAAGAAAAATATAGCATTGAGACGGTCTGTCATTTGCCTTAAGAATCAAGACCATGCACGATCTTTCTAATCAACAATATTTCTTGAATCTCGAGAAATAATTAGCGCCTATCACTCTCAGTGTAAAACGGAACCTTCACCGCTGACTGAAAATATTACCGACCGCCTGTCGATTAGCGTGTACGTGCTTTTTGTGTTAGAATCCTGAAACCTCATCAATGGAATGGAAACTCCCTTCCCGTGTCGAACTGCAAAATTAACAACCTAGTTCTACTAATTATTTGATATATGTCACATACTGGCAGTTTTTGTCTTGTGTATGTGTGTGTGTGTGTGTCCAGTACATTCTTATATCATATCGCACTGTGTTTTGATTCCTTTCTCATCCCCACCCCAAATTGAAATTAAGAAATCCACAACAAAAACTCAAATTGGAGTTTCGATACTAGCTGGTCCGTGGCGCTCAATTACATTGTATGTGTCAAAGTAAATTCGGTCGAATAAAAGGAAAATAAGAACAAGACAAAAAATGTCTCCATGAAGCTAAGTCTTCGGTCATCGTGGAGGAGAATATAATTATATCTAGTTTCTAATAACGACTTTTTCCTGGTAATTATAGGGTCTTACTCTTGTATTGTGCCAGAGAACAGTTTCCAAACTTGTTTACTCGCGCATAACTCCAATAAACTAACAGTGTATGGAGTCGACCACAAACTTTGTTACTTGGAAGAAGAACAGTCCGTAACGAATGCCTTCCTTTAATCTCGCTCTCAATTGGTCAATTGACCTAGCAGTCAAACAATCAGTCGACTAACAAAATCATTCATTTAAACTTTGTATGCCTACATTTGCCACCATTTATGTGAAGAATTGTGTTGGTTTGGCGATTTCATCGTTTTAACCACAGCTTATTCAAGCTGCAGTTACACCGTTTAGGTCGTCATCCAACTATTCTACTTTTTTGTTACATGCAACTGGCCATAAGGCTTCCAAAAAATAACAACGTTAAATATCGAAGAGGAACTTCCTGATGGAGTGATTGGGCGAGAACAACGGAGTAAGTGGTCGGGGCAAGCGAGTGGTCAATCGTCGATGTGTAATGCTCGACATCTGTCAATAAATTTTCTTGGTGTTTTCCGTTGCTGTTTGCCTCTCAAAAAATTATTATGAGAGTCTCGGGAAAATTGATTTATGTATAATTTCGGTCGTGGTAAGTTTCGTGACATTATTTAACCGGTTTAATACCCGTGGCTACTCTCCGTGCAGAAATAATCGCTATTTGTTTGTTTGAATGGGGTTAACGCCTTTTTTAACAGTATTTCAGTAATATTGCGGAAGCTTGAGCACCTTACTATGCATTCCAGCTACTTCTCACACCAGTACTACCTCATCCTCATCATTCTTTCCTAGCCAACAACAGGTGTCGTAAAGGCTCGAACCCTTGACCTCATGATGAAGGGTCCGACGCGGTACCGACTGTACCATGGCTGCGGTTCTTGAGGCATGTAATTTAGCTATCGACAAACGATACGATTAGGCTTAGATAGGTCGTTCAGCTATTAATGGCGCAATCTTGTAGTCCACAGTTATTTGGACATGTGACATCAGCTAATAACCTTCCTTGTCGTTGACACCACCGGTGCGTTCATGTCCTGCAAGCAATTTCCTGAATCTGCAAAATGCTCGAAGTATTTCTAGCTCATCAAAATTTATTTAACCTGTCGTTTTCTTTAGTTTTAATGAGTCCATAACAAGGTGTGTCTAAAATACATACATCTGACTGTACAATAGTTGTGGCTTCCAGATTTTAGAACTGGTTCCACTTCTAAAAGATTTAGCGTTGATCGAGAAGTTAGTCGTTTTCAATACCCCAAATACCTCACGAGCGAACGCAATGAAACATGTTGCTAATGTGCAAAATCAATTACTTGTTTTAGTCATTACAACGATTTATCTTTTAAAAGTCGTAGGGCTACTTATTATACTATTTGAATAATTAAATACTTAAATCGAGTGATATTCAAACATCCACTATACAAGTTTCGTATATTCGGGAAATTTTTATGCGCCGACTAGCCCTCATGTGCATGCATTTTATCGCCAATAGCTTTAAGTTTAACAATTTAAAATTATAAAACCCATTACAGACTGTTAGTCTGAATATCGTTTTATTACATTTAGACTATAGGTTGCTGTGTTGCCGAATAAAAATTCAAAATAGTTGTTTATTTTGAAAAATGCTTTGGGATTCGTGTCATTTAGTTTATTATCCAAATTCAATTTGTCTTTCGATCAAATAACCTTTATAGTTGTGATGTACCGATGGAAAAATTAATATTTTTGAAAGATATTGTTTTATGGTCTGTTTTCAAATAGAACTTCGCTCAATAACTTACTTGAATGACAATGACTTCATAAACGATTATCAGCCGCAAAAGGGCTATACACACATGACGCTAGTTGCAACCATATCAAACCAGCTCATAATCCTCACGTAAAGAAATTTATGAACATGGGCGAAAAGGAGCAAGGCGGGGTTATTTTCTGCGCAGAAAATACCAATGGCGTTAGCGGGATTTCAACCCTCTCCGGTCTTGTATCCTGTGTCCACAAATAATCTGTTTTATCCACCTAGAATCAAATGATTTGGTGAACAATAAGGTTTACATATTGGTACATTCGACAGGTGTACAGATTCAACGACTGTATCTTTTGGGTTTCGACCCATTGAAACAGAATATTTTAGCTCAGCTAGGCTAATTCTGAGCTAATTATGTACTTCAATGTCTGTCGTTTGTCGTGTGTTGGAAGGTTCTAAGTGTGCATACACCAGTGCCTTCAATTTTGGGTCAATCTTTGTCAGTTATGCTGAAAACTATTGTCTTTATGATAAGGTCGCTATGGGGTTAGATTCGGTAAAAGATAGGCAAACAGACACATCTAATTAAAATCGCGTAACATTGAAGAGGACATAATTTGCAGCAATATTCACCAAACTTGATCATAATGTTTGACCTCCTGAGAAATAGCTATGTCTGAAAAAATATGTCCCAGGTTAAATTTTAGAGAAGTTTGTTTACACTCTTGGGTAACGATTCTTGCTTAATCTTCACCGAACTTGCTCAGAGCGATTGACCTAATAATACCGAGGTCAAGTTAAAAAAGGGTTAAGGTTGGGCGTAAAGTAGGTCCCTTGATCAAATCTTTACAATCTACAGGAAAAAAAATCTTTCTTTTATTAATTTATTTTTCGAAATAGTGATCTCAACCCATCTTGAACCCATACTAAATAACCTGATTAATGTCAACATACGGTTGCGCTAGCTTTTGAATAAATATAACGCAAGGTTTCTTCGATCGTTTCGCATCAAACAATGCGCCTGTTTTAATTTGTGATAATAGTTCAAGGGTAGCAGAAGAGGGCTCCCAGATATAAGTAAATACATGTAGTTAATTAAAAACTGTATAAGCTCTTCATGTATTAATTGAATCAAGACTATGGTATGCAAGATAGAAGCATGTTTTTCTTTCATGGAAAATAGACGCCCATATATATCTCGATGAGCGGAGAGAAGGGGGACATATATCGGCCAACATTCAGTGTTTTTCCTATAAAACAAAACTTCTGCCATCAAGAAGGATAAGAAGACGTAATCTTATGTCTCTTATTTCTCTCTCAAAATGTACATTTGTAATTGTATCCAAATAATTCACACAGAACTACTATTTCATACTGTCAAGTCTGTCTTTAGAGCATGAAAAATGTTGGTTTTGATGCAATTGAAGTATCGATACTATAGCAACCAATCGTTAGTAGACAAATAAACTTAAACGAATGAGACAAAGAAGTAGCATGTCGATGATGCGACGATAGGAAATTGTGTTACTCCTTACCTCCGCCATTACTGCCCATTATTCTCATCGTTTCCAACTACCCGTTTGAAAAAACAAGGTATTGTCCTATGCTGAAAGACAGCTCAACCTACTGTTTATTTATTTATTGTTTTATATTGAATACAACTGAAATAGAATGTGTAATATCAAAAATACTACGAGGGGATGAAATAGAATGTGTAATATCAAAAATAATACGAGGGGATACAGTTTTTAAAGTCGTGTTACGTTTAATTAAAAACTGTTTATTTTCTCATTAAAATTTATGTGAAGGGAAACCATGTTCTAAAAGATTTTCTCATTGCGTCATGCCCACAGTTCACCTATCTAATAGCTAGTTTTAATTTATGCTAAGAACTCTTAAATCGTCTATTTTTGGTAACTCAGAGTATCTCAAAAGGGGAATATTTTCACAAAATATTGAAGATCAGGAAAACGAGAGAGCACATGACCTTGCCGGAATAAGTAAATTTAATGGTTCCAATTCGAACGGGCGATTTTCCTTAGAACCGATGCAAAATCCCAAGTAGAACATGAGACTTTCTGGACAATTACGTTATGACGTCACTACGTAGTAATGCTGTTTTGCGTCACCACGTAGTAGCTACGTCATCAACGACGTCTTTTGTTTATATTTTAGATTTTCCGAAATCAGGGATACTCGCGTTTTATTTGTTATTTTAATCATTATAGATATGCCGAAATATTTCTCTTTAACAGCGAAATTTAGTTTAATGGAATGAGCTGTGTTGCATAAGGATGTAGAAAACCATACATTCTGTACATTTTGCCAGAATGTAAAAAGAAAAAAAGTTGCAGTGGAAAATGCTCGACGGAAAATAATGACTTGGTTTGAACACAAGCTAATCGGATGGAGAGTGTATTCATTTGAGCTCCTATTTGATTCTCAAAATAAAACAAATTACCGGAATGAAAGATATAAATATCGTTAGAAGTGGTTATCTTTTACAGCATCGTGATTTGGAAACCTTCAGAAATAGATATTATGAAAAATCCTTATTTTTTTTAAAGTGAATATTTAAGATGATATACGGAAATCTTCCCTTAATTGCGTGGAAAGGTACCCTGAATTCTTGCACGTGGAAATATAAGGTTAAGGTCTAAACAAGATCACCGCCCACGGGTGCCAACGCTCGGCTACAGGTGCTGGATAATGCAAAAATTCTAAGTCGAAGAAGGGGCATAATTCTTACAAAAACGCTGTTAGAGTTATCCCCCTTGATAGTCTAGATAGCTCTTGTGATAGTCAATACACATGCCAAGTTTCATGGGGATATCTTCAATAACAACATAGATATTCCCTTGGTTAAAGTGTGTCAAGCCAACGCCAACGCCGATGCAACAACGATCACAATACCTCGGGTTTTCTCCGAAAACAGCCTAGCTAGTAATGAAGTAAATATATATACTCATTTGGCTCTTTTTGAAGTTCAGAAACAAGTCTTCTACAAGAGCCGCCAGAGACGGATTATGCTCCCCGAATAAGGCTTTTGTCACAAAACTGTATGCCATTATTGGACAAAAAACTTCTTATTGAATGCAACTATAGTTTGAGAGTTCAGTTCACAAGAATTTTGAAGTTTGACAAAAATTGAAGGAATCTGTTTGGCTTCACAGGCCTGATTTTAGTAAAATTCAATATCATTATATGGTAAAGGGTTAAATATTTTACCTTGACCATTAAAGTTATCAATGAAAAATGTCTCCATACAAAAAATGAAGACAAACTTAAGTAGTCTTGCAGAAACAATAGACTGGTTTATTTTAGAGTAGGAAATATACAATATATAAAAATTGCAATCACTTATCAGTTAGAATTTGACCTTGACCTTAACCAAGAACTTAATCTAAGTTTCTTCTGAAAGGTCTTGTCACAAGTAATAAACATATGAAAAATGCTTAAATATGATCGCTATATCTCTTACCATTGCAAAATTATGGCAAATTTTAAGGTTTTACACCTTCAAAGAATGTACTCTATTTCGATATTTCGGCTAATGCCTTTTTCAAGAAATAACTCATGGAAATGTCACATCTACATTTTTACATTCTTACTGTGCGGCCATATTGAATATTTGTTTTGGACGTCGCCGCTGGAAACATTTTGGCGTAATCAGTGTAACGTCATCCGACGAATTGACGTTGCTAGGTGTAAAGTCACTATTATGCGCAAATAAGTCATTGAATACTGTTAGGCGAGTCCTCATGCTATTTTTAATGTTGCAGCCACTCGGTTTGGCTGTCTGAGCCTCTGAATCCACAATCCCTCATGTAACTGGCGCTCTGTCCTTTCAGCCCCGGAACATTTCCGTAACACAGCTACAGACACGTCATCTACGGAGTGATTTTTCATACCAAAGTGTGAGTTGATTGGCTTATCCTTCTTCAAGCGTATATCTCGCAAATGTTCCGTTATTCTAGCGTTTATCTCTCGCTCGGTATCACCTACATATATGGTCAACTGGCACTTTTTACAAATTAAACCATACACTACATTTCTCGTACGACAGTTAGCCTCTTTTACTGTGTTGTAAGTGGAATAGCCCCTAGTATCCTGAATATCTCCTTTGCAGATTAACGGGCATATGTTACAGCTGTCGTCACATTTCGTTTTGTCTGTTTTAGTGGACTTGTTTGTCTTTCCGTGCACCAACACATCGCTGAGACTAGTGTCTCTTCTGTAGGCTATGAGAGGTGGGTCCTTGAAAACCTGCTTCATTCTCTCAGAATATGGGAACTAAGGGAACCCTCTTGTTATTTTGATTTTTGTCTGTATTCTTTCGGAGTAGATCCGATCTTTCTAGCCTGTCGAGTTTCTGTAGTTGGGATTCTATCAATTTCCCACTATATCTCCTTTTTCTCAAGTGACTTTTTGAATCCGATGTATGCTTATCGTAGTCCTCATTACGCGAGCAAATCCTTTTAATTCTCAGACCAAGGCCGTAAGCTAGCCCTTTCTTTGTACTTGATGGATGGTTGGAGGAACTGTTCAGGTATAATTGTTTATCTGATGGTTTTATAAAAAGATCTGTATAGACACGTCCATTTTCCAGTTTAACCCAAGTGTCAAGAAATTCAATTTTATGTTTGTGGTATCGGAGCGTTACCTTAATGTTGGGGTGTATGTTGTTAGCAAATTCTGTACATTTTTTCAGTTCTGTTTCACTGCCTGTCCACAGTGACGTCATGTTTCCAGCGGCGACGTCCAAAACAAATATTCAATATGGCCGCACAGTAAGAATGTAAAGATGTAGATGTGACATTTCCATGAGTTATTTCTTGAAAAAGGCATTAGCCGAAATATCGAAATAGAGTACATTATTTAAAGGTGTTTTTTCGATTCCCTTTGGAATATTTTTTGGACTTAGTTAAAAGTTTTAATTTCTAAATTTTGATCTTGAGAAATGACCTTGATCTTGAATGATGACCTTGAACTTGGTACCAACAGAGAGGGTTTGTCACAAGCAATGCATATGTGAAATATGAAGACTTCATCTGTAACCAATCAATAGTTATTGCCAATTTTAGTTTTTGTGGGGAAAAAAGACAGTTATTGTAAAGGTAATAACATTAAGGCCCCTTTTCCCATGACGCATTTTTTAAAACGAAAATTCCCGTTAGTTTAAGGTCAAGGGGATCTGATTTGCTACTCAAATATGAAATTTCATGAAATTCTAACAATTAGTCTTGTTGAAATTGTCAAAAAATAAGTTTTACATTAAGGCCCCTTTTTCCATGGCACAGCCTTGAAATAAGAAAATCAAAAAACGGGTCTTGGAAATTTCCTTGGAATATTGTATATGAAATTTCGTCCAATTAGGGGCTGCTGAGATATGACTTCGGACGGACGGACGGCCGGACGGAAGGACGGACGGACGCACAGGCCGGCGACTATATGCTCCCCCCGAAATTTTTTTCGGGGAGCATAAAAATTATATCACCTCGTTGTATTATTCAGATTAGACATATCACTATTTCAGTGTGTTTTTTAAGCAAACCAGGTTAAATCATATCATCCTGTATAAAAATGAAACTGAACATACATTTTACGGATAACGGCGAAAAGAACGTTCATCTAATATGCCCGTTTTCACTGAAAGTATCATATACCAGTCAAGGGCAGATGACTCTGACCCAAAAACTAGCGCGGAAAGTTCCCTTGAACATTTATCTGCAGATTTGCGACATGTTATTCCGCAGCATATGTTGAAAAAAAAAACGTTGTGGGGGGGGGGGGGGGAAAGGGCCTTTTATGCACTAGTAACAATCATGATCATTATGCATTAGTTTAGTTTCTTTTTCAGTTCGATTGTGACGAGGGCGCTCAGCTGATGTAGTCATTTGATCTGATTATCTTGGGTTAAACATGTATGAGACTTTTAAATTAGTAAAGAAAGTATGTAGTAAATAATATCAACCTTTGACGATCGCCGACGTACACGTACGTAAAGAATAAAGTCGGCTAACTTTGCCTTTTTTCTTGTTTGTTTGTTTATGTTTTTACAAAAATGTAATCGCTTTTCGGGGACAAACGTCTATCATTTTCAACGTTTACTTTTGAAATAATTGCCTTTCTTATGCTATCGGTTTCTTTATTTCTATGTTCTCTTGGGACAAAAACAACTCGTAACAAGACAAATCAAAGCGCTGAAAGCGCTGAAAACCTGAGATTTGTATACAGGAGATATATGATCTGGATAGAAAAAGTTTTATGGTAGGAATATCGGAGGTGCCACTTTGTACCGAAATCTACTGTCGATTATGCGCAGATCTGCCAATTTGTGCGTAGGGGACACAACCTGTCCGCAATAATTTTCATCCCGTTGAGGTATTGTAACGATATATTTACATGTATATATCGTTACATATTTTTCACCCGATCAAAATGCTTTGAAGGGATCTGATAAAGGCCACCCAAGGATCCTTCCTGTGAATTTTGGTTGAGTTTGGTTGAATAATGTTCCGTACTTTCTGAGAAGAAGAATTTTTAAAGTAAAAGTCGACGGACGGACGACGGACACCACATCATGATAAAAGGTCGTTGGCTTTCAGCCATTGGAGCTAGCGAGAGAGAGCTAGAGAGTGAGAGAGATTGGTATCCAGGTTCGAACTAGGAGTCTTTTGCATGCGATGTGAATATTCTACCACACAGACAAATTTCGTTATGTAAATATGCACTTTATAATCTCCAGATAAAGAGAGCCAGAGAGGGCGGGTGGTCGTTTACCAGGTTAACATGATTATGTACACCTCTCAAAAGCGGTATGTAGACGTTTCATCCTTTGGGTAGAATTCAGGTAAAACTATATAGACACAAAGTCCGAGCACGACTAAACTGTTTTCAGACAGTGCGAATATGATCCTATGAATGACCAATTAATTTGTTAAACAAAATACTCCAATCGTGCGTAAAATCGACAGCTTCGCTATAGGGCTGTAACGATACAGAAAGTGACGAAATACGAATACAGATCACGAAACAGGGTCATGAATATGAATATTTATTCATGAATACAACTTTTTTTCTAGGAACAAACATATTTATTTATATATTTCTTTTGAAACAAAGAAGGAAACATAAACTTATGCCTATCTGTGATCCTATTGATAAAAACAGCTGTTACATAGTTATCTATTTCATAATACTGCAGTTTCGATCAAAGGTGTAAGACAATTTCAAGCCTAACAAAGGTTGAAGTCAAGATCCGTTATTGTTTGACGTTGGATCAATTCAAAGTAATCGACTCTTTGTTTGTTTATATATTTCCGTTTATTGATCGTCGCTACCGTGTAGCACAAACCCATATGAGCGACGCCCCCAGAAGACGGTTAGTTGTTACGGGAGATAGTGCAATGATACAGGACGAAACTACTGAGCGCCCCGCCTGGTTCTTTATCGTGCTCGATGGACAGCATCGTCACGCGGGGCCTAGGTTTGACGTCTCATCCGAACGACAAATAGGTAGTCAGTTGATATGGTCAGCCAGTAGATCTGAGACTTTGATTTAAACAAGATAATTTATGATTGTTAGTATTAACAGAGGTCTGACTGACGGTAAAGTCATGCGTCGATTGTCCTTTTTATTAGAAATTAATCTATCATTCACTACCCAAAAATGCCACTTGTAGGAAACTAATAAAAAGCTGTTACCAGTGAAATAGAAATTTGTTGATTTTGTATTCAGTTGCATCAAAGGCGCCCTCTGATAATCCACTACGGGAGCCGCGAAGGCTTTAAAGATTTGCGTCTTTCTTCATAAATTTGATGAAACTGCCGTTATAGCTTAAATTGTGTATGTTGGGTGATTTTTGGCACTTGGCATCCCGCCAAATTCAGAACACTCACGCGAAATTACTGTACATCGAGCCGACAGCTTTCAATGAGTCATATCTCGCCTTCGTCCTTCTCGCCTCAATCGGGCGTATTAATTTATACTCGCGGTCATGTAATTCGCCCGGATCCGATCTACTTTGCATGTGGCAGAAGATCACATTGATTGCGATAGATGTTAGATGTTTTTACATTATTTTTACACATTAAACTCTGCATGGGTTTGAATTTTTAGCATTGTAACTTTAGCCTCAGATTGCTGACGCAATCTTAGGCTAAAGACAAAATAAAATAAAAGTCCTTTTGGATGTTTAAGATTCAACATCTTGTCATATCGTGGACAAAATAAGGGTTTTCAACCATTAGATGTTCATATCAAAACCAAAACATGCAGTTAAATGACAACAACTGTAATTAGACATGTCGATTTGCCATATTTTCATACCAACAATTTTGTACAATTACATGACGATTTCAATTACACTGCCCTATGGGACAGTCATATGACGCCCTGTCTGTCACTTTGATTATCAAAGTAATTTTGATATATGTGATGTGGGACGTTTCAAAAAAGTATGACAAAACAAGGAAGGTTATCAATAATCTCAAATTTAGTCTTAAATGCTCGTAAACTTTTTACCCCATTACCACACAACAAATTTAGACTTGTCCAAATTGGAAGTTGTTGCAGACGACATTTTGAGTTAGTTGGATTTAAAAAATCTTTGTCTTTCTGGGTAGAAAATATAATATTGAGAATGAAGAAATTGCTTGTCACAAGCAATTTCTTCATTCTCCATAATGTTTTGTCTAGGTTTTATTTTTTTTAAGGCGCGTAAATGACATTTCATTTCGTACGTAAAACCACAATAGGACTTGCAACACTAAAGTATATAGTATAGTTCCTTCGTTTTAAAAAAAAGCTGGCAAAGGTACACAATTCAATAAGGATGTCTCTCCCGTGCTTACTAATCAAAATTCTAAATCTGTATACACACTCAATTCTGATTGATTGATTGGTGTTTAACGCCGCTTTTAACAGTATTTCAGTCATATCGCGGCGGCCTCAATTCTGATAAAAAAGAAAAACAAATAACGAAACGCAAACAGGGAGAATGAGATGGCAATCATCATATAATATGAACTGGAAGCTAAGCTTTTTAAATACCGTTCGAGTCACAAATGACACGTACATTGCATCCAGATCAGACCACTACCAACGAACTATTGACTATATAAAATTGGACTTTCGGATTCAAATTTATGAACTTTTACAAATTCAAGCGATGACATTATAGTCCATATATTCTTTGAATGCGGCTTAGAAAAGAAACGATTATGATCAATTTCAGCTGAAATGTTTTGATGCTATTTGGCTTGTGAAAATTGCTCCTAAGATGATATTTTACGCCTTATATATAATCGTGTAAATTGAACAAAAAACCATTGAACGGTTATCAAACAGTTAAAATTAAATCTGGAAATCCAAAAAAAATAAAAAAAAATCGAAATGGTATGAAACGGTTAAGGAAATATGGACATTGGTTGAGAATGCGGTGGATACTTACTGATAGATTATGATTTGAATCAATCTGATGAACTATTTCGGAATAGCAACTCGTTTTTCGCTTAATTATCATATTTAAGTCATTTCTTTCTTCTTCTTTTACCTCCTTTACTTTTTCAACAAAAATATTATGTTTGTTTATCCAATTTTACATATATCTTATTTTCAAACTGAGTGTCATATAAACAGCACTTTATCTTGTTTTAATATGATAAATACAGTAAAACTGGGCATAATCACAAATGAGAATTGTATGGATACATCATATAAAGTATAGAGCGAATAACTTGCAACTTAGAAATAAAGTCCTAAGGAATACCTTCAAAATAATTACAAAGCTCAATTTCATTAATCTTAATTCAAGCCCTTAACACAAATGTGGTATAGCAGAAGGTACCGAGAGAAAATGCTCGTGACAAGAGATTTCTCCCGAAATCACGATTTGTGTATGTATGTGTGTGTGTGTGTGTGGTTGACTTAGCAGTTCCGGTGGTCAATCGCCTTTGAAAATAATGTGTAGAAATCTTGTCCTGCTAAAAAATGTGGTCCAAATTTCAAGCAAAATTCGGTAAATATTACATTGCCACAGAAAATCCTAGTAGTTGTATTCCGCAAAACACAAATCAATATCTCAATTTTTTAAGTCACTCACTTTGATGCTTAAAAAAGATATTGCCAATCAAACAGAGATATACATATTTGCTTTAAAAGTAAACATGTTTTGTTTAAAATATTGTGTATGTATAAATGTTTTATGGTTGAATGAAAAAGAAAAGTATCTCAAAATGTTGTTTTGCCCTAGTTTCGAACAGGGTATAAAACGGATAGAAAATACAAAGATATCTTATCGGAAAAGGTAACAGAGAGGTCATGTTAAGTATTTACAATTTACTAGGGTGTTAAAACGTGATGAAACAATAAAAAATCCAATCAAGTTCCAAAAATGGGAACATTTATTTTAAACCATCTATTTCTTTGAACACATTTTCAAGGGTTTACATGGCCGTTTAAACACCATATTATCATTGTCTCAATTTTCATTTGATTTGAATCCGGTTTATCATGCTTGTGTAAGCTTGGCACTGTTTCGTTGCTTTTATGTTTAAAGTTGATGATAATGGTCAAATTTATATAATAGAGTACAAAACAAGCTTATCTAGACACGTACCATTCACTAGATTTTAATAGGACTTCCATTATGATGTAGGAGTCCATAGTGAAAATGTACAATCAGTAAAATCCGATCTACCAAACATCTGCTATATCGTTCCTCTCCGCAACCGCATTAAAAATAGGACCGTGGTTTCGTAGAGTTTATTTTACTGAGATTTACGCTATGATGATCTAAATAAAAGTGTTGCTCAATGATGTTTTGTTGTTTTTTTTCAGGAAAAAAGGTAAGCCATCTGAAATTAAAGATTGCAAAATGGCTGCCGCCCGTTCATTACGACTAACTTTTGTTCCCGTTTGCCTCCTGAAAATATCTCCTTTAGCCTTTATGTTTTAACAAGACATGTTTTGTGCGCTCCTAGTAAAACAGGTTACTTTCTTGACACGAAACCTGGTTAGAACCATTTCGAGATAACTGTACTGAAAATATTGGACGTCCCTGTTTAGGGACTGAATTCGATCATTTTTTTTGTTAAATCGTTCAGCATTGTTCAACATTTTATATGAATTTTTAAGAAAAATCGGTCTTTGTCATGATCTGAAGTGAATATTACCTTCAATAAAATTGATGCTATATCTCACAATGCGGCGAAATTGCAGTGAAATTTTTTGGTAAGCCAGAAGATCAATTCGTTTCAATTCCAATTGAAAAAGTAATATAGATTCAGAAACAAATTGTAGCAAGGTTTGGCCGTCGTAGTGCTTGTTGTTGACGGGGGTATTCATTTTCAAATGTTTTGAAGAAGGGCTCAGAACAGTTTACGATTCGAAAAAATAAACAAAGGGCATATATTTCAAAATTAAGAAAAGCAATAGATCTGGTAATTGTAATTTCACACACACCATTTACTTGATTGGATATGAACCCCGCCGCTGGGGATCGAACCCATGACATCTTTAAAAGCGAGCCGCCGTCATAGCGTAGTCGGTAGCGCGTCAGACTCCTAATCTTCAATCATGGGAGGTCATGGGTTCGATCTCCGGCGGCGGTACAAACTACAATAACAAAATAGAATGAATGTGGCATACAAGAGACTGTGTAGATCGATAATGTGACAACATGACATTGATTGGTCCGAAATTATTACAACTAAACCTGTCTAAATTGTGTTTACAAACATATGATTATTATTAGAAATCCATTGACGCTAAACTGAAACCAAGAATGATAAAATGAAATTAGTCCCTTAAAATCTCGACCCATATTTTCATTGGCACTTATTTATTAATGAGTCCGTGTGCATAATCTAGAATGTTCATTTCGTAAACAGATAAATTAATTTGATATAGAGTTACAGTGTTAGGACAATTCGGGAAAGAAAATAAACTTAGGCATCGGACTGTCAAACTAGAGGTCCCGGGTTCGATCCCTGACGGTGGCACTCATCCTTTCCGACTATTTGTCTCCCACCAATGGGTCGATAATCGTTAACCTAAGTGGAATAGCAGCTGGAGGCTAGGAAAGGATGTAATGGTAGTACTGGTGTGAGAAATACCAGGATTCCATTGTTAGGTGCTCCAGCCGCCGCGATATAACTGAAAGATTGTTGAAAGCGGCGTAAAACCCCATTCAAACAAACAAACAAACAAATAAACTTAGATAACACCGAATAAATGAAGACAACAAAGGAGGTGATGAAACCTTGGTGATTTAAACTCCTCAAAGGTTCTCGGCGTCCATTAAAAAATTCACTGCGTTAGTTTGAATTTTCTTTTCTTTTCTCGATTGTTGACATAGGATTTGTAATCAAAGTGTGACAGCCAATTTATTTGTTGTTTTTGCAACGTCCAGTCGAGCAGATTGGTATTCTAATGATTCGTGCTCAACATTTACGTGCGCTTATCAAAACATGGTCTTTTGATTATCATCTCTTCAAACATCTTCTTGGTAAGTAAAAAGCCAGAAAAGTGTTTATAAATACGCCACTCAGTTCAAAATACGCAACTCCAACATTCAGAAGCTTCTTGCACCTTCTTGAAGGTTTGGCATGAGCGCGGTACGTCATAGACTGACGCGAGCTGAATGGACCAAAGTACTCTTCGTGGATGAAACAAGGATAACAATCCAAGTGAATGATTGTCGTGCAAAGGTGTACCGCCGTAGGGGAGAGAGGAATGCCGAATGTTGTTTGGTAGACACTGACCAGTTTCAAGGTGGCTTGATCATGATATAGGCCGATGTGTCGAAGTACACTTCGACCGCAATCGTATAGATAAATGACACTTTAAATACGCATCGTTACCAAGGTAACATGCTAGCAAGGGCATTTCCCCATATTAAGGCATATCGTTATATGATGTTTTCTCATGACGAAGCTTCATACCACACAGCTAGAGGGACTTGCCACCTGCTAGCTGTTACTCTTCCTTGGCCTTCAAAGAGTCCTGAACTAAACCTAAATGAACACGCTAGAGATCTGTTTAAAAAGAGACTACGACAAAAAACCCACTGCAGAGCAGTTTAAATGACCAGGACGGTCTAGTTTCGCGTAGATGGAGAAGAATTCCTAAGAATTTTATCACGTGGTGCACAAAATCCTTGAGACTTGGCCACTTTCGAGTACTGTACTTATAATTAGTATCCTATATGGTAGAGGGGACTCTTCTTGTTACAAACACCCTCTACCATAATTAAGAGTTTTAGTAACACTATAATCCTTTTCTGTTTAATGAAATTTTAGACTGGTCAAATTTGAAAGAGGTTGCAGACGACAATGAAAAGTGCATGCAATTTTAAATCTGACCATCCTATGTGGTAGCAAATATTGTGGGAAAAGGAAAAATTGCTTGTTACAAGCAATTTCTCCTCTTTCTAAAATATTTTCTCAAGTATAAAATCATAGTGACGTAGAATCCCGGGTTTGTTCGGGAAAGGGTTAATGCCAGAATTGTGAGGATCCAATGTCATCCGGCATAGGATACGAACAATTCAATGTAAGGACACAGGTTTAAAATAAGGGTCGGGCATGCATAGTCTCAGATTCTTATGTTTTCAGATTTTGATAACTACCATCCATAAACCAACAAATAATGTATTTCTTTGAACAATTAAGTTTGCCATGGTAACAACAAATTAAGAATTTTGGCAAATATGCAATTATTTCTCAGGTAAAAATGACAAGTTTTCACTACTCAATACTAGAGAGTGTTAAAATAATAATGCATTTTGAAAATATTTTATAAACAATTTTTAGATAAACTTTTTTTCATATCTTTCCATACAAAAATCTTATTATAATTATGTAATGGTGCTTTTTGCTTTATGACATTGTGACGAACAATATAATAGTCTCTCGATTCAAGTATGTCGTTATACAGAATGCATTTGCTTTTGTCCGATTTTTTTTTAAAAATCCAACGAGTCTTAAAAGAATCAAAGGGCTGAAAGTCCCGAGAGCGGTTCTGTTGGGTTATCATTAACCGCGCTCAATAATACCAGCATGTAGCATCAATATGAGTAAGTTAATCGTGCACCTAAGTGGGATGAGCAGCTGGGGGCTTGATAAGGATGGAGTTGTAGTACTGGTGTTAGAACTACAAGGAATCCATGGTTAGGAGCTCTAGCCACCCTGATATAACTGAAATACTGTTAAAAGTTGAGTTAAACCCTTTTCAATCAATCATGACTCCTAACTGATTACCGAAGTCGCTTTTTCTGTTATAATATTTCATCAGTGCGTGAAAATTTGTAGTTGTGTGGTAAAATGTTAAATGATAAAAGGTAATGAAACCAAAGCTACCATTCATTTTTTTTTTTTTTTTTTTTTTCGTTGAGCATATTATTACAATTAAAGTAATACATCTCCGTTTCAAAGATATATTCGATTTGAGGTAAAAGGTCTTTTATTCGATGGGGTTAAATAGACGCTTGAATCGCCACTAAAACTGGGTTGTAACTTGTTACGTATACTGTGTATACGGGGTGTAAATTTGCTTACCCCTGTCAGGTCAAAACACTGACCTAGATTCTATCTTGAAACGCGAGGAAATTATTTCTTTCATTTTGACAATTTATTAGACAATTTACCATGGATATATTAAGTCTAAGTTTTAAACCATTTTCCGTGATATTCATGACTAAAAGGAAGCTGTTTGCATTCAGCAAGTAAGTTATTTTCTTCATCAGCAATGAAACAAGATGGAGGCGATCACATAGATTTTCACTTAAAGTTTATGAGCATGCGTGGAAATGAGTGGAAATACGTGAAAACTTGTTTCCGGTTGATCGATTCGAAATACCGGTTTTTTTTCCTGAAAAAACCTATCTATCTATATATACTGCCCAACTCCCCTTTCGGGTATTACTGGCAGGTATAAACCGCTAAAAACGATGTAGCAATTTGCCTTTACCATGGTTCAATGAATTTATTGCAAATCAGGTCATGTGATCGATTTCACTTAACTGTACATTTTTACTGTTATTCTAAAATAGATGTGTTGTATGTTCTTTAATTAGATTGGATCGATTCTTTTTAACGTGTGTTAGGTGTTGAACGACTGAAGACTTAGTAAGTTAACTGTTGATTCGCTGTTTACCTATTTATTTTCAAACTATGATAAATACTTTGAACTTTAAAGGATTCAATAAACCTTACTTACCATTTTTAAATTTGGCGAATACTTTGCATGGACGTTTACTCGATGAATAATTTTTGAAGATAGAATTTGACCCTTGATCCATCTGAAAATTATTTCAGATACCGTTTTATTGGCTTAAGAATGAGAGGCAGTTATGCCTGTAATACTCTTCATTCAGATGAGATTGTTTTTTTAAAATGTATGTATTATGCCAGTTTTACTTTAATGATCTTGAATATCAGCATTATCTTTTAAGTGCATGATCAAAACTTTCGAGAGTTAAAATCTATCTGTAAAACGAGCAGTTTCCGAATGGATTGACCTGTCAAACTATTTGAAACGAATTATATAGCAAATATTGATTTTAAATATAGTATTATAACACTATGCGCAGAAGTTGATACCACAAATGGGATCACATAAGTTTAGTGGTAGAGATGACGTTATTGTTTATATATTACAATGTGACGTTCGATGTCATTAATGCCATTTGCTGTAATTTGAACACAGATGCTCTTGAAGAATGGTATAATGCTTTTTTTAGAGATATCTGTGTTTTTGAGCTAACATGATTATATTACAATTATGACCTCTCTTCACTAATTGTGACATTGGCTTTACTGTCAATAAGCTATAAACGTTAGGTTTTCAAGCGTCATATCGTTAAATGCCAAGCTGTAGTTCTGAAAACAGTGTAAATTAATGTTAAATTCGTCCATGTATATTATAGAAAGGACATGTATACCCTATACTGACCCCATACCCGTACTCTTGATCTTGAATCGAACTTATTATAGATCATACTGTCTCTTTATAATGAACGAATTTACCAGTTAATTTGAAAAATCCTTAGTAGCTAGCAAAGCGACAGCTTTGATAGCTTAAGTTACCATACAAAATTTTGAGGTCTTCTTAAAGTTCAACCAGTGCAAACTGCCACTGGAGGTTTAACCACTAAATCCATTGAATGCATAGGCCATGAAAATAGTTCCTGTGCATTTCAGGAGTATTGCAAACTCTGGCTGCAAGTTCATCTCCTAGGTATTTTTATCTCACTTGAGCATATCGTGTTCAAAAGTAGTCTGATCTGAGTCTTTTCTATGTGCTTTGTATGGCCACATGAATTAACTTTATTCAAATTGTATAGAACTCCTTCGAAAGCATGCTATTTTACCCATTCCCACTCAGTCCTGCTTTTTTACACATCTCAAGAAAAAGCTTTGGAAAACATTGAGGACAATGAAGAAGTTGCTTGTGACAAGCAATTTCTTCAATGTCCGCAATGTTTTCTACCCTACATGGTAAAGATTTTTTAAATTCCACAATTTTGAAATTGTCATCTGCAACTCCTTTCAATTTGAACCAGGTTAAGATTTTGTCATGTTGTATGTAATTGGTTATCTCCTGGGTTACTTTAACCTTGTTTATTTATCAAGATAACCTTTGACAAAAAAGATTACTTGACAAAAGCATGCTTTGCTAGTTTGCTGTAATTCCAGTGCTTTGATATATATTGATATAAAAATTATGGAGTCCATATGCACTTTTTAACCTGAATGTGATAGTTTGAAATTGACCTTGATTTGACTGATAGGATATTAACGCAAGACCCGTCACCTCCTGGGTCAATGATTCTACCAGTTGTTTTAGCTACAATGGCGTTTGGTATGTCATGCGCCCGTCCATGCGAGCTTCCATCCTTAAACTTTTTTCTTTAAAAATTTTCTTCTCAGAAAGTTCTAGACAAAACTTAACCAAATTTTACGGGAAATGTCCTTGGATGACCCTTCATCAGATTCAGACGGAATGACGGACGGAGATTATTAGTATATCCCCTACGCAGAAACGGCAGGGCATAATAATATGGTGAAAATATGGGTTTAACGGACTTGGCTAATTTCCATATATTATGAAAACTGAGAAAGTCATCCCAGAAACCATATGATGGATTCCAAACAAATTTTACAGGCGAGTCTTTATCAGACTTTATTTCCCAAATATTAATTATATCCGAAGGATATAATATTGTTTATATTGCTTTATATAATCTTATCCCTCGTCGAGAATACCTTATTGTCACGTGACTAGCAAACAGGGAATATGAAAGGGGAGGAGCTAAGGTCTGTTTTTAATGCTACATGTAATCTATACGATGTTCCAGAGTATATTATTATCACGTGACTAGTACAACAAGGAAGAACCAACTGCAATCGAAAGGGGTGGAGCTACGGTCTTGGTTAATTACACCTTGGAATTGGGATGTATCACAGCCCATATAAATTAGGCTAATACTTTCATTGTTTCCTCCTTATATAATATGGATTTAACCTTATTGTTTCCTGTTAACATTTTAAAAGCAAAATAGCATTAACGTCTCACCTCTATTTCATGGACATATTCAAGTTCTTGAGTTTTGACTACTGTGTCCCAGAGGATCTAATACTTTAACTGAGAATGAGTAGTGTAAGAAGGAAAAGCCGTACTCGGGCTAACAACCCTAGGGTTACGTCAAAAGGCCCTGCTGTACCAGACAACTCTGTATCAAGTTATTCACAATCTGGATATATGCCATATTCGCGGCCAGTCTCAGATAGCCCCAATCAGTGGACCATGAAGGAGTTAAGACTTCGATTGTGGAAGGATTTAGGAATAAAGGCTCCAACTATGAATGCTACAAAGTCGTTCTTGCTACAGCTGTATGAGGATAATAGAGCTTCGACGCTCTCATCAAGGATCGATGACGATGCGCCCCAACAAAATACGGCTTCTTCATCTAGGAGCGATAATTCAGTAAATACTGTGCCAACGGAGGAAGGGAATAGTTACACAACAACGATGTTATCAACCCTAAACAACGTTACTCAGTACTTCAGACACAACACAATACCGTTTCTCAGTTAACAGCCCAGAAGTCCGATCATACATGTACTCCCGCAACCTTTACCCTTGGTAGTTGGTACAACCGAGCGTGTGAACAACAGAATAGCTCCGCCAACAACATATCCATCACAAACCAGGGGATACGTTCAGATTCTATCTCCACTGTGGATATAGTGTCACCGACTCTACAAAAGCAAATCGGCGAAGGTAGGGATATTAACCTAGCTTCTTTACTTATACCAAATTTCGACTCTCCCCAGTCTCACACACTGATAGCCGACAATATAGAACTGGGTGTCTTGGGGCGACCGGACCCGCGTCTTAACCGTCAATTATCTATTCAAGAATTCATACGGGCTTTCGGAAAATATAAACGAGTTATGTGTTCAATGTTCCCCGAACGGCAAAAAGAACTTGATTCGTATCAGGAGGACATTATTGAAATTTATAACTTTTTTGGAACAAAATTTTACGATTATCATAAAATGTTTAGTGCGAAAGCAGCAGCTTTATTGAGGGAAAAACAAATAAAGGTTGATTGGGGTCAACGAGATAGGAACCTCCTCGCTCTAGTCAGCGCAGGAGTCGAGGTAAGCGCTTGCAAAATCTGTCACATGATTGATCATTCCACACAATTCTGTCCCCTGCAACCTACATCACGACGTACATTGCCTACAGACAGACCACAGACCTCCGTAGATAGACAGGGTCGAATCCGAACGTTTTTATGAAGGAAAGGAAATTTGCAACAATTTCAATGCAGAAAAAGGTTGTAATCGACCTAAATGCCCCTTTAAACATATTTGTTCAAATATAATCGTGGCACCCATCCATCTTTCTTCTGTAACAATGGGAAAAGTAGGCAAGTAACTTTTCCTACAATGAACTCCATACCCCATGACTTAGTGGAACAAAAGAAGGCCGATAAGTGACTATTACCAATGCATACATACGCCATGAAGGCCTCAACGCAAATTAATATAGAAAGTTTACGACACGAGTTACTGCCGCACCCTGATAGAAACTTTCTATGCACAGGTCTTAAGGACGGTTTCGACAAAAAAGTAGGTAATCAGTCATTGACTCTTCTAGAATGTAAAAATAATCTTTCCGCTAGAAAAAGACCTAATAGTGTGGACAGTCTTATAGAAAAAGAATGCAAAAAGGGGTTTATGTACGGTCCTTTTCTAAAATTACCTTTCAAAAACTACAGAGTGAGCCCACTAGGCATAGCTATCGGGAAGTATTCAGGGAAAGAAAGATTAATATTAGACCTTTCTGCCCCCCACAATACTGAGAGCGTTAGCATGAACGAGTTTATTGACAAAGACTCGTGCTCAATGTCATATGTAAAAATAGACGACGCAATCGACTGTGGCACCGGAGCTTGGTTATGTAAATTTGACATTACAGACGCTTTTAAACTTTGTCCAATCAAGCCAAGTCAATGGCCTTTATTTTGTGTAAAATGGAGAGATTTTTATTATTTCTGGGTGAGACTTAGCTTTGGGTGTAGATCGAGCCCGATAATCTTCGATACGCTCTCAAAGGCTATATGTCACATCGCAATGCAGAATTATCATGTACAGCATATTCTTCATCTGCTCGACGACTTCCTTACTGTTGATTATCCGACGAGTGTTGGTGAACGCAACATGGCCATTATGACTATGATATTTTAAAAAACTGAACGTGCCTTTGTCAGAGCATAAAACAATCGGACCAACTACCTGTTTAGAATTTTGAGGCATTATACTCGATTCAATACGGATGGAAGCTCGTCTTCCATTGGACAAGGTGGGGAGAATAAGTCAGTTTATCGAGCCCTTTTTATCAAAAACTTTCTGTACCAAACGTGAGCTTTTACAGTTACTAGGTCATCTTAACTTTGCCTCCCGCGTAATACTACCCGGTCGCTCTTTTGTCTCTTTTCTGATACACTTATCTACTACCGTTAGGGAACTGCACGGCACTGTTTAATTAAGTCAGGAGTGTAGAACAGATTTAAGGTTCTGGTGAACGTTTTTAAATCAATGGAACGGTGTGACACTTTTCTACTACAGAGGATTTACACCAAGTGACAATCTCGAACTTTTCACCGACGCATCGGCAACTCTAGGATTCGGTGGATATTTTCAAGGAAAATGGTTTTCTTCAGCCTGGCCCCACGAACTTCCTTCGGTAAATGACAAAGCTTTGTCGATTGCATATAAAGAGTTGTACCCTATAGTGGTAGCTGCGGTTCTTTGGGGAAAAAAGTGGTCTAAGAGACAAATAGAATTTCGTTGTGAAAATGAAGCCACTGTCGCGATCATAAATAAAAGCCGGTCGAAATGCCTTCACATTATGCAGTTAATGAGGAGATTGACATGGTGTGCTTGCATTCATAATTTCACTTTTAAAAGCAAGCATATTCCTGGAAAAAATAACGCTATCAGTGATTCTCTCTCTCGTTTACAGATTTCTCGTTTCAAGAAGCTAGCCCCCAACGCGGAAGTGAGCCCACACCAGTGCCCCAAGCACTTAGAAGTATTTTGGAATTAAACAGCACAGTGCAAGAATTGTGGTCACGTTCTTTGGCCAAAGATACACTAAAACTCTATTCTATGGGATACGGTCACTTCAAAAGGTTTCTTCTACTAAATGGAATACAGTGGGCGCCCGACGTCATGCCCCCTATTTCAGAAGAAATTCTTGTGTTTTTTGTTGCTCACTGTTTCACACATCTAAATCTTGCATACACAACAATAAAATTGTATTTAGCTGGTATTCGCTTCGCATATTTGAAAGTCAATGTGTGCTCTCCTCTGGATAAGTTGGATGTCCAGCCACAACACAGATTGACACTGATTCTTAAAGCAGTTAAAAGAGTTCAACGCAAAAAGTGCTTTACAAGACTTCCTATAACAAAAGACATCCTTTATAATATCATTCTCACTATTCGAAAAGGATTTTTTTCCGAATATATGGATTTACTCATGGAATGTGTGTGCATTGTCGCCTTTTTTTGGATTTCTACGTTGTGGTGAAGTTACGGTAACTGGTCAGGACGATTTCGATTCGAATCGTCACTTATGCTGCAAGGATGTAATGTTCGAAAAGAGTCACTTCACGTTGCGTCTTAAAGAGTCTAAAACGGACCCTTTTAGGAAAAGAATATCTATCCAGCTACATTATACTAACTCGGATCTATGCCCATTTGTCGCCATGAAACAATATCTTAAGAAGCGACAGGAATTAGATATGTACTGTGGACCCTTAGATCCCCTTTTCATCACTGGTAACAAAAGGGCGCTTGACAGAGCCACATTTATTAATAACTTAAAGCATGTTCTCTGTATATGTGGATACGATTCAAGGAAATACAATGTCATTCCTTCCGCAATGGCGCTGCGACAACCGCGGGCTATAAAGGAGTAGAGGACCACATGATTAAAACCTTGGGTCGTTGGAACTCCGACAGTTATTGTCGCTATATTCGCACTTCAAGCTCTAATATTAAGCAGGCGCAAACATTACTCAGCAAATGATTCGCAAACAAATTTATGAGCCGTGCAGCCAACGTCCCATTTAGTTTTGTGTTGTTGATTTACTGATTTTATTGAAGGCTGATTTGAACATTTCGGCTAATAATTTAGGCTGTAGTTTCAAAGTATTGGGTCGCTCACCGCTCCTGACCTTTTCATTAATAGCCTGTCAGGATAGAACTGCCCTCCCTTGGGCGTCAACCCAGCGACTAGCAAATCGCTGTGTTTATTTTTGGCACTCTTGTAGATTTGTTAAATACTTTAAACAATCTTTTATATCCAAGGAAAGAAATGCTTAGAACAACCTACTAACTATCGACCTATCTTGGTCTTTCTAGAACCCACGGTTCTACGCTGCCTGCTATTCGGGCCATCACCCACCTATAACCTCGGACTCACGGTCCGGCCCCTCCGGCCACTTGCATGTTTTAACTTCTGAGAACCTACGGTTCTTGCCACAGAAACCACGTTTCTGTTCTTCTAGAAGAATGTCTCGGTTCTACATCTTTGACTTCGTAGAATACTTTTTCTACAAACCTTTACTAGAACTTTCTTTGAGTTGGTTGTTAGTCACAATAGCTAAGGTTTGACTCCCAAGGGCCAAATATATAGATTGTTAGGTGTATTTCGTTGTGCTTTATTAGATTGTGTAGCTATATGTATTCATTAAATGTGGATTATCAATGTTTTTGTATTTATGCCTTGAATAAGTTTATTGGGTAACCAATCTTGTAAACTGAGATACCCACCAATTCTCCGACTCCAGCCACGTTAGGGCACATATTTCGACCATTCGAAGCCTGGAGGGTCGACGGGCGGCCGTGACGTCGTGTCTGCAGCTGAACGAAGCTGTAGTTGCGCAGTTTTGGCCCCCAATCGGTTATGATGTTGCGTGTTTTCTTAACATGTGTTATTCAGAATTATTCTTATACAAAGACCCAGAAATGTCCGTTTATTCTCTGACGTCCACTCCGGGAAATGCAGACGATAACGACCATTTGAAATGCTTTGAGTTGCCGGCGAGCGACTGGAGGGGTCGTCGCTACAGCTTTGTAGGCTGTAGTTACGGGACTTTGATCGCTAACCGACGATATGAGGTATCCACCAATTTTCAAGGTATGTTTTCTTAACATGTGTTGTTCAGAAACAGTCTTGTACATAGATATGCCCATTTGTTCTCCGACACCCAAACGGGAAATGCAGACAATAACGACCGTTCGAAGTTCTTTGAGATGTCGGTGCGCGACCGGAGGGTAAAGGCTGCAGTTAGAGGAGCTGTAGTTGCGAGATTTTAGTCGCTAACCGGCGACATACTGTAACTCTTAGTCAAACCCACTTACTTGCATTACTTTTACGTGTGTAAGCGGTATAAAATGGTGTATAGTGAAAATTTTGAAAATCTTTTTTAAAGAAAGCACCTACAGATTTCAACCAAATTTTACCGGTAATCAAAGTTAACCCATTACAACATGACAAAATCTTATACTGCTTTTAAGTTGGAAGACATTGCATAAGACAATTTCAAGTTGGTTGAATTTTGAAAAAAAGATCCCTTGTTGGGTAGAAAAAATGTGGACAATGAAGAAATTGCTTGTTAAAAGCACTTTCTTCATTGTCCACAATGTTTTCAAAGTTTGTTTTTTTTTTCGTGAGATGCTTAAAAAGCGTGAGTAGGAAAGAGTCAAATCGAATGCTTTTGAAAGAGTTCTCCACAATTTGAACACAGTTTGCCATATTCCTGAAATACATAAGAACTATTTTTATGGCGTAGGCATTCAGTGGATTTAGTGGTGAAACCTCCAGTGGCAGTTTGCACTCGTTGAATATGAGAAGGCCTCTACATTCTGTTTGTTAACTTTAGCTATCAAAGCTGACGCTTTGCTAGTTAAACATTAAATATATGAAGGAATTATGGCATAAAAATAACATTTATACGTTCATTTGGGCCTTTATCCTCGAAGTTTCAGCTTTAGCTGTAGACTAAAATTTTGCTTATGACAAACGATTCACGTTGACGAACAAATTTGCAAAGTTATTTGAAAAATAAAAATAAATGCAAAAATTACAATTTGTGAGGGATGTATGGGTAAACGGTATCTTTTCTAAGGTTGACATTGACCTTCACATAACATCATTTGCCAGACAAGTAATCAGGTTCTCTGCGTTCGTAAATTAATAATTAGGCTATATATAGCTTGAAAAACATAAAATGTGAAATAGAATTATTGAGATTATATCTTTATTTTTAGGTGGATGGGGTAATTTGACTTCCTTATTAAAAATTGTATCTAGACATTTGACATTTGATCATATAATAAATGTGTTAAAATGATACATGTATTTCAAAAGCGAATATTTGATTGTCACATTGAAAACTTATTGTAAATACCAGACATTTCATGATATTAAATGGACAATTACTGCAAGCCAAAATGGATAAAAAATCTAAAATGCTCTATGGTGCTAATTTTCATCAGTTTCAAGAATTTCCATGTATAGAGTGCCTAAAGATTTTTTGGTTTGTTGGCTTCTATGAACCACACACCTGCGATAGAAATATATAACCACTTTCAATGGCATTGCTTTGAATGTAATTTGATTTATAAATAACCAAACAATAGACTTTGACAATACAAGTTGAAAAACGGAATACCCCACTTTATTTGAAACGATATAATACAATCGGATAATTTGAAATGGTTATAAATATAGAGGATTTCTAACCAAGAAGTGTAATTTTCAATGATACTAAAGAAAGTCAATTCTAGTGTTCTATTTGAATGTAGAAGATGTAAAAAAGACCATCTTCAAAAAAAGAAAAAAAATCCATTTTAGCCATTTCTTGCAGAAAATCTTCATTTGTCGTTTCAATGACAACGGAGTAGATTAATTTCTTTCAAGCTACAGAAAGTTATGGCGGCTACTGTTCGATAATATTTTATCGAGATTACTTACACAAACAGAATGACAATCAATGATATTTAATGTCACATTTGAATAAAATGAAACGGTCTAACTTAAAGATGCTTACGATAATATACATCACTAGATATCAAATCTAGCAGGGCGCTGACATGCATTGATTACACTCCTGCTCGTTTCTATTCATATAACCATAGTGAATATTACAAATCCAATCTGAAAAATAGTTTGTACTGCATCACATAGCACTAGATATCTTTGGCGCCACAGTTTGATGTTTGCCCATTTTTGTCATTTGACAACACATGCCATCATGTGTTGCTAAGAGAGACATACCTGTCGACTTAACTGAAGTGTAATGGGATCTTCTTAAACTTTCAGTCCACCTGTTTCTCGTGCAACACATAAACAAATCCATAATACCGCGTCTATAGCTCGTATTCATCCAAAGGTACACGACAGGGTTAACACCAGAGTTTGAGATTGCCAGCCAATGAGCAAACAGCCAAACTGAGTGGACGATTCTGTCGTTAAATATGGTGGGGTCCTCCTGGCCTATGATTGTGAGTACATGTAGAGGCAGCCAGCAGATGGCGTACACCAATACCACTGACATCAACATCTTAACGGCCTGAAACACACAAAATATTACTTAATATTGAAAAGGGGAGTGGGTTCTAATATTTTTCAACGTGTCATCGTTTATCATGACTACTAAAAGTAGCGCCTACATGTATCTTACGCTAGACTCTATGGTACTGGATAGTCGATAAAAAAATCAAAGTCGAAGATGAGTCATTTTGGTGTTGCCAAATGCATTTAACCAAGTAAATGACGCTTTTTTACGCTCCTAAAGAAAAACAATTGGAAAAACGTTGTAAACGAGAGGTCAGTGAGGGCCTGAGACGCTCTACTGGTTATCAAGTTTTCCGTTAAAGTAATCTGATATCAAAGGAAGTAATTTGCTTCAAGAAGAATGGGTAAAATGAAAATAACACATTGTAATTTTTCCCCTTTATTCATTTTGAGCAACAATCCTTAAGGCAATGACCACCCTTATGATTAAACGTTGTGTTTACAAGAATATTTAAAATAATATTTCATAAAGCCCCTTTTCGTATGATACTTGACGGATCAGATTCACTGTCGAAATCAATAATCGTTATGATGTTTAAATCAATCTGTGTAATCTATGGACTTAATTGTGTTAATGACAGTTTTAGTGAAATTTTCATAGAGCCCCTCTTCCCGAGATTCTTTACAGAGCCAGCCAAATTTCAAGAAGATCAATTGTAATTTCGGTACAATAATTCTTTAAAAGTTAAAAGAAAATCAATGAAAAGAGAGGAATGAATTGTGTCAAGAAATTTATGTAATAAAGTTTCATACAGCTCCTTTTTCCTGTGATACTTAGCTAATCAGACCCAATTTACAATGGAACAATCGTAATGATAGTTCAATCATTCTAAAGGTTTGAAGAAAATTATATAGACCAAGGACTTTATTGCGATATCGACGTTTTTGTAATAAAATTTTCATAAGGCCAATTTTCTCGTGAAATTTAACAAGGAAATATTCAAATGATAGTGCAACATTCTATTAAAGTTTAAAGAGAATCTGGTAAAGACCGAGGACATTCTTGTGTTAATGAGGATTCTGTAGCAAACTTTTCATACAGCTCCTTTTCCTATGATACTTGACAGACCAGACCCAATTTGGAAAGGAACAATTCTAAGAATGGTACAAACAGTCTATAAAAGCATAAACAGAATCCGATGAAAACTGTGGACTTAATTGTGTAAACAAAGATATTATTACCAAATTTTTCATACAACCCCTTTTTCCGCGATACTTGGCGGATCAGGTCTAAGGTCATCATTAACGATCGTCATGATGGTTCAATCATTCTGTTAAAGTTTGAAGAGAATCTGATAAAAGCTAATGACTTAGTAACAAGGATTATTTTAAATGAAATTTTCAGACGGCCCCTTTTCCCGTTTATCTCAGTCCAGACCCCATTTCGGAGCGAACGATCCTTATGACTTTACAATAATTCTTTGAAAGTTTCAGCTCAATCCGATCAAAATTGTGGGTTTTACAAGTTAACGAGGATTTTTTATTTAAGTTTCATACGGCCCCTTTTCCAATGATACTTGATGGATCTGAACCGATTTCGAAAGGAACGATCCTTACAATATTGTAATCCTTCTGTGAGAGTATGAAGACAATCCGAGGAAAAATGTGGACTTCATTGCATTAACTTAGATTTTTAAACCATATTTTCATAAGGCCCCTTTTCCTGTGTTATATGACGGATAAGACCCAATTTCAAAAGGAACAATCACTATGATGGTACAATCATTCTCTGGAAGGTTGAAGTGAATCCAATGAAATCTAGGGACTTCATTGGGTTAACGAGGATTTGTTTTTATTAAAATTTCACAAGGCCCTCTTTCCCATGGTACTTGACATATCAGACCCATTTTCAAAAAGAACGATCCTTATGATGGTATCCAATTTTTCTCTTGAAGTTTGAAGTGAATTCAATGAAAACTGCGGACTCTAGAGTGTTAACGAGGATTTTTTAATCAAATTTTCATAATGTTCCTTTTCCCATGATATTTTGCAGATTAGATCCAATTTCGATAATACAATCATTTTGTGATAGTTTGAAGATAATTTGTGATGAAAACCGCGGACCCTAGAGTGTAAACGAGGATATTCAAATAGATTTTTCAATTAAATTTTCATGAGGCCCATTTTCCCATGTTTCTTGACGGATCAGACCAAATTTCGAAATAAACGTACATTATGGTAGGATAATGATCATTCTGTGACCGTTTGAAGAGAATCCGATGTGTTAAAGAGATTTTTTAATAAAATTTTCATAAGGTCTCTTTTCCGTGTTTCTGGTCGAATCGGACCCAATTTCGAAAGGAATGATCCTTATGATAGTGCAATCATTCTGTAAAAGTTTGAAGAACGAATGAATGTTGCTTTATGGCCCGTCAACACCTATGGTCATGTTGGGCGCAATACAAGTAACTAAAAAAGTACCTTAAGCAAAAAACGGACAGAACTGTAGAGCAAAATCTAGAATCCAATAACAATACCTGATTAAAACTGTGGACTCTTGAGTGTTAACGAGTTTGTTTTTTTTTCAATCAAATTTTAATTATACCCATTTTCCTGTGTTTCTTGACGGATCTGACCAAATTACACGACGTCGATTTTATTACTGATAGTACACAATTTTATGGAGGATTTTAGGAGTGATATGTACAAAACTTTATAGAGGATTTTAGGACTGATATGTACACAATTTTAAAGAGGATTTTAGGACTGATATGTACAGAATTTTATAGAGGATTTTAGGACTGATATGTACACAATTTTAAAGAGGATTTTAGGACCGATATGTACAGAATTTTATAGAGGATTTTATGACTGATATGTACACAATTTTATAGAGGATTTTATGACTGATATGTACAAAATTTTATAGAGGATTTTATGACTGATATGTACACAATTTTATAGAAGATTTAGGACTTATATGTACACAATTTTATAGAGGAATTTATGACTGATATGTACACAATTTTATAGTGAATTTTATGACTGAAATGTTCACAATTTATAGAGGATTGTATGACTGATATGTACACAATTTTATAGGGAATTTTATGACTGATATGTACAGAATTTTGTAGAGGATTTTATTACTGATATGTTCGCAGGTTTATAGAGGATTTTAGGACTGATATGTTCACAATTTTTTAGGGAATTTTATGACTGATGTGTACACAATTTTATAGAGGATTTTATGACTGATATGTACACGATTTTATAGAGGATTTTATGACTGATATGTACACAATTTTATAGAGGATTTTTATGACTGATATGTACACAATTTATAGGGAATTTTATGACTGATATGTACACAATTTTATAGGGAATTTTATGACTGGTATGTACAGAATTTTATAGAGGATTTTAGGACTGATATGTACACAATTTTTTAGAGGATTTTAGGACTCTCTTTGTGAGAAAATATGTCCCCACGATAGCCATACGGCACTCAAATTGGCCTTTGATGGATCGATCCCATCTCTTTTCACATTTTTTCTTTTTATTCCTCTTCAAAGTAATCCAATTAAGCGTTATTGTAATCGACCCGTGTAAAAATGTGTAAATTATTTCATAGATATAATTTTATAGATCATCCGATTGCTGATCAAGAATATGTCTAACCTGGTTGAATAGTCCATTGTCTGACGACACAAATTTAGACTGGTCCAAGTTCAAAGAATGTGCAGTCGACAATTATAGTTTTGAAATTTTAATTTTTGTGTGTTGTGGATAAGGTAGATTGTGAAAGACTATCACTTGAGGTATATAAAAAGTGGGATTGTGTGGGAATGGATTGAGCATTTTGTATCTTATGATGAGAAAATAAACGTAAAAAAGTCTTCAAAAATAATATTCTCAAGTATTTCTAAATCAAATGTGTCTTCTCTAAGGAAATCAATTTGGAATAAACCGACGATTTTCCGTGCATCTTTCTAGATATGATTGATATAACAGCGCATTTCTTGCCCTGTAATGAAAACTCATCCATCTCGTCAAGTGCAATACTGATCGCTTCAAGAATTTTGACAGATTACTTGCATCATTACCATCACAACAAGAGGCCCATGAGGGCATGAGACGCTCTACTGGTTATCAAGTTAAAAAAATCTGAAATTTAAGGAAGTTTATTGCTTAAAGAAGAATGCATGAAAAAGATAACGAATTGGACTTTATCCCTTTTATTATTTTGAGCTACAATCCTTAAGACAATGAGAAATTTTAAATATAATCCGATTAAATTGCGAACTTAATCACATAAACAAGAATGTTTAAATGATAATCTGTAAGGCCCCTTTTCCTGTGTTTCCAATGCTATAATTATTCCATGCATCTTGAATAGAATCCGATAAAAACTGCGGACCTTTTTGTGTTAACGATAAACGCTATTTCAATCAAGTTCTTATATAACCCTTTTCCCCGTGATACTTTATTGACTTTACCCATTTTAAAAAGAAGCAATCCTTAGAATTATACAATCATACTGTGAAGGTTTAAAATGAATCCGATGAAAAATGGTGACTTCCATTATGTTCACTAGAATATTGAAATAAAATTTTCATAAGACCCCCTTTTTAAATGATACTTGACGGACTATACCCAATTCTGAAAAGAACCACCCTTACTTATTTATCTATTATACATTGTGTTAACTACAATATTCAATAAGTTTCATAAGGCCGCTTTTCGTGTGAAACTTGACGGATCAGATTCACCGTCAAAATCAACAATCGTTATGATGGTTTAATCAATCTGTGTAATCTTCGGACTTTACTGTGTTAATGACAGTTTTAGTGAAATTTCCATAAAGCCCCTTTTCCCGAGATACTTTACAGAGCCAGCCATATTTCAAGAGGATCAATTCTAATGACGGTACAATCATTCTTTAAAAGTTAAAAGAAAATCAATGAAAAGAGGGGAATGAATTGTGTCAAAAATTTTATGTAATAAATTTTCATACAGCTCCTTTTCCTGTGAAACTTAATAAATCAGACCCAATTTACTAAGGAACAATCCTAATGACAGTTCAATCATTCTAAAGGTTTTAAGAAAATTATATAGACCGAGGTCTTTATTGCGATAATGGCGATTTTGTAATAAAAATTTTCATAAGGCCCATTTTCTCGTCAAATTTAACGAGGAAAAATTCAAATGATAGAGCAACATTCTATTTAAGTATAAAGAGAATCTGATAAAGACTGAGGACATTCTTGCGTTAATGAGGATTTGGTAACAAAATTTCATACAGCTCCTTTTCCTGTGATACTAGATAGATCAGACCCAGTTTTGAAAGGAAAATTGCTAACAATGGTACAAACAGTCTATAAAAGCTTAAACAGAATCCGATGAAAATTTCATACAACCCCTTTTCCCGTGATACTTGACGGATCGGGTCTAAGGTCAACATTAACGATCGTTATGATGGTATGATCATTCTGAGAAAATTTGAAGAGAATCTGATGAAAGCTAATGACTTTGTAACAAGGATTGTTTTAAGTAAAATTTTCTGACGGCCCCCTTTTCCGTTTTTCTCGACAGATCTACTTCATTTCCAAAAGGAAATTTCCTTATGATTCTACAATAATACTGTGATATTTTCATAAGAATCCGAGAGTTATGATAACTTTATAACGCAGAAAGGATTGTTTTGCATGAAATTCCATAAGGCCTTTTTTGCTGTGTTTTCTTATAGATCCGTTGCGTTTCCGAAAGGAACTGTCCTTGCAACCATATAATAGTCCTCTGTGAAATATCAAAGACAATCTGATAATTAAGTGAACTTCATCACAAAAACAAGAATGCTTTCAAATTGGATGATAATCTGTAAGGCCCATTTTCCTGTGTTTCCAATGCAACAATTATTCCTTGCATCTTTGAAGAGTAACTTTAAAACGAGGATTTATTAATTTAGTTATAATTAGGTCCCTTTTCCCGTGTTTCCTGGCGGATCTGACCCAACTTCGAAATTGAACGATCCTGATGGTACAATCATTCTGAGAAAGAGAATCCGATGAAAACTGAGGACTCTATCGCGTAAACAAGGAAAGTTAACGGACGGACGCCGGACGGGAAGAACCACCCTTTAGCCCTTCTGGCCTTCGGCCAGTAAAGCTAAAAATGATATAGAACCTCTGTTTTCGAATTCCAGAAAAATATATTTGTAACATAAACCGGTAGATTCAGTTTATTTTGCAAAACATGTTTTCTTTAGAAAGAAAATGTGTCGATTATTTTCCTTTTTTGTATATAACAGAAGTTTTCATCATAATTAAAGGGTTTGTGAAAAAGATTTAGTCTTTTAATAGCGAATTTACATGCAAATTGCTATGGACACGCCCAATCGACTGGCGTCTGCCACTAGCGTATTTCTCGAAAATCATAATTGACTTATACCAATCAAGTAGCACGTCGGAAATTTATTTTCGATATGACTTAAATGTGTTAATTATATCCAGTTGTCATGTTAGTATATGTATGTTGGGGGGGGGGCGGGGGAAGGTAAGTGTGTGTGTGTCGTATATAAATATACGAAGGGCGATTAAAAACTCCGTGGCCTGAGGCATGGGGCCTGAGGGATGGAGAAACAGTTTAACCGAAATAAATCAAATAATTTTTCAACCAAGTCACCTTGCAAGCCTACACGCTTTGTTCGGCGGTGTTAAATTATTTGGATCACTTTCCTAAAGCACGTAGCAACTTGGACCTCCATAAGACGCGAACAGTTTGTTTTACATCATCTGTTCAAAAATGATGGCCGCTAAGTTTTATATTTATTTTTATTATTTTCTTCTTTATCTTCCCAGTGGATGTTGTTGACTTAGCTTTTGTCGTGGGCTGTGGTCCTTGGTGTTTCTACTGTTTTGTCTCAAGTTCGAAGTGGAGAACACATGTTTCAATGGTTGTAACAAACTGTATGAAAAATGTTTTCGGAGCCTGCTGAAACAGGGCAATGTTTTCCATTGTCATGTTGCACCAAACTCGTTTTGGTAAACGCTCAGAAGCTTTTGGACACATCTTGTCGAAACCTTTGTCATTTGCAAATAATAATTATGGATAATTGCATGGACTCGTCACTGTGGGATACGAGGGACCTTTTTAAGTTCGTAGAATAGGGCATCCTTTATAAGACCTTTAAAATATGCCCTGTGTTCCTCCAGACACATTTTACACCGACCTACTCATTCGCACGTTATTCTTCTTTAGGCAAAACGTTGCAAACACTCATAGACCGCACAGTCAATACTATAACGGGATTCAAAACGGTGCCCGGTAAGCGTTTATATTAGTTTTTGAACCAACCCAAAATATAAGGTTACAGGCCAGGGCTGTATGGGGGACGATCTAAAAAGATCGAACCAAGTCTTACGTTCTTGTATCGTAGCGTAGGTCGGTGCGTTATCATGGAGTAATTTTATGCACCTTACTGCTTCGGATTTCTGTAAGTAAATGGTTTGTAAACACTTGTTATATTATCTTAATCGTTTTTTACCTACGCAGGGAGCCAGTTTACTTTGCAATGAACAATATTAGCCCGCTCCGGTAAATTTTACTTCATTTGAATACGTTTTAGACTCGCTCTGATTTTGTAAATCATTTTTTCTCTTCTAACCCAGAATAAAATACCAACTGAAAATCATCCAGACTTACTACCATGCCTAATATTGCTTAACTTTTAGATATTAAAGTAGTCTTCCGCAAGGACATGTGATATTTTCAATGACACGTGAATTTCAACGGACTCGGCCAATAGTCAATGGAGTTCCAATTTATCCAATACGCAATGTATGAATTTCTTTTGAATTTATTATGAAACATAAATGTAGCTAAGCATGAGCAAGAAATATGATGCGCATATGTTTCATGAAAAGCCATTCTTTAACTCTCTCTGTATTTCTAAGTGAAAAAAGATAAATAAAGAAAGTGTTGATCAACAGTATTTTCATTCTGATGTAGTGCTGTTTGACATGATGATATTTCTTGTCGACACGAATCTCTTGATATCGTCTGACAAGGTCAAGGACATCAACCACAACTACTTTGTTTGTTCTTTCGACTTAAACGACGCATATGTATAACACGGTACTATTTCTTGTCTATAACCTTAGAACCAGATTGAAATGATAGATACAGGTTTCATCAAATCAAGCACGAAGCGCGCATACTTATCGTAGTCCAAGTCGTTCATGGAAGATCTTCAAAACACTTGACGATTGAATGTCACTTAATTCTTCCATCTCTTGCATGGTGTAACGTACGTCTTCCACAATAATTGTTTTCACAGTATCAACATGCTTTTTACGTCAAAACGGAAACCGGCCGACCCATTCGAATGTTATTTTCAGTTGACACTCGGCCATATTGAAATGACGTACCTACTTGCAAACTGTAGCATGGTTTAAAGCACCGTTCTCATAAAACTTTTGCAAATTAACATGTATTTCTGGTGACGGAAACCAAAGTTGTGCTCAAATCTTACAAGATACAGACTCGTCCATTTTTTTAAGTTAGAAAGCGTGTTCTAAGTATTCTATAAAAGATTTTTTTTATTTATATTATTATTCAATTAAACAAAAAAACCCCGAAATATTTTAGCAAGATATGTCTAAATGAAATTCCGCACATGTCTTCTATGCCACCGCATAATTGTTTCCAAACTAATATTCAATCCCTTATTCGTGTGCGATTATCACTCTTTCGTTTCTAGCACCCCCCCCCCCCTAAAAATAAATAAATGAATAAATGAAAGAAAAGAAATAGAAAAATAAAACATTTACAAATAAATATCCCAATCATTTATTTAAACTAACGCAATTTTCGACAATCGGGGTTAACCGGGGTATTCGGATACATTTTAACATTTTTCATTTTCACAATCAAACCCCTGAAACTAAATTTAAACAAGAAGTTACTTCCTTCCCAATTAATTCAGTCCATTGCATTTGCTAAGACGATTTAATCAAAGGACTGAAAGTACTGAGAAGTTGGAATGCGCTGAAAGGGTCATAACTGTGGAATTCGGTTCAAATTCATGTATTACTTTCCGAGTAAGCCTCCCTCCTTAAAACTTAAACCAGCATTTTCATTTGTGTTCATATGTGCGTGAATAACGCACAAAAACATACAGAAATCAAAAACTAGAATTGCCTTAACCCATTCCCAGACAGTGACGCTTTTAAATGACCCTCATTATGAAAAGTTTGGAAAACATTGTGGAAAATGAAGAAAGTGCTTGTTACAAGCAATTTCTTCATTATCCACAATGCTTTCTGTCCAAAAAGACCTGGATTTTAAAGATTTCATCAACTTATAATTGTCGTCTGCTACTTCTTTGAATTTGGACTGGTCTAAATTTTTATCGTGTTGGAATGGGTTATAGGCTCGTTTCACGCGCAGCAAAATTATAATTTTCAAGCATAACATTCTCCTTTTGATAAACTGTAATACGTGAACTCCTTTGAGAATCTTGAAAACAGAGAATAACAGCTTCTACAGCAAGAAATCAATGACCTCGATGATTATTTGACCCTCAACTCGGCCAATTCTCTAACGATCATACTAAACTCACGAAGATTATCACTTCAAGTTTATGAGGATACTTGGAAATTTGCGGAAATGCGAGGAAACTTGTTTCAGGGTGATCGATTTGAAATATCGGTTTAGACTTAAAAAATTTAAAGCGTTGTGAGTAAGATTCAAAAGAAAAAAAAAGACGTTAACGTTATTGTAACGTTATTGTTTGCACATAGTAGTTTTGCCCTTTTCCTAAAAACTCCTATAATATGATGAAGATAGTATCAAATTAATTTCGGCGCCCTGCAGTCGTGCGATTTCCCTATTCGATATACGGGTTTAGAACCGTAGAAAAAAGGACCAAGCTGAAAGCAAGATGACACTTGTTAAAGGTTTGATGTGTTATCATTGATTTAAACTTGTAAATAACGGCATAATAAAGCGTAATTATTTAGTAAATAAGTAGAAACCGGAAGTTGATATGTTTACATTCTAATTTTCAAAATCTTCTACTTACGTGTTGCATCTATTTCGATTTTTATTGAGTAAAAGCTGTTAATCCCACAATAATCGCGTTTGCTTGATGCCTGAGATCCCCCTTAATCGCGCTAGAATGTTTAAAAGCACTTGGCGGCGACCTGAGCCATGTTTGTTAACATTGCCTATATGGTCACATGACTACCACATGTCACCTGAGATCACGCGATTACCAAACACTGGACGGCGAATCACAAAAAAAAAAAAAAAAAATATTGCGCTGATTATTACCTATTTCTCAATAATTTAAAGCAAACTAAAGCATGTTTAGAAGTCTCTAAACGAATCCTTTACATGTGCCATATTATTGTCTTAGGCTACAACCAACTGATGGTCCGTGGCAAGTTGAGATGAGAAGTAACCCGAGGAGTATTCATATCTAAGAGATCACGTGATATGTGTTATCAAAAATGTCTTGTGTTCATTTTGCGGTTTTGTTAAATCTAAGTTGGAATTGCTCCGCATTCCAACTTAAAAACTGCTTTCCAGAGCTTCTGCTACACTGAGAATAAATATGCTCTGATGTCCATAAATGATGGAAAAATATTCATATTTTGATTCAAAACACAATTCAACTCAGATAATCCATGATTCTTTTAAATAACCTGTGTGATATGAAGTCAAATAAAATAAAATAGTACCTAAATGCATGATCCAATTACACTTGGCTTTAATAGTAGAACTCACTTACACAGAATTTACTTGTCACCCCGATTAGGTCAGTTGGTAGAGTACTTGACTTCAAGCCTCAAGATCACGAGTTCGAGCCCTGGGCTGACCATATAAACTAACTAACTAATTGTCTTTCGGATGAGACGTTAAACCGAGGCCCCGTGTGACGGTGCTATCCATTGAGCACGTTAAAGAACCAGGCGGAGCTCTCAGTAGTTTCGTCCTGTATCCTTGCACTATCTCCCGTAACAAATAACCGTCTTCTAGGGGCGTCGCTCATATGGGCATGTGCTACGGTAGCTACGATGAATAAACGGAAATAAAACAAACAAGCAGAATTTGCTTGAATTGGTCTCCTCTACATGGATCAATCTCATTTGATCAATCAAGGGCCAACAGCCTAATGTTTATGTTTAGTAATGAATACCAGACAGCCTGTCTGTTTTTGCAACCTTAAAAGCGTCATTGTGTGGGAATGGGTTAAAACCGAACTTTGACTAATTAAGATAAAAAGCCTTAAAATGTGTAAAACGCCGACGATGGCTATATTTTAGCTGATAATTTCCTATTTGTTTTTATATTTAGCACTGTGTTAATACGTATGGAAATAATGTTTACCACCTGGAGCTGTCACGTGTGAGACAAGAAATATTTTACAAGACAATCCCTTTGATAAGAAATAATTCGTGACCTTTGTCCAACTAAAAATCATTTTAACTAATATTTTTAGGTGTATTTTTTTTTCTAAAAAAAAAATTAGCGAAATCTTTTACTCTAGAAGCTCTAATGGAATATATATATATATATAAAAACTTATATTTTTCTAATACTGATAATGGATTGATTCAACGTCTAAATATGCATTTCCTGTAAGCACCCACTTGAAAACAAGAAAATATACAGTAGATTGTTTTCGCCGCAAGTCATTACATATCAGACCGGAATATAGACAGAAGCAATTGTATTTAAGTTAAAAATTTTGCTTTGTTTCTGTCTTAAATTTGACAACATGCAGTGTAGAATAATATTGGTATTTGTAAACAATTATCCTTAGAAATTTGAAGCCCTCTCAAATTCTGGTATCGTAATGCCTGGACATACTTGTGCATGATATCCAAACAATAACTACACTTTTTAAATCGTCAATATTTTTTATTCATCTAGGACATTCGAAATATGCCCCGTCTGCCTTCACACGCATTTATTCAACGATCTATCAATTTTTGGAACGCCGCCCGGTACTCCTCTTTAGGTATGTGTTGTTAAACGCTGGTTGGGCTTGATAAGGGATGATCTAAGACAGACATCCAGCCAAGATTCTTTCAGATAGTGGACTTATCATGGAGAAATTAGATGCCGCGGACAACGGTGCTCAGTCTGCGTTGCAGATAGAAATGAACAAGTTAAGGTAACAACACTTTCTATATAAATATTTTTCCAGTGACGGACTACCATTCGAGGACTGAAATTTGAAGAACACGATCTTTCGAATAAAAAACATCGCATACAACATGCGATTTCATGTTTTGCAATGGCGCGTAATGACAGATCTGTCACCTTCAAATGAAACCCAAACCTTATTTTTAGGATTAGAATCGGGTTGAAAATGACAGATCTAGGTTTCATCACCTGTAACTATCTCTTCCAAAAGATGCTGGTCACTTTTATCGTATTTTTCTATAACATGAGAATCAGGTCTAGCCAAATTCTATTTCTGCTCGTCAGTGAGCAAATAAGAAACCCAGCGCGAGTAGATCTTACATAGCCAAAGTCGTTCACACAAGATCTTCAACACACTTCACAAATGAATGTCCTTTTAAATCACCATACCAATAAATCTATTGCAAATCAGTATGGATTTTTGTTGATGGAAACCCGAGCTGTGCTCGAATCTTGCAATACATCCGTTGTACATATGTTTTACTATAGTGTAATAACACATGTTGAAAATACTTAGAGCAGAGCGCACTTGGACCTCCTGTATCGCATACTGTGACACCGTTCTAAACATTGTACAACTTAATTATCGAGTAAAAAAATATAGGCTAACTCTACAAACTTAAAATATGTCCCTCATAAGCCAAGACTCGCAACAACCAGTGACTTTCACAGAAAAATGTAACTCAAGCACTAGTTTAATGAAATATTTGTCTCGACCATTCAGAAAATTATATATGGAATTGCAACAGGGCAATAGGCCAAACCGAATTTTAGACTGGTCAAAATGGAAGGAAGTTAAACATCTTTGGCTTTTTGCAGTAGAATAAATCGAGAGTATTCAAAACTATCTCGTACTTCTTTGAATTTTTTTCATTTCCAATTGTTTTCATTTTTCAAGGGCAAACTTTCATAGAATGATTGTACCATCAAAAGATTCGATCCTTTCGAAATTGGGTCTGATCCGTAAAAAAACACGGGAAATGGGGCCTTATGAAAATTAAATTTAAAAAAATGCAATTAAGTCCACATATTTCATCGGTCTGTCTTCATACTCTCACAGAAAGATTATACTATAGTAAGCATAGTTTCTTTCGAAATGTAATCTGATCCATCTAGTTACATGTGAAAACTGGCAGTATGAAATTTTAATTAAAAAATTCTCGTTAACGCAATAAAGAGCACAGCATTAATCGGATTTTGCTGAAACTTTCACAGAATGATTGCAAGGTCATAACGATCATTCTTTTTGAAATGGGGTCTTACATGTCCAAAAACACGAGAAAATAAGCCTTATGTAAATTTCATTTAAAAATCCTTGTTACAAAATAAACCCCAGTTTTCATTGGATTCTATGCAAACTTTCACGGAATGTTTGTACCATCATTAGGATTGTTTCATTCCAAATTGGGTCTAATATGTCTAGTGTCATAGGAAAAGGGGCTGTATGAAAATTTTATTACAAAATTCTCATAAACACAAGAATGACCCCTGTCTCTATCCGGTTCTCTTCAAACGTTCATACAACGATAGTACCATCATTTGGATTGTTCCGTTAGTAAATTAGGTCTGACACGTGAAAGGGGCCTTATGAAAATTTCATTAAAAATATTATCACGATAAAAGCCTTATTCCTTATCCTTTTCTTCAAACTTTTAAAATGGTTGAACTATCATTTGATTGTTCCTTTGTAAATCTGGTCTGATTTGTTAAGTTTCACGAGAAAAGGGGCCTTATTAAAATTTTATCTAAAAAAACATTTTCCCGATCATTTTCTTTAAACTTTTAGAATGATTGAACTATCAGTAGGATTGTTCCTTTGTAAATTGGGTCTGATTCGTTTTATTTCACGGAAGGAGAGGCCTTATGAAATTTTTATTACGAAACCTTCTTGACAAAGTCCACTGTTTGACTGATTCTCTTTAAACTTTTACTGCATTATTGTGCTTTTATCAGAATTACTCCTTTTGAATTTTGGTCTATTCTCTATAAAGTCTCACAGGAAAAGGGGCCATATGAAAATAAAATAAGTGAAATAAAACCATTAACACAATAAAGCCACAGATTACACATATTGATTGCACCATCATTACGATTGTTGATTTTGACAGTGGATCTAATCTGTCAGGTATCACATGAAAGGCGAACAATGTATGAAAAACATAAATCTAAATTAAAAAAAAAAAATTAATAATAATAATAATAGAATTATAATTTCAGCACGGATTCAAACTCGAGATACTTCTCTCTGTGACTTGAATACGCCCCTCCTAGCCCACTGCGCTATCGGTTCTCTAATACTTTTATGTGGTTCGTACATTTCATGTTTGGAATAAACAAAATAAACCGGATGGATAATTTTATAAAAGCCTGAAACCTCCACTATTGACCATACCATATTCCCCGCGTTCACAGTTATTTCTATAATTTAGATCAAGCTATAGGAAACATGTGGGGAATTCAGGTTCTCGCAACAAGATTTAAGAGATGTTTTATATGAGATTAGATAAGAATTGATTGCTCAGAGTTTAAATATGACCCTTTTGTGATATTTCAACAACTATCATCTAGGAAGCGCGAGACTTTCTTGTCAAGAAATAAGATAGTTCTTTTTCTATTTTCTTTTCTACACAAATAAATTTCGGCTTGTACGGCGATACAGGCGTTCAAAAGTATCTGGTTATTTTCGCTGATGCTTTCCGCGAGTTATTGAGATTTATCCGTTGATTATCAAACGATACCAGTGAAAATTATCAAAGTGACAATTTCACTGTTGTGTTATATTAAGCCCATTCGGCATTACTAAACTTTATATCAGCGGGATCAAAATTGTGATGACGTCACCAGTTGGCCATGTAAGCCACGAGCAGAATAATGCGTTTTGGGAGATTTTGTTGGAAAAACCACACCATGCCTCTGTTTGCATTAAAGAAATAGAATAGTAATGGCTTGTCTTCTTTTTTTGCTCTTTAAAAACAAAAGCTTAATTTTCACTCGTGGCTCCGCTATTCGCTAAGTTGTTAACTAAATGAAAGATAAATCGACCTTAAACTGAAACTTGAATAGTCGAAAGGCGTACTCATATCCCCCACCAGCGTTCGTCACTGAAGTAACACAGTTAGCCTTTGGCCGACCTTAGCCAAACAATTGTGACCATGTCCTTTGATCTACTTGACCAAAAAACAGTTGTGCACCTCCTTGTGTCATGACAAACATATATATAAAGTTTATAGCAACAAGGTCAAATGGATTATGGGTTATGGAATAGAAACGGTTTTCAACCATAGTTCAATTGTGACCTTGACCTTTAACCTACGTGACCCAAAATAAATAGGGAACTTTCTCAGGTCATTGCCTGCAATTGTATGAAGTTTCAAGATTATAGGTCAATTGGTTCTTGGATAAGAGTACGGAAACAGTTTTCAAACCAAAGTTCAATTATGACCTTGTCACCAGATGATCCCAAAACAATAGGTCACTTCCTTGGGTCATTGTCCACAATTGTATGAAGTTTCAAGGTTGTAGGTCATTTGGTTTATGAGTTAGAGCACAGAAACTAAAAGTAAACGAATTAAACTCTATATCATTATTGTTTGTAATGTGATTTGCTAGTACTAATACATAAAAAGCAACCATATTATCAAGCGAAGTTTATGTGTGCAAATTGTGAATGCATATGCGTAGTTTTGCATATGTAGAAATTTCGCCTTAAATAGATAATTCGTTAGTACACAGTCATGTTTCTTTCGTAATGCGACCTAAATGTTTTATGATTGTAAAATCAGCTGGCAATCTAAGATAAATGATAAAAAGTCAATGAATTAAGATTCTAATGGTAATGATTTGATGATTTATCATTGAATAACATTGAACTATTTTCTGTTAGATGAAATTCTACGTTACCGTTTTGTCATTCTCACACATTCTTTAATTATTGTTATTATTATCATTATTTTATTACAGTTAAAATCTTAATTGATAATTTATACTTATTCACTTCCTCATTTTAATTATACTGCGACGAAAGCTATTGACATAAAGAGTCGCTCTCGAACACCCATAATCAAGTTGTGTGCACGTCCTTGATAGAGAGACATTGACTGGAACCCTTATTCTTAAGATCACGAGTCAAGCACCTATACAATTCGGCCATAATCTCCTCCCCGATTCAGTGACATCCTGTCTGAAATAAGTATGCTGAATAGAATATCAAACCACTGAATAACTGTTTGAAATGAGATATTGTCGAAAATATACTTTTATGTCGAGTGTTGGATTCCAAAGATACTTCTCTTCATCGAGCTCTTCATTATTATTTATTGACTGATTTTCAAATAATTTGACAGACTTCTTTTTCAGTAAGAAAATCTGTTAGAATAAGCTTGCCCAGTGTATTCCACTCAGATTTATGGGTGGATTTCAAAATAGTTTGGTTCAATTATTCTTCATCAAAAGAAGTTGATCGGGAACACTTTAATAGTCAAGGTCATAAAACATTTGTCAAGGTGATAAATTTCGTGGATAATGCCTATTCCGCCAGGGGATCTCCGTTCAAAAAAGTAATTTGTTTTAAAATCTCAAATCGGCTTTTTTTACGAATGGACACCATTCGTATTAGCTTATCTCCTTTGCATGTTACCCTTTAAACATCTGGATTTAGAAAAGAGTTGTGTTTGTCTTTTGTGTAATATTATTTTTTCTTTTATCCCTTTCATTAGAGATTTGTTTGGGTCTGAAATCAAGAAACCAAGCTTTACATAAGCTCATAAAAATTTCTCTTGTAAAACCTCCCTTTCTTGCCAAAGAAACTATATACATGTATTCAGTTTCCGCTGCTAAAAACGCAAATAAGTGTGTTAACCAAAAATACATAGCGCAGTTGGTAGCGCGTCGGACTGTCAATCTAGAGGTCCCGGGTTCGATTCCCGACGGCGGCACTCATCTTTTCCGACTATTTGTCTCTCACCAATGGGTCGATAATCGTAGACCTATGTGGGATAGCAGCTGGAGGCTAGGAAAGGATGTAATGGTAGTACTGGTGTGAGAAATACCAGGAATCCATTGTTAGGTGCTCCAGCCGCCGCGATATGACTGAAAGATTGTTAAAAGCGGCGTAAAACCCCATTCAAAACAAAAAAAATAAACAAAAATACGGTAAAGTTTTTTATTGCTACCACGGTCGAAAGTCTGCTTTAGCTTCGTTTACCGCGTGTATAATGAACGTGCACAGATAAATTTGTAATTGAGGGTTTTTGCTTTTGCGCGAGACCCCCAGATCTTAAATGTGTCGGATTGTACGTTCACAGTCGAGTTCTAAAAGTTACAGCTGCACGTGAATAATGAACGCCGCACGCGGTTTTTTAAGGTTATCTGATTTCAAGCGTGCGGATTTTTAATTCTTTACTAAAGCGGTACACATTCTTTTAGAGGTCAATGTGAATTATTCGTCTTATCGCCTTACACAATTTAATTCATATTCAACAGAAATGAAATACTTCTTCTCTGAATCAATGATATCATATCGTCGACGGGCGTTCAAATAATCGTAAATACAGTTTGAATAAAACTGTATTTGCGACATTTTGTTCGCCAACCGACGATATCGCTTTAATGCCAAATTAAAAATATGTTACCTAGATTTCTTAGGTTAATTTTTCAGAAATATCTTTTTTAATTTCTATTACCTTGCGCTTGGACGAAGCTATCCTTTTATCCCTGTCTTTAAGGCACTCTCCAGGTGGCTTTTTAACCCAGATTATATACGCAATGTGCGTGTATGAAATGGCCATGACTATTAGGGGTATCATGTACTGTACAATAAACAGAAAGTAACTATAACGAGTCGCCGCCTTCTCGTCGTCCCAGACCTCCATGCACAGACCAAGAGATCCGGGCTCATGTTCCAGATATTTTATCCTTCCCGCAAGATATACAGGTAGAGCAATTACTGCCGATACAATCCAAATGACTAACATTAATACCTTTACAAAGCGTCTCTTTAATCGCGGACTAAGAGGTTTCCATACAGCGTAATGTTTGTCCAACGTCATTGCGAGGAGTGTAAGAGATCTTTGTAGAACAGTTAAAACCTGAAGAAACATCACGAGAGGACAAAGAAATGACCAGAAGGGCCAATAGTAATATATTAAGTTGCTTGTTACCGTGGTTGGAACGCATATTACAGTCACCAAAATGTCACTCAAACAAAGGCTTCCAATGAAAATATTTGTCACATTTCCTGGCTGTCGTCTTAGTATAGCCATCAAAATTGAGAAATTCCCCGCAAGAGCGAGAAAAAATGATCCAAAATAAAGGCATAAAAGGACTGGTTGAACCCATTCTTCCAATCCATAAGAACCTTCCATTTTATCACAAGCACAAAATGTAGTATTTGTACAGTTATATCCGCCATAACACAACGAAGAATTCATCATGTCGATTGCAAGAATCGTTAAACAGAAATGCCGTTAAATCCAAATTTGTATTATTGCCATTGTATTCTCAGCTCGTGCGCCCAACGACATTAATATAATTAGTCTTATTCACAAGCGTGATTTAATCGTATATAAAGCACCATTCGTTATATTGGAGTATGTCTAATAGAGTCTTGAGAGGTTTGTTATTTTCTGGATGTTCCCTGGATGCTTGCGGCGCGAAGAAAATTATCGATAAACGAGCAGATGTCTGCCTTTTCGACGCAAGACGATCAAAATGTAAATTGAGAGTTGGTTTCTAGATACCGACTTTTCTCTTCATATACATCAAAATCCGGATTCGAAAATCAAATGAGTGATGATCTTAAACATGGGTGACTAGGAATCCAAATAAGTTAGGTCTACTCTGAAATCTTCCTGTCGAAACAGTTTTGAATAATAAAATCACTTTAAACTTTGAACATTTTAGCTCCTAGCTACGAGAACTTATACGTGTTTGAATTCTAGCATATATTTCTTATCTAACAAATGTGCTCGAGAAAATTATACATTTAACACTTGTTTATTGTCATTTGGTATATTCCCGTATAACAAATCGTTGTCCTCAGATGAAAAGTACATAACAGTAATAATACGGCACGCTTAATTACTTCTGATCGACATTTATGACAATGCGGTATTTAACTGACCAATAGCCCGATGTAATCTGTCCATGCGTTTCTAGATATGATCAGTCGTAAAACTAAATGTCACGAAGAAAAAAATGTCTTATAATTTCTTCGTTTTTTGTCGGAAGGCTCTCAATTTCGCAAGGAACAAAGAGCTTTTAATTTTAATAAGCGATGTGAACCTATATTTGTGAAATAGCAAAACCAGTAAAATTATCATATAATTACACCAAAATGCTCTTTGCACTTGCTTTCCAAGTTATTTTCTTTTCAATAAAACAACACATATACCAGGAAGGAATTGGACAGATTTTACTTTTGTCGCTTATATTTGAGTTGTCACATCAGCTAATATAGATATATCTTTAAGTTTTTATCCTAGCTAGATGAAAATATTAATCGATATCAGTATAGAAAATAAGTAATTGATGAAAAAATGATTTGTTTAAATGACTAAACGAGCAAAAGTATCCAAAACGGCTAGATTTTTAGTGGTAAAGTTCGAGATTTAAGAGATGTCCATGTACTTCTTGCGGAATACCGTCCGCACCGTATACAAAAAGAAAGACTGATATGCCACATTGGCATAACTGAAAAATAGTTTAAATCCATTAAATCCCCCCTAAGAAATTAAAGCAAAAAGCGTTTTTCAATCATTCAAGTGTTTTCGAGTTATCCTGAGAAATTATATTGACAGATTATATAAGCCGAAAAGTGAAGGGGAACGTGTAAAATCGACAAGGTTTTGTTAGAATATTCGACTTTCATATTAGAATTTTATATCTATAGAATATAACATCCTTTCAGTATCTGTAAATAGATCGCACAGAGCATACGCTGATCATACTGCTTGGATGCATACACTGGTTACACTCTTTAGGTAGAGCTTATGTATAATACTTTTGTATGACATGCTTGCTCATGTCGTTAAGAGGCGACGAATACTTCGTAAATACAGCTTGATATACCTGTAGTGACGATGTCACCCAACGACGATGTACGAAGAGTAATCAAGGCTTAAGTGTTTTTATAACTAATACGGGCTACTTTAGACATATCCTAGTGGTTCTAGCAAGTTGTCGATGAAATGTCACAACAGGTCATGGATAAAGATAAAGATTCATTTTCAAGTTTTGTTTAGAAGAGGATTTCGATGTTTTTATTTCTCATTAGCTTATTTTTCAATTTAAAGTCAGGTATCGATTTTTTTCACGTCACAGATTTTAATTATTTCTAACCCCCCCCCCCCCTCATATTCTATTTGATTTCAATATTCTGAAAAGTGGTTTTGCCATAAATAATGGTCGTTTATCAGAAAACACACACACACACACAAAAAAAAAATAATAAAAAATAAAAAAACAACAGAGTATTTCCCTAAAAGCAAACGAAGGCTATTAATCTATTTTTAAACTAAGTCGAGGTAGTTGCAAAAAATATAGGGTCATTAATGGGGTGCGAATACCATTGAAATCTCGCATTTAATTTGAATTTCATTTAACCAATGTCATCGTTACGCCATGAGGGTTATGTTCGCTAGCCGGTCATTAATTCTGTAAATATCTGTCAAAACTATCGTAAGCGTTATTAAGTATAAACACTTAACATAATTTTGCGAAAATCATTTGATGTGACATCGTTGTTTCGCTTGTCAATTTGTTACCTTCCGTTGACTTTAGGTAATATGCAAATGAGGTCATGCGATGTCGACAGCCGAATTCCGTGATATCTAAGAACAACCTGGAATTCCGCTGAACCTATCATGTATAACCACAAAAAAGCCATTTTAAGCCTCTTAGATTACGGCCAAAACATTGACTGACTCAAATTTAAGTATTGAATATACGTTTGAGCGGTTTTTTTTTTTTTTGTTTTTGTTTTTTTTTTTTCGGCACTTCGCAATGTTTTCTTTTTCAGGTTTCAGAAACATCGATACCTCCCTTAAGAGTAAGACAACTTGGTTTAACAAAGTTAGGTTTGTAAGTACATCGCGCATATTTAATTCATTTGAGACATAAAGTGCTTATCTGATAAGCTTTCATCAATAAAACCACAATAATAACATTTATTATACTTCAAAGAAAATTGTCGCAATTTTGTTGGTTGATAAATCACTGGCATAAAGTTATGTGCACTGCGCCAAGGTATTTTCCCTAAGGAGCCTTGCCCGTGATATGAATTAGATTTTTCATGGCAGCAAGTCGACTCTCGCTTCGTCAGTTTAATAACTGAGTTTTCACACAGTAAATCGAGTAATCGTTCATATGTTCATTAAGTTTTATACAAAAAAAGTATTTTTAGATATGGGGCACAATTCGTGTTATATTATTAAATGTCATGATTTCTGCCTTTAAGTCTTAAAAAATCACATTCAACTCAAGTAGTCGAAGTGATTTTTTAAGACTTAAAGACTTTCTTGTGTACAGAAATCATGAAGTTTAATATCATTCACTAAAAGTCAAAATTCTAGAATATGTTACATGTATCAATCTCTTTACCGGTTACTACAATATTTTTTGCGATGACACATTTACATAATTTTGATTACACTGATTTCCGCGCGGTTATTTTGAGGTATTACCAAGTGATAGACGATAAAAATCTACACTTATGTATCCCTACAGGTGGCAAGTCACATCGTTGGATTTTAGTGAAAAATGAAGAATAGTTACCGGCCTGTCTGGAAACATCAAATAAAATACAATTATCTTATCAGCGAATAATTGAATATCTGTCATGTTTATAGACAAGAAGGAAACACTTCAAAGTACGCTTGACTTAAGTCGCTTAGTGGAGTCGATTATTTCTGGGTGAAACGAGGTCTGGTCACGTTAGCTTGCTACTACACAAACCCGGCTATTGATGTGCTCCAGGAATGTAACTTTATTACAATGTTTTAGGAGTAAAAGCATTATCTTTGATTCTCAAAATTTTAGCCATAAAAAAAGGTACGATAAAGAAAGGTACGGAATTAATCACCATTATCTTGTTTGTTAGTCTACTAAAGACATTTTATTTCTTGCATACCAGTGTTTCAAACAAAAAATTCAAATCCACATGTCTTTTACTCGTCATCATTTTTTTCATTATTATAGACTATTTAGAAAAGGATAACCAAACCAAAGCACACTTCTGTTTGTGTATGCAGAAAATTGATAAAAGAAAAAAGATTTGGAAAGCCTAGAAATATAACAGATCTTGAACAAACAGCTTATCTAACATAATTGAAATGTAATTGCTCAATTCCCAGAAAACCTTGTTACAGCCTCTGCCATATTCTGCGATTTCTACGTGTTCGCAATACCGTATTACAGCGTATCTGCCAGAGGGTAAATAGTTACAGCTAGCGCGAAAACTCTGTTAAAAAGAACGAAGTACAGAAACACCTCCCTTTGTAATATAGCCTAGGTGATTTGGCTTCAAAATAAAAAACTTAGATTCTTTTCATTTTTAATTGCACATTATTTAATTGTTCGTTTCGATTTTAGCATTCAGAAAAACAGACTTTTCATAGTCTACGCGTATTAGCAGTGCAAGGAAATCACGAATTCGTCGCAATAAAATTGAGAAAAAAAACAACAAAACATTCCCTTAAAATCTAATAGAGTGAGTTGAAGAAGAATTATAAGACTTCAGATACTGATATACTGACAGGCATTATATGTAAATGTCAATAGATAGAGCATTTTGACAACCCGGCGACCTAGTTCTCAAACAAAATTAAGTAAAAATATAATAACTTAAACACGGGCTGACAGATAAATAAACTCATTAACTTTTCAGAGGAAATCAAGTCGTTTGTCATTAAAAACTCGTCTCATATAGCATAGAGTGTCAATAATCATATCTCTCATATGGCTTATCATTTCAACTGTTGTTTTTCGAAACTCGGTGAATCGTTAATTCTATGTTTTGAGTTAAATGGTAAAGCCGGGAGTGTGTGGATGGGTTAACGCTACTAAAATTTGATACTCACTTTCTCCTTCTCAAATATTTGTTTAATAGAATTTATATTTAAAAGGGGTAAATCGGAAATGCTACAAACCTATATCAAGAAAAAAGATAGAATCTAGCACTGGCAAATCAAATAGATATGACTTGTCAGAGGAACAGGACTAGTCTGATAGGTGTGAAACTTACCGAGTAGCATATAGATATCAAAACAATGTATAATGATTTTTCGCCAACAAATAAGGTATTGCGCAAAAACCTCATTTGATTTTGTTGCTGTTGTTGTGGTCGTTGTTGGTCTACCCGATCCATGGACTCTGATATTTGTTGATTAATGTTTTTCCTCGTTCGCATACGTATTATTGATACCTTACCTTACTATATGATGATTTTTATTAACCTATGGCGGAACCGATCTCTTTACAGACATTCTTTAAAAAAAAATGGAGACTTGAACAAAATTGGAATTGATAATCATATTTTTGAATTAAGCAATTAAAGTTTTTGTGAAAGATATGGGATTCAGCAGAGATCAAATAGAGTTGGTATTTCAAAAATGAATATACTTTTTACCGTAAAATGACCATTTTACATTCATTTGTGTAAAGTATTTTAGAATAGTCAATCTGTTACAGTCGTAGATTTGTCATGTATAGAGGCCGATATTTGTATGCAAATCTAGTTGGGATCTTCCTAAATCGGGGGGGTAGGTTTTTATCAGATTCGTGCATAGAGATTAATTGATCGTTTCGGTTGTCAATCATAGGAACAATCGGACAAATCAAATAATTCATTTAGACCGGAAGTGAACTTTGAAGTCGTACATTTGCCGTTATTTATGTGAAGCGTTTTTAGCTCTACTGGCCGAAGGCCACTAGAGCTATTGCGATGGCTTTTTCCCGTCCGGCGTCCGAGTGTCCGTCCGTTTAACTTTTCCTTGTTAACACTCTAGAGTCCACAGTTTTCATCGGATTCTCTTAAAACTTTCTCAGAATGACTGTACCATCATAAGGATCGTTCCTTTCGAAGTTGGGTCAGATCCGCAAAGAAACACGGGATAGGGGGCCTGATGAAAATTCAATTAAAAAATCCTCATTAACACTCTAGAGTCCACAGTTTTCACCGGATTCCCTTCAAACATTCACAGAATGACTGTACCATCATAAGGATTGTTTCTTTCGAAATTGGGAAGATCCGACAAGAAACATGGGAAAAGGGCCTAATTAAAATTTAATTAAAAAATCCTCATTTACACTCTACCGTCCACAGTTTTCATCGGATTCTCTTCAAATTTTCAAAGAATGATTGTACTATCATAAGGATCGTTCCTTTCGAAATTGGGTATGATCCGTTGAGAAATATGGGAAAGGGGCCTTATGAAAATTAGATTAAAATTCAATTAAAAATCCTCGTTAACACACAAGAGTCCACAGTTTTCATCGGATTCTCTTAAAACTTTCTCGGAACGATTGTACCATCATAAGGATCGTTCCTTTCGAAGTTGGGTCAGATCCGCAAAACACGGGAAAGGAGGCCTGGTGAAAATTTAATTAAAAAATCCTCGTTAACACTCTAGAGTCCACAGTTTTCATCAGATTCTATTCAAACTTTCACAGAATGATTTTACCATTATAAGGATTTTTTCCTTTCGGAATCGGATATGATTCGTCAATAAAACGGGAAAAGGGGCTTTTTTAAAAATTTAATTGAAAAATCCATTAAGAAATCCTCGTTAACACTCTAGACTCCACAGTTTACATCGGATTTTCTTCAAACTCTCACAGAATGATGGTACTATCACAAGGATTGTTCCTTTCGAAAGTGGGTATGATCCGTCAAGAAACACAGGAAAAGGGGACTTTGAAATTTTAATGACAAATCCTCATTTATCTAGAGTCAATAGTTTTCATGGATTCTCTTCAAACTTTCACAGAATGATTGCACCATCATAAGGATCGTTCCTTTAAAATTGGGTATGATCCGTCAAGAAACATGGGAACAGGGGCCTAATTATAAAGTTTATTTAAAAAATATTGGACAACACTCTAGAGTCTACAGTTTTCATCAAATTCTCTTCAATAGGGTCCTTTCAAAATTGGGTATGATCAGTCAAGGACCACTGGAAAAGTGGGCCTCATGAAAATTTGATTTAAAAAAATCCTTGTAAACACAATAGAGTCCACAGTTTTTAACAAATTCTCTTCAAACATTCACAGAATGATTATTACATTAAATGGATTGTTCCTTTCGGAAGTTGGGTTTAATCCATCAAGTTTCATGGGAAAGGGGGCCCTATGAAAATTTAATTAAAAATCATAGTTAACACAATATAGATTTCACCTGATCGACTCCAAACTTTCACAGAATGATTTTACCATTATAAGGATTGTTCCTTTCAAATTGGGTATGATCCATCGAGAAACAAAGGAAAAGGGGCATTAGGAAAATTCAATTAAAAAAATCTTAATGCTTTTAAGCCCACAGATTTCATGGGACTGTCTTTATACTCAAACAGAATAAATATACTTTTGTAAGTATAGTTCCCTTTGGAATTGGTTCAGATCCATCAAGTAACTTGGGTAAAGGGGCTTTATGAGAATTCAATAAAAAAAATCCTTGTTAACACAAAGAAGCCCACAGCTTTGATCAGATTTTGTTGAAACTTTCACAGAATGATTGTAAGGTCATAACGATCATTCTTTTCATAACAGGGTTTGAACTGTCAAGACACGGGAAAAGGGGCCTTACGAAAATTTCATTTATAAAGCCTTGTTACCAAGTCCAGAGCTTTCGTTGGATTTTCTCTTCAAATATTCACAGAATAATTTTACAATAAAAATGATTGATGATGTTGACATTAGACCTAATCTATCAAGTATCACAGAAAAGGCAGCATTATGAAATTTAATTTTAAAATCCTTGTACCACAATAAAGTCAACATTTTCATCAGATTCTGTTTAAACTTTCACAGAATGATTGTTCCATCATGAGGATTCTTTCTTTTCAAATTAGGCCTGATCTGTCTATTATCATGGGAAAAGGGGCCTTTAGAGAATTTTATATATAATCCTTGTAACCAAGTACAGAGCTTGGATTGGATTTTATTCAAACCTTCACAGAATTACTGTACAATAATTACGATTGTTGATGCTGACATGAGACCTGATCCTTCAAGTATCACAGGAAAAGGAGCCTTATGAAAATTTTATTTTAAAATCTTTTACACCAAGATAAAGTCCGCAGTTTTCGTCGAATTCTGTTCAAACTTTCACAGAATGTTTGTACCATGATTAGGATTGTTTCTTTCCAAATTTGGTCTAATCTGTCTAGTATCATAGGGGGGCTGTATGAAAAATTATTACCAAATCCTCATAAACACAAGAAGGTCCTTAGTCTTTATCAAAATCTATTCAAACTTTAATAGAATGATTGTACTATCATCTGGATATTTCCTTTGTAAATTGGGTCTGATCGGTTAAGGGACACAAGAAAAGGGACCTTATGAAAATTTTATTACAAAACATCATTATCACAATTAAGTCCTCAGTCTTTATCATTTTCTTCAAACTATCATTAGGAATGTTCCTTTGTAAATTGGGTCTGATTTTTTAAGTTTCACGGGAAATAGGACCTTATGATAATTTTATTACAAAAATTCTTGAAACAATTCAGACCACTGTTTTCATTGATTCTCTTTAACTTTCAAAGAATGATTGTACCTTCATTAGAATTGTTCCTTTTGAAATTTGGTTAGTTCTGTAAAGTATAGTGGGAAAAAGGGCCCTATGAAGATTTCACTATAAACTCATTAACACAATTAATTCCACAGATTACACAGATTGATTGTACCATCATTACAATTGTTGATTTTGACAGGGGATCTGCTTATGGCAAGTGTCACATAAAAAGGGGCCTTATGAAAAACTTTCTTAAATATTCTGGTTATCACAATGGTGTCCCTTGATTTCACCGGATTCACTTCAAAATTTCACAGAGTGATTGTACAATCACTTAAATGGTTCTTTTCAGAACTGGGTACAATCCATCAAGTATCGTGTAAAAAGGGACCATATGAAGTTTTTTTTAAGATATTCTAGTAAACATGATGAAGTCCCCATATTTCATCGGATTCACTTTTAACTTTCACAGAATGATAAAACCAAGAATAAAATATCACGGGCAAAGTGGACCTATGAGAACTTGACTTTCATATCTTTGTTAACACAATAAAGTCAACAGTTTTATCGGATTCTCTTCAAAGATGCATGGAATAATTGTGGCATTCGAAACACAGGAAAAGGGCTCTTACAGATTATCATTCAAAACATTCTTGTGTATGTGATGAAGATCACAATCATTATCAAATTGTCTTTTAAATTCCACAGGACAATTGTATGGTTATAAGGAAAGTTCCTTTTGGAATGAAATTGATCCTTCAGAAAAGACAGGAAAGGGGGCCTTATTGATTTTCATTAAAAACAATCCTGTTTATGTGATAAAGTCCACAATTATTTTCAGGTTCTGATAAAAATTTCACAGGATGATTGTAGGATCATAAGGTAACTTTCTTTTTGAAATGGAGTGGATCCGTCATGAAACACGGGAAAAGGAACCTTGAGGATTGTTGCTCAAAATAATAAAGGGGATAAAATCCTGTTTTGGGGGGGTTTGGTTTTTATGCATTCTTCTTTGAGTAATAAACTTCCTTAAAAATCAGATTTCTTTAACGGAAAACTTGGTAACCAGTAGAGCGTCTCAGGCCCTCATGAGCCTGTTGTTGTTGGTTCTCGGTACATGCAGTCATTATATATGTCAGTCTATGTACAGTTGTCCAGTTGTGTTATTATACACTCGGAATTATCGTGTTAGTTGTCGATATTATCTTTTTGTTGTACTCAAATAGTTACACCTATATGAATCATACTTCAACAACCAAAAAAAATAACAAAATGTTCAATATATATAATCAAGTATTCAAGTCTTGTAGTTGTCATTTAATTCTATACATTGTGTAGCTATGCATGAAAGACAGAAAATAGTGTCTTGTTTCTTAATATGAAAACATTCTATAAAGATTTCACCCACGTATTAAATCACCACATGTATATTTATCTAATTATATTTCTTCTGTTGTAGTGCTAGGGATAATTGTCTAAGATCGGTTGTGTGTATATATATATATAGTTTTAACCTTGTATTTGATTGTTAACATAAGCTAAACATTTAGAAGTCGTCGGATAAACAATTTAAAATTCACGCTAGGAGACATAGTCAATAGAGTAACAGACTAATACCATTGTCTCGGAATTTTTTCCGGTACTTTTTCCTTCAAAAGGCGGAAATGTGAAGTCGGAAATGTGAAGTCAGAAGTGTGAAATATGAATTGTATGAAGTGTGAATCGTTAAGTATGAATTGTGAACTCCGTAGTGTCTAATCGGAAGTGTCAAGTCGGAAGTGTGAAATGTGAATACATGAAGTCACCAGCGTAGACATTTGAAACTACCAACGTCTTGAATTATGTCACATTCATTGTTTCGCGCAAAACTATAGTAATAGTCCATGATTATATAAACTCTAACGATTGTTTTAAAATGATCTTTACAGTATCGTTAAGTGAATAAAACTCTTTTTAACGTCACGATAACATTAGTTTAAGTGAGTTTAAACTAAAAGCGTGATTTCATCACTTTATTGCATCTCGTCACTACCCAAATATTCATTGCAATGATCCCAGCGAAATCTAAAATTGCATAAACGGCCAACGTGGGCTATTAAAGAAATACCGTAGGTTTTTTTTTATACATGACCTCTGATTTTCGCAAAACTACTTTTCGGAATATTGTATTCAAACAGTGTACGAGAGGGAATAAAAATAATTGAAGTCTTCGACATGAAGCAAATATTTATACCACTGTAGTTCCAAAGTTCTAGCATCAATCAAGCGGTTCATTTATCCATATTTATCTTAGAATGTTCAGTTTTTGTGTTTCGTAAATCAGATTGACTTGTGAATCTTTTTGTATATCTAGTATCTTTCAGATAAGCACATATTTACAACCGTTTTAGGCGTTCCCCACTTCGACCTAGTCGAGACTATGAATATCAGGAAATAAGTTTTTTTCTTATCTTGATTACTAACTAAGAATCATAATATGAATGTAGGACCTTAATTCATGTAAATATTGTATATATACTGTTTTAGAATCACATTGTTTTGTCAACATCGCATTAGACAGAATTGGAGATTTCTATTTGAAGCCTTTAATCAGTCAAATATACAACTTCTGAACTTCAAAAAAACCCTGACCATCCTTATTTCTAAATAGATATGTTCTTCGGAGAAGAAAATCTTATAACGGACTTAAAGGGGTCGTATCAAAACTAACGAAACAGATTTACAATAAAAATCAATAAATACTTCTTAAATCTCGTATTGAAAGACTGGCACCATATAGTTTTGGGTGTTGTTGTTGTTGTTTGGTTTTTTTTGTGTGTTTTTTTTTTTTTTTTTTTTTTTTTTTGGGGGGGGGGGTAATATGTCTGTTTGTTCGTCAGTCCCTTTCTTCGTCCACGTTTAAAGATTTTCCCACAATTACAGAAGTATTTAGATATTGGGTCCGTATTTGGTAAGAATAAACCACTCCAGGCCTACCCCTGTCACATTTACCATTTCATCTGCCGGAACAAACGTGACAACTGGCATGTCGTAAAAACGACTAAAGGGTCTTTAGTTATCATTTTGGATTCATTCTTCATCTATCATTTTATATATGTTGTGGTTTTCTTTGTATTGTTCTGTATGTTTTATGTTATACCATCCTTCAATTTATTGAGCGCTAAATGACCACAGCTGTCGAAGTGCCGTAAAACACCAATCGATCAATGGTTAAAACCGAATAAACTGTTTACACGTATATAGGTATCCCAATATCTTTTGTACCAAAAAACTAGCGTCTTTCGTCAATATCAAGATTTAATTCTGTTCAACACAACCTTAAAATCTTTACAGGTTTGTTCCCCGAAAACATGTGGAATAGTGGAGTCTTCTTCGTTTCTGTTCTGGCGATTCTTTTCACCATTTCTTGAGTTTCGGCAGCACAACAGACGAGAAAATTCAGGACTTTACGAACTTAGATACTGTTTTCAACAAGTCTGGCAATCTTTACATAAATTAAGCGTGGCAATTAAAAGTATATAAAAAATTTTGACTGACAAGTGAGTTGTAATGGGATGAACGGGAATAAAAGGTAGCCTATAAAGAATTTATTTTACCGAATGACAAGGGTTTTATGCACCGACAACAGTACTGGTATCAATGCAGACCGTTATACCATTACATGCGCTCACCACTATAATTTCTATAATCAATGAAATAAGAAAAATAAAGATTAAATTTATCAATGAGTCAAAGTTTTTTGTCGTTGAGTTTATGCTCATACAGCGATTCGTCATTACGATACAATCTTGGTAATCCTAGTTGGTTTCGCTTACAACCACATGTAAATATCTTATGATTTAACCAAACATAATAAACAGATGTCTAAAATCCTATTTTTTGGAATATGATTCATTCGATAGGACATTATTTTCGATTTTCTAAATGTCGAATTAGACGAAAAACACACAAATTCAAAATTCACAACCAAATTTTATGACATTAGAAAATTCTCATTCGATTTAACATGCATGGAATACTAAATCCGGCTATAGCATTCTCATCATCATACTCTCGTGATCTCAATACTAAACTTTCGCATTGCCATTATCTTATTCTTGCTTTCTCGACATCAAACTCTCTTGCTTTCGACATTTTACTCTCGTATTCTCTTCATATGAGTTTTTAGATCTTGATATTTTACTTTCACATTCTCCTAATCAAGCTTTTGAGTTCTCCACATTTACCTCTCGCATTCCAGACATCGTACTCAAGCGTTCTCGAAATCATACTCTAGTGTTCTTGTAATCGCACTTTCGCTTATTTATCTCTCGCATTCCAGATATCGTACTGTCGCGTTCTCGAAATCGTACTTTCGCTCTACCGTTCGAGACATACTCTCCCGTGCTGGACATCAAACTCTCCCATTTAAGACATCAAACTCTCCCGTTCTGGAATTTATACTTGTGTGTTCTCGGCATCATAACCCTCGCTTTCTAGACATCAAGCTCTAGCGGTCTAGAAATCATGCTCTCTCGTTGTAGACATCATACTCTCGCGTTCCCGACATCATGCCCTCACCTTCTCACCATCGCACTTATGTGTTTTACCATCGTTCTGTCTCAACTCCCGACCGCACTCTGGGACCTCTACTTATAGATCACTCATAGTTTTGGCATCGTTCCCGACGTAGTCTCGTGCTCTCGCGGTTTACTCGTCGTAGCTTATGTCGCAAAAATATACGACCATTAGAATGAATATAAGACGAAATAGATATGGTTGAAAGCATCTATTAACAACAGGGTTCTTATATTACTTTGATTACCTGATTCGACTGTAAATATATTACTGAAAATTTTATAAGCATCATACTTAGAGTTGGCTTATTTCTTTCAAGATTGAAGACGTCGAAAAAGTTGCCATGATTTTGATAATGTATACATTGACAAAAACTTTGTGCCAAAACAGAATAAAATGACTCAATGTTAGGGCTAAACTGTGGTTGAAACATGGTAGTGGAAATAATTCGGCATAACAAGGAATGGTCCCGATTTGAGCTTTTTTGTAAAAATCGAGGCGGGCGAAAAAGTGTTAATAGTGAATCACTGCTGTAATGCCTGTTGCAGCATGAAAACGTTGGTAACCTGGATCAAGCAGGCACAAAATGCATGCTGCAGCATGTCTTAGACATGTTCATTGGGTAGTAGCTTGTAATCTTTACCTCGCTAAATGGCAAGATGAATAATTATTTTGGGTTTTTACTATACCACCCATATAATGTCTACATAGAGCGCGCAAGACGGTCATATGACCGAAATACACAAATCCGTTAATGTAAATCATATCTGTACATGCCTAAAGTAGGTGCGCGTCTACGTCAGGTAAAAGTTCGGGGAAGGTTTAAGTGAAAAAATCGTAAAATGGGGTAAAATTACGTCTACATGATACATCATTGGGTTTAAGATGATTATGTTACCTTCTATGAGGGTGGCTGAAGACCCGACTTTTTTTAAAGGATGACAACATCCGTCAAAATAAGGCAAGTGTCATCTACTTGTAACTGCAGTCGGTAACATTTGAGAGAATGGCTTGTGTGGCAAAGTCAACATCTTCAAGAGTGAAGGGATATCGAGATCATCTTTTCTCTATCCCTTCACCTAATGAATAGGTTTTCTTTACGATTTATTTTTTACAAACCAATCAAAAGGTCAAACGCGGTTTCTGTGACTGCCAATCAGAGGAGTTCTTACATATGGCTTCGGTAACACTTAATCCGACTGGTCACGTTACCGCCTAACCCCTTTGCCTCCGGAAATTACATAATCCGATATTGATGGTCGTATATACTATACACTGTAAGTTTCATTGCTAAAACTTCTGTTTAAAACTTGACAAACGAATTTTAATAGAAAGGAAAAAAAAATCTTACCCTTTTTTGATAATTTGATTTTATCATCTTTTTTAAATCTATGATCTATTGATACACGAATTTTACTTTTACATGCAAAAAAGTCGAGTTTTGTACATATTATTGAGCAATGTCATGAATTGTGTGTTTTATATCCCGATTATACGTAAAACTATAAACACACACCGCTTGATATAGTCCTTATAAAAATCATTGAGAGAGAGAGAGAGAGAGAGAGAGAGAGAGAGAGAGAAAGAGAGAGAGAGAGAGAAAGAGAGATTTTTGTGTTTGCAGTGTTGTAGAAATTCAAACTGGATGAAACAATGGTCCATTCAACAGGTTTGTGAAAGAATGGAACTAAGCATTGGTTGGATACATACGGGTGTTTACGATAATACACAAAGTATGATAACAGAGGTTTGATATCATTGAAATCCAAAGAAGAAATAGAGATCATTGACTAGAAACTGTATTTTACTTTGTTTCAAGTAAAATTCAAAAGTCTATACATTTACGGTTTCTTTAGATTCGTGTGAAGGGGTTCATTTCATATCTAAATTAAAACATAAAATGCATTTCTTAGTTTGATGATTAAACATTTTTAGGGATATTTCAAAAAGTAAATTTGTTACTCCGATTGATCGCTTTATTATAGTTAGATAAAAAAAATTAACTACGTCTTATATACAAGATCAAAATTTTCTCATCTGCAACGTCTCGAAAATTTGTCTAAATTTATTATTTAGCAAACAGCTAAATCCGAGCTATGATTTCTTCAATCGATTTACTACTAGTTTAACCAAAAAGCAATTATCAAAATCGACGAATATATTACTCATATAAGATATTTTTGCGTGAATCGTTTCCAAAGGTCGGTTGTTTCAAACTAGGGAAAGGATTAAACGTGCAACTGTTCACAACTGATAGACAATTGAAGCCTCGGGTCCTTTGGACAAGGTGGTCTGTATTGTATTCCGAGACTCCGCCCCTTTAACCCTGATTTGTAAAAACACTAAAGATTGCCCAACCTCATTTTTATTCCCGTGAGGTCACGCGTACAGAAATTCTATATTCAATATGCCAAGGGTTAGATAAGTAGAACGTTCGCCTTTTGCAAAGTCAAGAGAAATTTATACCGTTTAAAAGACAAAGTATTTTCCCTCTAGGTAAAGTTCTCGACCTTTAACTGACACTACTGAAACTCTCGGCTTAACCCCTATAAAGAAAGTTTCTGTGTGCGTTGAAGACGTATGAGAAGGTAATCGCCACCAGTAATTCAATAGAATGGAAACCACACACAAAAAACACAGCTTAAGTTACTCTCCATCCTAGACTTTTTAAAAAAAAGTCCTATCTGCCTGCCATATCTAGTAACTCAAGAAATAGTGCCCATGCTTAGATTCCTTCGCTGTTTCGCTTTAACACATTTTCAGATTATTAGCAATTGTCCTGACGCCTAAATCTCCACAGGAAATAAACTAAATCTTAAAAGTGATACTTATCAAATTTTAAGTAGAAGCTCTGTGTAAATAGGTGAACTAAAATCCTTTTGAAACAGGAGTATGTTTTGTAAAACAAACCCTCAGAGCACGAATGAGATGTAAACCTTGTTACAATAGTTCCACAAAAAAAACAACACCGACCAAGGCCATTTGACCTTGTCAAGATATTGATTTTAATGAAGGAGCCTAATTCATACATTATGCATCAAAAAAGACCTTGATGCGAAGGTGTGTGAAGAATGGGCTAGGAAGAAAAATCTATGAAAATATCCAATTTTACCTCAGACTTCGCTCTGACCTTGACCTTTGAATGAGAAGCTTGGTTCGTTCTCTGTGAACATGAGTAATACGTGAAATTATGATATTTTGAAAGTCAGCGCATAGAGTATGAGACACTAGTAAGATTAAAAGTTGTCGTGGCAACATTAACTCCAACCAAAACGACACAAGTGGAATGAAAATAACTGGGATAATGTCTTCTAAAACAATTTAAGACATTTTTAAACGTACAATTCATGGCCTCGACTAAAACGTGTTTCTATTTTTTCGTGTGTCGTTTGTTTTTTATATCGCCTCCTAATTTATTTGGTTTTCGCTGTCCGTTTTAGATAACGGACATCCTTCGTACATAGCTAATACAGGGATTGTCTTATACATTCCCACAAAATGACGCTTTTGGGCGCTTCTCAAGAAAAATAATTTAGAAAACATTGCGGAAAATGAAGAAATTTGCTTGCAACAAGCATTTTTTTCATTTTTCACAATCTTTACTTCTCCAAAGTTGAACAATTCTAAAATTTCTTAAACTTGGAATCGTCGTCTGCAACTTCTTTGCATACGGACCAGTCTAAAATTATCTTGTGTGGTAATGGGTTAATATCATTTACGAATATAAAACAACTAACTCCATTCCTAGGCGAGATAGCACGTTCTTTCAACCTGTTTTATCTAGTATGTACGTCCCTACACAAAAAGTGTGGTGATTATTGTGTGTTCAACTAGCTGAAAACTGAAAAAGCTCCTGTAATCTTATTTACAGACATCTTCGCGTTATAAATAAGTGAATAAATTGTAGAACTGACTGTTAATATCCTCTAAGTATTAACAAATTGATACATATTCCCAGCACGACCACAACTGTAAATTGAATAGGTTTGGGAAAAGATGTTGTAGACATTTTATTGTCTACATATTACGCTCTTGTCATATTTTCTTGGCAAGTCCTTTAAAAAACATCTTGAGCGTCCTACTGCTAGTAATAACCATACAGGAATTACATAAGACAATCAAATAAGACACTGATTAAATATTTTGTAGTTTGTCCTTGAAATAATTCGGATTTGATACTATCATAAAATAGTGTGTATGAGTCACAGTGTGCGATTTGTTTTTTTTTTTTTTTGTTTTTCTTCTTTTTCTTCTTCTTCTTTTTTAAATTTGTTGTTTTGTTTCGTTTTGGTTTTGTGTATGTGTGTGTGCGTGTGCGTGTGTGTGTGTGTGTGTGTGTCCGTGTGTGTGTGTGTGTGTGTGTGTGTGTGTGTACGAATGCGTGTATCCAGGGATCTTCTGAAAAAGTAATAGATGATAATACTTTTTATTATTTCATTAAAAGTCCATGTGATTTCACAGAGAGATCACCCCAAAAAGAAATAAAGACAATACTGCAGTAAGAATTTCCTTTGGTAGATATATTTTAAATTAAACGATTTAATGACACATTTATAAAGAAATTATTCCAACGTCAAATTTCAAAGGAATGATAGTCGCAGACTAGCCTTATATATATGCTTATCACTTCTTTTGGCCCTAGGGGATCAAATATTTCGCATACCCAAGACGCATATTCGGACAAAGTTTCAAGCCATTTGAGCGAAAAACGTTTCCCATGTAGAATGCAAAAAAAAACTTTGTCTTGGAATACCTAGTTTAAATCCGAGTGCTCTACTATCAAAATCGTACGTGGTTTTATAGAAACTACACTGTGACTACATATCAATGGTTTGAGCCTAAACGAAAGTTCTTGAGCCCGAACATTATTTTTCTCTAAGATCAGTAAAAGTTTTCCCCGACATGATCAATTATCGAACTTGTCTGAGACAAGAAAGACACAAAGGTCCCGAACAAGTTTCAAGACAAAGAACGAAATTATACATACGATATAACACTTAACGGACACATTGTGCTGATAGACTTTTTTAAAACCTCTTTCACGGTAAAAATCATACAAACAAACAAAAGAAAATATAACATGTAATTACTTAATTGGTATAAAAATGCTATGCGAATTTTAACTCATTCAAAATGTAAGTGGTACATGGTTTAAATTTACTCTGACTTAATCATGAAAGATTAATGATAATTATGAAAAAATACGAAATACGAAATAATAATTGTGTATTGCACGGATTCCTGTTTCGGCCATCCACTTTTTGACCTACGTGGAACTTGAAAAGTAGAAATTAGCCATTCTAACTTCCAATTTTCTAGTAAAACTGTCAACCCGAAAAGTTTTGTCCTTACAATTGTCATAAAACTTTTGCCTGTTCAACCATACGTTTGACTAGAAAAATGGATATTAGAGCCTTCTAGCTTCAACATTTCAATGGCGAAAAGTAGAAAATTGGAAGTTTTTCACCTAACAATTATCAAAAGAATCGACATTTGATCAAGCATATAGGATAAAATTCAAAATAAAACATAAAAGAACATCAAAGTCGAAATTAGTCGATTTTTCTTAGTAGGAAATAAAATCGCGGAAAGTTCCCTAATAAGCACCGCCTGAACGAGTGAAGGGTGAAAAATTACTGTGTCACCACTCCTGTCCGTTTCATTAATTGAATTTGTTTGTTTGAATGGGGTTTTACGCCGCTTTCAACAATCTTCCAGTTATATCGCGGCGGCTGGAGCACCTAACAATGGAATCCTGGTATTTCTCACACCAGTACTACCATTACATCATTTCCTAGCCTCCAGCTGCTATCCCACATAGGTCTACAATTATCGACCCATTGGTGAGAGACAAATAGTCGGAAAGGATGAGTGCCGCCGTCGGGGATCGAACCCGGGACCTCTAGATTGACAGTCCGACGCTCTACCAACTGCGCTATGACGGCGGGTTTCATTAATTGAAAAAGAGTATAAAAGGTCAGTATTGGCAGCGTACTTTCAACAAGTCTCGTTTGGATTACAACCTAGGTTCATCTTATAAAGCTTTCATTTGTCTTTAAATTCATGCAATGACAACGATACTATTAGCAATAAAATTTTACATTTACATTAAATTACATTGAACACGACAAACATTGAAATCTTGGGGGGCCTTACGTAAGGGGACGGGTTTCAAGCCTAATCACTAAACAACAAATAGTCCCATTGAAATCCATTAGCACAAATGAATACAGTTCAGTATCGTCAAGACTCGACAATACCATGCTAAAGGGAGAGCTAAAAAGCGGAGTGGAGTGGGACCTACAATGACTTAAGAGTAGGAGTAATCTCACTGATGAACATGTCCCATCTATGTTGCTCTTCGGTATTCTCTTTGTATATTAAGATTTGGACTAGCTCGCCAGTCAACACTGGAATTCACTTCAGGGTGTCGTTATAGAGTAAAAGTAGTTCTTTTACAAAAACTAGTCCGACACTTAAATAACACAATGGTGATCAATGTGCTCAAATTTGTATTTTTTCACGAGTTCTGAACCTATTCTTTAATTTCATACTTGATTTAGACGTCTCGGTCCTTGACTTTATATTCCAGAGGATGTCAAATGGGTGTCAGCTTACCTAAACTAAGCGACCTTAAAATATGTGGAAAAGAGACGGTGTCCCTTTTCAGGAGAGAAAAGCATTAAAAAATCATCGTTAATGACCTATGAAATTTGGTCTCAAAATACCAAATAATAAATGAGGATAAAGGACTAAAGAGTTTATATGTCAACGAATGTTCTTGAATCTGCTACAGCATCATAAACATGTGTAATTTTAAATAGAAGAAAGTACACTTAGTCCTAGAACTTTTTTAACTAATTTCGGTTTTTTGACTTTTCAACTTTTCGAGTTTTTGACTTTACAGCTTTTCGACTTTTCAAGTTCTCGGAGATGTCGAATTGTTTAAGTTTTTATTTTTCATTGTGATAATTATCCTGTTTACCATACGAAAAGTAGAATTTTTTTGACAATTGTAACGAGAAAAACTTCGACTTTTCCACTTTCGACCGAAAGTTGAATGCGAACAGTTGAAGCTAGTGGTTCCTAACTACTATTTTCTAGACAAACGTTAGGTCGAAAAGACGAAAGTTTTATGACAATTGTAAGGTAAAAAACTTCTATTTGTCGACTTTTCGTGGTAACATTATTACTACAAAAGTTAAGTCAGTTCGCCTAATTTCCACTTTTCTAGTTCCTCGTAGGTCGAAAAGTGGATGGCGCAAACAGTATTCCGTGGTGTTTACGTCTCGGTGTAATCTCGCGATACTTCAGTTCTATATTCAGATACATGACACAGTAGAATTATGATCTATTGGTTTGTATTTGTATCGTTTAACGGGAAGAAAGTTCCCTTTTTAACCTCAGTAAATTGTCTTAAATCTGTTCAATCAATAAAGATTATTAATTTTTCATACTTTTTCTTGTTGGTTTGAGTAATATTTTAGCAGACTTTATTAGTATTTTCTCGTTGAAGCGAACCGCCCTCACTTTCTAGCAACGTTATGCATGCAGTTATTTTTTCATCGTGAGTTTCACGACGTTTCGTGCATGCGGGGGACGATATTGCTAGAAAGTTGGAGACGTCGTGCACGAAATCTAGCAGCTTCTGGAGACACAACTATAAAATCTAGGGTGTTAGTGAGCGACATTTGTCTCTCACCAATTATGGGATAATCGTAAACCTAAGTGGAATAGCAGCTGGAGGCAAGGAAAGGATATAATGTTAGTACTGGTGCGAAAATATACCAGGAATCTATTGTTAGGTGCTCCAGCCGCCGCGATATGATTGAAAAGTGTTAGAACCGTCGTTAAGCAAGAAAAAACAAAAACAAAAAAAACCACATACATTCCATTTTTTAAATTTTTCAAGGTCTTTCTTTCTTTGCATTAGGATTTTTGGCTCAAGCTCTTTTTTTTGGGGGGGGGGGGGTATTTATACAAAATCAGGGCTAATCTTACGCCAATATTTAGGTTCTAAACACGTAGAGAAACTTTCTTATATATCTTTAATTGCTTATTTTTCACTCTTTGGGGCGTAGTTACACGATTCCAAGACTTTTTGAATAACCGTTATTGCTTTATAGCCCTGTAACTTCAAAGAACATTACCAGCTATCTGCGAGATCCGGTAAAGGTAATCAAAGCTCCTTTCAGCTATTTTCATTATCTAAGACGGCCGGGACTTGAGATTCTGTGAATGCTATTTCGAATTAAAGTAACGAGATTTATCTTTCATAATTGATTTTTTCCTCAGTATTTGTTAAGTTTGGTCACTTTTACTCGTGTTAACATTAAATAAAGTCATAGACGCTGGTTTTTCAACCAGTTCATTTCATATTTGACAGATTTATGCTAATGCGCTGAACATCCATTTAATTTCAATTATTCGAAATATCTCAAAAATTGTATCGATGGGTTTCCTGTAATGACCTGACTTTAACAACCTTTTACAGAGAATGTAAAATCTGAGTAACTAATCTAGATCCATTTATGCATATTTTCTTTTTTGGGATTCGAGGCTTTTGTACTTTGTGGTAAATCAATGAGAATGTGCGATGAACGAATATTTCACTAATTCATAGACAGGCCACTGAAATTGTCAAATTGATAACTCAGTGATATGTTAGATTCAGCCCTGATTAAGTTTATTTTGTTCATTTGAACGGAGTCAGAACAGGATCTACATCAAAGGACTGAAAGTACTGAGAAGTTGGAATGCGCTGAAAGGGTCATAACTGTGGAATTTCGTTCAAATTCATTTATTACTTTCCGAGTAAGCCTCCCTCCTTTAAACTTAAACCAGCATTCCCATTCGTGTACATATGTGCGTGAATAACGCACGAAAACATAAAATCACACAAATCAAAAACTAGCATTGTCTTAACCCATTCCCAGACAGTGACGCTTTTAAATGACACTCATTATGAAAGGTTTGGAAAAGATTGTGGAAAATGAAGAAATTGCTTTTTACAAGCAATTTCTTCATTATCCAGAATGTTTTACTGTCCAAAAAGACCAGGATTTTAAAGAGTTCATCAACTTATAATTGTCGTCTGCTACTTCTTTGAATTTGGACTGGTCTAAAATTTTATCGTGTTAGAATGGGCTATAAGCTAGTGTCACGCACAGCGAAATTAGAATTTTCAGAATATATAAAGCGTTGTGAGTAAATTCAAAAGAAAAAAAGACGTTAACGTTATTGTAACGTTATTGTTTGCACATGGTAGTTTTGCCTTTTTCCTAAAAATTCCTTATATATGATGGAGATAGTATCAAATTATCTTTGGTGCCCTGTAGTCGCGCGATTTCCTTAGTCGTTATTCGGCTTTAGAACCGTAAAAAATCTTAAATAAAAAGGACCAAGCTGAAAACTAGATGACACTTGTTAGAGGTTTGATGTGTTATATTGATTTAAACTTGTAAATAACGACATAATAAAGCGTAATTATTTAGTAAACAAGTAGAAACCGGAAGTTGATATGTTTATATTCAAATTTTCAAAATCTTCTACTTTCGTTTTGCATCTATTTGATTTTTATTGAATAAAAGCTGTAAATCCCACATTAATCGCGTTTGTTTTATGTCTACGACCCCCCATAATCGCTCTAGAATGTTTTAAAGCACTGGGCGGGGTGATAATTGTAAAAATGCATTTGCAACCTGAGCCATATTTGTAAACATTGCCTATCTAGGGTCACATGTCTACCACATGTCACTTGAGATCCTTTAATTACCAAACACGGGGCTGATTATCAACTTTTTTTTCAATAATTTTAAGCAAACTAAAGCATGTTTAGAAGTCTTTAAAGACCTAGTTTAAGGAATGTTGTGTATGTTGGTCCCTACTGATAAGCTAATTACCTTATCTGTAAATCACACCAGGGGGTTAATTTTCTTGTATATTCCATTGATGACCATGGTCAAAATTTGCAAATATTATGTAATAGCTGCACCTTAGCTTTATGCTGATGAAAATTTGATAGAAAACAAAGTGAAGTTATTTTTAAATTTTATTTTATCATTTTCTTATGCTTTTAATATTTCAAATCAATTTCAAATTATTGAATTAAAAGTGACTAAGTTGCAGATTGCTGGATTGAATGTAATTGGAAGAATTTAAGCAGTTAAACAGTTTCTTTAATCATTGTGGTAAAGTAAGAATTTTGATAAAAATACTGTTTTTCCTTTTTGGTTTATCTCCTGGCCTTAAATATTGAAGTATTTCCTGAATATTATCACAGTTTTACAAACTAAAAAGGTTTGATTTAGTAAAAGAGAAAAAGTGTTGAAATATTGAGACAAAAGGGGAAATCAGAACAATCAATGTTTTCTTCTCTTTTCTCAATGTTGTCTATCAAAGTTATTCCAGTTGCTATTCGTGATCTGTTATGATACTAAATGATAAATATTTTGTATTTTTGTCTCCGGTATTTTGAAAAGGTTTTGAAAATGAGGACTTATAATTATTTATTATCAATTATAACCAAATAAAATTCAAAATTTATTTCTAGAGGCAAATTCGCTACAAAAAAAGTGCAAATATATGCCATACTTATCCATGGTAATACAGAAGATTTAATCCCTTATATACTGTTTACAGCTTCCTTATCAGATAAGGTCGTTAAATTCTCAGCGGGTGGTTAATTGTATATCTCATTGGGGGGGGTCAAATAAAGCAGGATTAAACTAGGCCTTTAAACGAAGTTTTATATCATCCTTTACTTGTGCCATATTATTGTCTTCGGCTACAACTAACTGATTGTCCGTGGCAAGTTGAGATGAGGAGTAACCCGAGATGTATTCATATCTAAGAGATCACTGATATGTGTTATCAAAAAACCCGACATGAAATTGTCTTGTGTAAATCTAAGTCGAAAACACACACACTCTCTCTCAATCTCTCTCAATCTCTCTCAATCTTTCTCTCTCTATCTATCTATCTATCTATCTATCTATCTATCTATCTATCTATCTATCTATCTATCTATCTATCTATCTATCTATCTATCTATCTATCTATCTATCTATCTATCTATCTATCTTTCTATCTATCTATCTATCTATCTATCTATCTATCTATCTATCTATCTATCTATCTATCTATCTATCTATCTATCAATCTATCTATCTATCTATCTATCTATCTCTCTGTAAAGAGAGGAAGAAAGAGAGTGAGAGATAAAACACAAAATTTAATAATTAGACTCTATATACTGTATATTATACTACCAGTGATCTTACAGCATAATGTTGCTACTGCACATTGTCCGAAATGACCAGAAAATGTAAGTATTCTGTATAAAATTGAACTTATTCTTTCATATTTTACGAACTTCGTAAAATAAGTAAAAAGGAAATAGGACAGCTTTGATAAAAAACAAGAACTAAAGAATATTCAAGGTTAAAGTCATTCATGGTGCTTTAAAGATCCTGTTATGGACTAGGAATCTGATTATGTACCTTTCTATAAAGTTAGTCACCCAACGAGACCTACGGTACAGTGATACGCGTTTCTGACCGTTATCCTTCTTCTTTTCGTCTAGAAGTTCCGATAAGAAGGTTCAGCAAACTACTCTCTGATATCAGCACCTTCATACTGTTGCGGGTATAGTTCAGACTCAACTTAGCAAATGCCATTTCGTAGTACTGCGGAGTCTAGCTGACATATTGATGAATTAACAAAAAATGAAATGCAAAATTCACGACTTTTATCTACGAAAGACCGGTGGTGACATCAAGAATTCACAGTTCACACTTAGTAATAATAACTCTAAAGTGTGAAATTTGAAATAAGTCGGAAGAATGAAGTTGGAAGTTTGAAGTATGAAGTGTTAAGTTTAAAGTGTGATATTTGAAGTATGAAGTGTGAAGTTGAAAGTATGAAGTGTGAAGTTGGAAGTCGTAAGTATGAAGTGTGAAGTTGGAAGTATGCATTGTGAAGCCGGAAGCGTGAAGTTGGAAGCGAAGTCGAAAGTGTAAAGTTGGACGCATGAAGTGTAAAGTTAAAAGTCGGAAGCATAAATTGTGAAGTTGGAAGTAAAAATTGTGAAGTCGGAAGTGTGAAGTTTGAAGTGAAGTCGGAAGTGTGAAGTTTGAAGAATGAAGTGTTAAGTTTGCAGTATGAAGTGTGAAGTTAGAAGTATGAATTGTGAAGTTAGAAGTCGGAGTTTGAAATGTAAGGTTGGAAGTGTGAAGTTGGAAGTCGGAAGTTTGAAGTGTGAAGTTGGAAGGATGTAGTGTGAAGTTGGAAGTCGGGAGTATGAATTTTGAAGTAAGAAGTGTGAAGTTCACATTTCAAACTTCCAATTATACACTTCAAACTTAAAAATTCAGTGTTCACACTTCACGCTTCAAACTTCAAACTTCACACTTCAAACTTTCGAGTTCTCATTTCATACTTTCAAGTTCACACTTTAAACTTCTCATTTCAGCCTTCAAACTTCACACTCCAAACTTCCGACTTCACTCTTTAGACTTCTGAGTTCACACTTCAAACTTCATGCTTCAAGCTTCTGAGTTCACACTTCAAACTACCCACTTCACGCTTCAAACTTCCGACTTCACACTTCAAACTTCCAACTACACACTTCAAACTTCCGACTTCACACTTCAGACTTCTAAGTTCACAATTCAAGCCTCCAACTTCACGCTTCATGTTTAAAACTTCCCACTTCACTCTTCATATTTAATTTGGTTTAATTATGTACTGTGAAGTTAAGAAGTCACCACAGGTCTCAGAATTCACATTTCACACTTCACATTTCAGACTAATATGTATGAAGTTTGAAGTGTGTACTGTGAATCGCCTTTCGTATTTAACAAACGCTTTCCTTAAAGTTTCCGTTTCTAAGTTTTGTTAAGTTAAATAAAGGTAAAAACACAGAACCTGTTTGAATGTAATACGTATATTTAGCAAAATCGCGAGGGAAATCGTAACATCTTCTGGCTCATTAGATTCTTATTTGTATGTGTGAAAAAGGCGCATTAAGCACACGACATGTGAATAACATTACGAAATACTATTGTCAGGGTCATGAACACGAACATACTTTCAACGACCCTACGATAAAATGTAGATCTAGTAGGATAAAACGATAAAATATTGAAAAAAAGAAACAGGCCAAGAGATTATAACTTAACCTGATTTTGTCGATCGTAACTAAAATGTGTTTTTTTGTTGCTGTTGTTTTCTTTGTTCTTTTTTGTCTGTATTTGTTTTATTTATTCATTTTTTTTTCAGAATGTTATTTTCAAAACGACACTGCAAAACATAGAGGCGCCATCTCCGTTATTAACCAAAGAATAAAACTTCGTCTATAAGCCTGACACCATTTCAGTACGACGGCATTCCCCAATAGAAGTAAATTATTGCAGACGTCATTTCGATTTCTAAGAGAAGGTTCATTGTTATACGACAGTCTTGTTTGTAGTCTGCCCAAATGTCTATGCAATATAATTTTATGTATATCTTTAAGTTTATGTATTTCTTAATTGATTCTGGTCCTATTTCAGAAATTCAAACAATTCATTTATGAAATTCAAACAACTGTTTCTGCTACTTTTTCTGAAGCTAAAACTTCATATAGAAATGAATACTTGCAAAATCTGTGTGAATAGGTCTTTCAGGTCGTTTATAGACGTCACAGTTTTATACTGTTCCAAATTCAAAGAATTTGCCTTCTATATTTGGAGGAAAGTTAAACGTGTTTCCTGTAGCTTATTAAAGAGGTTTTCCTTAATTCTATTTTTAAGGTTTGCTAACAAGAAAAAGACAAGTATCGAATGTGAAGCAAAGTATCATTCAAAGATTTGATTTTTGTTTTTAATTTTTTGTTGGTTCGACTGTTAACTTGTATCATTTTTTCGAAGGTATTTTTTTATCTAATCTACTTCTATGTAGTCTAATACATGTAAAAGCCTCATTTAAGAATATTAAGATATTCATCTATTTTGGAGAGTTGGACAAAAAGCTCGTAAATGTAATCAGCCCTGGGTTCAGGATCGAAAAAACGCACTGAAAGCGTTTTTCATGGTAACATCATTACCTCTGGCAACATCATTAACTGAAACCAGAGTAGTAATTAGAAATAAAGTCGCTGTTTCTTTTCTACAATCGAGTAAAATAAAAATGAGTATCGTATTTTGATAATGATTAAAAATCGTACAAGATGAAAACCTTATAAAATAACGTTTGACAGCGATTTTTCTATCCTAAATGTACGCTAGCCCTGCGTCGGGGAACAAAATGCACTAAACCCGAACGATTTTTGTATTGAGCAGTCAATTTTCGAATATATCGAGTGCATTTTCCAGATTGGCTCATTGCTTGCTTGGAAACAGACCTGAAGGAAGGACATCGGAAGGCAAAAATAACTACGTTTGCTCAACATTTTAAGAATATCTTACAACTCTATCACCTATACATAGTTTATTGTAAAACGCACGTTTGAATTCGTAGGCTTAGATTTTTGTATTGAGATTATCAAGAACAAAAATCTTGGAAATTTTCCCTTGAAACAAAAGACTAGAAACTTTTTTTTCAGGGGATGTAATTATTTCCCTTTGTTTTTTCTTAGAAACAAGATAATCAGCCAATTAAAGTCGGTCTTTACGTCATGCGCATGAAATGTTAGAAGTTCCTAAGAGATAATCATATAACCAGGTACTTCTAACATTTTCCAATTTACAGATTAAAAAAAATAATTTTTTTTTAGGTCTATTTGATAATTTTTAGATGAAAGAGCTACACTTTTTTATTCTTTAAAGAAGAGTGACAACTATTTGGTATACAGTCAACAACTTTTCATTGTCGGCTTTTAAAAACTGTTCGAAGTTAATGTGCTATAGATGCTGTTGTCATTGACAACGCTTATATTCCATAGGACTTACATAAATGGTTTGCCTTTCTAAAGAGAGATTAACAGAAAAGCTGGGATAGTTTAACTTAATTTCTATCTCGGCTGGTTTGGAGGAAACAGGGGGTTTTGACAAAACTTTGTCGTCGTCTGCGTCTTTGTGGTCAATGTCATGTAAAGGATATGATTCAGCTAGCATTAAGGGGTCCGACGACATACTTAAGGTAAGAACATCCCCGAAGACTGAAACAAGATTTTGACCTGGAACAATCAATGCATCTAATTTTAACAATGAAAAAATGATGTGAAGTGTTTATGTTATTTCTACCTTCTTTCTTTATCAAGACACATATTATTAGTTTGCGCAAGAGTCTGTTAGTACATGCAATAACTTTGGTAAAATTTGGCTTAATCGCGTCGCAAACAGAGGTTTTTCTTTTAGTTTTGAACATTGCATGCTGAAAACTTTGGAAATATTCGTGAATTCTAGATACCTTTACAAAACAATCGACCTTATAATTAGTGATACATCTTCTTGTTTTATCATCAATGACGATTTGGGGATTAACGTTTCGTGCATTTACTAGTAGCAGCATTAAAAATAGTAAATAAATTGAAAAGCATATGTGCGATTCTCCTCAAATTTGCATACAATGAATAAGCATATTAAATGTGTATTTGTGTATAGATTCTACAAATTGATTAGAAATTGAGTTTTCTTTGAGTATTTTTACAAGAGTGGTCAGCAACTTGCATATCACAACGTGACGTCGTTTAATTATAACGTTTATAACGTATTTATCAGCCCAGAACGTCAAATCCGCTCGTAGTTTTTATTACCCCTTATTAAATGCTTAAGACAAAGCATTAACACCTGTACGATTTCGATTCTCTAATTGGTTATTCTAAACCTAATAGCATTACAAAATGAAGTTTTAAACCATTTATGACTTGAGATTTACAGATATTTAAGGTTGTGTAAATTTCTAACCCTCCCGACATCGTTATTAAGAAAACTTCCTAAAAACTTGTAGGGTGACACCGTATTTTTGTTATAATTTCAAATCAATAAGTATTGAACTAATATGATACGATAAGAGTAAAAAAGATCGTATGGACCAGATGGTTAAGGAACTTCCCAAAAGATTTGTAAATTAGATTAAGTTTATGATAATATTAAAGCGTCATCTTTAAAAATTTACCTTTTCACTTTTGTAAAACATACAGAAGTATCATAGTCAGACATAATTCATCTCTGACGGTGTATAGGAATAAAGTTTAATGAAAACAATGGTTAAATTGTATTTTACTATTTGGATAAGATCATAAAAACGAAAAAAAAAAAAAAAAAAAAAAAACACACACACACACACAAAAAAAAAGTTAAACCCTGTGATAGTCAGTGACCCTTTTATCTTTGCACATTTGGATTCAGTATACTTAAAACTAAAAAATATTCTAAAAAGATAAGAGTAATTCTAGAAGCCGTTCTAAATACCCGACTTTCTTATAGTCGGATTATTCATACTTTAAATCAAGCATGACGTATGGCTTAAATCTAACTGCATAGTTGCTGAACAAGAGTGAAGGGGAGTATTTTATAAAGGCCTGGGACAGGGTTATTCAAATTACAAGAGGACCATGTTGATCCTATAGTGCTCATCTGAGTATGATAGCTAAGAGCTTACGGATTTTGAGGTTTTTAAAGGCTATATATGGCGCTTATAGGGAAAACATTGATAACCAAGAGGGATCCTGAAATCTTCGTAAAAATTGTTTGAAGAACTCTCTATACATACATTCAGATAAGATCTCTTGGGAAAACTTTGCTCAACAGAAAACGAGAATACATTTCAAAATATTTTATGTTACCAATGGCTTAGTGTCTTCTGATATGTATTATAGTTTTAAAAAGATGTTTTAGAGACAGAAGTTTTCCCAACCATGTGATATCATATGATTTCTTAGTTTGATATAAATAATTTGTAAAAAAGAATTGTAACCCATCCATAGAAATTAGGCTGGTGTGTATATGTATACATATAACAGTAATAAATTCATATAATAAAACGTTGATTTGTAAAAGATGTATGAAAAGTGACTAAAAAGTGATTTGGAGACAAGTTTCAATGTCCGTACATTGATTTCTTAGAAAATAATAGTTATCAAATTTCCCCGGGGGAGATCTTTTTTTATTATTCATGCTGGTATATTTTATGCTATTCGACAGTCTTGTTATTTTGTTTATACAATTATAGAGTTCTTTGAGATATGATATCTATTTTTTCCGTTACTTTCCATTTAATTGTGTGAAATGGCGTTGTGCGCGTTTATAGAGGGGTAGCCCACGGTAAAACAAAGTTTATACCTTTTGTTTGTGGTGTTTAACCAGCTAATCAAACGCTTTAACAATACACTGCTCTCGGTGGTCTTAAAAATCAATGGAACATGTATAAAACGACCGCTCACGGACCTTCTAAAATGCAATAGACTGAGGTAATAGTCGTAAAATAGATAATTAGAATCTAAGTTATTATTTTTCAAGTAAGTCCATTTGGCATTAAAAGTAGACGATAAAAAAGTCAGCATCCCATTGAAAAAATATTGCAGAGTGTATTAGCTATTCCGATGAGGATAAGGAAATAATGATTGTTCCGGTATCTCCTTATTGTGTTACATTATGTTTAAAAGGAGTAGAATGAACAAGAAATGGTTCTTGTAGTTTAAAGAACGCCTGCTCCTCATGTAATGGTGACTTGCCTCAGTTCGAAGCGACGAAAAGGTCAGCCCCTGTCATCTTGACTATATTTAGGTCTATTTATGAAGTATGTCACGCGATGATATCTCCTAAATGTCTATATAAATAATCTATATATATTTTGAGTGTGACAAATAATTCAATATTTCCTGGAAAGATTGTTCTATTTTTTATATTTTTCTGAGATGTATCCAGGTAGCGTGAGTCACTGAAAAAAACAAACAAACATTATCTTACGGCCAAATTAAGAATGCGTTTCTATAGTTCGGGATAATTATACTATTTGTAAATAATGAAGGTGTAATTGGGGGAATTCAAAATAAGGCTGCTAGACAAATCACGTTTATCACCAGATCTACATCTCTTCTAGAGAAATAAGTTGGATAACTTTTGGAGATACAACGTTGAAGTACACATAAGCGTCTGTGTATGAAAAATAAATTATGGTATATGTCATAACGCCATATACTGCAGGAAGATCACAAGATATCGATATAATTAGATTATTAGATTAGAATATTTTGCAAGTTCTTTTATACCATCCGATGTTGTTTTTCTTTGTTGTTGTTTTTTTTAACTCCCGGATGATAGAGAGGTCAGCGCTCTTGCTTTTCTCAACATAAGTGGCAGATTAACATGTCTTAGAATTTCGGGGTACCTTACCAGTCTTGTTATTATGTCAGAGTTATCTGTCCTTGACTGTAATATCTATTTTGGCTAAAATTGAATAATATTGACAAGTTGATTATTCTTTGTATCATTTTCCAAACAGCTTTAACGTAATTCTTATTTCAATATTTTGTCTTCCTCGACCCTGCCGAAATACGAGCGTTTATATGAACCATTTCTTTATTTCATTAACTTCTTATCCACATTTTGGTATTTTTCAATATCCTGATTTCAAGACATTTGAAATATGTAGTGTCAAGATTGAAATTATTTATCCGAATCCGTTTCTGTATCCTCATCTTCGATATAAAGTTTCTGGGACATTTCCTACATCAATTAAAGTGACAAGATTGTCATTGGACTATCACGCTTTGATAACATAATTAGCTGCTTGTTTTATCAGTCAATATTGATTTCATCTGTAGTAATGATATCAAAATTGTAAAATCCAAGGATTTCACTGCAAGGAACATGAAAAATGAGTTAAGATCAACACCCGTTTCATATACCGTCCTGGATATTCGTTGAATAAGTTTTGACATCCTTAAATTTCTATTTGAGACAAATATGGCATTTTTTATTTGTTTCTGTTAACCTTCAATTTGTCTCTGATATCATAACATTTGTCTCTGACATCCTTACGTATGTCAATTAAATCCTAACAATTATCTCTAACATCCTTTCATATGTCTCCGACATCCTTATAAATGTCTCCGACATCCTTATATATGTCTCTGACATCTTTATATATGTCTCTGACATCCTTACATATGTCACTGACATCCTTCCTTTTGTCTCTGACATATTTACATTTGTCTATGACATAATTACATATGTCTGTGCCATCCTTACATTTGTCTCTGATATCCAAACATATGTCTCTGACAGACTGACTTTGTCTCTGACATCCTTACCTTTTTATCTCTGACATTTTCTCTTTGTCTCTGAAAACCTTACATATGTCTCTGACATCCTAACATATGTCTCTTACATCTTAAAATATGTTTTTGGCATCCTAACATATGTCTCTGGCAACCTTGCATTTGTGTCTGGCCTCTTTAAATTTGTCTCTGTCACCCTTACATATGTCTCTGACATTTTACATATGTCTCTGACATGCTTACATATGCCTATGGCTTCCTTTCATATGTCCCTGACATCTTGACTATGTATCTGACATCCTTACATATGTCTCTACCATCCTTACATATGTCTCTGACATCCTAACATATGTCTCTGACATCACTTTATATGTCTCCTGCTTCCTTACCTTGGCTCCGACACCCTTATATATGTCTCTGTCATCCTTGCATATGTTTTTTACATCATTACATTTGTCTCTGACATCCTTACATTTATCTCTGACATCCTTGCATTTGTCTCATACATCCTAACATATATCTCTGGCATCCTAAATATATCTCTGACATTCTAACGTATGTCTCTGACATACTTACACGTGTCTCTGACAGCCTTACGTTTGTCTCTGACATCCTTTCATGCGTCTCTGACAGCCTAACTTATGTTTCTGACATCTGAAATATGTATCTGACATCCTTGCAAATATCTCTGATATCCTTACATTATTCTCTGACATCCGTACATATGTCTCTGGCATCCTACATATGTCTCAGACATCATTACATATGTGTCTGGCATTTTTATATAAGTCTCTTACATCCCTTCATATATAACTGACATCCCAACCTTCGTCTCTGACATCCCTTCATATATCTCTGACATCATAACATATCACTCTGACATCCTTACTTATGTCTCTGATATCCTAACATATGTCTCTGACATCCTTACCCATGTCTCTGACATCCCTATATACATCTCAGTCACCCCTACATATGTCTCTTGCATCCTTCAATATGACTCTGACATCCTTAAATATGTCTTTGACATCCTTACATATGTCTCTGACATCATGACATATGTCTCTGACACTCTTACATATATCTCTGACATCCTTCCATATGTCTCTGACAACCTAACATATATCTCCGACATCCTTGCATTTGTCTCTGACATCCTTACCTTTGTCTCCGGCATCCTTAAAATTGTCTCTGACATCATTACTTTTGTCCCTGACATCCATACATTTGTTTCTTACATCCTTACTTTTGTTTCTGGCATCCTTACATTTGTTTCTGATGGTTTCAATTTATCCTTTACCTCCTTTCTCTTGATTCTGACATGTTTACATTTGTCTTTGAAATCTTTGCATATGTCACTAACATCCTTCCTTTTGTCTTTGACATCCTTGCCTTTGTCTCTGACATCCTTACATTTGTCTCTGACATCCTTACCTTTGTCTCTAACATCCTAAATTTGTCTCTGACACCATAACTTTTGTCTCTGAAATCCATTCATTTGTCTCTGACTTCCTTACCTTTGTCCCCGACATCTTTAAAATTATCTCTGACATCATTACCTTTGTCTCTGACATCCTTATAATTGTCTCTGACATGCTTACCTTAGTCTCCGACATCCTTACATTTGTCTGTGACATCCTTACACTTGTCTCTGACATTCTATATTTGTCTATGACATCCTAACCATTGTTTCTGACATCCATACATATCCTTACCTTTGTCTCTGACATCCGTACCTTTGTCTCTGAAATTTACATTTGTTTGTGACATCCTTACCTTTGTCTCTGAAATCCTTACATTTATCTCTTACATCCCTACGTTTGTCTCTGAAATCCTTACTTTTGTCTCTGACAACCCTACTTTTGTCCCCGACATCTTAATATGTCTCTGACTTCCTTAAATTTTTCTCTGACATCCTTATATTTGTCTCTGACATCCTTACAATTGTTTCTGACATCATTACATTTGTCTCTGACATCCTTTCTTTTGCTTCTGACATCCCTACATTTATCCTTGATCTCCTATCTTTTGTCTCTTACACTCTTCATTTGTTTGTGACATTCTTACATTTGCCTTCAACAACCTTTGCTTTGATATGCGACCTACAACTTGTGTTTGCATTAAGTTACAAATAAGATTTACCTCAATGTGTTCTGTTCTTGTTTATCCCTGAATCTGTGAGTATTCATCAATTTTCAATATTACCCAAATTGCCGAAGTGAGATAAAAACACATTCGGTGTAACTTGTTTCATTGAAAACCTGCTAGATATATGGAAAATACACTAAATAGAAATATGATCAGAATATCGAATCATCTCTGTTCCAATCCCTTGGTCATTCAAATATCATGACAGCATACATAACGGTATGACAACGCTCATCCTTGACTTCTATTTCCCCTAAAATTTCCTATTCATATCACCCAAATGATCGGCCTTTTTGTTTGCTAATACAGATTCGAGTTGTTGAGATATACACAAGTCCGCGTACTTCTAAGTACAAAGTCGACAATGCCTATTAAAACGGACGCTAGATGTAGTACACTAACTTGGTATTACTAGCATGATATTTTACTTTCTTATGTTACGCTTTGTTCTCGTGAATGAAGGGTCAATATATCGATGCTTACAGTGAAGAGGTGACAAAAACATTATTTCAGAGATCCATTTTCCCCCTATAATAGTATTTGTAACAATCCCAACAAATAACATAATAACGAAATTCAGATGAGAGTGCTGTTATGGGGTGACTCGAAATCCATTTCTGAAATTACTTTTGTCGCTTTTCTGCTACGTCAATACGCAAATATGGCCAATAGCTACAACGTCGTTACCCTTGTACCTACAAAGAAAAGTAAATCAACATAACTTACTTCAGTTTGTGCATGAAATAAGTATATCCTTTAAACTGCAAATAATATCTTGTTACTGGTAGACATCCAAATTTTAAAAATGACAAATAAAATAAAGGACATATAAATCACCCAATCCATATCTTGGCGACGACCTTTTTCTGTCTACTTAATAGGGCGCTAATGCGTGATTTTCTGACCTGTCGTAAAAGCGAAGTCCGCACGAACGACGAAATTTGGCTTATTTCCGAAATCATTTAAACTGCTCCTTCGGAGTTCAGTAGGCGTTGCCAGCGATCTATAAAAACAAGAAACATAATGTAGAAGAATAGACAGACTATCGATTATGAGAAACTTTAGACTTAAAACCAAACTCGGTCAACATCAAGTTCGATCTTCAACTTAGAATAATGTCATTTGTACAAATCCCGGTGGTTTAGAGTAAATAACGCGATTCGCCATCATGTAATTAGCTCGATCGGATTTAAAAGGGAGGAATAGTACATGTAGCAGACCTCACGTAAGCCTCATTGAAATTGGAGTCTAGTGTGGTCCAAATATGTTTTATATGGCTGAGAGATGACACTGAAACCCGGGTATTAATCATCGATGATCGACTAAATCCTTGTAAACACAGTTTATCAAGCTGTGGTCGTGAGATTTAAGTTGCGCACCGTCGAATAGTCTTTTGGGTTCATGATTGCGTTAGTAACCAGGCTGTCGTTGTGTAACTCAGTGATGATCCCCGAAAAGTACAGAAGCGACATTGTTTGTTCATGTTTTATCCTTATGGGGTTAATTTTGAACCAATCAAACTTTTGATTTTTCTAGAAAATATGCACCTTTTACAAAATTATATAGCGATGTAAATCGTGTTCTCTATATGGATATCAGAAATAAATGAAACATGTCCTTGGCTAGCCCTAGTGTGTTATCACGGTTCCATGGTTTAAACGATGAAAACCATCTATTTTCTCTCTTTATAATTGAAAACGTAAAATGTTTTGTTGTCGTCGTCGTCGCCACCGTCATCGTTATTATTATTATTATTATATATATTTTTTTTTTTTATCAAATTTGACAAAATGCTATTCTCTGCATTATCTATAATTTAATATTAAGGATATCATATCAGTATAAAATAGTTTAATTGAACTACTTGTATTTTTTACACATAAATACCAATATTATCTAGTTCGGTACTTCTGTATTATTTCAGCCAGTCCAAATAGACGTAATTTGTTCACCAGTACATCGAAAGTTTCCGAATTATCACTAGAAAATTAATTCAACAAGTCAAAACGATTAAAAGCAACAATGTTTAAACGGTACTTAAAATCATTTTGCATTTTTTTCAATCAAAATTTGATTGATATTTTGATAAACTAAAGCTAGGTAAGCTAACATCTGTTTAAAATAAACTACACCAAAGCAATCTAGAGTCTGTTTAAAATAAACTACACGTAGGCAACCTAGTGTCCGCTTAAAGTAAACTTCACGTAGGCAATCTATCTTACGTTAAAAATGAACTGCATGTAGGCATTCTAGCGTCCGTTAAAAATGAACTACATGTAGGCAATCTAGCGTCCGTTAAAAATGAACTGCACGTAGGCAATCTATCTTCCGTTAAAAATGAACTACATGTAGGCAATCTAGCGTCCAATAAAAATGAACTGCACGTAGGAAATCTATCTTCCGTTAAAAATGAACTACATGTAGGCAATCTAGCGTCCGTTAAAAATAAACTTCACGTAGGCAATCTAGCGTTCGTTAAAATGAACTGCATATAGGCAATCTAGCGTCCGTTAAAAATAAACTTCACGTAGGCAATCTAGCGTTCGTTAAAATGAACTGCATATAGGCAATCTAGCGTCCGTTAAAAATGAACTGCACGTAGGCAATTTAGCCTCCGTTAAAATGAACTGCACGTAGGAAATCTAGCGTCCGTTAAAAAATAACTGCATGTAGGCAATCTAGCGTCCGTTAAAATTAACTGCACGTAGGAAATCTAGCTTCCGTTAAAAATGAACTGCACATAGGCAATCTAGCGTCCGATAAAAATGAACTGCATATAGGCAATCTAGCGTCCGTTAAAAATGAACTGCACGTAGGCAATCTAGCGTCCGTTAAAAATGAACTTCACGTAGGCAATCTAGCGTCCGTTAAAAATGAACTGCACGTAGGCAATCTAGCGTCCGTTAAAAAACGAACTGTTCGTAGACAATCTAGCGTCCGTTAAAATGAACTGCGCGTAGGCAATCTAGCGTTCATTAAAAATGAACTGCATGTAGGCAATCTAGCGTCCGTTAAAAATAAACTTCACGTAGGCAATCTAGCGTCCGTAAAAAATGAACTGCACGTAGGCAATTTAGCGTCCGTTAAAATGAACTGCACGTAGGAAATCTAGCTTCCGTTAAAAATGAACTGCACGTAGGCAATCTAGCGTTCATTAAAAATGAACTGCATGTAGGCAATCTATCTTCCGTTAAAAATAAACTTCACGCAGGCAATCTATCTTCCGTTAAAAATGAACTACACGTAGGCAATCTAGCGTCCGTTAAAATTAACTGCACGTAGGCAATCTAGCGTCCGTTAAAAATTAACTGCGCGAAGGCAATCTAGCGTCCGATAAAAATGAACTGCATATAGGCAATCTAGCGTCCGTTAAAAATGAACTGCACGTAGGCAATCTAGCGTCCGTTAAAAATGAACTTCACGTAGGCAATCTAGCGTCCGTTAAAAATGAAATGCACGTAGGCAATCTAGCGTCCGTTAAAAAATGAACTGTACGTAGACAATCTAGCGTCCGTTAAAAATGAACTGCGCGTAGGCAATCTAGCGTTCATTAAAAATGAACTGCATGTAGGCAATCTATCTTCCGTTAAAAATAAACTTCACGTAGGCAATCTAGCGTCCGTTAAAAATGAACTGCACGTAGGCAATCTTGCGTTCGTTAAAATGAACTGCACGTAGGCAATCTAGCGTCCGTTAAAAATGAACTGCGCGAAGGCAATTTAGCGTCCGATAAAAATGACGTTGCCATTTAGCTTCCGTTACAAATGAACTGCTCGAAAGGCAATCTAGCGTCCGTTCAAAATGAACTGAACGTAGCCAATTTAGCGTCCGTTGAAAACGTAATGCACGTAATCAATCTAACATCCGTTTAAAACGAATTTAACATAGGTAATTTGGTATATCCTGAAAATGAACAGAATATAGACAATCCAGCTTCCGTCAAAAATGAACTGAAAGTAGACAATCTAGCCTCCGTTCAAAATTAACTGCACGTAGGTTATCTAGTTTCCGTTTATAACAAACTGCACGTACACAATCGGGTTTCCATTGAAACTGAACTGCGCATAGGCAATTTAGTGTGACCTAAAAATGAACAACACGTAGACAATCCGTTAAAAATTAAGTGCACGTATGCATCTTTCATCCGTTAAAAAGGAAATACACGTAGGCAATCTAGTGTGCGATAAAATGAACTGCTCGTAGGCAATTTAATAAGTCTTGAAAATGAACAGCACATAGACAATTTATCATCCGTTCAAAATGAGCTGCAAGTAGGCAATCTAGCAACCGTTAAAAATGAGTTGCAAGTAGGCAATCTTGCCTCCGTTCAAAATGAACTGCAAGAAGGCAATCTAGAATCCGTTCCAAATGAACTGTAAGTAGACAATCTTGCCTCCGTTCAAAGTGAATTGCACGTAGGCAATCTATTTTCTGTTTAAATTGAACTGTTTGTCGACAATCTGGTGTCTTTTAAAAATGATTCAGGTTTATGAACTAATACAGAAGTCTCTCCATATCGGCAAAAAAAACTTTGAAAGCGAACTGATTTCCTCAAAGATGTCAATCGATTACTTTTACGCTTCCCCTCCACCAGACAAACACACATTTATCTTGCACCAATTCAAAGATATTGTAGACGCCATTCCAAAGTGTAATTTTATTGAAAGATAAGTGGTTCCTGGTGAAGAAAACATTGTGAAAACGTAAGAAATTAACAAGAAATTTTTCATTTTCTTAAAACATTTTTTCAAGGCTTTTGTTGTTGTTGTTGTTCCCAGCTCGTGATAATGTCAGCACAGAAGAGAGCAGACTTTAAAAGTAATAAGAAGTAGTTAGCCATAAACATAAACAAACATTGAAATGAAAAAGTACACTTATATAACTGGAATAAGGATAAAGGGCGATGAATATAATATATCTCAATTTGCTGTTGATACCTCCCTTCTATTAGATTGGTCGGTGGATTCTTTACATACAGTTTTAGAAACACTAAATCATTTTTCCGGCCTTAATGCGAACTTCGATAAAACCAAATAGGAATCATAGATATAATAAATGATGAATGGAAATAAAGCATAAACTTTAGTGTAGATCTAAACTTAATTGAAAATCTCAATTTTGATAACAAACTAGAAAATTCAAGAAAAATAATTTCTTATTGGAAAAGAAGAAAACCAACTCCGCTCGGCAGAATAGTTTTTCTAAAAACGTTTTTGATTCCGATATTTGGACATATATTTATCAGTTTACCAACACCACGAAATGAATTAATCACAAAATTAAATGATTTATTTACTGAGTTCATATTGGATGGTAGAACAAAAATCAAGCAAAGTAAAGGCATTAAACAATATTGCGATGGAGGTTTAAAAACCATAGATATCAAATGTCATATTGGCTACATAAAATGATAATAAATAGTGATAATACATGCTATAGAATTTGCAACAGTTTAATTGATTCACGAAGAATTTCAAACTTTGGAAAATGTTACAGCTATATGGTCGGTAAAGTGCTGAAGAGTCTTTTTTGGATCGATGTGCTAAAATCATACAGTGCTTATATCGTAAAATATCGATTCTCAAAATGGGAGCAAATTTTACATATGCCACTATTCTACAATGGAAAAAAAAAACACTATCAATTCAAAATATGTATATTTCAGAGACCTTTACTTGGATGGCTATCGCTTACTTAAAGACATACAAAATAATGATTACTCGTTTAAAAATATCGAACAAGTTAAACAGAACTCAAGAACAAACATCAACTATCTGAATTACTACAGCTTACTAGACGCAATAACGTCCTTTATATCAAAATTAAATATGAATATAGAATGTGATATTCTATCATTGATTCACAACACTTCTGTTTATTGTTACTTTCACAAATTACTTATAATATCAAATTCCAATAAATATGTTTACAATATACTTATATCTAACATGCGGACACTCTTACAAGCCAACATAAATGGTCATTAACCTATACACAATCGAAAATAGACTCGAAAAATGTTAATGGAAATATTTATTGGATAACGAGGAACACTTACTTACCGTAGCTATAAACGCGAACAAATGATCTTTTATTCGAAATGAAAATTAAATTAACTTCCTAGTGTACTTTCTGCGAAAAAGCAGAAAATTCACTTATTCATTTATTTTTGGATTGTGGCCATGAAAAATCAATACTCGAGTTTTTGATAGAAAAAATATCTTTTTCCGATCCAGATTTTATCTTAAATAGTGAAAATTTACTGCTCGGCTTTAAAAATGATGATATTTTTTTTTTAATTACTCAACTTCAAAATCTGTATTTTCACTTGTAAAAATGATGATATATTTATTCTATTTTTTAACTTCAAACTCTACATTTTCACTTGTAAAAATGATTAAATATCTATTCTATTTCTTAACTTCAAACTCTATATTTTCACATGTTAAATTAAAAAAAACTCTAAACCATCTATAAGAAGACTAATAAACGAACTGTCTCTATCATGGAATATACAAAAAATCATTAGATACAGATCCCTCATCTCTTCAAAATTGGTCGTTGGCTAGAAACCACGACAAATTTAAGTAAACTATGCGTAGTTATATGATGCTCCCTCTGTAAGGTGTTCGTATGAGTGTAATTGATTTCTTTTTCATCCTTTATTTAGTTAATTTTCATTCTGTTTTGTTACTTATATATCATTGTCATGATTTTTCCTTGTATTTTTGAAAATAATCGCTTTTTCATGAAATCATAAAAATAACCCATTTTTTCATTGTCATTTGTAGATACCAATATCGTCTTTGGGGTGTTGACACATTGCAACTGCAGCCTGTATAATCTGTGGATGCAATGTTTTAACAGCACACGTTGTGACGACATTTATATTTAAAAAAATGCCCATGGCTAGATAAACTTAATATAGACAGAAAACTTGTGCTCATCATTATACAGTCAATATCGTAATAATCATTTTTTTTCTTTTCTTATGTAATCTACTGAGAAACGCTTCACCCTTTCCTGTTCAGTCACTTGTTTTTACGGTTTCATAAATTAGAAGGCATTGTGGAAAACGAAGAAGTAGCTTGTAACAAGCGGTTACCTCTTTTCTCACAATATTGTCTACCCTAATGAATGGTTCTTTTTCAAGTTAAATCCTCTTTGGTTTTTTACGTCTGCGGTGCTTTTGGGTTTGAACAGGATTAAAATTGTGCGAAACAGGAGAGGGTGGATCGACTGGTACAGGGCCTGAATATGAATTTCTCTCCTACCAACATTGTTAATTATAGAATTAAGATATGAAAATATATTGATGTTTTGACAAAGCAGGGCGAAGCTCAACCAATGAATAACATGACGAGTTTTGAATTTAAACATGTTAATTTCTTTCAAATAGAAGATTTATCGGTAATTTCTCTTCTCATGCATACCATAACTATACTATGAAATCAAAAGAATTAACAATATTAGATATAGTTTGCTAAAGGGTCACAGAAGTAACCTAACTTTAGATCAAAAGAAATTGCGGAACTGTGGTCCGCCCATGGACGACACAGTATTTGAATAGTAACGTGTTGACTCCCTACAAATACATAAAATTATAAAATATGCGATAATATCAAATAACAAGCCCATTTACCATAACTTAAATCAAAGTACTGAAAAGTACTGTAAGCTAGCAAAGCATTGATTTGTTCAGTAATCCTTTTTGTCAAACGTTATCATGATAAATAAACGAGGTTAAAGTAACCAAGGAGTTAACCCGATCCCACACAATCCCTCCTTTTTACGCCCCCAAGAAAATAGTTGTGGAATACAATGTGGAAAATGAAGAAATTGCTTGTTACAAGCAATTTCTTCATTTTCCACATTGTTTTCTACCTAAAGAGATAAATATTTTAGAATTTTCAACAATTTGAAATTGTCGTCAGCAACTTCTTTGAAGACTCTGATCAGTCATTTTGAACACGATGTGCTCAAGTGAGCAAAACACCGGGGAGGTGAACTTGCATGCAGAGTTTGCAATATTCCTGAAATAAATATGAACTACTTTTTATGGCGTAGACATTTAGTGGTTAAGCCTCCAGTGGCGGTTTGCACCAGTTGAACTTTGAGACGTCCTCAAAATTTTGTCTGTTAACTTAAGCTATCAAAGCTGACGCTTTGCTAGCTAAAAACAATAAATCTAGCCTCCGCCCTTTCATGTCAACTAATTGATTATAATACTTATGTAAAGACTGAAATTATATTGTAAAAATTGTAAAAGGTATTTAAAAAAACAAACATACAAAGCAATACACTTTAGATCTTATTATATCAGGTAAAAGACGAGAATATTAGTAAAAACAGAAGACAATAAGGTGACGTGAACGTTAAAGTTAAGATAGAGATGTGTCATTCATGCGGAGCGCGGATACTGAAGACGGTGAGGGTCGTTTTAAGTACGTTGTGTATACATGAAAGCAGAGGTTCACCAGGAGCAAAATCTATGATACACTGTTAAATACTTTGTTACTATAACTGTCTTAACTGTTTCCCATTCATCATTTGTTATATCTATGATTCAAAAAAATGGTAATCGATAATTTTAAGTATAGCATCCATTTTTTTTTTTTTTTTTTTTTTTATACTTTATACTACTAAAGTGTTCTATGTTTGTTTTGAAGAAAATAATGCAAGAAATGGATTGATGTAAAACCTGTGATATTTTTTATTTCATTTTGGTCTCATTATGATAGATGTAGCAAACATCTGCTGAGTCATAATCACGTGATATATTCTCAAGTTGTCCAAAATGAAAGTAAATGAATAATAATAGAATTAACACATACGTCCAACAACCACAAGTGTTGAAGTCAAAGATTAAAACACTTCCTACAGGTGCCAGGCGAAAAATGACAAAGTGTGGGTAATGGTTGAATGCTTTTTAAATCGCAGATCATTGTATTGAGTGTAAAATGGATAGAGTTGACCACAGGTAGTTGAACTGGATTCACAATAGAGAAGTGTCAGTTATGCCGCCCCCTTCTCCCGTGGTGGAGACCCTATAACTTGTATTCAGCACGTTATCTTTTTCCAACAACTACTTCGTTAACTTACATTGTTATCACTTTTCCCCGAGATGATGTATTCTGACTGTTAGTAAATGAAATATTTGTATATTTCCTTTTAAGCTAGAATTCGTCAATATACTTAAATACCTTTTGAGACGATCCATTTTGTTCACAGTCCATAATCAAAGTCCACTCATGGAATAAATAATTCAACTCTCATTTATTCCGTTGATGAATTAAACGAACTCTCTTTCATCCTTATAAAGAGAGACTATTAGAAAATAAGAAACAGGTTTTAAAATAAGTTAGCCCCCTTGAATTCATTCGGCTACGATTGAACTTGATTTAAAAGTGTCCTCAACTGAATTAAACTGGACAAATGACATTTACAAAATCATTATCTCAGGTTTTCCAGTGGATGCTAAATTATTATCAATCGTGGATATAGCAACAAAACCAAACATCAACTATTTACGATATTTAAAAGTAATACTAGTTCGTGATGCCAGATATTACCGTTGTCTCAAACAGGTTCCGAATTTACTCGGGGTGAAATCTGATAATCCAATATAAGACGACGACACTTAAATTAGGCAAACAATTATAGAAGTTGCAGTCGACGTAAAAATTCAATTATATCAAAACAATGAGAAGCAAAAGGTCTACAGAAATCGTGAGAGCAGGAGAACTATTTGCGACAAGCAAAATCTCCATTCCCCACAAAATTTTCCAAAGATATATTTCTTCTGCTTGTCAAGATGCTGAATTGAGATGTAATGGGTTTGCTGTTGTTGTTGTTGTTTGTTGATGTTGTTTTTGTTTTGTTTTAATCTAATGGTGGACTAATTCTATGAAACACCTTTATGCAGTACATATATAAAACTACGAGTTCGACATTTTTAATTAGATCTGAAATTTAAATTTGATTCTATAGAGACGTTATCGAATTATGGATGTTGTTAAAGCCAAGGAATCATTTTTAAACAAAAAAATCGAAGACTATCAATCGTCATGATTTTCTGAAGAATTCGTGATATGGCCTGATTCAATCCATTTAGATAAGTACACTTTAGATCTTTCGCAGCATCCATATAAAATTACGTCAAGGTAACACATACCAGGCAATTTTCCCATACAGTTTGAGAGCTTACAAAAGTTCGCTCGGACCTTCCACCTACGCTGGTGAGTATACAACTCCCATCATAATTCTGTATGAAGTTTCTTGACAGACGACTTTATTTTGTTATAAAGGTTTCTTACCGGGGTATATGACGATTTATTCCCGGTTGGGGAAAAGGATGTCGACCTTCGCATGCGGCTCGGGTGACATCATTTTCTCCAACCGGGAATAAATCGTCATTGATGCCATTCACCCTAAGGCGACTCTTATTACAGTTTATGGCGTCATGTATTCCACAACAAAGTTTGACAGTTTCGGGATTGGAGAAAGCGTGGACTAACATGAACGATAATTAGTTTTACTTGTGTTTAAAGTTGAGTGTATTTCAGGAATGATTTAAGTTGGCTAAAGTATATGTGTATTTATGAGATTAATTGAGTAGTTGAGACACATTTGAGATAATCACTCCTTGAAGTTCATGGGCGAAAATTCAATCTACTAGTGAGAACTCTGGGTTGAAATTCTAGCAGAGGGGTCTTACAAGTGTGACGATCAGCTTGATTTACATTATAACGATGATTTATATTGAAAAAAAAAACTATTTAACGTCATTGTGACAGCTATCTTTTGTAATCTGCAATTTCTGCTTTTAACCCATTCCAAACAAATTTTAGACTGGTGCAAATTGAAAGAAGCTGCAGAGTTGGTGGAATTCTATTTTTTCGATACAAGTTATTTCTTCATTTTCCACAATGTTTTCCAACTTTGAGGGCTTTTGTGGGAATGTGTTAAACAAAACATGATCCTTGTGATATTAGACTTTTCAATTATCACACGTATATACCACATTCGTGTAAAATCGCTTTTTATGGGAAAAATACAACACAAAATGAGTCCATGATTTAAAAACTTTTTTATACAAAATTCAATGTACATTTCATCGATTACTCGCTTCATCGTGTGAAAACTCAGTTTTGCAATTCACGAAGAGTCGACTGCAGTGCTATGCGGCAAGATATCACTTATTTTCCCAAAGGAGCCTCACTGGCAATATAGACATAAATTTTAATTGCGGCCGCGTATGGTAATTGTTAACAAATCAAATTGTGACAATTTTCTTTGTAGTAACGAAATATAGATACTTTTTAGTGAAATAATATTGATTAATACGCCATTTAAAGTATTTAAATGCATACATGATTTCTAAATTTTATTATTTTACGATTTAACAAGTTTCTTGTAACAATATCCAAATGCCTGTTTTGCGTTTAGCTAAATTATTTACAATCTTTGTGTTCGCTAACAATGTAAATTTTACAGCCTATTTGAGTATCATATTGTGAAATCGTGTGTGTGTGGGGGGGGTGATGCTGGCTTCCAAACCAAATGTAACTGAAACTGTCAATTATAAGATCTATAGAAGGATAAGAACTCTATTCCAATGGAAATCCAAGTTACTTTTCAAAAAACGCGACTATTCGAAAGCAGCCAGTACATAAAACTGTGGAAATTGTATCAGCTGTTATGAAATGTAAATTTTCTACGTTCAACCTTGATGAAATTATAGATTTGTTTTTGGAAAACCCTACTAAAAAATTGAATAAGAGAATAGTTGTTCCTTTAGATATTTTCATCAGACTCCAGTGCGTATAAATTCGATTGGTCAAAGGCTGGATTGAAAACAACATTTCCATTCATCAACCCGTGCGTACATACTTTCTAATTTTTAAAAATGCAGTGTATGTAAAGGAGAAATAACTTACAAAATGTTATTACTCAGAGCGTACTATTGTGTTTAATTACATTCACTGTGAAATGTCTTTTTTTTCGAAAAGGATTGAAATGAGACATATTTGTAGTGAAAAGCCCCGGCTTAATTACTTCGAACTTCATGGGTATAGGGGAGAAGCTATGTGTTTGAATTTTGTTCTGCTGTATTATTTGGCTTATTTTGTTAACGAAATAAATTCTTAATTGTACACCATTATCTTAGAAAGAGCCTCGCTTTCAAATGAAGATGAAACGAGATACACTGTTAAGAAACTGCAAAAAGTGTCTCTTGAAAATAAAATCTGCCTAACCAACCTTTTTCTGACGGACCTCCCTACATCCGAAGGACATCTATACTACGTTACTTTATGTTAAGAAAAGCTGTCTGTCACCGTTTGAAATGGTTGCATACGGAAAATAGTATTGTATAAGGTTTTGAAATTGACTACCTGTTAATTTACGAGAGAGCACAACGGTTTGACGTTTAACAGAACTTAACTGATAATGGTCATGCCAAGCAGAGACCCTTCCTTTCTTTACAGTTATTTCCTACTCATATGGCCGAAACTCCAATTTTGTGGATTGGGAATAAACAGAGGACCTAACGACGCCTCAACAAACAACCAAATATCAATCTTTTTCCACTGTATTGCAATACGAAGCAAGAAAAATGGGATTTTTGCCGACCTTTTTCATCCAATCACTCAAGGGTATTGGATTCTGAATAAATGTTACTTAAAACAATAGATGGTCAAAAGTTTGCCATTATGTAACTTAAAAAATACAACTGCTAGATATTTGCGCTGAGTATTTTATAATACAAGGTGTTCTACTCTACAGAAAGTCCCTTAATTAGAAGAATAGCATGAGTAAAGAGATTTTTATTGAGATATGAAACTACAAACCTAATTACATTGTATAAAGCCCGTTATTCAAAGTCATTTTGAAATATCGTCTACAATTCTTTGAAATTCGACTTGTTTTGTTTGTTTGTTTGGGGTTTAACGCAACTGTTAACAGTTTTTCAGTCAGATCGCGGCGGCGATGGATGGATTCAATGGATTCCTGGTATTTCTCTCCTACGCGCTTCCACTGCGCTATGGCCGAGGTCCGTTGGCTTTAATGACTCGGGATCGGACTCTGGACCTCATGATTGAGTCCGGTGCTCTACCAAATGTGCTATGGCCGCGGTTAGACTTGTTTTGTAATGGATTAAGAAACATTTATCGCTTACAGAAAGGAGAATACTAAAGTGAAAATGTATAAGCATTGTGAAAATCCGCCACAGGAGAACACATGTAGATATACCTCTTTAATTAGTATGTCTACAAATCGATTACCTCTATTATTAAAAATTGAAACCGATCCGCTATGTTCATTGTGCTTGAACAGCGATATATATTTTCAATTTCCGTTCATCAATTATTACTCGTAAATGGCCATCCAGCCGAACAAACTTAGAGAAGTAAACAAGTTCAAGTTATAAATCATTTACCTTATTCATGAAACCTTTAATCGAGATAAACCGATCTATGGACTTTTATTGTAGATTCCAAATTCTTAGTAAGGTTCTGGCCTACGGCAATAAACATGTATCTGACAAACAAAAATCATTGAGATTGGACCGTCACACGTCTTTCGTCCATTTAAAGTATGTTATAAAGATGAACGATACAGGCGTCGTTTATGTGAAATGAAAATACGGATATCTACAATATATACATCGAAAATCCTTGGCTTGAATTTCACATCTGAATGAGGTTCGAAATACTCCATATAGTAGTCGATTAGTTCTTATCTGGCTATACTACAGTATCATTTCTATACAATCAAACCATAGAGCGACAAAATTATTTTAAATTACGAAAGTATTCACTTAACAGAAATTGATCGAGTTGTCAAAATGCATTATTTTTCGCATCCGTATCTTTATCCCCAGGTATTTGCTGTACTTAAGAGCGATAAACTGTCGCTTGTTTACAAACAAAAAACTTTGAAATCATAACATTTACAACAATGTTGTTATAACCAATTAGCGTCTATCGGTTATTTACTAAGCGCTCTGGATGTAAGCTATAAAACTTTTTAAAAATGACTGATGGAGAAAATGATTATTTTAACATCTATTTTCTCTCTTTATAATTGAAAACGTAAAATGTTTTGTTGTCGTCGTCGTCGCCACCGTCATCGTTATTATTATTATTATTATATTTTTTTTTTTTTTTTTTTTTTTATCAAATTTGACAAAATGCTATTCTCTGCATTATCTATAATTTAATATTAAGGATATCATATCAGTATAAAATAGTTTAATTGAACTACTTGTATTTTTTACACATAAATACCAATATTATCTAGTTCGGTACTTCTGTATTATTTCAGCCAGTCCAAATAGACGTAATTTGTTCACCAGTACATCGAAAGTTTCCGAATTATCACTAGAAAATTAATTCAACAAGTCAAAACGATTAAAAGCAACAATGTTTAAACGGTACTTAAAATCATTTTGCATTTTTTCAATCAAAATTTGATTGATATTTTGATAAACTAAAGCTAGGTAAGCTAACATCTGTTTAAAATAAACTACACCAAAGCAATCTAGAGTCTGTTTAAAATAAACTACACATAGGCAACCTAGTGTCCGCTTAAAGTAAACTTCACGTAGGCAATCTATCTTACGTTAAAAATGAACTGCATGTAGGCATTCTAGCGTCCGTTAAAAATGAACTACATGTAGGAATTCTAGCGTCCGTTAAAAATGAACTGCACGTAGGCAATCTATCTTCCGTTAAAAATGAACTACATGTAGGCAATCTAGCGTCCGATAAAAATGAACTGCACGTAGGAAATCTATCTTCCGTTAAAAATGAACTACATGTAGGCAATCTAGCGTCCAATAAAAATGAACTGCACGTAGGCAATCTAGCGTCCGTTAAAAAATGAACTGCATATAGGCAATCTAGCGTCCGTTAAAAATAAACTTCACGTAGGCAATCTAGCGTTCGTTAAAATGAACTGCATATAGGCAATCTAGCGTCCGTTAAAAATAAACTTCACGTAGGCAATCTAGCGTTCGTTAAAATTAACTGCATATAGGCAATCTAGCGTCCGTTAAAAATGAACTGCACGTAGGCAATTTAGCCTCCGTTAAAATGAACTGCACGTAGGAAATCTAGCGTCCGTTAAAAAATAACTGCATGTAGGCAATCTAGCGTCCGTTAAAATTAACTGCACGTAGGAAATCTATCTTCCGTTAAAAATGAACTGCACATAGGCAATCTAGCGTCCGATAAAAATGAACTGCATATAGGCAATCTAGCGTCCGTTAAAAATGAACTGCACGTAGGCAATCTAGCGTCCGTTAAAAATGAACTTCACGTAGGCAATCTAGCGTCCGTTAAAAATGAACTGCACGTAGGCAATCTAGCGTCCGTTAAAAAACGAACTGTACGTAGACAATCTAGCGTCCGTTAAAATGAACTGCGCGTAGGCAATCTAGCGTTCATTAAAAATGAACTGCATGTAGGCAATCTAGCGTCCGTTAAAAATAAACTTCACGTAGGCAATCTAGCGTCCGTAAAAAATGAACTGCACGTAGGCAATTTAGCGTCCGTTAAAATGAACTGCACGTAGGAAATCTAGCTTCCGTTAAAAATGAACTGCACGTAGGCAATCTAGCGTTCATTTAAAATGAACTGCATGTAGGCAATCTATCTTCCGTTAAAAATGAACTTCACGCAGGCAATCTATCTTCCGTTAAAAATGAACTACACGTAGGCAATCTAGCGTCCGTTAAAATTAACTGCACGTAGGCAATCTAGCGTCCGTTAAAAATGAACTGCGCGAAGGCAATCTAGCGTCCGATAAAAATGAACTGCATATAGGCAATCTAGCGTCCGTTAAAAATGAACTGCACGTAGGCAATCTAGCGTCCGTTAAAAATGAACTTCACGTAGGCAATCTAGCGTCCGTTAAAAATGAAATGCACGTAGGCAATCTAGCGTCCGTTAAAAAATGAACTGTACGTAGACAATCTAGCGTCCGTTAAAAATGAACTGCGCGTAGGCAATCTAGCGTTCATTAAAAATGAACTGCATGTAGGCAATCTATCTTCCGTTAAAAATAAACTTCACGTAGGCAATCTAGCGTCCGTTAAAAATGAACTGCACGTAGGCAATCTTGCGTTCGTTAAAATGAACTGCACGTAGGCAATCTAGCGTCCGTTAAAAATGAACTGCGCGAAGGCAATTTAGCGTCCGATAAAAATGACGTTGCCATTTAGCTTCCGTTACAAATGAACTGCTCGAAAGGCAATCTAGCGTCCGTTCAAAATGAACTGAACGTAGCCAATTTAGCGTCCGTTGAAAACGTAATGCACGTAATCAATCTAACATCCGTTTAAAACGAATTTAACATAGGTAATTTGGTATATCCTGAAAATGAACAGAATATAGACAATCCAGCTTCCGTCAAAAATGAACTGAAAGTAGACAATCTAGCCTCCGTTCAAAATTAACTGCACGTAGGTTATCTAGTTTCCGTTTATAACAAACTGCACGTACACAATCGGGTTTCCATTGAAACTGAACTGCGCATAGGCAATTTAGTGTGACCTAAAAATGAACAACACGTAGACAATCCGTTAAAAATTAAGTGCACGTATGCATCTTTCATCCGTTAAAAAGGAAATACACGTAGGCAATCTAGTGTGCGATAAAATGAACTGCTCGTAGGCAATTTAATAAGTCTTGAAAATGAACAGCACATAGACAATTTATCATCCGTTCAAAATGAGCTGCAAGTAGGCAATCTAGCAACCGTTAAAAATGAGTTGCAAGTAGGCAATCTTGCCTCCGTTCAAAATGAACTGCAAGAAGGCAATCTAGAATCCGTTCCAAATGAACTGTAAGTAGACAATCTTGCCTCCGTTCAAAGTGAATTGCACGTAGGCAATCTATTTTCTGTTTAAATTGAACTGTTTGTCGACAATCTGGTGTCTTTTAAAAATGATTCAGGTTTATGAACTAATACAGAAGTCTCTCCATATCGGCAAAAAAAACTTTGAAAGCGAACTGATTTCCTCAAAGATGTCAATCGATTACTTTTACGCTTCCCCTCCACCAGACAAACACACATTTATCTTGCACCAATTCAAAGATATTGTAGACGCCATTCCAAAGTGTAATTTTATTGAAAGATAAGTGGTTCCTGGTGAAGAAAACATTGTGAAAACGTAAGAAATTAACAAGAAATTTTTCATTTTCTTAAAACATTTTTTCAAGGCTTTTGTTGTTGTTGTTGTTCCCAGCTCGTGATAATGTCAGCACAGAAGAGAGCAGACTTTAAAAGTAATAAGAAGTAGTTAGCCATAAACATAAACAAACATTGAAATGAAAAAGTACACTTATATAACTGGAATAAGGATAAAAGGCGATGAATATAATATATCTCAATTTGCTGTTGATACCTCCCTTCTATTAGATTGGTCGGTGGATTCTTTACATACAGTTTTAGAAACACTAAATCATTTTTCCGGCCTTAATGCGAACTTCGATAAAACCAAATAGGAATCATAGATATAATAAATGATGAATGGAAATAAAGCATAAACTTTAGTGTAGATCTAAACTTAATTGAAAATCTCAATTTTGATAACAAACTAGAAAATTCAAGAAAAATAATTTCTTATTGGAAAAGAAGAAAACCAACTCCGCTCGGCAGAATAGTTTTTCTAAAAACGTTTTTGATTCCGATATTTGGACATATATTTATCAGTTTACCAACACCACGAAATGAATTAATCACAAAATTAAATGATTTATTTACTGAGTTCATATTGGATGGTAGAACAAAAATCAAGCAAAGTAAAGGCATTAAACAATATTGCGATGGAGGTTTAAAAACCATAGATATCAAATGTCATATTGGCTACATAAAATGATAATAAATAGTGATAATACATGCTATAGAATTTGCAACAGTTTAATTGATTCACGAAGAATTTCAAACTTTGGAAAATGTTACAGCTATATGGTCGGTAAAGTGCTGAAGAGTCTTTTTTGGATCGATGTGCTAAAATCATACAGTGCTTATATCGTAAAATATCGATTCTCAAAATGGGAGCAAATTTTACATATGCCACTATTCTACAATGGAAAAAAAAACACTATCAATTCAAAATATGTATATTTCAGAGACCTTTACTTGGATGGCTATCGCTCACTTAAAGACATACAAAATAATGATTACTCGTTTAAAAATATCGAACAAGTTAAACAGAACTCAAGAACAAACATCAACTATCTGAATTACTACAGCTTACTAGACGCAATAACGTCCTTTATATCAAAATTAAATATGAATATAGAATGTGATATTCTATCATTGATTCACAACACTTCTGTTTATTGTTACTTTCACAAATTACTTATAATATCAAATTCCAATAAATATGTTTACAATATACTTATATCTAACATGCGGACACTCTTACAAGCCAACATAAATGGTCATTAACCTATACACAATCGAAAATAGACTCGAAAAATGTTAATGGAAATATTTATTGGATAACGAGGAACACTTACTTACCGTAGCTATAAACGCGAACAAATGATCTTTTATTCGAAATGAAAATTAAATTAACTTCCTAGTGTACTTTCTGCGAAAAAGCAGAAAATTCACTTATTCATTTATTTTTGGATTGTGGCCATGAAAAATCAATACTCGAGTTTTTGATAGAAAAAATATCTTTTTCCGATCCAGATTTTATCTTAAATAGTGAAAATTTACTGCTCGGCTTTAAAAATGATGATATTTTTTTTTTAATTACTCAACTTCAAAATCTGTATTTTCACTTGTAAAAATGATGATATATTTATTCTATTTTTTAACTTCAAACTCTACATTTTCACTTGTAAAAATGATTAAATATCTATTCTATTTCTTAACTTCAAACTCTATATTTTCACATGTTAAATTAAAAAAAACTCTAAACCATCTATAAGAAGACTAATAAACGAACTGTCTCTATCATGGAATATACAAAAAATCATTAGATACAGATCCCTCATCTCTTCAAAATTGGTCGTTGGCTAGAAACCACGACAAATTTAAGTAAACTATGCGTAGTTATATGATGCTCCCTCTGTAAGGTGTTCGTATGAGTGTAATTGATTTCTTTTTCATCCTTTATTTAGTTAATTTTCATTCTGTTTTGTTACTTATATATCATTGTCATGATTTTTCCTTGTATTTTTGAAAATAATCGCTTTTTCATGAAATCATAAAAATAACCCATTTTTTCATTGTCATTTGTAGATACCAATATCGTCTTTGGGGTGTTGACACATTGCAACTGCAGCTTGTATAATCTGTGGATGCAATGTTTTAACAGCACACGTTGTGACGACATTTATATTTAAAAAAATGCCCATGGCTAGATAAACTTAATATAGACAGAAAACTTGTGCTCATCATTATACAGTCAATATCGTAATAATCATTTTTTTTCTTTTCTTATGTAATCTACTGAGAAACGCTTCACCCTTTCCTGTTCAGTCACTTGTTTTTACGGTTTCATAAATTAGAAGGCATTGTGGAAAACGAAGAAGTAGCTTGTAACAAGCGGTTACCTCTTTTCTCACAATATTGTCTACCCTAATGAATGGTTCTTTTTCAAGTTAAATCCTCTTTGGTTTTTTACGTCTGCGGTGCTTTTGGGTTTGAACAGGATTAAAATTGTGCGAAACAGGAGAGGGTGGATCGACTGGTACAGGGCCTGAATATGAATTTCTCTCCTACCAACATTGATAATTATAGAATTAAGATATGAAAATATATTGATGTTTTGACAAAGCAGGGCGAAGCTCAACCAATGAATAACATGACGAGTTTTGAATTTAAACATGTTAATTTCTTTCAAATAGAAGATTTATCGGTAATTTCTCTTCTCATGCATACCATAACTATACTATGAAATCAAAAGAATTAACAATATTAGATATAGTTTGCTAAAGGGTCACAGAAGTAACCTAACTTTAGATCAAAAGAAATTGCGGAACTGTGGTCCGCCCATGGACGACACAGTATTTGAATAGTAACGTGTTGACTCCCTACAAATACATAAAATTATAAAATATGCGATAATATCAAATAACAAGCCCATTTACCATAACTTAAATCAAAGTACTGAAAAGTACTGTAAGCTAGCAAAGCATTGATTTGTTCAGTAATCCTTTTTGTCAAACGTTATCATGATAAATAAACGAGGTTAAAGTAACCAAGGAGTTAACCCGATCCCACACAATCCCTCCTTTTTACGCCCCCAAGAAAATAGTTGTGGAATACAATGTGGAAAATGAAGAAATTGCTTGTTACAAGCAATTTCTTCATTTTCCACATTGTTTTCTACCTAAAGAGATAAATATTTTAGAATTTTCAACAATTTGAAATTGTCGTCAGCAACTTCTTTGAAGACTCTGATCAGTCATTTTGAACACGATGTGCTCAAGTGAGCAAAACACCGGGGAGGTGAACTTGCATGCAGAGTTTGCAATATTCCTGAAATAAATATGAACTACTTTTTATGGCGTAGACATTTAGTGGTTAAGCCTCCAGTGGCGGTTTGCACCAGTTGAACTTTGAGACGTCCTCAAAATTTTGTCTGTTAACTTAAGCTATCAAAGCTGACGCTTTGCTAGCTAAAAACAATAAATCTAGCCTCCGCCCTTTCATGTCAACTAATTGATTATAATACTTATGTAAAGACTGAAATTATATTGTAAAAATTGTAAAAGGTATTTAAAAAAACAAACATACAAAGCAATACACTTTAGATCTTATTATATCAGGTAAAAGACGAGAATATTAGTAAAAACAGAAGACAATAAGGTGACGTGAACGTTAAAGTTAAGATAGAGATGTGTCATTCATGCGGAGCGCGGATACTGAAGACGGTGAGGGTCGTTTTAAGTACGTTGTGTATACATGAAAGCAGAGGTTCACCAGGAGCAAAATCTATGATACACTGTTAAATACTTTGTTACTATAACTGTCTTAACTGTTTCCCATTCATCATTTGTTATATCTATGATTCAAAAAAATGGTAATCGATAATTTTAAGTATAGCATCCATTTTTTTTTTTTTTTTTTTTTTATACTTTATACTACTAAAGTGTTCTATGTTTGTTTTGAAGAAAATAATGCAAGAAATGGATTGATGTAAAACCTGTGATATTTTTTATTTCATTTTGGTCTCATTATGATAGATGTAGCAAACATCTGCTGAGTCATAATCACGTGATATATTCTCAAGTTGTCCAAAATGAAAGTAAATGAATAATAATAGAATTAACACATACGTCCAACAACCACAAGTGTTGAAGTCAAAGATTAAAACACAATAGAGAAGTGTCAGTTATGCCGCCCCCTTCTCCCGTGGTGGAGACCCTATAACTTGTATTCAGCACGTTATCTTTTTCCAACAACTACTTCGTTAACTTACATTGTTATCACTTTTCCCCGAGATGATGTATTCTGACTGTTAGTAAATGAAATATTTGTATATTTCCTTTTAAGCTAGAATTCGTCAATATACTTAAATACCTTTTGAGACGATCCATTTTGTTCACAGTCCATAATCAAAGTCCACTCATGGAATAAATAATTCAACTCTCATTTATTCCGTTGATGAATTAAACGAACTCTCTTTCATCCTTATAAAGAGAGACTATTAGAAAATAAGAAACAGGTTTTAAAATAAGTTAGCCCCCTTGAATTCATTCGGCTACGATTGAACTTGATTTAAAAGTGTCCTCAACTGAATTAAACTGGACAAATGACATTTACAAAATCATTATCTCAGGTTTTCCAGTGGATGCTAAATTATTATCAATCGTGGATATAGCAACAAAACCAAACATCAACTATTTACGATATTTAAAAGTAATACTAGTTCGTGATGCCAGATATTACCGTTGTCTCAAACAGGTTCCGAATTTACTCGGGGTGAAATCTGATAATCCAATATAAGACGACGACACTTAAATTAGGCAAACAATTATAGAAGTTGCAGTCGACGTAAAAATTCAATTATATCAAAACAATGAGAAGCAAAAGGTCTACAGAAATCGTGAGAGCAGGAGAACTATTTGCGACAAGCAAAATCTCCATTCCCCACAAAATTTTCCAAAGATATATTTCTTCTGCTTGTCAAGATGCTGAATTGAGATGTAATGGGTTTGCTGTTGTTGTTGTTGTTTGTTGATGTTGTTTTTGTTTTGTTTTAATCTAATGGTGGACTAATTCTATGAAACACCTTTATGCAGTACATATATAAAACTACGAGTTCGACATTTTTAATTAGATCTGAAATTTAAATTTGATTCTATAGAGACGTTATCGAATTATGGATGTTGTTAAAGCCAAGGAATCATTTTTAAACAAAAAAATCGAAGACTATCAATCGTCATGATTTTCTGAAGAATTCGTGATATGGCCTGATTCAATCCATTTAGATAAGTACACTTTAGATCTTTCGCAGCATCCATATAAAATTACGTCAAGGTAACACATACCAGGCAATTTTCCCATACAGTTTGAGAGCTTACAAAAGTTCGCTCGGACCTTCCACCTACGCTGGTGAGTATACAACTCCCATCATAATTCTGTATGAAGTTTCTTGACAGACGACTTTATTTTGTTATAAAGGTTTCTTACCGGGGTATATGACGATTTATTCCCGGTTGGGGAAAAGGATGTCGACCTTCGCATGCGGCTCGGGTGACATCATTTTCTCCAACCGGGAATAAATCGTCATTGATGCCATTCACCCTAAGGCGACTCTTATTACAGTTTATGGCGTCATGTATTCCACAACAAAGTTTGACAGTTTCGGGATTGGAGAAAGCGTGGACTAACATGAACGATAATTAGTTTTACTTGTGTTTAAAGTTGAGTGTATTTCAGGAATGATTTAAGTTGGCTAAAGTATATGTGTATTTATGAGATTAATTGAGTAGTTGAGACACATTTGAGATAATCACTCCTTGAAGTTCATGGGCGAAAATTCAATCTACTAGTGAGAACCCTGGGTTGAAATTCTAGCAGAGGGGTCTTACAAATGTGACGATCAGCTTGATTTACATTATAACGATGATTTATATTGAAAAAAAAACTATTTAACGTCATTGTGACAGCTATCTTTTGTAATCTTTTAACCCATTCCAAACAAATTTTAGACTGGTGCAAATTGAAAGAAGCTGCAGAGTTGGTGGAATTCTATTTTTTCGATACAAGTTATTTCTTCATTTTCCACAATGTTTTCCAACTTTGAGGGCTTTTGTGGGAATGTGTTAAACAAAACATGATCCTTGTGATATTAGACTTTTCAATTATCACACGTATATACCACATTCGTGTAAAATCGCTTTTTATGGGAAAAATACAACACAAAATGAGTCCATGATTTAAAAACTTTTTTATACAAAATTCAATGTACATTTCATCGATTACTCGCTTCATCGTGTGAAAACTCAGTTTTGCAATTCACGAAGAGTCGACTGCAGTGCTATGCGGCAAGATATCACTTATTTTCCCAAAGGAGCCTCACTGGCAATATAGACATAAATTTTAATTGCGGCCGCGTATGGTAATTGTTAACAAATCAAATTGTGACAATTTTCTTTGTAGTAACGAAATATAGATACTTTTTAGTGAAATAATATTGATTAATACGCCATTTAAAGTATTTAAATGCATACATGATTTCTAAATTTTATTATTTTACGATTTAACAAGTTTCTTGTAACAATATCCAAATGCCTGTTTTGCGTTTAGCTAAATTATTTACAATCTTTGTGTTCGCTAACAATGTAAATTTTACAGCCTATTTGAGTATCATATTGTGAAATCGTGTGTGTGTGGGGGGGGTGATGCTGGCTTCCAAACCAAATGTAACTGAAACTGTCAATTATAAGATCTATAGAAGGATAAGAACTCTATTCCAATGGAAATCCAAGTTACTTTTCAAAAAACGCGACTATTCGAAAGCAGCCAGTACATAAAACTGTGGAAATTGTATCAGCTGTTATGAAATGTAAATTTTCTACGTTCAACCTTGATGAAATTATAGATTTGTTTTTGGAAAACCCTACTAAAAAATTGAATAAGAGAATAGTTGTTCCTTTAGATATTTTCATCAGACTCCAGTGCGTATAAATTCGATTGGTCAAAGGCTGGATTGAAAACAACATTTCCATTCATCAACCCGTGCGTACATACTTTCTAATTTTTAAAAATGCAGTGTATGTAAAGGAGAAATAACTTACAAAATGTTATTACTCAGAGCGTACTATTGTGTTTAATTACATTCACTGTGAAATGTCTTTTTTTTCGAAAAGGATTGAAATGAGACATATTTGTAGTGAAAAGCCCCGGCTTAATTACTTCGAACTTCATGGGTATAGGGGAGAAGCTATGTGTTTGAATTTTGTTCTGCTGTATTATTTGGCTTATTTTGTTAACGAAATAAATTCTTAATTGTACACCATTATCTTAGAAAGAGCCTCGCTTTCAAATGAAGATGAAACGAGATACACTGTTAAGAAACTGCAAAAAGTGTCTCTTGAAAATAAAATCTGCCTAACCAACCTTTTTCTGACGGACCTCCCTACATCCGAAGGACATCTATACTACGTTACTTTATGTTAAGAAAAGCTGTCTGTCACCGTTTGAAATGGTTGCATACGGAAAATAGTATTGTATAAGGTTTTGAAATTGACTACCTGTTAATTTACGAGAGAGCACAACGGTTTGACGTTTAACAGAACTTAACTGATAATGGTCATGCCAAGCAGAGACCCTTCCTTTCTTTACAGTTATTTCCTACTCATATGGCCGAAACTCCAATTTTGTGGATTGGGAATAAACAGAGGACCTAACGACGCCTCAACAAACAACCAAATATCAATCTTTTTCCACTGTATTGCAATACGAAGCAAGAAAAATGGGATTTTTGCCGACCTTTTTCATCCAATCACTCAAGGGTATTGGATTCTGAATAAATGTTACTTAAAACAATAGATGGTCAAAAGTTTGCCATTATGTAACTTAAAAAATACAACTGCTAGATATTTGCGCTGAGTATTTTATAATACAAGGTGTTCTACTCTACAGAAAGTCCCTTAATTAGAAGAATAGCATGAGTAAAGAGATTTTTATTGAGATATGAAACTACAAACCTAATTACATTGTATAAAGCCCGTTATTCAAAGTCATTTTGAAATATCGTCTACAATTCTTTGAAATTCGACTTGTTTTGTTTGTTTGTTTGGGGTTTAACGCAACTGTTAACAGTTTTTCAGTCAGATCGCGGCGGCGATGGATGGATTCAATGGATTCCTGGTATTTCTCTCCTACGCGCTTCCACTGCGCTATGGCCGAGGTCCGTTGGCTTTAATGACTCGGGATCGGACTCTGGACCTCATGATTGAGTCCGGTGCTCTACCAAATGTGCTATGGCCGCGGTTAGACTTGTTTTGTAATGGATTAAGAAACATTTATCGCTTACAGAAAGGAGAATACTAAAGTGAAAATGTATAAGCATTGTGAAAATCCGCCACAGGAGAACACATGTAGATATACCTCTTTAATTAGTATGTCTACAAATCGATTACCTCTATTATTAAAAATTGAAACCGATCCGCTATGTTCATTGTGCTTGAACAGCGATATATATTTTCAATTTCCGTTCATCAATTATTACTCGTAAATGGCCATCCAGCCGAACAAACTTAGAGAAGTAAACAAGTTCAAGTTATAAATCATTTACCTTATTCATGAAACCTTTAATCGAGATAAACCGATCTATGGACTTTTATTGTAGATTCCAAATTCTTAGTAAGGTTCTGGCCTACGGCAATAAACATGTATCTGGCAAACAAAAATCATTGAGATTGGACCGTCACACGTCTTTCGTCCATTTAAAGTATGTTATAAAGATGAACGATACAGGCGTCGTTTATGTGAAATGAAAATACGGATATCTACAATATATACATCGAAAATCCTTGGCTTGAATTTCACATCTGAATGAGGTTCGAAATACTCCATATAGTAGTCGATTAGTTCTTATCTGGCTATACTACAGTATCATTTCTATACAATCAAACCATAGAGCGACAAAATTATTTTAAATTACGAAAGTATTCACTTAACAGAAATTGATCGAGTTGTCAAAATGCATTATTTTTCGCATCCGTATCTTTATCCCCAGGTATTTGCTGTACTTAAGAGCGATAAACTGTCGCTTGTTTACAAACAAAAAACTTTGAAATCATAACATTTACAACAATGTTGTTATAACCAATTAGCGTCTATCGGTTATTTACTAAGCGCTCTGGATGTAAGCTATAAAACTTTTTAAAAATGACTGATGGAGAAAATGATTATTTTAACATTACTTCCCTTTAATATTTTTTTTTATTATTATTATTTTCTTGTTTTTGGAAGAAGTCGAAATCAGATTTCAGTGTACTTGTCATTAAAAATGATAAAAGCGCTAGAATTTTGTTGTTTGCTCCCGAATTATAACGTTTTGAAAACTTTGAAAAGGAGAAATAGCTGTTCACAATCAGTATTTCCTGCTCAACTTTTGATATAAAATATTCGATAGTTGGTAAGAAGTATCATCCAAATTTGTTCACTCGTCCGCGAAAGCTTCCGTCATAGCTTAGTCCAAATCTTCAAACATGGGGTGTCATGGGTTCGATCCCCGACGGCGGCAAATATCCTTACCGACATTTGTCCCTCACCACTTGGGATAGCACCTGGAGGCTAGGAAAGGAGGTAGTGGGAGTACTGATTTGAGAAATACCAGGAATCCAATGTTATGTGCTCCAGCGGCCACGATATGACTTAAATACCGTTAAAAGTGGCGTTAAACTCCATTCAATCAATCAAGTACTCCCTCCGCACGTTACATTTTCAATAGTTCAGAAGTTATTGAATGAAAAGAACAAACCGCTTTTTGTAATACGACCTTTCCCTTTCTTAAAATGATTTATAAGTTAGTTGACGTACTTTTGAATCATATTAGATTAGAAATTGACTAATTTCATCGCTATTAATATCCTTCAGAATGCTCAAATTTATGTAGCTTAGACTGGAAGATTTATGAATGATATTGGGAAAATTGTAATATTTGGCTGACCGGACCAAACGAAACATACATTACTTTTGCATCTATGAAATTTTGTAAGAACAAGGGCTAGAGTAAGGTTCCAGTGCATCTTCAGTATTTTCATCAGATTTTTTGTTGTAAAGGGTCCTCTGATTCCCTCCCCAAATCACTGCTTGCGTGTCTTGGATTGAAACTGAAATACCACGTATATAAATGTGATTTGGTACTTGTAAATTAGAATAGAAAATATGTTTGCTTCCTCCTTTTGTAAAAAGTTAGCCAAAAACATAGAAAGATACCTTAGGAACGTAGGATGTTTCAATAACACCAAAATCGTCATATGTGCCTGTATACGTATAGTTTGTTTTATAATTTTCATTTCTTCTTTTGTCAGCTTATTTTCTAGTATATCATTTTGACTTTATTCAACATTGGTGCATACTTTTTGCAAGCTATGGAAACCAAAATAAGGTTTCTTTGTATGAAAAATACAACATCACGTTTTCAAAGATATTCATTATTAAAGGGGTTGTTTTGTTTTTGTTGTTTTTTCTGTTCTATACCTGTTTAAATATTTGTAGAGTAATTTCAGTAAATTTTATCAAAACTCAAAATTCATTCTATTGTCTATTTTATGCCAATTTTGCAAGAAAAAAAATAATGTTCAAAAATTCAATTTTCTCCGAAAAATACATGGAAAGCCATCCTGATTTTTTTTTTTTTTTTTTTTTTTCAGATTATCTCATTAATCTGAAAATTGTATTGCTATCATTAAGATTACGACCAGTGGGCAATTGTATCGGTCTATCATAATGCTCATAATGTCCTATTTTTCATCGGCTGATTATTACAAAATAGCGTCGGACCGACGTCGGCGATTGCAGGTAGAAGACAAAATATTTAGCTGTCAGATAACACCGATACATCGGTGGCAAAATATTCTGAATACGATCAAGCAGAACATGTCGTCGAATTGCCACCGATACGCTATCGGGAAATCGCCGGCGTCCGGTCGATTTATAACATTCATCGCCTGTTCACCGACCTACGACTGAGCTCCGGCCGGTTGACTTCGGCCGTTTGCGTGGCTATTTAGACCGGCAAAAAACAAATACATTTATAAAGCTCCGAATCTACAGAACTTTTTTTCATCAAAACAGTTGTCATCTCTTATGATGTTTTAGGTATTTTTTTCTAAATGTTTCTTCGTATTGTACACATACCAACTCTGTTGGTAGTGAATTCTATTATCTCGAACATGCGCTGCAAAAAGACCTATCGGCAAAATGAGTTCTTGTCCTTGGTATAATAAAAGAATCATCATCTGAAGATCTTAGTCTATAGTGAACTTTAATTTTACTAAACATAGTTTGAATGTATGAATGAGCAGTCACGTGTTTTACCTTGAATACCAGATAGTTGGGCATGATTGTGAAAAGGCCATGACAGAAATCAAGATGGAAATGTAAGAGGCAATTTACTTAAACATCTGTGGATTCCTTTGCCAAATAGCGACGAATAGACTTAAGATTTCTTGATTAAATGTTTGTTGTTTGACACTCAATATGTCTAATATGTTTATTACTGGTTATTTTCCATAATGACACCCAAATCCCTGAGATAATCGACAAATTTAACCTCGGTATCTCCTCTTTTACTGTTTTTGTATTTACATTTGCAAGTTCGGATTTAGTACCATACATAATTATTTCTTTTTTGGCATTATTCATTTCTAATCTGTAAGTAATCACCCAATTCATTACGCCACTAATTCAAGTTTCTAGTTGCTTCATAACGATCAACTCAATAGCAACATTTCCAGGGCGAAATCCAAATGTTATCTTGTGATCTTCAGTGTAGCAGTATGATAATGCGGGATACTTGTTGATTATTTGTTTAGCATTGTGATATAAATACAATGACGTAAAGATCACAGGTCCAGCAAAAGAGCCTTGTGGTGCACCATATTGTTCATAACCTTCATCAGACCCCGATTCTTTTACTAATACTTTCATAGATCATCCAATTAAATACGGCTCCATACATTTGAGAGTAGTACCAATAATTCCAAAATCCTCAGAGCAAGCTTTTGATATGAGTTGAATGTCTTTTGTATCAAAGACCACACTTAAGTCTGCCATATCAACAACTGTCACTTGATGATTGTTTATAGCATTTAGAAGGTCATTGTACATTTTCATCATAGCGAAAGAAGGCAACGATATATTTTCGAAGAAACAGAAGAGGATGTCCAAAAAAGCGCTTAAAAGAAAAGGGCCAATATACAAAAGCACATCTCCCTAAAAATCTCTGGGGTGACAAACATATAGCTATGAAAGTCTCTTTAATTAGTTCCACCACATTGACCGTATAAAGGCCAGCGGATGAGTCGAGTAAACTGAAATTAAATATTCTATAGCCAAGCCTTATTCTTGGACATCGGAGTTTTGTACGTGCACTCTGTATTATGAATGCTTTCAGCATGATAAACATATTCGTCCCTGGAAAGCCATATTCTATAATGAAATAGATATTTACTTCGTACTCGGTCCATATTACTTCCCAGGTCAACACGTTTCCTCTTTATCAGCCAATAACTCCTAAAAGCATATAAATGTTATCTTAGGGACTAGCAAAGGACAGAAAATAGGGTTGGGTAAAAAATGAGCGCCGTGAGAACTTGCAAAATTATCATTGAGCACTCCTCATTCCACCATGTTTTTAAAGAAGTTATAAATGTATTTCTAAGACACACTATGCAATAGCCTGGATATTCGGATATTAAACCCGTAATAGCTGCATAATGAAATATTAAGCAAGTTCAATAAAATGGATGTGTGCTTTCATGCAATTAGAATAGAATATCTGTATTATCCTAGATCAAAATCAGGATACTGATTATTTCCCGGTAGTTGAAAGTTTTTTTATGAGTTAACTGCATTTCAAAGTCAAAAGTTACTGGAGAAATATATAGGCTATAAACAGCATTTTTGAGAATTTCTTTTCTTGACAAGATGAACATGTTGTATAATTATCTAAACTTTACTTAGCATCAGCGTAAAATTTGTTAAAGTGAAAACTTTTACCCCGATCTGCACGATCTGCTGTACGCCTACACAATATTGTAGTCAAGCCAAGACGTGCTTTTTTTCGTCGATATTCGTACCGATTAGCGGCAATATCAAGAAAAAAATATTGGATCTGTTTACATCTTAGTTACATGTAATTATGTTTATTTTACAAGATGACAGGTTTCTCTCTCTCTCTCTCTCTCTCTCTCTCTCTCTCTCTCTTTCTCTCTTTCTCTCTCTCTCTCTTCTCTCTCTCTCTCTCTCTCTCTCTCTCTATCTCTCTCTCTCCTCTCTCTCTCTCTCTCTCTCTCTCTCTCTCTCTCTCTCTCTCTCCTCTCTCTCTCTCTCTCTCTCTCTCTCTCTCTCTCTCTCTCTCTCTCTCTGCCTGAAATTCGACACAGGACCTCTATACAAGGAATGCTTTTGTTTAGATAAAGTCACTACAGTCCATCAATTACTTTATTTAGACCAAAATTAATTACTTCTAGTGTTTGATTTCTGAATCTAGCTAAAGAGTACAAACCTACCTTCGACACTATTTTAGCAGACAAGCTCAGCTTTGTTATTGTACAGACAAACCTTTAAAATTCTCAAGGGGTAAACGAGAGTAAACTGCCCCTTGATCCTCCACATCTGAAGACTATCCCTTGTACTTTGACAGATGTCCCTCAATGCAAAAATTTCTGGGTCATTAAAAATGTCCCTGGTTTGATGCAAGATGGTCAAAGGCAGAAGATTACTGTATTCAATCTAGATATGTTTTATATATAATTTCCTACAAGTGATCAGGAGGAATCTAGTCTTATTTCAAGCTACTGTAACCCACTACATCCTTTACAGTGAGGTCAACTATCCATTGACCTATTAACATAAAAACGTATTTGGAACATTGTGAATTCAAATGAAATGCGTCTATAATTTGATGTCCAAGTTATTAATCCCTCGTCAAAGGGCTTCCATCGATAAACGATGGTCTCAATCCATCCGTCCATATACCAGTCGTTAGTCCAATAGTTTTTGTCCAAAGAGTGTCTCTAGAAAAGTAAAATAGCTTCCATTAGAGACATCGTGCCGGACACTCTCATTTAGTAGTAGTACAGTGATTAAGCAAACACAAATGATTGTCTTTGCCCCAAGCTAAATGAAGACACCCCATTTCGTCTTTAGGAAATTCGTATAATTTAGAATAAACATGTTACTTTCATCGCAATCTTTAGGTATGATAAACCTTTGTTAAAAAAATTACTAATACAATCGTGCTTTGGTTTATACTAATTTATTTTAGCCCGATTTGCGACGAGAGCATTAAGCTTATAGAGTCGCTCTCGAACATTTCACGTCCCTGAAAGACAGGCAGTGGCTTTAACCCACTACCACCACATTTTACAGCTGGTAAGACCTGTGTCTGGCTATCAAGTGTCTTGCTTTGTTGGTTTACAATACTCTCAGAGTTTTAGAAACATTTCACAAACTTCGGGGATAAGGGACAAATTTGGCATTAGTTTACATAACTCTAAATTTGACATTTATCAAATAAATCTACGACATTGATTGTTTAAAATCAATGAAGTAATGTTTTTGCTTCCTTTTGGTTGTCATGGATACTCTCTTTTGTAAGATGCACGGTAACTGCAGTAGCAATCCAAAATTTCTGAAGGGTTAACATGGCAACTTTCAAGATAAATTCCATGTAGATAATTAAAATAGAAATGGACACAATTTTACTGAAAGATAAATAAATGTCTGTAAGGTATATAAAAAACTATTTCATCAGGTGAAAAACATTTTTTGATTGATACTGAACCCTGGCTTCGTTACATGACCGATAATTGAGGTGAAGAGTATACCACACGACAAAACCTCTGTGTGATTAATCATGAAAAAACAGTCGACGTCTTTTTACTAGCTATATATCCGACTCATACAATGGCGTAACTACAATTACACACTCCGCGCACGTGCGTAATATGAAATAAGATCATCTGTCGAACATATCGTTTGCGGTTGGTCATATCATCGTAATCATCTGCAGCTTATTCTAGCTGTAGTTACGATGTTTTGACCATCCACCTATTTAAAATTGAACCAGATTTCTCTGTAGGAGCTCTCTTCCTTCCTTTGAATTCTCCTTTCTCCCAATGAACGTATAAATAACGAAATCTTAATTACACCAATGCAATACATAAATAGTTTCTCTTTTATATAAAAGAATATGAGCATCTGTTGTTGGTGTTTTTTTTTTGTGTGTGTGTGTGTTGTTGTTGTTGTTTTTTTTTTTTTTTTTTTTTTTAACTTATTTTAAGAAATTGCTATGTATTATTCTATTACATGTATTCCCCATATTCCCAGTCTTGTTTTATTTTGTTTTGAACAAGGCCAGGAAAGAAGGGGTTACAGCTGCCATGGCACAAGATGATTGTAGATACTATTGGTGATGTTTCATGCTCCATGTCAATAAACAAATAAAATCCAATCAATAAGTTAATGGGTTAAAACTGTAAACTGGAAACCAAAACGTCATAACTGCTAATTGAGCGGTAGTTGTGATGTTTTGGTCCCCTTGAGATGTAACGAGCTATTTAAGACAAAAGTTATTTCGGCCTATTCCTTATTTCATATTTGAATTCCAATTCCTGTTTAAAGAGCGTCTGTCCCGCGAATACCGGTTGTCCTAAAATTTTGACATCCTCAAAACTCACAGGGTCATATCGGTCACATGAGTCTAAAAGCAGAGCAACCATATAAGATATACGGATAAACATATATTATATTCCCTACGAAGGAGGGGGATAAGAAGTAAAATGGACTACAGACAAAAAGCGATCATAACCGATTACCGTTGGCCATTCGGGAGAACTCAAATTCATCATTCCGAGAGACAAGACATTGAGCCATAGCAACAGCTCATGTGGTTCTTCTGGGAGTTGCTATTTAAAGACCGACAAATTTTGTAGAAAATTCACCGTTCCATCAGACGAAATCACATATTTGTTATACACCTAGATCAGGCACTTCCCGAACAGAACAGAACAGAACTTTTATTTACAACCAAGTACAATTCTCTTGACAGATAAATACAAATAAATGAAATAAACACTTTAACACACCCGGCTACATCTATAAGGAAAAAATAAGTTCGGCTAATATTGATATTAATAATGATAATATCTCGAAAAAAAAATACTTTTTTTTCTTCTTGTTTCTGTTATTGTTTTGTTTGATTTTTTGTTTCTTTGTTTATTGTTTCTTTTTTTTTTTTTTTTTTTTTTTTTTTTTTTTTTTTTTCTGTTGTTGTTGTTGTTGTTGTTTTGTTTTCTTGTTGTTGTTGTTGTTGTTTTTTTTTCCTTCTTTTTTTGGTCTTGTTTTATTTTTCAGCAATTTCGCACTTTACTGCCTTTCTCAGTATTTCGACACCTGCAGCATTCGCCCCACCTCTTTTTCTAGTACAAACTTTGCAAATCTTAATCTAAATACAAAATGCGATCCCAATCCAAGGCAAATTCTAACAAGGAATAAAAATGTAAAATTTCAAATAATGTTTTCTGTTTACTCTTATTTTCTGTGTTATAGGTGTGTATCCTTTGCATACATGAATATTTGTTTGCAATGGTGAGCCTATAATTTATCAAGTAATTGATATGTACAAATGAAGGTAAATAGCTATCAAGCGTTGATGTTAAAAAGTTCTGGCATCCTGTAACATAGGGATTATGTTTTCCTGAAGAAATACAAGCGCCGCAATGCAAGGAATTACATTTCTTGTCATATGCCAGTCACTTTTCGTGACGCGAGTCTGAAAAACACTGTTTTGAACACAAATGGCACAAATAGTCGGTTTTAGTTTGTTAGGCTCCCCGAAATAGTCAGAATTGATTAAATTTTCTCAAAGTTACAACTTAAGGCTGGAAAAATCTTGGTAGCGCATCAGCTGACTCCCAATCTTCAATCATGGGGTGTCATGGGTTCGACCCCCAGCGGCGACACATATCCTCTCCGATATTTGTCTCTCACCAATGGATGTATAGTAAGCTTAAGTGGGATAGCAGCTGGAGGCTAAGAAAGGATGCAATGGTGGTACTGATGTGAGATATACCAGGAATCCATTGTTAGTACTCCAGTCGCCACGATACGACTGAAAAAAATGTTAAAAACCCATTCAAACAAAACTGTTTTTGGTTTACATTTAAATTATCTTAAAGGAAAGAACTAACGAAATGGAAATTATCACCGTAAAGCGCTTTTTACGGTTGGGACTGTTATGCTTCCCCGGGCCGGGGATACAACTCCTATTGCGCACTCTAGATGGAACAGTGAAGCTCTAGGTCTTTCGGTTTTAGATAAGAAGATATCTTTTTTTTTAATTTATTATAAAAGCCTATATTAAACTTGTGACCCCCATGGTGTGGCTAATTTAACCTTTGAGCCATAATTTTTGGAAATCTTGATAGAGGTCCTCCAGATGATACTGAATACAATATCAATGGCTCTTCTATTATGGAGAAGAAGATTTTTAAAAACATTTCGCTAAATAATCCCTACTTAAAACTTGTGACCCCAGGAACGGGCCAAATTGACCGGGGCTTAATTTGAACGATCTCGGTAGAGGTCTACTTGATGATGACATATAACCAAGGTCAGAGCTTTATGCCGAAAAGAGATATTTAAAGTTGTCACTATGTAAGCATATGCCCCCAATATTTGCCCCAACCCTTGCGCGGTCATTTCTTGACTGAATTTTTTTCTACAAACCAAGGGTCAACGATACCGGGATACAATAATTGAGTGATATAATGGCTAATTACAATACAAAAAGTAGCCAAAGTATGATCGATTGTGCTAGCGATCAAATAGTGTCTTTAAAACCTTTATAGTACAAAATACTAAATTATCTGATTAAAATCAGGTCCACCATGATAGCCTATTACTACGTCCCTGCCTGTGGATATCGCAGAGATAGCGTAGAGGTTTCGAAGAGATGATTTTAATGAGATTGGACAAAATACAAAGGATTAAATCAAATAAGACTGAAATAAGCAGTAATTATATGGCTTATGCAAACATGAGAATAAAGCTTAGTGACATCTATGATGATAATGGTAATGGTGATTGGTGTGTCTTGTAAATAACAATTATGATAATTATCCTACAAAATACGCTACCGTCTTAATGATCATGGTAATCGAACGAGAGGCCGCTATAGTTATCGTTGCTGCTATAATTACAACGATGGTAATCTCGTCCTACCCACAGCACTTGGTCAGTCATATTTTGCAAACGGGGTCTTGTAACTTTATACATGTTCATGTTGAAACATTGTCATACATATTTTCAATGCAAATTAAATGATGTTAATATCGGGTGACACAGGGAGAGCATTATTGAAAGAATTCTAAATAGTTTAGAACGATAAATCTCTCTACTTTTACCATAGGCGTTTATTTTAACGTCTCCGCTTTACTCGTCCACACACAATAGAAAAGTCGTAAGTGGGTAGGAAAAGAATCAAAATGAAGTAATTCAGACATAACTTACTCCGTAACCACCTTTTTATTGCGATAATTACAGAAAACCCGATCATGCATTCTCGAGATTTCTCGACCTATGCAAATTAGATTGGAGATTTGTGCACTCGCATTACCCTAAATATATCTACTATATATATACTATATATATATATATATATATATCGGCTTGTTGGAAACCTGCGTTTATTTTTAAACAGAACATTAAATTCGAACCTTTCATATCCAGAGTATCGCCAACCACCCGGACTGCATTGTGGTATTTTCTAAAATGTTTTATTTTGAAAGAATTATGAATTGCCTTAGGAAAGTGATGACGTCGGTAATCTTGGGCGCTATCTCTTTTTTGAGAACAGTAGAAAAGGGAGACAACGATACGTTCGATAAGGAACCAACGACCGGAACTGAACAGAACAGGCAAGCAAAACAATTCACCTTCAGTTCCATTTGACCTCTTATTACTCATTATGCACTTTTTGAAAAGTCGAAGACCTTCATACCACATAGAAATGTATATAATTTTCGTCAGTTATGATCGATTTGAAAAGTAAGTCCGTTGGTAGTCGCCAGTTGAACTATCGTTTGGACACAAGACCTGATCAAACTTTAAAAATTGATATCGAAATCTTCAAATATATTTTCATTTACTAGTTCTGATTGATATTAGTGTACTTATTTCGATGTTGTTTCTTTATTCTTTTGCAAAATTCTAGTACACAACAATTTTCTATCGGCGACGACATTTTGTAAATGAATCTTCATCACTTTGCACAATATTGAATCTTACAATTCTGATTTTCATCTAAAAGTGACAGTTAGATTTAGTTTGAAAGACCTCTATAAGACAATACTGCAAGCAAGATATTTTTGAAAGCACCATCCTAAAGGCTTGGGAGGAGAAGGGGTTTCTGTGCAAAATCAGAGAATAATACTATAGGTATTTTTCACCCAAGATACTTATTTTGAAGTATTTAATTTCGGAATCAAATCACAATGCTACATGCTCTAGGCGCATTGAATTTGGTGAAGAAGATTTCAAAGATTTGCCTTTTAATTTCTATGTGAAGCAAAGGATCCAACAGCATAAGAGTTAATTTTCGTCTAAGAAACTGTATTTGAAATGTTTAACACGATAATAAACTAGCACGCTACATACACAATTTAAATTCGTACGTCTATTAGTATCGGTGGTGAAGATTCTAAATGTTTTCTTCTTTATTTCTATTTAAAATCCGGGATCCCATCACATAGGACAGTGGACTCCTAATCACGGGATCCCGGGTTCGATCCCTGGCCGCGGCGAATATCCTCTCCGATATTTGCCTCTCATCAATGGGAGGATAATCATAAACCTAAGTAGGATATGCAGCTGGAGGCTCGGAAAGGATGTAGTGGTATTACCGATGTGAGAAATACCAGAAATCCATGGTTTGGTGCTCCAGCCGCCGCGATATGACTGAAATACTGTTAAAAGTGGCATTAAACCCCAAATAATCAATAAATCAATTAAGGAATAAGTAATTCTTTGGAAATATGCGGAGGCATTTCTATATGCAAATTTTAAGGGCTCGGTTTATGAGTTTGAGAAAAATAAAGATTTCCTTAATCATACCTATGTAAACCATTGGATCCTACTGTGTAGGGCTAATTATCAGAGGAGATTAATTTTCATAAGATTTCTGGTGAAGAATCACCTGAAAATACTACATGCAAAATTTCTAAACTCTTGGCAAATTGATAAAGACAGGGAAGATTTTTAATAAATCAAACCCCTCTTAATTGCTATGTAAAATCTAGGATCCCACAACATATGGCTAGTTTTTAGACTTTTTTAACGTCAAAATCATGCCGCTTCGACGTACATTTGCTGCTGTGCTTTTATAGTATCATGCATATTTATTGATTACGCAGATGTTTTTAATATTATCACTATTATTATTGTAATACAAATAAGAATAATATGTCGACGTCGAAATGATAATGTAGTTTTGAAATTCTTCTCGAACACCGACGTAATGTTTTTGCCAGAAAACCATATTTTGATCATTGTCGTTAGGTGTTTATCAAATCTACATAACGTAATAGGAACCAATCAGGAGAATGAGATTGTTTGATGTTTGTTAAAGAGGTGCACAAGGTAGTGAAATACATATATATCAAATATCAAAACCATTACCCTTTGGGGGAGAAGGTTTATAAAGGTTTCTTTTGTTCTTTTGTGCGTTTGTTTGTTTGTTTGTTTTAGCTAGAAAATCTTCAGCTATGCTAGGTTAAGTATTTAGACAAACTGTTGAGATATTTTCAGAGTTCAATGTGTGCAAACTGCCACTGGATGCTTAACCACTAAATCCATTGCGTATCTATGCCATAAAAGGTAGTTATAGTGTATTTCAGGAATATTTCAAACTCTGCGCACATTTTACTCATAGTGAGCTTTGTGATAAATAAATGTAATAGTTCAGATACTTTATACATAGGTGAGACGGTTTGCATTTGCTTTTCAATTCAGAAAATACATTTTACAGATTTTACAGCTTTTACAGCTTTTGACGAAATGAAGGCCTCCCTTTGGAAACTTTCAAAGCAAATACTCGAAAAGTTTCTGGTGTATGAATAAAATCATTTACATTGCCCTTTTTGTGCGTTGTATTGTATTGTATAGGTTGACTCAATTCAACTTTCTGTCATCATTTTTTTTTCGTACTTGTTACCTAAATAATTACGTTCGTACGTATAATCAAATAATCCAAAGTCCCCTTTTATTCCTAAAAAAGTTTTTCCAGGTTCCCCGATGGTGGTGAAAAAATGAATTATATACTTTTGTTTCAAATGTTGCCTTTGACTGTACGACGTATTTTAGAGTCTTTCTAGGGCAGAAATGGTCAATTTCGTACATGTAAACCATTTCTAAAAAATAACAACGGTCTCACGATCTACAAACTTCACGAGTGTTTTGCTAAACCAATGAATATGAAGCAAAACCTTTGGAACCGAAGAAAAAATATCACATTTGCGCATATGATAGGCTACGTATTTGGGACCAAAACCGTATATTTACGAAAACTTACCTAAAAAACATATCGAAGGGGGGGGGCTTCGTCGGCCATTTTTCGTACATGTTATCTTTTGGTTACGTGATTCCCAACCTTGATATCATCACTAGTGATTTTATCAAAATTCACTGCACTGGAAAAACCCATGATTTCATGGCTAGAAATATAATGAATTATTTTGTAATTTATGACGTTAAAAATACGTTCGGTATAGCTATATCAACACGAATTCACTGCAATTTTGAACATACTTGTACTTGTACGATGATTCACCATGCTGTTCTGCGAGACAATAATGATTTTGGTAATACTGCGCGGCAAATCATTTTGAAAAAAATGTAAAATTTGCGTAAGAAACTGTGTCCAAATGCATTTTTGTTGTAATTGCTACTTCTACTGCTGCTGCTGTTGTTGTTGTATATTCTCATCATAAATCACATTGAAAATATCTAGAAAATAATATTTCTTCTGTGAAATTTTATAACATCTAATTAAACTATGGTAAAAAAAAATTGAAAAAAATATTACCATTAATGTTCATATGTGGCGTTTTATATGATTGATTATCCAAATAAATGTGAGGCAGATGTCTTGAATGTTTACCACACATGCCTTAAGTTAACTCGATCATTTCCGACGTTAACGGATTTATCCATTTAATCCCTAGTATTTCTCACCTTTTTAGATTTAAAAAGAAAAATTTGTGTTACTTTTTACATACTTACTTCGGCGTCAATGTGACATAAAACGGGCGTGTGATTCCAGTGCTTAGATAAAACAAATATTCACTGAAAGCACATATAATGATATTTGGTTTAAAAAGCATTTGTTCAGAAAAAAAGCTAATAACACATGTCTGGACGAGGACTTTCAAATATTAAGTATTGCTGTGCGCGACGTCTGTAAATTTTGTTAAATCGGTTGGAAAAAAGGCCATTAAGAATCAGTCAAGTTTTGTGGCTATGTGACGATAGCCCATACTCAAGTAAAGTGTATGTAAGAGATGTCTGTTCACTTTGATTTCTCTTTTAGTTAGTTTAATCTGCGTATTTGTTGATTTTTTTTTATTTATTTATTTATTTTTTTTTTTTTTTTTAATCAAATATATAAGGTCATTAATATATTTATTCAATGTCGTCCCTATTTTAATTGATTTGCATAAAATATATTTTCTAAAATCCTATTTATTTATCTCTCGAAAAATGCCAAATAATTTCTTAGAAATCTGTTAAGTATTTTAAGATCGAACCATAACATCACATTCGGCCTTAACGAGCATTTATACGAATAAAAAACGCGGACCCATTTTTACGTGTTGACTCTATTCAATAACTCCATAAATTTTCTTGATTGGATTTCCTGGTTGTAATTATATATCCCTTGATGAATGTCGCATTTGAATTAGTAAAAAATCTATTTAATGGAATCAACTATCGACTTTGTATTGTTACTATAATACCCCCACGTTGATTTCGTTAACACCCGTTCTAAAAGTCCTAAATTACATATATGTTTCAACCTTTCCTGTTTTGCAATATTTTAGACGTGCCCGTACAAAAACGGAGGTTTTGCAGACGTAAATTCAAAGTTGATTTAATTAAAATAAAATAAAAAGCAATTTCTTCTTTGTCTACAATAGTTTCTCAATTATAAATTCACGTAAAAACAGGGATTGAAAACGAAAGAATTTATGAAATGTAATATTGAAATAAAATTTATAGCCATTTTGATGATTTTTCTTTTTAGGACAATTTTGCAGTTTCTACTGTGATTCTTATTTTTACTGAAAGGAAATCTTTATGTAATCCAAATGGGGATGTTGTTGTCTTTTAGATCGGCATGGATAGGGCAACTTCCATTCATGTATTCCGTTAATATTAATATTGTTCTTTAACATGTAAAAAAAAGATAGAAGATAATTTTGGAAGTAGTAGCAATCTATATTGTCATTATAAGGAAAATTATATATATATTACAACTCGAGACAACGAATTTGGAACAATTTGTAATTAGCGTATAAATATTTCAAACAGTTTGACGAAAAAAAAAAAGAAAACAAGCATTTGCTTTATAACCTCTGGTCTTTTTATGTAAAATACTAGAATAGTTTGTCTGTTTTGCCCCACAAATAAAGAATCAGAAAGCTATATCGATTTGTATGCATAGTCTTATGTGTCACAATTAAACTAAACCATTTACACTATCTATTTCAAAAGTGGCTACTCGTTATGACGACTCCATTTACCTTAAATAACTGTTTATGTCAAATTGAATTTATTGAATTTTGAGCGAGTTAGGTTATCCTGTTGAAATACAGCTTCACTGCTCAAAATATACAACAGTTTGAGTTGATTCTTCTGAGTAGAATATACCAAATATCTACATTATTTTCATATCTTTAGCATCAGGGTTAAATGTGAATATTTAAATTTGATTAGTTACTGTACGGGAATTTCTTCGAGATTTAATAACGAACAAAGTCGAGGGGAATATCTTAATGTGGGAAAGGGGCAATATCAAATTGAATACAATATTTTTATGTCCTAGCCAGAACAAAGTTACTTATATCATGATTTATTATTTTTTTTAAATATTATTTTGTAAAATTGTTAACCACTTTTAGCAATTAATTAGAACTTACACAAAAACAAGGTTTGAGATAATATAGTGAATTTCTTTAATGGTCATTTTCAGTAATATTTCTAGAATCGAAAGTTACCGGTAACGTCATGATGATGTTGATCTTGAGAGATTACATTTTCAAATACCAAAGGTCCAGCTTTGTGCTTTATTCCGATATTTTCATCCTCTTATTCATGATCTTCTAACCAGAGACTCTGATTGGTCTGGTCCAAGAAATTACTCAAGTGGCAGCGATGTGGCTGGGAATCAGGACCATGAGTTTTGACGTCATGAGTCTGACGCCCTAACCGCTCAGTAATCGCAGAAAATGCAAATACCTTCCGCAGACTATCAGCAAGAGACGGAACTTTTAATTTTTGAGTATGATCCCACAGTAGTTTTTCGATATCCCAGTTCGTATCGATCGGAACTCGGTCCGATCACTTAAACACACCTACGAAATGTCATTTAAAAGGAGGATACTATTTTCTTTGTTTTGGTTGTTGCTGAAACCCTCTTTCCATAGAGTGTGGTACATCTGTTCATCGATATGGCTTCAATTTAATTCTAACGCTTTTAAAGTATTGATTTCAACTACATAATTGATAAATGAATTTTATTATGGAGCCCGTTTAGTTTTGTTTAGAGAGCTTATAGAATAGCTCGGCTAATTTCTGAAACCCCATGGGTATAGCTGAAAGCGACAATTCACTGAACTGAAACATAAAACATTGTTTCGTAAATTAATCCAATTATATGTCAAATAGCGGAATAGAATTCATAGATTTAATAGCTTTTACAAATGTGAGTTGAGTTATGAAAATGTTTTCTAGATATAAAACGTGATATTCAATGGAAATATTCTATATTCTAATTCGGAAAAATGAGATTAACATCCACTATCCTATGTAAGTAATTCATTCTCAAAATATAGCTCGCCTGTTTGATACAAGATACATTGTCTTGCTATTAATGTAGCCGATTTATGTGGTGACGATAACAAGACAAACTTGTATGATTCTTTAGGATTTACTGACCACACAAATTCCTAATTATTATTTAGGCTTCCTCTAACCCGCCGTAACTTTAGTTCCTTCTGGCTTCTACCTGAGATGTACAGAGGCTGCTAGAAACTTGTATAATCATGGGAGTTTGCGGATGACATTACGAGGGTTAATGAAAATAGTAGCTAGTGCCCTTTTGAAGTAGGAACTACCAACCGTTCTGAACTTACTCTTGCATATTTGCCGGGGTTATTCCTTTGAAATAAAAAGTTCGTTTAGCCATTGAGACCTTTGATGACTCGTCAAGTAGTGGAAAATATACAAGTATATACCAGTTTATATATATATATATAATTATATTCCACTTCTTGATAGAATTAATGACTATAAACCCATTTCTGTTTTGCAAAAATAAGATCTGTCCGAATTCAAAGGTTTTCTAGACAAAATTTATTTGAAAAATAATCATTCCGTATAGTAGAAAATATTGTGGAAAAAGGATATTGCTTGTTACAAGCAATTACTTCTTTTTCTACGCTGTTTTCTCAATTATAGAATCACAAGGACGTAAAAACTAGGGATTAAATATGAAAGAGTTAAATGAAAACCATTATCATATAATACATTTGCTAAAAAAGGGAAATAAAATCTTAAGTTAGTAAATTGATTACTTTTGGGAGATATTTACTGAAGAGTTATACGGAGACACATTTGTTTCTAATTGTAGGTTTTCTGACTTTATTCAACATTGAACGGGGTAAGTTTAATTAAAATTCATTTCATCTACCATTAAAACATAAATAGTATCTTATGTATATAGTTATATAAGCCCCATTTGAGCGAAAAGAAACATATTGGAAGTTCTGAGAATGTAGACTGAAAAGGTGTACATTCATGCCAATTTTTCGGAACGTCAATGGTCATTTGTACTTTTTGCGCTCTTTCCCCCCCCCCCCCCCTCCCCCGAAAAAAAATAAGGGAGCGCAAATAATTGCCAAGCAGTTTGTCCGTCCGTCCGAAACCAATTCTACACAAGCCTTGGACCGAACTGGGTAAAACTTCATATATGAAACGCCTGGAAAATTTCCAAACTTCATTTATGAATAAACCTTTTCACGCTCCCACTGGGCATGAATCAAACCAAATCTTGTTAAATGCGATATTTACTCGAGAGTATGTCGTGATAATTACTCGAGAAATTGGCTATTTTCAACGAAGCAAAAATAAAGATTGAAAATCGAAATATGGCTAAAAAAGTTTAAACCTATAAGCAGACATATGATATGCGCACCAATGTAGATCTCTTTCTCTCTCTCTCTCTCTCTCTCTCTCTCTCTCTCTCTCTCTCTCTCTCTCTCTCTCTCTCTCTCTCTCCCTCTCTCCCTCTCTCTCCTAATACCAAACACGCACACATGACTGGATGTAAGTTTTTTGATAATCGAATCATTGTATTTATAAAAGTCATAGTTAAAATAGGCGTTGAAGAAAAGGAGAAATATTTTCTTGATATAAGCAAAAGTGCCATAGAAAGAATTAAAAAGGTATATATTGAAATAAGAAAACAGAGAAAATTATATATAGACGAATAACAGAAATCGTATTGATGGTGACGATGTTAATAGTGCGAAGAAAAGCATGCAGAAATAGAAATGATAAGATGTAATGAATTGGTTAGAGAGAGATGATCATAAGAATGATCGAAGAACTTCCTTGATGTAAAGGGTTCCCTTTGGTTTAACACGATATAAGGTGTTATTTTGTCACTGACAACGTGTCACAAAGCATCCGATAAACAATAATGCACACTCTTACATTTAATTAGTAAAATTTATGACTTGACGAAACAAGTTTTATCATTTAATCTAACCCTAACCGATATAACGCCAAATACTTATTTCTAGTCGATTGATCAAAGGGTGTGACCAGGCGTCATTTTCAATCGGCACTGTAATATCACGGCATGGTGATTACTTTTTTAAGCATTTTTCTACAAAGTGAATACGCTTAGTAACATTGAATAGATTTTTCGAAAAGTCAAGCTAAAATGACTAGACTCTTTAATAGTAGTCTCTCAGAAAACAAAACTGGACGTGAATCATCCCGCAGTGGATTTTTTTTTTTTTTTTTTCTGAAAGCGTATAACGGATACGGACTTTATAGTCATCTGGCGCTTTGCGTGAAAAGGTCTAATCCCTGGAAAATTTAGATTGACTGTACCATCATTACAATTGTTGATTTTGAATGAGGATCTGATACGGCAAGTATCACATGAAAAGAAGCCTTATGAAAAAACTTTCTAAAATATTCCAGTAAATACAATGCTGTCCCTAGATTTCACCAGATTCACTTCAAAATTTCAAAGAATGATTTTACAATCATAAGGTTGGTTCTTTTCAGATTTGGGTACAATCCGTCATGTATCATGGGGTCATATGAATCGTTTTTATTTTGTTTTTTGTTTGTTTGTTTGTTTGTTTGTTTTGTTTTTGGGGTTTTTTTTTCTAAATATTCTGGTTAACATAACGAAGTCCCTATATTCACTTTAAACCTACACAGAGTTATTAAACCAAAAGTTAAGTATCACGGGAAAGGAGGCCTTATGAAACTTGATTGATATATCTTTGTTAACACAATAAAGTCAGCAATTTTTATCGTTTTCTCTAAAGATGCAAGGAATAATTGTGGCATTGGAAACACAGGAAAAGGGACCTTACAGATTATCATTCGAAATATTCTTGTTTATGTGATCGAGTTCAAAATTATTGTCAGATTGGCTTTAAAATTTCACAGGACAATTGTAGAGTCATAAGGAAAGTTCCTTACTGAAATGAAGTGGATCAATTATAAAACAGGGAATGGGGCCTTATGGATTTTCACTCAAAACAATCCTATCTATTTGATAAAAGTCCTCAATAATTATCGGTTTTCTGATGAAAATTCACAGGATGATTGTAGGGTCATAAGGAAACTTCCTTTTGGAAATGGAGTGGGTCCGCCATGAAACACGGGAAAACGGGGCCTTGAGAATTGTTGCTCAAATGATAAAGGGGATAAAGTCCAATTTATTATTATTTTTTATGCAATCTTCTTGAAGCAATCAACTTCCGTTAATATCAGATTTCTTTAACGGAAAATTTTATAACCAGTAGAGCGTCTCAGGCCCAAATGGGTCTCTTGATTGATATTTTATAAATGAAATGTTGCAGAACAATTGTAAGTTCAAAAACACGTTAGATAAACTGATTTCGAAAGATCAAACAGGTTTTACGAAAAACAGATCTATGAAAAAATTATATTTATGTCGATATGATATATTGGTTAAAAGTCCCGTCTTGTTAATGACACTGCGAAGAAAACAAAAATCCCCGCCTTTTAATTCTCAATGTCTTAAATTTATAGAAAAATGTTATTCATACTCCTTTGGGTAATGCTAACGAAATTGATAATATATGACACGGAAGTTTTTATTTACTTAAACGTTTTTATGTCTGAATATTTCAACATTTAAAGAGTTTTTTTTCTTTCTTCTTATGTATTTATTCTCTGTGCACTAATACTGAATATGAAAATAAAAACCTGTAAAGATATTTCTGAGATTAAGATACGTGATAAATTTATATTTATCCGAACCTTTATCAAATATATCAAGCTTCTCGTGCACTGTTTTGAAAACTTTCAAGGAAATAAACAGAGAATCTTAATCCGCCAATTGACCTCCGTCACCTTGGAATGACTGGGACACCTGAACAAGAGGACCATGATGGTCCTAAATCGCTCCCCTGAGTATGATGGTTCATGGCTTTATGATATAAACAAAAAGGCAAAGCCCTCTGTCTAATAATTTTGGAGAAGATGTTTACAGATTTCTCTTTTAATCCTAGGTATATTGAAGATCCCACCATATAGCACTAATTTCCTGAATATGTTAATGCTTTGAAGTATAGACATCAATACATACCAAGTATAAAAGCTGTAAGCCTAATGGTTTAGGAGAAAAAGGTTTTCAAAGATATTGTTATTTATTCCTAACTAAAATTAGGGATTGCACAGAAAAGGGCTATTTTTTAAGTAATTTGGTAGAGGGTCAATGGCTGATGATATGTACCAAATATCAAAGCTCTAGGCTTTATGGTTTGGGAGAAGAAGATTTTCAAATATTTCCTTCTTTATTCCTTTGTAAAATCAGGAATCACACAGAAAAGGGCTAATTTTCAGAGTATGATAATTCTTTGAAGTATTTAGTAGACGGTCAATATAATATGATATGTACAAAATATCAAAGATCTTGGCCTTATGGTTTTGGAGAAGAAGATTTTTAAAGATTTCCTTCTTAATTTCTGTGTAAAATGAGATCACAAAGAAAAGGGCTAATTTCAGAATACAGTAATTCTTTGAAGTATTTTGGAAGAGGGTCAATTGATGATTTGAACCAAATATCAAAGCTCTAGGCCTTATGGTTTGGGAGAAGAAGATTTTTAAAGATTTCCTTCTTTATTTCTATGTAAAATCAGGGATCACAGAGAAAAGGGCTAATTTTCAAAATACGGTAATTCTTTGGGGTAATTTGGTAGAGGGTCAAACGATGATGATGATGTATACCAAATATCAAAGCTCTAGGCCTTATAGTTTGGGAGTAGAAGATTTTTAAACGATTTCCTTCTTTTATTCTATGTAAAATCAGGGATTGCCAAGAAGAGGGCTAATTTCCAGAATACAGGAATTCTCTGAAGTATTTTGGTAGAGGGTCAATAGATAATGATTTGTACCAAATATCAAAGCTCTAGGCCTCATGGTTTGGGAGAAGAAGATTTTTAAAGATTTCCTTCTTTATTTCTATGTTAAATCAGCGATTTCAAGAAGAGGGCTAATTTTCAGAATATGGTAATTCTTTGAGGTATTTGGAAGAGGGTCAAACGATGATGATTTGTACCAAATATCAAAGCTCTAGGCCTTATGGTTTAGGAGTAGAAGATTTTTAAAGATTTCCTTCTTTATTTCTATGTAAAATCAGGGATTGCAAAGAAGAGGGCTAATTTTCAGAATATGGTAATTCTTTGAAGTATTTCGGTAGAGGGTCAATAGATGATGATGTATACCAAATATCAAAGCTCTATGCCTTATGGTTTGGGAGAAGAAGATTTTAAAGATTTCCTTCTTTATTTCTATGTAAAATCAGGGATCGCCCAGAAAAGGGCTAATTTTCAGAATACGGTAATTCTTTGAAGTATTTTGGTAGAGGGTCAACAGATGATGATATTTACCAAATATCAAAACTCTAGGCCTTACCGTTTGGGAGGAGAAGTTTTTTTTAAGTTTTTTCACTCCGTTGCCATGGCAACCACAGTTCTTCATGGATTTCAATTCTTTGAATTATTTTGAAAGAGCATGACCTAAGGATCATTTCTGTGAAGTTTTGTTGAAATTCCATGGTTAGTTTAGGAGGAGATGATTTTTTTGTAATTGTGAACGGACGGACGGACGGACAGACGGACGGACGGACGGACGACAGACGATGTCAGATCACAAAAGCTCCCCCAGAGCACTTCGTGCTCAGGGAGCTAAAAGGTCAATTTGTACCAAATATGGTTAAGATTGTTAAAACAAAAATAAACACCGTTGGTCGGCGACATAAACATCCTAACCACAACTTATATTAAGCTATGGATACGGCGTTTGAGTAGCCAAACTAATACCAATATGGATACGGCGTTTGAGTAGCCAAACCAATACCAATATGGATTCAGCGTATGAGTAGCAAAACTAATATGAATATGGCGTTTGAGTAGCAAAACTAATACCAATATGAATACGGCGTTTGAGTAGCAAAACTAATACCAATATGAATACGGCGTTTGAGTAGCCAAACCAATACCAATACGAATACGGCGTTTGAGTAGCAAAACCATTACCAATATGAATACGGCGTTTGAGTTGCCAAACCAATTCAAATATGGATACGGCGTTTGAGTAGCCAAAATAATACCAATATGAATACGGGGTTTGAATAGCCAAACCAATACCAATATGGATACGGCGTTTGAGTAGCCAAACCAATACCAATATGGATACGGCGTTGGAGTAGCCAAACCATTATCAATATGAATACGGCGTTTGTGTAGCCAAAATAATACCAATATAGTTACGGCGTTTGAGTAGCCAAAATAATACCAATATAGTTACGGCGTTTGAGTAGCCAAAATAATACCAATATGAATACGGCGTTTGAATAGCCAAACTAATACCAATATGGATACGGCGTTGGAGTAGCCAAACCAATACCAATATGGATACGGCGTTTGAATAGCCAAACTAATACCAATATGGATACGGCGTTGGAGTAGCCAAACCAATACCAATATGGATACGGCGTTTGTGTAGCCAAACTAATACCAATATGGATACGGCGTATGAATAGCCAAACTAATACCAGTGCTGGACATAAATATAGGGGCTGACCATTCACTTCTGAACTAGATGAATATTTGATCGGTTAATCGATTCCCCAACTATTTTGATCTTCTACCAATACTTTAGTTGATTAAGATGTAGTTACGACGTTCTAATAGTAAAACTTACAAAGTTGCTTGACGTATGTAGGAATTCAAAATTTAATTCTTGTCTAAATGAATAAATTGATTAGGATTTCATTTTTCATGTGACGGATCAGCTGAGATTCGTAACTAAATATATATAGACCAAGTTGCGGGGTTTCGGTCGATCATTGACAACATATTAGACAATCTAAGCATTCGCAGTTGGTCTGTTTCCTTACCGTTTATATATATACTGAGGGAAAAAAGTTTAGCAATTTCGTACGTTACAGCCAATTTCTCCGGTGTATAGCTTTGGTTTCAAACCATATTTTTACACATCGATCTTTTATGTGTTAGCCACAGTATTTAAAAAAATCAGATGATTTCAAGGTCATAAGTGTTTGTTGTACGGCGTCAAACATGGTAGGGGTAGGGAAGTAAAAGTAACACCAAGATTTGATATCTTGTGTGTCCACCGTTTGCGCCAATAACGGCATCAAAGCGTCTTCTCATGCTGGAAATGAGCCTACGATTAATGGCCATAGGAATACGACCCTATTCCTGACGCAGAACACGTTCCAGGTCTCTAACGTTATTAACGTCATTCCTGTCTCATACTCTCCTACCAAGATAGTCCCAAAGGTGTTCGATCGGAGACAGATCCGGTGATTTGGCTTGCCAATCCAACACATCAACATTATTAGTCTGTAAAAGGTCCAATGTGTGCCGAGCGACATGTTGGCGGGCAACATCTTGCTGAAAAATGGTAGCAAGCCCTTGACGCAAGAACGGCAATACCACTGGCTGGACAATTTCGGTGCAGTATCGAACGGCATTTAAGTTTCCCTGAATAGCTACCAAGTCAGTCTTGCCACGGTATGATATATCACCCCAGACCATGACGCTGTCGCCTCCAAGACGGTCATGTTGAATGACGTTGGCGGGATCCACCCTTTCGCCATAACGCCCCCAAACTCGTACGCTGCCATCCGCAAACATCAAATTAAAACGGAATTCGTCTGTGAATAGGACCTGATTCCACATTCGTCTTGGCCATCGACGGTGTACCCTTGTGCAATTCAATCTGGCATGTCTGTGTGCACGTCCCAAAGGAATGCCAGCGTAAGGTCGACATGCGCGTAAACGTGCCGAACGAAGTCTGTTTCTTACAGTACGAGCAAAGACCCGTGTTCCCGTTGCATTTCGGACCAAACCGGCTATACGAGTGCTATTGAGGAAGCGATTACGCCGTGAACACGTCACGATGTAATTGTCCTCACGTTGGGTAGTCTTACGTTGCCTGCCTGAACGTGGCCTGTCTTTGACGTTGCCTAATTGACGATACCTTGTTCTAGGTCTTGAAATGGAACTTTGGCTCACGCCAAAATGTTGAGCCACCTCTTTTACCATCAAACCACCAGCCAGCATACCGATGGCTACGTTCCGTTGGTCTAAGTTAAGCCCTGGGCGACGTCCCATTTGAATTTTTTAAATGTTTTAATGAGTTATCTTGTTATCAATGCTAACCAATAAACTGGGATAGATATTGTGGGTATAGACTTCACGTACATGTGGAAGTACGTGCAGAACGTGTTTCAGCAAAATTGCGTCAGACAGCCTTTAAAAACGAGGAAAACGTGCTCTGAATGCATAATTAGTCAGTTAGCTTATAAAAATTGCAAACGAGACTGATTTTATACGGTTTATACATTTACGTTGAAAAACAATGTAGGTCGAAAAAAATTGCTAAACTTTATTCCCTTGGTAAAGTATTGGTGGAAACATGATGTATTTCTGGGGACTCGCTTGTTACGAGCGATTTCCTAGCCCCATTCTATAGTCTCTAATTCTAAATTGGTGTGCTCTCGAGTCAAAAACTAACAGTTTGAACCTAAAGGGGCGGGATAATCAAAACGATATCCCGGGTCGTTATATTATTTTTTACGTGGCATCAATATTACCTTGAAGTTGGGTAAACAAACACGGCTATTCATAGGATTACACCTGTGCTTCTGAAAGCTTGTGATCATTTATGATTAAATTTACTTGTATTAACAGTTACTTTTTCCCTATCCTTACAAAGCCAAGGACAAATTTTATCTGTTAAATCATTTCTAGTAATGATTAAGTGTCAACAAGATAGCAGAAATTGATACGGTATTTACTGTAATATTGATTTTAATTTGATAGACGTCTATACTTTTGTAGCTAGAATAACGAAGGATACTTATTAAATACTACATACAAACACCTTACTTCATAAACTGACATCCGAAACAGTCATATTCTTTCCGTCAGTCATATTGGAACCACAAAAATTGATATGAAGATGACATAATTACGACTGAAAGATACATCTATATGTGTGAATCAAAGCAAATAACACCAACCATTCAAGGATCCCCAAAAAGATTAAAAATATATGATAAAAATAATGGAATTTCCTATTGCATAAAAATTATTTTGAAGTTTTTTTTTCGGTTATACATACCTTAAAGTCACACATTCTTTGTCATTATTTTTTGTCACTTATTTTGGTATTGTTGGGTTTTTTTTTTTTTTTTTTTTTTTTTTTTTTTTGTTATTGTTGTTTTTTTGGGGGTCACTATAATTTTGTTGATCATGAGGAGTTTTAAGCACATTAAAATACACTATCACAGAGTAAAGGTTTAATAATAATAATAAATTCTTTATTTAGAGAAGGTAAACACATTAAGCTAACATCATACATTAATCAAACAGAAAAATGAATGAAAAACTTGTTTTCAATGAGGCCTTCTATAAAATAAAAAACAAGCAAACAAAAATAGGATCTGAAAAACAAACGCAAATTTATACGGTGAGAAAGAATGCATTTTGATGATAAAATCACGAAAATGAAGTTGATGTTCTTATTTATCTTATATATATAAATATATACAAGACGGTGTATTGCAAAATTAATCACGAGTCTAGATCGAAAATCGAACTAGAGAAATGCAAAGACATACACGGCAAAATGCGTCATATATATTGATTGACAACAGTATGGTTATACCAACTGGATGGTTGGTTATATGAGTTAAATATTTCTTCATCACAGCTCATTATTTGACATTAAGTACTTCTTCAAGTTACACTTGAAATTCGATAAATTGTTGATATCTGATGTGTAATGGAATGTCATTCCAGCATTCCATGCCAGTAAAGGTGAATGATTTTTTCAAAAGTCTGTCCAAGGAGTACAGTTGTAAGATATTTGATTATTAAAACTAGATCTTAATTCATAGAATGATTCATTGCTCACTTTTACAAAATCTGACATATACGACGGACTAGACCGTGGATAGTTTTATATACCAGGATAGTTGTAAAGTATTTGCATCTTGTTTTAAAAGACAACCAATTCAATGCGGTAAAATTGTCTGTAGTATTCGATCGTTTCGGTTTACATAAAATTATTCTTGCTGCCCTCTTTTGGATTTTACAGACCCGCTGAGTTAAAGAGGATTTGGATTGACTCCAAATAATGCAACCATAATCTAAATAAGGTGTAATGAAAGCATTATAAAACATTTGTTTCATATTATCAGTAAGGAAGCTGTTTATTCTTTTAAGAAGGTAAAGCTGTGATGATAATTTTGAACATAATTTTTCAATGTGAACATTCCAACATAATTTGTTGTCAATTTGCATTCCAAATAGTTTTTGCGAGGTAACATTCTCTATCAGTTAATGGTTTACTTGTAACTGTAAATTTGGTGATTGTCGTAGCCTTTGATGGGAACCTATTAGCATGCATTTCGTTTTCGTTGGATTCAAAATCATATTGTTAAACTTACACCACTCTTCGATCTGAATAAGATCATCTTTCAAACTTTGATTGATAAATGCTACTGAAGAGTTAGTCTAATGTAGAGTTGCATCGTCAGCGTACATATCCAGGTTTGATGACAAACAAATTGGCAGATCGTTAACATAGATTAAAAATAAGATTGGTCCAAGTATAGATCCTTGGGGTACTCCAGAAATAACTGGTTTCATAACAGACAAGACGTTACCATTCTTAACTGCTTGTTGTCTTTCACTTAGATACGAACGAAATAAATCACATGTGTTAGGAGTGAAATGGTGGAGTTTTAGCTTTAAAAGAAGAATTTCGTGATCTACAAGATCAAATGCTTTCTAAAATCAAGGAATACAGTTCCAATCAGTTTACCTCGATCTGTATCAGATAACCAAGAATCGACAAGCCGAATTAGAGCTGTCTGGCACGAATGATTCTCTCTAAACCAAGACTGGTTCGAAAATAATATACTAGTTTTAGCTAAGTAAGTCTTAGTTGATTGGCAATGTGTCTCTCAAAAACCTTAAACAAAGTTGGCAAAATCGAGATTGGTCGATAATTGTTCGGATCACTTATATTTCCTCCCTTGAAAAGAGGCGTCGCACTGGCCCTTTTAAACTCATGTGGGAAAATACCTTTTGATATGCAGCTATTTATAATACATGCCACTGGTTGTGAGATAAAATCTTTGCACATTTTCAATATTTTCGGTCCAATTCCACCAAGCCCAGTTGATTTACAATGAACTTTATGTCAAAATAACAATTAGATAACTGACTTTCCAAATTTTTTGAAATATTCCGTATCTAATGGATGCTTATCAATAATTTTAACTATGTTAACAAAAATGGTCGTTTAAAGCATTAACTATATTGTTGATTCCTTCAACTTCGATAGATTTCACACATAACTTAGACGGCAATTGGCAGTCATTAGTATCAGGTTATGTTATATTTCGGATATTTCTTCATATAACTTTGGTGTAAGAATTATCTTTAATTGCATTGTTAAAGAAATGTTTTTTGCTTTTTCAAATAAGTGACGTAACTTTATATCTCCAAATTTTATATGATGTTATATTGCCTACATGATTAAGCTTATTTCTCGTCAAAATAGCGTTCTTTGTTTCTTCATTGTGCCGTTTAGGTTGTAAATGCCTTTTTACGCGTTTTTCTTTGAAAGGTATATGTTTATAGAGAAGGCTATTAACAGCAGAGTAGAAATAGCTCAATGCCTCATCTGGATCATATATTATTTCGATGATGTTAAAATCGATGCAGGATAAACAGCACATGAATGCATCCTCATCTGATTTAGAAAAGGAACGATAAGTAATTGTATTGCATTCTGAAATCTTATACAACTTTTATAGGTTAAACCAATTGGATAATGATCGCTTATAGAGAATTTAGGAACTAATATTTCAGAAATAGATCGCTTATTGGTAGTATAAATATGATCAATTTTACTTGAGGAATGTTCTGATACCCTTGTTGGTGTATCAACAAGCTGATAAAGACCTAAGTCTTGTATAAATTTTGCTCATTTCATATTGTTGTAAGTCGAAGTCAATGAAAAGTGCATGTTAAAGTCGCCCAATAAAATATAATCTAGACTAGTTGCATCGAAAATATTTAATTGCTTTTCATATTCGTCTATCCATTTTTTATTACTTTTTGGTGGTCTATATGCGAAGTTTAATAGTACATGTTTAACGTAGTTCTAACCAAATGCTTTCAGTATTTCCAAATTCTATATTTTTTCTTCTTTCGAAATCTATTATATCGGCTATAAATATGATGAGACCACCCTAACCTGTTTAACCGATCCTTTCGTTCGAACACGAAACCGTCAATACTTAGATTAAAGTTCTTGGTATTTTCATTCAGAAAAGTTTCAGATAATCCAAAAATATCAGGAGATATTTTCGTGTTAAGAAGTACGCGAATTTCATCTAATTTCGGGAAAAGATGCTGTATATTTAAAGAGCTGATGTGTATTCCCTTTTCTCTAAAATCAAAAGTAAAAACATCTTCTGTACATAACACGTTTTTGTCAATTTGATCGTTTTGATTAAATAGCTTTTCAGAATTTAGTGGTTTATCAGTTTGCTTGTTAATGTCTTTACCATAAATCGATGCATCGGACAGATTATCAGTTTTCAGAGACATTTGTACATTACATAAATAGGATGACGTACCGCTGTATCGATAACAGTTAATGCACAAGTCAGCAAGAACATCAAACATATTTTTACACTCTATTGAGCTATGTATGACTTTCATATCGTACCAATAAATGAAGCTAAATTCAGATTCAACATGATCAGTTAAACCACAATAATAACATTGATTGTAATAACTACCGCTATAAGAATCGTCGAGGACTGGTCTTCCGTTAGAGTTAGAATGTCTTGTTTCTGACTGGTACTTTCCACTGTATTTTCTTGGAGATTGATATTTTTTAAAGTCTGTATCTCTCTGAATGTGCCTAAAATTAGTACTCTTTTTCTTTTCTATTATTGAAACTTGGTCATTTAACGTTTTGACCAAAACACTTGAACCTGTCGCGTTTAGATGAATAAGGTCATGACTGTAAAGGTCTCTAACTGTATTTCGATTGGCATAAATGAACTCTTGATAACACTCAATATTTTCTGCCCTGGTATCCTCGCATATCTGTTTCAGCACGTCGTTGACAGGAACTACATCTACATCGTGTCTCGGACAAATAGAGTATAAATAAACTTGGCATATTAGTGCAGCGAGAGTCGATCTTTGTGTTTTATAAACAGATTCAAGTCGTCCCTCGGCTGCGCCGTTCCCTCAAACATGGATTATGATATTTTTGTTCGGGTGAAGGTCCATTTCCATAAGTTTGTTTTGTATATCGTGTGACACGCTTGTGTATTCCTTTAATTAAAGAATCCCCAATTATTAGCGTTCGGTTCCTTTTGATCTCTGTTGATCTTGGTGTTAAGATTGATCTATTTTTTGCAATTGTTTAGGGTGATTCTGTTGTATTGTCGGTCTGTTTCCGGGAAAAATTTATCGCTCGAATTGGACAAATTATTTTGACTTCCAACAATGTCGGGTCAGGTTGTTTTGATGTCTTCAACGTGTAGTTTATAGCTCACCTGAGCACGAAGTGCTCTGGGGGAGCTATTGTGATTGGTCTTCGTCCGTCGTCCGTCCGTCCGTCTGTCCGTCCGTCCGTCCGTTCACAATTACAAAAAATCTTCTCCTCCTAAACTAACCATGGAATTTCAACAAAACTTCACGTAAATGATCCTTAGGTCATGCTCTTTCAAAATACTTCAAAGAATTAAAATCCGTGAAGAACTCTGGTTGCCATGGCAACGGAGTGAAAAAATTAAAAAATCTTCTCCGCCAAAGCTGAAAGGCCTAGAGCTAAGATATTTGGTACAGATCACCATCTATTGACCCTCTACCAAAATACTTCAAAGATTTACCGTATTATGAAAATTAGACCTTTTCTGGGCGATCCCTGATTTTACATAGAATGAAAGAAGGATATCTTTAAAAATCTTGTCCAAAACCATAAGGCCTAGAGCTTTGACAATTGGTATATATCATCATCAATTGACCCTCAACCAAAATACTTCAAAGAATTATCATACTCTGAAAATTAGCCCTTTTCTTAGTGATCCCTGATTTTACATAGAAATAAAGAAGGAAAACTTTATAAATCTTCTTCTCCCAATTCATAAGGCCTAGAGCTTTGATATTTGTTACAAATCATCATCGATTGACCCTCTACCAAAATATTTCAAAGAATTACCGTATTCTGATAATTAGCCCTTTTCTTTGTGATCCCTGATTTTACATATAATAAAAGAAGGAAATCTTTGAAAAATCTTCTTGTCCCAAACCATAGGGCCTAGAGCTTTGACATTTGGTAAACATAATCATATATTGACCCTCTACCAAAATACTTCAAAGAATTATCATACTCTGAAAATTAGCCCTTTTCTGTGCGATCCCTGGTTGTTTTACAAAGGAATAAAGAAGGAAATCTTTGAAAATTTTCTTCTCCCAAACCATAAAGCCTAAAGCTTTGTTTTTTGGTACATATCATCAGCCATTGACCCTCTACCAAAATACTCTTAAAAAATAGCCCTTTTCTTTGTAATACCTTCTTCTCCTAACCCATTAGGCATAGAGCTTTTATACTTGGTATGTATTGATGTCTATACTTCAAAGCATTACCATATTTAGGAAATTAGGACTGTATGGTGGGATCATCAATATACCTAGGATTAAAAGAGAAATCCGTAAACATCTTCTCCAAAATAATTAGACAGAGGGCTTTGCTATTTTGTTTATATCATTAAGCCATGAACCATCATACTCAGGGGAGCGATTTAGGACCATCATGGTCCTCTTGTTTATTGAAATCCATCGATTGTTGAACTTCCTGTCGAGTTTCGTTTGACTTAGCTTCAGTTTTTGTAGACGAAATATGCTTTATTGAGTCCTGGATCGATTGAAGGTGTTTTTGTATTCTCTCATTAGACTGGTTTGTAACGGTTTTAATTTGATCGCTAGCCTCGTTGAGTCTGTCTAATCTTTCATCCGCAACCTGACTATTTAGGGAAATTCGTTTCTTCATACCAGCAATCTCATCTCTTAATAAGGCGAATTGCATTTCGGTAGTCGTTGTGAAAGCGCTAATTTCGCGTTTTAACTCGCTCAACGAATTATTAGCGACATTTATTTCATTTAGAATATTTGTCTCTATAGTTTCAGTTTTGCATGGTTCGCCATTGGTTAATCGAATAATACTCCAATATCGCTTCGATTTTGGTCGGTTAAATCACTTGGCTTATCATTTGAATTTTTATCAGCAGTTCCGTGAACGGTAGATTTATCAAAAATAGGGACGGGATTTTCTGTTACACTTGTTTGTGACGGTGAATTAACACCATTTTGTTCAAAACATACTTTTTTCTTAGTTATTTTATTATAGGAGTCATCGTAGGATTTAAGGGAGGCAGACTATTACTCGGCTCATCATTTCCCTCCGTCTGTTTTAGTTGTTTGTCTTGCTGGTCTACTTTATTCAAAAATGTCAGTGCGAGAAATTTTACACAGCTATTCAAGTCTCCCGCAGAACTATAATTTTCGATTAGCCAGTATAATCTGGCAAATCAGACCGTAGAAATTGATTCTCATATTTACCATTGATTAAACAAGAACATCTAGTATGGTAGAGATTGAGTGTATACAGAATAGATGTATTCTTTTCATTTTCAATAGAGTCTCCTCTAAATGTCCGTTCTTATCTGTGATACGTTTTCTAGAAGAGTTGAATTTAGCTTGGTTATAAAATTCATCAAGTACATTTCTAAAAGTTCGTTCATACCGCTACTAAGCAGCAATCTAATTCCTCCTCCTGTTTCTTTTATGAAGATGTCCTCTTTCTGCGTGAAATTCAACTTTTTTTTCCATGGCAGACACTTTATTCAGTTTATAATTTCTTCCTTCTTCTGATTCCTGGGCTGTCTCTTGTTTACTTCTTTTGTCTTTTTTCATCTGTTTAAATGAAATCCTAGCTTCGTTTATATCAAAAAGTTCATTGTTTTGTTTCGTTTTTTTAATTTCAATTTCCATTTCCGGTTCAAACGATGCTGTTGAAAATATTATTCTCAAACTAATTTCTCAAACAATAAACGGAATATGTCCAAATTATGTATCAATCTGTCGAGAAAATCTTGGCGAAGCTGTTAATATAATATTTACCGAGGTTCCTTTCTGTTCGACGTTAGTTAACGATTTTTTTTTTTTTTTTTTTTTTTTTTTCATTTTGAAGTCCGCCGCTTTGTTTTTCTTGCGTGACGTTAGTTAACCAAAAACTTAATTTAAGTGAAAAAGGTTATGTTTTGAAAGGAAATAGGAAAAAATAGGACGAATCTAAAATCTTGTCCACGGGTTATATATGAAGTTAAAAATTAGATTAGAACGATGACGTACCTCCGGGCCTTAGAATACAATCAGAGTTCGGAGCCTGGATGGGCTACAATAACATCGTAACTACAGCTTGAATAGTCTATAATTGCGTGGATTTTTGTCGTCTGACGACGTTGTATCTGCCTGTGAGACGGTAGCTCGTTTGTCCGGTACGGCGTGGTAAAATAGTGAATTAATTCTGACGAGTTGAAGTTCCTGAGTTTTACTGTTTAACATTTCCCTTGTAAAAAATAAACAATTAAATAAAACTAGAAGGTAGTTTGTAATGTATTAACACAGGGCATACAGTACAAAATTGTGGTGGAAAGGTTCAACATTATAATTATATATACATTAGAAACAGATATCTACAGTACTTATTTAATGAATACAACTTCTATGTTCTATTATGTATTTAATTTCATGTATGTTGGTCTATGTTGATGAAAGTGTAAATAAAGGGATAATAAATGTTAAAAAAATAATAAATAAAATTACCTGAAATAATGAATCTTCGTAAACAAAATCTCGCAAACAATTTGACGGAACTTTATAAAATCTGATGTAATGGTCCAGTTTTAGCCATTAACCATTTCCATACTGTTTCTTTCTGGATGGCAGTCTTTTAAAAACGACTGCTTAGATTAGAAAAACAGGTTTGACATAGACCTTCGAAACAATAGGAAAACTATTCAATCGATACACTTCTAAAAGATAGTTGGAAATATACAGTAAAGTCTAATCTCGAAATGTATTGTACAGAACTTAATGATATGGCCCGTATATCTTCGAAATAACTTAATGGTCATATTTCAAAATTCGGCTCTTTTCAAAATGACAGCAACGAAAGACAGTATGTGCTAAAACAGTAGCTTTTTGTTTTTGTTTTTGTATTGTTTTAATTACACTAAATGTAAAATTCAAGTTAATTTTAACTTTGATAAGAATGACAAATAAAACTAAAAGACCTTTTCTTACACAAAGCGCCAGATTACTAAAAACCTGTTTTACCGTTACACGCTTTCAAAGAAAAGCAACAACATCTTTTCCTTTTTTTAACTTTTGGGAGGATTTACTTCCGGTTTTGTTTTTCGAAAGACTTATGTTATTGCGTCCAGTTATTTTAACTTCTTTTTTGATATTTAGAATTAAAAGCATTGGCTAAATAATGTAGACAATATTGTTGGAAATGTAACATTTGTTTGTTACAACATTTTTTTTCTCCTTTGTCCCAGTAATGTTCTTCAGTAGCATTAAAAGTACTCTATTTTATCAATACAATACAAATCGTTTATTAATCAAATCATACGCACACATTTGATATACGAACTTAACAAAATAAACTGCTTACATATAATAAATTCAGACAGTGACGAGAGGACTCGATAGTATATTAGTGGATTTTGATTGGTCAATTCATTTACACACGATGGCGTAATTTCATTGATGAGGTTCGGTAAATAGGCATTTTGCTCAAAAGCTTTTGTTCTATTTCAATTGTTCGTTTCTAAAGTGTTACTCTGCTCAGTGAAACTCGATCTATGGATGTATACTGTATTGAATGGATTGAAATAAACACCAACCCATCTGTGAGTAGTTTTACGTTATTTTTTACCAAAAAAGGGAATATGTGAATTTCATGTCCACTGGGCAGCAATTCGGTGGTCAAAAGATTCATATGAGTAAATTAAAGTATCATTTGATATGGGTTCAATTTTAGTAGTTAATTTCGTCACTATTTGAAATAAATATCCCCTCTTCCAAATCATAATGGTATAATAAGATTGTACAACAAAATACTGGTAAATGATCGGTCATCACCCATTTATGTCATTTGACCCTTTTTATAGTTTCTTATCAAGAAGATTATTGAGTAAGTGGAATAATCCCGAAACACAGTGCAATGCTTAATGACAGATTAGTTCTTCAATGATAAATTGATTGTTTTAGACTAGTAAAATAGCAGGTAGGACAATAGATTATCGCTTTCCTGATTGTCAAAGTTTTAAACCAGTCCAATTTCAAAGGTTTGGCTGACAAAAAAGAATCATTTGATTTGAAAAATAATCATTCAGTAATGTAGAAAATATTGTGGAAAAAGAAGACACTGCTTGTTACAGGCAATTAATTTCTTCTTTTTTTCACAACGCTTACCCATTTACGAACTTACAGTGACGCAAGGGATAGAGATTTAACAGGAAAGGGTTAAGTATACATGTATTTTTTGTTAGTCTGAAATTTTATTTTGAGATGTTGGTTAGCCCTTTCCTGTTTTTCAAAATTTTTAGAACTGTCCAAATTCAAAGGTTTCGCAGATAACAATTTAATGTCGATTTTATTTGGAAATTAATTATTTAATAGGGTAGAAAATACTGTGGGGAAAAGAAGAAGCTGTTTGTTACAAGCAATTTCTTCCTTACTTCATACTTTCAACTACTCACTTTAACCTTACGACTTCATACTTCCAACTTCATATTTCCAACTTCAAACTTTGAACTTCCGACTTCATACTTCCAACTTCACACTTCCAACTTCACACTTCTAAATTCAAACATCAAAGATCCAACTTCACATTTCCTACTTCACACTTCCAACTTCATACTTCCAACTTCACACTTCAAACTTCCAACTTCAAACTTCCAACTTCACACTTCGAACTTCAAACTTCATACTTCATACTTCCAACTTCACTCTCCAAACTTCCGACTTCGTATTCCAACTTCACACTTCAAACTTCCTACTTCAATCTTCCAATTTCTCACTTCCAACTTCAAATTTCCGACTTCATAATTCCAACTTCACACTTCAAACTTTCGACTTCATACTTCCAACTTCACACTTCAAACTTCCGACTTCTTACTTCGAACTTCTCACTTCAAACTTCCGACTTCACACTTCAGAGTTACTATGTATGAAGTGTAAACTGTGAATTCTTGAAGGCACCACCGGTCTTTCGTAATCAACAGATCTATCTTCTGATCAGTTTTATATAATCATTATCATTACATTTAATCATTTCTATTTTTATAATTTTCTTTGCACTATTAAGATTGTCATATCACCATTCATTCATTGTCGAAATAATGGTCCCTGTTTTCCTATTACAATATATCCTTTTATGAAAATGGATTATTTATATAAAGAAAATACTTTCTCCTTTCCTTCCACATTTCTATTGTTACAACGATTTGAATATTAAAAAACTGACATGCTGTATTGCGGGCGTGTTTGATATTAAGAAAAGAAGAGTGGGGGGAGAGAGAGATCTACATTGGTGGACACACAGACAGAAACAAATATTTCCTGCTTTGTTCTTCTTTGTTTTCATAATGTTTTAATTTATACTCTTATACTTGGTATCAAGGACACTTTTTTAAAAAAGACATATATGCATTTTAGTGAAGACTTTAGGAGATTGGTACGACATAGGCCATTTTCTAAAGCAACACTTTATCTGTATCGTCCAAAATGTGGTCAATAGTATTCAAATGCTTTAAAAATAAAACAAATAGATTAAGTCAATTATATCAATTAGGATTATTATTACTTGCTCGTATGATCAGGCCTACCATGTGAATGATGGGCCTTGATTGATGTGCCTATGATTGACGCAAATCAAACAATCAGTGTGCCGGAAAAAATCGGAAGTTTTATGTCTCTTGTATAGTGTCGATAGTTGTAAATCCGACACAAATAACTTATAGTAATTTGCTGTATATTATAAATCACCAACGTGATCATTCTGTGTTTGTACCTACTGTTAAACTACAATTCAATATTTTTCCATTCTTGTATGTGCGTGAAGGGGGGGGGGGGGGAGGTTTAAAAAATATTTTCAAAAAAATCTAACTACAATGGAAATATTATTGTTTGAAAAGATAACTATCGCCATATTCGAGGTACGTAATATTTCATATGGCCTAGATACTAGGCCGTTTCAAACTCAATTTGGTTATTAATACACGATAATATCATCAATATTACTCGCTACAATTGGTCTGCATATATCTGCTCACAGGTTGTAACTCTTTTTTTCATCAAAATTTTGCTTGTTAACCTCTATTTTGCTCGTTAGAAATAGCCAATTTATATAGGTTTATATAGTGATGATTTATCGGCTCCCCGCACCAGATCACGTGACTTAGTCTCGAGTAAATATCGCATTTAACGAGATTTTGTTTCACGCATGCGCAGTGAGAGCGTGAAAAGGTCTGTTTTAACCATATGAAAATGCCATCATACCATTGTTACTATCTGAATGCTAATGAAGCATCTAACATTAATAAGGTCGCGACCATAGCATAGTTAATAACGCGCCGGAATCTCAATCATGTGGTCAATAGTTTGATCCCCGGTCGCGACAAATATCCTTTCCGAAAATTGTTCCAACCAATGGGTGCATTATCGTAAATCTAAGTGGGACGAGCAGCTGGAGGCTGGGAAAGGATGTAGTGGTACTACTTGTGTGGGAAATACCTGGAATCCATGGTTAGGTGCCCCAGCCTCATTTCTTTTTGTTGAAATGGAATTAGGCAGTAAAGAAAAGAACGCGGCATTGTATTTTAAAAAGCCAGAACCTACCCTCTTTTCAACAGGGGAGAGTGTTTGTACAGGAGTTGACGAGTTAAACACAGACAGATCTCCTACACAAGCGTCCTTCAACACGGGAGATAGTGTAACGTACACATGTACCACTGGATATACGTTGACATCCGGATCTACAACAAGGACATGTCAGTCTGATACCACATGGACAGGATCGTCCCCAGTATGCGAAAGTATGTATATTATGTCTATCTCAAAGTACAAATCTTATTGAGGAAATATCGTCGTTTCAAAATAGTAAAGCGTACCCACGATATTTCTAACAAATTGACATGTCCAAATCAAGAATCGTGCTTGCCTGTAAATTATAACGAACAAAATAAATCCTTTCATAATTGCTATCGCCAATCGTTCATTTCTTAAATCATAATAATGAGACATGTACCAAGATTATTTTCTAATTGCTTATTTCAAACCTATGTATGGTTCAAAACTTTAAATATCTGTTTATCTGTGGCTGCAAACTTAACTAATCTGAAAATCGATTAATTCTTTTTAATTTGATAAGGTCATGAACAGGGCGAAACAGTTACCTAGCGGTGGTACATAAAATCCGATTCGTTGACCACATCTGTCTTTTGTTTTATCTTTTCGTTTTAGAATTAAAAGTGGTATAGATAAATTATTTTTATTTCTTCTCACATTGTTCGAATACATTTTCATAAAAAATGAATTTGCAAAGAAATCAGAGATCGTTTATCAGACTAAATTATGGTATTTTCTTAACGGACTACGTATCAAGGGTAAGTGTTTTTAAGGTTGTAATTATTTTTTGTATAGTCAAGTGTTGCGTCAAAAGGTTGATGTTATGCTTTTATGTCGAAAATGGTTTGATTGCGCGCTTACTTCTACAATGAACAATCAAAATCTCTGTATTCGCTAGTCGATTAACGATTCTTTAGAGCTCAGTTTAGAACTGTCGCCAGGGCACTTTCAACGGTTTAGCGTAACCTCCATTAAGTTGCACGTTACCCTTGTTAATTTGTTTTCTTCTGTTTTATTTAGGTCTTTTCAAATGAGGTAACGCGGGGTCGATATCCGAATGCTGTGTATTCTAAAAATATATCCCTTTTGTAAGATAACCACAAAAAGCTACTTCGCTTATCAGATAACCGTGAAAATTGCAATTCATACTATTTACATACATGACCCGTCAAAAGAATGTGCTCCTTAGTGTTAACATGGTGTCAAAACTAACGTTAGCACTTTTCGGCTTATCCTTTTCCATTTCCTTTTTTCAGTTGAGTACTAAATGTAGCGGGAAAAATTGTAGTATTACTTCATAATATCTGTTAGACAAAGTGACGACTTTGCGCTAAAGAAAATAAGTGTAGCTATGGTAGAAATAACTAACGAACTAACTAATGTCTTTTGAAATGTTTGCTGTTGTTGTTGCTGCTGTTACTGCTGCTGTTGTTTGTTGTGATGGGTTTTCCCCCAAGTTGCCGGAAAAAAAAGTTATTACTCTTTCATTTCGGACAATGGGACATTTTTAGAAAGCTTTATTCTAATTTTCATCGCGTTCATTATTATAATAATTAACAATATTATTAAGAGGCTGTTGAATCCATTTTATTTTTTAAAATTCTATATTCAAAAACTTGAAAATGGAGGTCAAGTATTTGCAGCGTAAATCGAACCTTGTTGCACAATACCTCCGTCTAATGCGACCATCTTAATTCAAGGAGTTTAAAAAATGATAAACTTTTTTTTTTTTAAATGATAAACTTTTCTTCGGTAAAGAGTACGTAGTATCTATTGATTTTAGTCATTTAGGTAAAAAAGATATATTTTTTCAAAGTCTAAACGTTGGTTCTTTTTATTGATTTGATAAAGTGAGCATTCTTTATCAAAGTCAAACTTTGAAAAAGACTCTAAAACCTACAAACACGACGGTATTCAAAACACACTCTTTTTTTCGAAATTACTGGTATCAGGTATGCACAAACATATAATTTGACCAACTTAAATTATGGATAGTGTTAGAATATATGGTGACGAACATTGAAACCAATTTTGTCCAGTCATTTACATATGAACTTTTAGACACACGGTGGATATAACAATTATTGATAGATGAGGGGCGGGAGAAAGAAGTTGCTTTCTTGCATTTTGTAGTATAGAAATTCAATGCAAACTATTTTTCAGTCAGATGGCTAGTTGACTCATATAAAAAAGTAATAATAATAGTAAAGATGATTTATAACTTAATTTAGTAAGGTTATTTATCGTAGCACTCATTTTCCTTTATTCGTTCAGTTCTTTAAAATCTATCCAAAATTATATTAAATTACAATGAGTTCCTATATAAAAGCAAGTCAAAATTATTAGTTACTAGTCATAATTTATGTTCGAGAAAAAGGAAATGTATGTATTGAAGTTCTATATGTCTACCGTAGTTCTAATTAATACTTTATCTAAACAACACCACCACCCCAAATAAATTCAGCAAATAACCCAGTCTCCTTTATAAGCATGCCATAATATGTTTTCCACATAATGATTTATCAAGAAGCTGATTTTATGTCTGACATAAAATCACTTTTAGTTGTTTACGTTAAAAAAACTTGTCAAAATATTTCTTCTAACTTACGAAGCAAACTTATTTTCATCTTCTGTTAGTGTTTGTTTAGCAGTTGAACAAATACGAAAATACAGAAACCCATTAAAAAAAACTTGATACTGCTTTTAGATTGTTTCTTTCATAAGTCCGCGTGCTGTTATAAATTTCTTTTTCTCGATATGCCAAGCGCGAAACAAGTAAAACTTCTATAACTTTTGGTTGATGGGGTTAACATTACACGAACAAGATTCTAAACTTATCCATTTGGTCTTTCGATATTTGTTCTCTATTATTGAAAAGGTTAATAACATGATACCATTAATCAAAACATTAACTTTTCAGTTGTTTCTTGCGCAAGTCCGCCTGCAGTTGCCAATGCATCAAGTTCGCCAAGCCAAGCGTCATACAATTACACATCCTCTATAACTTATATATGTGATGCTGGTTTTACACATACTAGTGGGGATCTTATAAGGATCTGTCAGGCAAACACAACATGGTCAGGAACCCAGCCGCTTTGTTCAAGTAAGACAAGATTAAATTAATCTAGAAATACTTTAATTTCTAACTGCACATATTCATCCAACAAATGCTGATATCAGTGCAGGATTGGTTTCACTTAAGAATTATATGAAACTTTAGAATATATTTAATTTTCTTTTTGTTTTTATTTCCTAGTCTCGAGTACTTTTCATTCGACAGTGAACAATTTTCCTATAAGAATAATCTCAAGCCTGCCCGCTGTCGACAAGCCAAGCGCAAACAAATAATCCATCTTTATCTTTTGGATGTTAGAGTTTAAAGTACACGTACACGATTCTAAACTTATGATTTTGTCACTTTATTAATTACTTTATTTATATTTTTATTGAAAAGGTGAGTTACATGATACTATTTATGAAAACATTAACTTTTCAGTTGTTTCTTGCGCAAGTCCGCCTGCAGTTGCCAATGCATCAAGTTCGCCAAGCCAAGCGTCATACAATTACACATCCTCTATAACTTATATATGTGATGCTGGCTTTACACATACTAGTGGGGATCTTATAAGAACCTGTCAGGCAAACACAACGTGGTCAGGAACCCAGCCGCTTTGTTCAAGTTAGACAAGATTAAATTAATCTAGAAATACTTTAATTTCTAACTGCACATATTCGTCCAACAAATGCTGATATCAGTGCAGGATTGGTTTCACTTAAGAATTATATGAAACTTTAGAATATATTTAATTTTCTTTTTGTTTTTATTTCCTAGTCTCGAGTACTTTTCATTCGACAGTGAACAATTTTCCTTTAAGAATAATCTCAAGCCTGCCCGCTGTCGACAAGCCAAGCGCCAAACAAATAATCCATCTTTATCTTTTGGATGTTAGAGTTTAAAGTACACGTACACGATTCTAAACTTATGATTTTGTCACTTTATTAATTACTTTATTTATATTGTTATTGAAAAGGTGAGTTACATGATACTATTTATGAAAACATTAACTTTTCAGTTGTTTCTTGCGCAAGTCCGCCTGCAGTTGCCAATGCATCAAGTTCGCCAAGCCAAGCGTCATACAATTACACATCCTCTATAACTTATATATGTGATGCTGGCTTTACACATACTAGTGGGGATCTTATAAGAACCTGTCAGGCAAACACAACGTGGTCAGGAACCCAGCCGCTTTGTTCAAGTAAGGCAAGATTAAGTTAATTCCAAAACATCATAATTCTTAACAGCATATATTTATCCAACAAATGCTGGTATCAGTGCATTCAGGAATAATATGATAATTTAGAACATACGTGGTTTTCTTTGTGATTTTATTTTCTAGTCCCCAGTACTTTCCAATCGATGATGAAAAACTTTCCTTTAAGGATGATAAACTCAATTTTCAGTTGTTTCCTGTACAAGCCCGCCTGCTGTCGCCAATTCCTCTAGCATGCCAAATCAATTGTTATATAATTACACAGCAAGTATAACATATACATGTGATGCTGGCTTTACACATGCAAGTGGTAATCTTACAAGAACCTGTCAGGAAGATACTATGTGGTCAGGAATCGAGCCAGTGTGTTTAAGTAAGACTATAGATTTTTTTCTGATAGCAGAAATATCAACAAATTTTCGTTCGGTTTTGGTCAATTTTTTCAATCCTTCTTATGCGCTGTTTATGGATTTTATTCTTTTCTCATTCTTCATTCCAAACGAAAATATCATATTATAACATACATTCAACTGAGATTTTTCTCGTCTTTTGCTTTGTTTTATGCATCTCATTTATCAATTTGTTTTCTTCTTCTTTGTTCATATCTTTTTTCAAGGATGAATTTTCTTTACGTAAATTACACTGGCTTTTCAGTTGTTTCTTGCGCAAGCCCGCCTGCTGTGGCCAATTCATCTATCGCGCCAAACCGAGCATCCTACAATTACACAGCATCTGTAACTTTTACATGTGATGCTGGTTTTACACATACAAATGGAAATCGTACAAGAACTTGTCTGGGAGACACTACGTGGTCAGGAATCGAGCCTGTATGTTCAAGTATGTTTTCTACTTTATGCAGAGTTTCATTTGTATTTATTTTTTCATTCATTTGTGTTTTTATCATGTCACCAAAACCAAGCATTTAGTCGGAGTGATTTTTGTCAGTTCGCCCGAAAGTTCCCCTTGACAAACCGTACCCTAAATTGGGTGTGATTTCATTTATGGGCTCTCTGAAACAATTCCTAGACATCCCTTTCCCCGTCTTAAGACTCGGGTGACCCGTAAAATTAAATAGAAACAGTTAGTGAGATATTCCAAGTTAGGCAGATGAGCAAAGTAGTCCCCAAAGAAATGAAAAAAATGGACTTGGAGGAGAGGGACTTGACCAATATTTGCATTGTGTTCTTTGTTTTAAACCTGTTCATAAGTGAATTTGTAGCCCTTGCATTCTTCTTTATATTCCTACGTTTTATTCTGACTTTATGTACATTATAAGAGTGTTTTATTTCAAAAGTCAACACAGTTGGATAAATCTATTCTTACTCTCAATTATATTTAAAAATCACATAGGTTATGTATAATGTACTGTTATGTTACCAAACAAACACAGCTGACTTTTCGGGAAACTGTCTTTCTGTCCTAGTGTAGAAAAAATACGGTATTTGTCTAAAGGTCTCGTAGGCAACAACAAGACTGGGAGCAAATAAGCAAAAAAGAAACCAAGATTTGTTTCCCCATATTTCTTCATGTTCTCAAACGAGTGTCAGCTTTTCTGTGGGTGCTTCTTGGGGAGGAATAAAAAAAATCCTCGCTCCTCCCCGTTCGAATAAAATCTCTGCTTATTTTATGATTTTTTTTAATTATCTCCATAATTTTCTAAAAAAAAAAGAATCAAAGACAAAATAAAAGTTGAGTCAAGCCTCAGACTTAAAGAAAATGAGTGCTCGTCTTTATTTTAACAGCTTATTTTTCATAAAAAAATAAAGGATAAGGGCTTTGCTAGGGCAAAAACCGACAAAAAGGATGTCGTCGAAGATCAAACTACGCATCGGTCATGCCGATTGATAATCCAATGTATATATATATATATATATATATATATATATATCAAATGATTTGATACGAAATTAGTAAATTATTTTAAATGAGATTAATTCAAAATGAATATTAATTCTCGATCTGAAAGAGAAATCTTTATCCGTACAAAAACGCATACACAAAAAGGCCTTTAAAATGCAATATTTAAACGACATCAGTGGAGAGGAGATTTTTCTATTTCTCCCTAAATTAAAATTAAAGAAATTGTCTTTGAATACGGACAAAACACAAGTTCGTGGTTACCTTAAATTTAAGAAAAGACAAAATTAAGTTAATTTTAAAGATTAGCACTATTTTCAAAACATTTCGCTCTTTTTGAGTACCTGTAATTTGATATTTTTCATGTATTATTTAATATATCTTCGTTAAATTTGAAGAAAGTACAAAATGAACCAACTCCTCTTTCGTTTGTAAACTGTCAAACCGTTAACAGCCAAGTAGAGACGAAGAGTATATTTGCTCCCCACTAGAAGTACAGATTGGCACTCCACACAAAAGATTGTCAAAGAGTGGTAATAAATCAGCTGTTTCATGAAAGGCCCATACTTCGGGACCGCTTTATAAGCCTGTGTGTGTAAACAAAGTAATCTAATTAAAATCATGTTGTAAGACGACAGTAAGATTACACACACACACACACTTGTTATACTGAACTAATACATGTTGAACATAAAAAACAATATAGATTGACGGGAAAGCATTTAAACATTACCATAGACCATTGTTTTAACTCATTTTAAGGAAATAAAAACGAAACTTTTCATTAAGGTGATGCGAACGAAGACATCTGACCTAATATTTGGCCTGAGGCGCACAGGCAAGACTGACTAGCCGTGTCAGCCAGGTTTAGGGAAAAATGATTTCCCGCCATTATTATTATTATTTTAAATTATCGACCCATCACCTGAAATTGGCAGTCTTCCTTGACAAAATATCGACTGAGCGGATTGCTCGAGTTGAGCAGGGCCGAAAACTGTCGTTTTTAACTCATTTTTGAATAGTGTATGGTGATTCTTCACTAAGAAATGCTCATTTTCAAAGCACCAATTCTACAATAAACAAACATAACGCATAATTGGAATTTCATTCATCATCGTCGATCAGTCTATAGAAATACATGATCCAAGCATGGAAAATAAACTCCCCACGATTAGAATTGAAAACATTGAAATCTAAAGTGTGTTACGATCTATGCACTCAGACGCTTATCAAATATCGTCACTTAGCTATTCTTAGACTCGAATGCCTGTCCTTATCATACAGAGAACGTAGTTCTTCGATCTCATTGTTATTGCTTTTAATATTATTATTATAACTTTCAAATACTGTATAACTTGATAAATGTTGCAAATCGACAGGCTGAAAGTAATCCATGATAAAAAGTATGCCGTTATTGTATTTTCTCAATTTTCTCATTTTAATATCTAATTATTCGTACCTCGCACAGGTGTGTTAACCGATTGGCAGATGAAATTCATTTGACTAGTCAAGGTCTAAACAAGATGTAGATGATATTTCAAACTGTACTAATTAAATGAAAAAAAACTCCATCTTATGGAACCCCTCAAGTGACATTCCAGACAGTTTTAATATGCAACTGATCCCAATTATATCTTATGGATTAATTTTTCGTAATAACGAAATAATCTTTCGGAAAAACGAAATGCTCTTCACATCATTCCGTGATTAAGAAATACTCTCAGAATTTACGAAATACTATATCGTAATTACGAAATAATTCGAATACCTTGAATAGCTTAAATTAATTTGAATAAGCTTTAGTTACGACGTTTAAGTTAATAAACCAAGTAATCTCTCAAATAAATGGTGGCCAATGTTGGAGTCAGTCCAAAAGTTTAAAATCGAAATGAATGATTTATTGGCCGACTGGTTATTTGACTGACAGCCGCGGTTAATTGTAGGCAGAGGTTGAATGTATGAGCTTACTTCTTTCGCCGAAATATAATAAGAATAAATGAAGACATTAAATCTTGCCTGAGCGGCAGACTCTATTTAGCGTATATTTTCATTAAGCGACCACATTCTAAAACTATAAAAATAGTTACTCCAAGCTAATTTGATACCATTTAAACCCTTTGCTTTTGAAACGTGTTTGTATTGACCAATCGCGGATGACATTCAATTAAACAGTCGACCAATGAAATCATTCATTTAGACCAGAAATGAGTTATGAATTACGACCATGGCCGCCATTTTGTTAGCTTTTTTTGCTGGTTTGGCGATTTAAACTGCAGCCGTTTATATCGTGGTTACTCAACCCATTTTCGCACAACCCCGCATTTTATGCCCATCGCTTGTAACAAGCAATTTCTTCACTATCCACAATGTTTCTTACAGTAAATGACAAAAAAATGCAATTTTATCAACTTAAAATTGTTGTCTGTGTTGTTGTTATTGAAATTGGACCAATCTAGAATTTTGCTGTGTAGTCGAGGGTTAAAAGACATTAGGACGTCATAACAGGCATAAGACTTAGATGTTCTGTTGAAGATTGTATAAAAATGGTTGGAAATAAGGTTCTTTTACAGCAATCGGCGTATATGTAATGTATCGATATTGTTTAAATCAATCGAAAGCCGATTAAAATCATGATGCAATAGCAATCCAGTGCTCTCGAATGTGGATGAAATGCAGACTAGCCATTACCTTTTGGGTTATCTAATAATGACTGAAGACGTATGAAAATTTAATTGAAAATCCTCGTTAGCGCAATAAAACCTACAGCTTTAATCCGATTTGTTGAAACTTGATTGTAAGGTCATAACGATCATTCTTTTCAAAATGGGACCTGAACTCTTAAGAAACACCAGAAAATGGGTCTTATGAAAATATTTAATTTAAAATCCTTGTTACCAAGTCCAGAGCTTTCATCGGATTTCATCCAACTTTCACAGAATGATTATACAATAATTACGACCGTTGATATTAACATTAGAACAGATCCGTCAAGTATCACAAGAAAAGGAGCCTTATGAAAATTTCATTTTAAAATCCTTGCACCAAAGTAAAGTCCACAGTTTTCATTGGATTCTGTTCAAATGTTCACAGAATGTTTTTAACATCATTAGAATCGCTTCTTTCCAATTGTCATAGGGAAAGGGGCTGTATGAAAATTGTATTATTATTAGTGTAACCTCATTAACACAATAATGTACTCAGTCTTTATCAGATTCTCTTCAAACTTTCGTAGAATGGTTGTACCATCATTTTGATTTTTCCTTTGGAAATTGGGTCAGATCTCTTAAGTTTAACGAGAAAAGGGGCCTTATTAAAATTTTATTACAAAAACTTCGTTATCACAATAAATTACCAAGTTTTTATCATTTTCTTCAAACTTTTAGAATGATTGAGCTCATTAGGATTGTTCCTGTCTAAATTTCGTCAGATTTGGTAAATTTTCTAGGTAAGATAACGAAGTCCCCATGTTTCATCGCATTTACTTTAAAATTTCCAAGAATAATTAAACCACAATTCTTATCGGATTCTTTGCAAAGATACATGGAATAAAAGTGGCATTGGAATCACTGGAAAGGGGGTCTTACAGGTTATCATTCAAAAATTTCTTGTTTATGTGACGAAATTCACAATTATTATCAGATTGTCTTTAAAATTTCATGGGTCGATTGTAGGGTCATAAGGAAAGTTCCCTTTGGAAAGAAGTGGATCCATAAGAAAACACAGGAAAATAGCTCTTAGCGATTTTCACTCAACAAAATCCTTTTTAAGTGATAAAGCCTACAGTTATTAACGGATTCTGTTGAAAATTTGACCCGATGATTGTAGGGTCATAAGGAAACTTCCCTTTGGAAATGGGGTGGATACGTCATGAAAAACGGGAAAAGGCGCCTCAATGATTTTTGCTCAAAATGATAAAGGAGATAAAAACTAATTTGTTATTTTCGGTGTATGCGTTTTTCTCTGAGTTATATCTTCAGATATCATTTACGGAAATCTTGATAGCCAGTAGAGCGTCTAAGGCCTTCATGGGCCTCTTGTTTCATGCGCTTATTGCAACTGTAAATTGCCAGTGTACGATTTCGACCTGAAAAGTGAATTTATCATTTAAGAGCTAAAAAGTGCAAAATATAACAGTACTTATTCTTCCGCTAAAAGGCACTTTAAATGTTTTAGAGTATTCACGTAATTTATTTGTTAAACGGTTGTGAAATAACCCAACCCCCACCTTTTATTTCAAATCGACTATTCATACACGTGGATCCATTTGTGATGAGAGGAAGTCAATGCGTTCTTTTTTAGAACTCTTTATTAAGAACAATTTTGTATTCAAAGGTTAGAATTCCAAAAACATTAAGGGCACCAGTATACGCCATCAATGAATCCCCGAACGGAATCTACTGGTGGAAATAAGATTCTGTGAACTCTTTACTGCATGAGGTGTACCTAAAAGTAGTTACAGGACTTAAAGACTATTTCCACAGTTAGTTTCCTTCCATAGAAAGGTCTTATTTTAGGATATTTTGCAGTTTGAACTATGCTTAATCCAAAAATACACATAAAAAGGATTTTGTTGAAAACTTTGCCAACTATCACGGGGTGTTTCTTTTCCTTTTATGACGACATCGAACCCTCAATATATTTGGAGGTCGTTGTTTTTTATGATTTAACCAAATTATTTATCGATTTTCCTTTTAATCTTATTCTTATACACCTACAGTTATACACTTTGTCTTACAAAGACATTTATATATGGCTTTTAAAATTTGAAACATTTTTTAATGAGAAAAACGCTATCAGATTGAAATTAATGAGGCACCTCTGACTATCCAAACATTGATTGACCAACAAAATATCTTTTTCTCTCTGAAGCTGCAATGTCTAACTCTGGCACTTATGTGCAATCATTTCACCAATGGGTAACCAAATGGAAATTGACAACGATTATCATACATTTTCAGAAAACATAAGGTGTCACATTGTTAGTTTTTGGGTAATTGCAATATTGCCATCACGCAGAGTTCCATGGTGAAGAGATAGAGAAGTAAAGTTTTACAACTTTTAAATCCGAATACCTCTAGCAATAAATCGACTGTAAAGTTTATGAGGTTTAGAATAATGAATTATAAAACGACAATGTAAAAGTATTAATTTTTCACCTATTGCTTTCAAAAGGGGGTAAAAATAGCAACGTTCGGAAGTGGCGTTCTGAGCCTATAAAACATTACTATTAAATGTCGCTACGTCGTAAAATCCTCCAAGGTGGTATTTATTGGTGCAAAATCAAGCATATAGAAAATAGATATTTCGAATTTGAATGCTCGAAATGTAAATCTCGAAAGCGTCGAAAACAACTAAACCATTTGGTATAGAGAAGAATATAATGACGTTTGTAATTGTGTTACTGAATCTCACTAAAGGTTGCTGATGAAGTAATATTTCGTATAAGCTAGCGCACTTATAGTGCATATCATATAAATTCATATATAAAAAGAGAAACAAAGGATAATTCTTTAAAACTCTCATGGCAATCTGTCCATTGACAACAACGGTCTGTTTTATTTTGATATCTCAGCAACTGTCAGGGAAATGTTAACAAAACTTACAAATGTTTAACAGTTGGTCTAGCTTTCCTTATTATAGTACATAAAGTGAAATTGTTACACTATTTCTACTCAGTGGGTGAATGATTTATTCTTACATGAATTAATTGAAATGGCTCTTCAATACTTTGAGTGCTATATATAATAAGGAAAACGCCTCGTAGTTTTTTCAATAATTTATACAAATACTATGGTTCGCACATTCATAAAAAGCAAAATCACAAGTTCAATTTTGAATATGACATTATGAATTTCACTTGGTTATATATCTAATAGTAAGTTTACGCTTTTAGCTAAGAAGTATGCTCAATTCAGTATCGGTTCTCCTTGTTAACTCTCAGATTTTAAATCTTAGATTTTCGAAATTAATTGTGAACACTTGTTCAAGTTCTAACTGCCGTTTATCTTGAGCTATACTGCTATTTTTAGTTTATATTTAGACAGAAAGTCTATATACAAGTTTTTCTCCAAGCAAAATACTACCGATAATTCTTCCATTATACTACCTTCACATATAGCGATAAATCTTAACTTCATAGTAAAAATACAAAGATTATCTCTGTCCGTAAGAAAGAGTACGTAAAGAATTACATCGAGTTAATAAAGAATATCTATTTACCATCCAGTATAGCCAATTTTCCAATGGAATGCCTGCAACCTAATTGACTTACCTATATAGGCTAATATCCTAATGATGTTAAGGAAGCCGTCAGGCAAACGGTTACTTAGCATTTTAACGGTAACTGAAAGTTACGATCGGGCTAACTTGACAAGTTTTGTCATTTTGGATACGCTGACCGTAGCTCATTCCAGGCTATTCTGATTCCACAGTTAAGATAGCGCTTTATGTTATTGGTGGTAAGTGCACTGATTTCGCAGACTCCATATTCATAGGGTACTTAAAAAAGTCATACAATAAACCAAAAGCTTTCTACTGATACAGTCTTCTTCATTTAAATGATAAATGATGTATTTACTTGATGCGTATTTTGCGCAATTCATTAAATCAGTTTTGAGATTTAAGAATTTCAAAAGTCTGAATTTTCTTTTAGAAATGACTAAATAAGACATCTAATTGATAACACAGGATAGAGATAGGACCATTGAAGGTCAGGGTCAAACCTTGTCTTCGATGAATGCTATACACATAATTCATACTACTACAACACTTCCTGAATCAGTGTGGCAGTAGGGGGGGGGATTAGTTTCATTCAAGAAATATGTGATAATTAATCAAGAATATATTATTTATATATAATTTAGTGGGGTTTTTTGTGTGTTTTGTTGTTGTTGTCGTCTTCCTAGTCCCGAGTACATTTCATACGATTATGAAAAAAAATCCTTTAAGGATAAACTAAATGTTCAGTTCCTTCCTGTACAAGCCCGCCTGCTATCGTCAAGCCAAGCGCGAAACAAATTATACTTCTGTAACTTTTGGATGTGAGGGTTGACATTACACATACAATATTCTAAACTTATCCATTTGGTTTTTCAATATTTGTTCTCTATTGCTGAAAAGGTGAGTTACATGATACCATTTATGAAAACATTAACTTTTCAGTTGTTTCTTGCGCAAGTCCGCCTGCAGTTGCCAATGCATCAAGTTCGCCAAGCCAAGCGTCATACAATTACACATCCTCTATAACTTATATATGTGATGCTGGCTTTACACATACTAGTGGGGATCTTATAAGAACCTGTCAGGCAAACACAACGTGGTCAGGAACAGAACCTGTTTGTTCTAGTAAGTCTAACGTTAGGTTTTGTTGTTATTCCTTATCCTTACCTGGAGGACCTGCAACATGCAACAAGTATGATCAAACACTTCTGAATGCACAATTTTTCTCTTATTTAAAAGTGCCTGTTCTAGAAGTGGACGTTTCATCTTAGTCGATATCTAAAAATTGTCGCTGAACAGTAATTGTCTCTTTTGGAATAGATATAGAAATAACTAATGTGAAAGAGCAGATAATTCAAAAAGACGAAAACTGAAACCCAATTCATTTAATTTACAAATGACAGGAGACTTATGGCATTTAAACCGAAGTCTTTTTACATAAGCTTAAGTATTAGTAGGTGAAAAAGAAAAACAGAACAATCTTCAGATTTATAACATGCGTTATGTTACGATCGTTTTACTTTTGTCTAATGATACGAACCAATAAACAAATGAAAACGAATGTAAGCAATTAGTTTTGTTATAACTTGCTCCTAATTTTATCAATTTTAGTTTAAATGCAATCTGAATCTTTGTGTTTCTTTTCACGTATTTCTTATATATCCTCAATTATATGGCAATACCTTATTCCTTTCTATATCCTATAAGACATTAACATCTCAAAGTAAGACGCGTTTAGTGTGTTTCCGAACACTGTTGTTCAAACCGATAATCTAATTGTTTTTGTAGTAATTACATGTGTAAGCCCGCCTGCTGTGCTTAATTCTTCAAGATCTCCAGATCATTCAACATACAATTATTCTTCAATAATAACATATTTCTGTGATTCTGGATATTCACACACCAATGGTGATCTTACACGAACTTGTCAAGCTAACGCCACGTGGTCTGGCTTTGAGCCCTACTGTACGAGTAAGTATCTGCATTTTTTTAAATAATTGATCTTCATTTTAGTTACTCAATGATAATCAGCACGGATATGAAGAGTCTCAACATTTGAATGACTGTCCTGGTTGATAACGTGCAATAGCTATTTTATATAATGAAACATAAATTCTAACTATTCGTTGAAAACAAAATAATATAATTTTGCAAATTTCGTCTCTGTATAATATTTTTAAATGAATTTTGCTCGTGTAACTTCACTAATTCTGCAGATTTTAACAATACGGAATACTTTCCATTTAAGTGGTCATAAAAAGGTTTAATTGTGTAAAAGTGAAAGGAGTTTAACTCTCTATATAGCCAATTAAAGAATTTCAATGCAGAATTTATTACTTTCAATCTGGTTTCATTTTTGATACATTCAATAGTTAATACTTGCTCCGATCCGCCAGCGGTTCCTTTTTCTTCCAAATCACCAAATCAGACTGTTTACAATTATTCGTCCACTATCACATATGTTTGCGATACTGGTTATTCAAGAACCAGTGGGGATCTTTCAAGAATATGTCAAGCCAACACCACGTGGTCTGGAAATCAACCTATTTGTACAAGTGAGTCGAAATGTGCTGATTTCATTAGATAAATGGCTTTTACAAAAGAAAATGAGAAAGGATGCCGATTATTATGAAAGAGCGGTGGTGACTCCATAAATTCACAGTTATCAATTCATACATATGAAATAGGAAGTTTGGTGTCGGAAATATGAAGTTTTAAGTCGGAAGTTTCAAGTCGGCATTCGGCAGTGTGAAGTCGAGAGACAAAATTGTGAGCTCGGAAGTTTGAGGAGTGAAGTCGGAAGTATGTAATGTGAACTCGAAAATGTGAAGTCGGAAGTTTGAACTCAGAGGTATGTATTGTGAAGTTGGAAGTGAGGACTGTGAAGTTGGAAAAATGAAGTGCGAGGTCGGACGTTTAAAGTGCGAATTCGGAAATATGAAGTGTTTAGTCGGAAATTTGAAGTCGGAAATTTGAAGTGTAAACTCGGAAGTATGAAGTGTGAAGTCTGAAGTGAGAAGTGTAAACTCGGTAGTTTAAAGTGTGAAGACGGCATTTTGAAGTACTTCCGAAATCACATTTCATACTTCCATCTTCACACTTCATACTTCCGACCGCACATCATTATTCCGACTTCACAATTCAATTCTCACACTTGCTACTTACATCTTCCGACTTTACACATTACACCTCCAACTACACACTTCATATTTCCGACTTCACACAATACGATTTACTTTATACTTCGAATTTACACTCTATATTTCCGACCGCACACTTCATTCTTCCGACTTCACACTTCAAACTTCCGACTTCACACTTTATTCTTCCGACTTCGGATTTCGCATTACACACTCGTGACTTCATTCTCCTTACTTCACACTTCCGACTTCACCCTTCATACTTCCGACTTCAACATCCGACTCCTCACTTCATACTTCGGACTTCACATTTTCGACTTCACTCTTCGGATTTCACACTTCCGATCGCAAACTTCACTCTTCCGACTTCACACTTCCGACTACAAACTTCCGACTTCACACTTCATTCTCCCGATTTCACATTTCCGACTGTACACGTCACACCTGTTACTTCATACTCCTTACTCCACACTTCCGCCTTCACACTTTATACTTCCGACATCACACATCCGACTCCTCACTTCGTACTTCGGACTTAACGCTTCATACTTTGGACATCACACTTCGGATTTCACCCTTCCAACTTCACTCTTCCGAGTTCATGCTAACGAGACCACACTTCCAACTTCTAATTTCATAGTTCCAAATTCATACTTCAAACTTCAGACTTCCGAGCTCACACTTCATATTTGATTTGGTTTGATTGTGAACAGTGAATTTAAGAAGTCACCACGGGTCTCATATTTTATACTTCACACTCCAGAGTTAATATGTATGAAGGATTAACTGTGATTTAATGATGTCACCAAGGTCTTTTGTAGATTATTGTTATTTCTGGTAATGCTGTTTTACTTCCTTTGAGTAAAAGACAATCTTAGTTTCAGATATCTACATGCACTTGTAGTTTTATTTTAAATGACTTACTTAGGATAACAAAAGAATAGTAGTTTCTTTCATTGGTGTATGAATGTATAAGCATAAGCACACTTTATGAAGCTGAGAAGCAGAAAAATCAAAAGTGTGATCGGCTCTTAGTTTTATATTACCCTACGAATCAAAATAATATTCTTTTCAATTTTTACTACGCCGCCGTCATAGCGCAGTCGGTAGCGCGTCAGACTCCTAATCTTCAATCATGGGCCGACGGCGGCACATATCCTTTCCAACATTTGTCTCTCACAAAAGGGTGGATAATCGTAAACCTAAGTGGGATAGCAGCTGGAGGCTAGGAATGGATCTAGTGGTAGTACTGATGTGAGAAATACCAGGCATCAATTGATAGGTTCTCCAGCCGCCGCGATATGACTGAAATACTGTTCAAAGTGGCATTAAAAACCTTTCATCAATCAATCATTTTTACTACTTTTTATCACCTGATCTATGCAACATAAATATACAAAACGAGCAAATATGTTTGTCAGTTTTAATTACACTGAGTATACACAAAAGTTACAAATCATATTCCCTGTCAGGGAGGTATGAAAGAAAATTTAATCAGTCAGAACAATGAATTTATGATAGCCATATCTCAAATTAAATCATTTCTTAACTTAATCTTTTCCCAGAGGTCTGGATTATTGTTCAATTTGTGCGTTAATTCGAAAACAATTTATTTTCGTACGTAATTAAAGAACAGTTGTAGATAACTTTATTCAAAAGCAGGTGTAATGTCATTTACAAGTAATACAATTTCAATTAAAATTCAAGTAAATGGTTCTTGTTTACACCCTTTCTACCACCAATAATTTTTTATGTCATATAGATATAAGATGAAATAGGTGGTAAAAGCTAGCGATGTATTTCAGTTGTTTCTTGCGCAAGCCCGCCCGCTGTCTCAAATTCCTCTATCTCGCCAAGCCAAGCATCATACAATTACACTTCAACTATTACTTATGCGTGTGATGTTGGTTTTACAAATACGAATGGGAATCTTATAAGAACGTGTCGTGAAGATACGACCTGGTCAGGTGACGAACCAGTTTGTACAAGTAAGTGCCCCCCCCCCCTTTATTTGGAATTTACTCTATAATAAAGGTATTATGTATAATTGAACTGCGCTGCGTTTTACTCTTTAAATAATTCTTTGTGTAATAACATCTATGAGATGTATATTGTTTATTGATGATGTTGTAGATGTTGTTGGTGGTGTTCTTTCGAAGGTTTTAAACTAGAAATCTATCGGATATGGATGAGATTTCCATGCGAATTCATCCAAAAATGATTATATTTTCATTTTCAAACCTCAATGAAAACAAGAGTGGTTTTCTTCATTTTTTAAATTACAATATTAGCAAGGCAAAGACTGTAGGAAAATGTCAAATTAAGTAAGTACTTTACCAGTTTGAAGAAGGCTTTTGTATGAAACTACTTTGTGCGTATGTAGTGCTATAATCATTGTTTTCAAGGAAGGTAATCTTAATAGACACAATTGAAATTAAATTAGCACCAAATTATGCTAAAGTGCATTGTCCTGATTGAGCCTTTTGAAACTACCTTCTTATAAACGTTATAAACGAGAAATTTAATTTTGCTATTGACTGGTTGCCTTTTTCCGTCGAAGACCTTGGTCATAGGATATTTGCGCCGTCCGTCTGTCCGTCCGTTAGGGCTGATTTTGATAATCTTGAGGCCAAAATTGATGAGACTTTATATAATAATTCCCCGTAAACGTGTTCTACTTTGTTTATTTGCTTGTTTGTGTGCTTGCTTGTTTGTTTGTTTGCTTTTTATTTGGACTGTAAGAAAAATTTCATTTTCAGCCAAAGGACTTTAAATGGAACTTTTATATCACTCCATGTCGTTTTTCGTCGGTAATGTAAGCTTGAATAAGCTGTAGTTGCGACGTTTAGATCGTCAAACCAAAAAAAATGATTCACCAAATGGCGGCCAATGTCAGAGTTCAAACTGAACTTCCGGTCTAAATGAATAATTTCATTGGTCGACTGATTATTTCTTGACCGGTTTTTATGGAATATTCACCGAATGATTCAATGATGTGTCCGAGAAAAAGATGACTTATTGTCAAAATTCTTATGTGCGCAACTACTCCTCCATTTCTTGGTGTATTTTGATGAGGCTATGCGACGCTTGGTTCAGCGACAATTTTGTCTCTTGTTTTGTTTTTCAAATTGTACATCCACTCATGATTGTAGACAACTGTTCAATCTGTATAGGCCCGGACGAACCAAATCTCATTGTCTTACCTTGACCCGTGACCTTGACGTTGAAACCATCCCCAGTATTTCGACATTCATTAATTGATGTAGTTATTATGCTCCGGAAATGACATTTTTTATCATAACTTGACATTGAAGCTGTCTAAATATGTGTTCAAAATGCGCCTCTAACTTACTTTGAAACTCATCTACAAATGTATGAATAATGTTCCGAACAATCTCAGACGGACGGACACAAAACTCCTGAACATTATTCGCCTATCGGCAGGGACAATAACATAACCTGTTTGATCATCACTTGGCGATGACCTTTACATAACCCCCTGTATTAAATTTCAGGCATTGACTACGTATCCTTTGTTTGGTCTAATTAAAATCGATGTTTAAAATAATGTCAACCTTAATTCTGCAAAGATATATTCGAAAGTACATAATAAGTAGGGATGACCTTTGTTACGTATAACTTGTCGTGTCATATGAAACATTGCCCTTTGTGACCAATAACAATGGGATACACTGTTGTCTTCTTTTTAATTATTGTATTCGAATGGCGTTACTACCTTTCTATTACTAATTTATTCAATCTCTGCCATTGAATGAGGGGACAAGTGGCTAATGTGAAGGGTAAGGTCCAGTTCCGACAGGGGGTATGGTTTCAACAAAATTGATTGTTAGTTGTTTTCGTGAATTAATTTTTCGTTTGTTTCTTTGTATAAGTGTTTAAGTGTTTTCATTTTTCAGTTAACACTTGTATTAGTCCTCCAGCCGTTGCAAACGCCACAAAGTCGCCAAATCTTGCGTCGTATAGTTATACCACAGCATTGACCTACTCTTGTGACAACGGCTTTTCCCATACTTCTGGTGACCTGACAAGGCTATGTCAGGCCAATAGTACCTGGTCTGGTATTGAGCCTGTATGCACCAGTAAGTTGATATTAGAAATACATTGAAATTAGGTATAACTAGGCATTATCTGCGCTTGAGTTAAACCATAATAACGGCGAATGAAATATTTTAAAGTAATATATAAACTGATTTTATCTGACTGCAAATGACCGACATTGAGCGTAGTATTATTGCGCTAGATATTTTGTGTTCGTTGCCAATAATTCATTCTCAAGGCTTTCGGAATATATTTCAAACCGAATTCCTAATCCGCGATGTAAATTTACTGCATGCATTGAAGATCTAGAAGACGAAAAAAAACACAGCTTTGTAATGACAAGTAGTAAATTTTAGATTCGGAATTTCCAATGCAATACAAGATAGAAATGAGATGTAAACAGGCTATGATGTGATATTACCTTTGAAGCGGGAAAGTAATGTCACCTACCGTTCTCCCCTAGCCGCCGCTTCGTCAGTCCGTCCGTCCGTCATTCCGTCCGTCCGGAGCGATTTCTCCATAACCCTTGGGTCAAATCAAATGAAACTTACAAAATTAACTCCATATGTTTTTCCCGGTATTTGGATTTGAGGCCTCGTCCTGAGAAAAGGGCACTTAGGGTAATTTATAGTTTTTTTCTCAAATTTTTCCTAGTCTAATGGTAAGAATTTTTTAATGAAATTTCATATTTGAGTAGCAAAACCAGATGCCCTTGACGATAAAAATAAACTATTAGAAATTTGCGGAAATAAGATGCGTCAAGGAAAAGGGGGTTCAATGTTTGATAGCTTTACGTTTACTCTCCATTTCTCCGCAACAAATATTCATTGGCCATAACTTTTGATTAAAAGGAGATATAGTCTTCATATTTCACAGGTGCGTTGTTTATGGCAAAACTTTTCTGTTGGTACTAAGTTCAAAGTCATCTGTTAAGGTCAAAGTCGTTTCTCGAGGTCAAAATATCAAAAAAAAAAACTTTTACATTGTCCATTAGCAAACAATGGTAAGTGATAAAGTCTTCATATTTCCTATATGCATTGCTTATGACATGACCTTTCTGTTGGTACTAAGGTCAAGGTCATCTGTTAAGGTCAATGTCATTTCTCAAGGTCAAAATTTCGAAAATCTTAACTATAACATTGTCCCTAAGTTTACAATGGTAAGTGATATAGCCTTCATATTTCACATGATTGTGCATTGCTTATGACATGACCTTTCTGTTGGTATTACGGTCAAGGTCATTTGTCAAGATAAAGGTCATTTTTCAGGGTCAAAATTTCAAAAAAATAACTTTACCATCGCACATAAGTAACCAGTGGTAAGTGATATAGCCTTCATATTTTACATGTCCATTGCTTATGACATGACCTTTCTGTTGGTATTACGGTCAAAGTCATTGGCTAAGGTAAAGGTTATTTATCAAGGTAAAAATTTCGAAAAATTTAACCTTAACTTTGTCCATAAATTTAAAATGGTAAGTGATACAGCCTTCATATTTCAAATGTTTATTACTTGTGACAAGACTTTTCAGCAGATACCAAAATCAAGGTCATTGGTCAAGGTCAAATTGTCTAGGTCATTAATTTTCAAATATACCACCTTTCCCAATTGCCAAAATTTCTTGTGACTTTACATAAATGTTGTTTTTTAAGTGCCCTAGGCAATGTTTATTTCAATTTTGACTTAATGAACCTTACCATGATAAAAGAAGGCTTAATGCCATGTAGTTTTACATTTTGTTTATTTCCTACTCTAAAATAAATCGGTCTTTTGTTTCTGTAAGACTACTCAAGCTAGAGTCTTCACTTTTGGAATGCAGAAATTTTTCATTGGTAACTTTAATGGTCAAGGTAAAATTTTAACCCTTTACCATATAATAATATTGAATTTTACTAGAATCAGGCCTGTGAAACCAAACAGATTCCTTCAATGTTTGTCGAAATTTCAAATTTCTTGTGAACTGAACTCTCAAACTAAAGTTGCATTCAATGACACAGATAAAAAATGCAAATATAAAGTATTTTAACGACACTTTACAGTTAATGTTTGCGCAAGCCCGCCTGCGATACAAAATTCTTCCCGAACGCCTGACCAGGCGAGTTATAACTATTCTACATCAATAGTGTACGCCTGCGACACGGGGTATTCACATACGAGTGGAGACCTCACTAGAACTTGTATGGCTGATACCACATGGTCTGGGTTACCGCCAGTTTGTTCAAGTAAGTTATTGATCCGAGAATAAGAGAACAACAGCATTTTAGACAGGGCAAACTTACGAAAAAGCTCGAAAGCAAATATTCATCGTATAACATGTAATAAGTTACTGTCAGGTGATGTAGTTGAAAAGTTTCTTTATAAAGTGATTGCCTTTTAAACAGCTTTACTTCTTTACTTTCATTTAAGCTAATATCTGTGTATTTAAAGTGTCACAAAATCCTCCATGCTATTCCTTTTTCTTAGAGGTAATGCTTTATGTGTGTTAGGAATAGTTTCTTAGTTGATTGCATCTAGGTATACTCTTGTAAGCTTCTATTTTGCTTTTCAGCTTGTTTGAAAAATTATTTACTTTTGCTTTTAGTCAATTCAAAGCTATCACTTTGTGATAACTTTCGTATCATTCAAGTGTGATTGTTAAACAATCGAATTGAAAGCATTATATAATTTGCAGTTAACACTTGTGCCAGCCCTGCTGTCCCGAACTCAACGGTATCTCCTGATCACACAATATATAATTACACGACCTCTATTTCTCTTATCTGTGATCCTGGATTTACGCACACAAGCGGGGACGTTATGAGGATATGCCAAGCAAACTCAACCTGGTCTGGGATTGATACTGTGTGTACAAGTAGGTTTTAATCTATAAGTCTAGTTTTTTCAGTATATATTACTTGAAATATACCAACTTGAAGGTACAACAGAAATAAGTTAACAGCATAGTTGATGTCAAGCGTCACGAAATGTCAACTCATTTCTGAAACTTTACAAAAGAGACGCCGACATACATTTAACTAAATCATTTACTTCAATGAGTTTTACATCTATATAATTTTACAAATAACATCTTTTTATTTACGTCGCTACCGTATCATTTACGATGATTAGTTGACGTAGGATAGTATACAGGGCAAAGCTTTTGTAAACTCAATCTGGTTCTTAAACGTGCTCGGTATATTGTAACGTCACAAGGTGCTGAGGTTTTACGTACAATCGGATAGACGTAGTTTATTAGTTAGAATGGGGTGATACTAGAACAGGCCATCTCGATGTTTGAAGTCACTTAATCTGTATCTTCTAGCTTGAATAAAATGCAAGAAGCTGCATAATTGATTAGTGACACATCGTTGCTTACATTAACTGATAGCTGACTTCGATTTACCGGCCAAATAACCCATTTAATATTTTTCGACGGAAGGAAATCGAAATAGCAAATATCCGACTGTCATTTGGAGGTTATCTCAAATACTATGGTGGAAACAATCCCAAACACCATGGCTAAATAGATCTTAACAATGAGAAATTCAACGCACAAGATTTTAGCACTTTGTTCTGAGGTGAGGTATTGTGATCGCCCTGCGACCATCTGTCAGTCCGTCATCTGCCCGTCAACAATTCCTTTAAATATCCTCTTCTCCTTAACTACTGGGCCAATCAAGCTGAAACTTGGCAGGGATGCTCCTCGGGTAAAGCTCCACCAAAGCTGTTAATTCCATCTAATACTGTTGTTGCAATGGCAACAGAAAGCCGAAACTGAGGCAAATCTTGAAAAATCTTCTTATAAGAAACAATATGATCAAGAGGTTCCAAATTTTGCATGTGAACATGTCTGGTGGCCCTCTACTTGTAAAAACAAATCCTCTCGGGCTCTCACTTTGGTCCTCCCGGGCGCAACCTATTTTAAACAGAAACGTATAAGACAATCTTTAAAATTCTTTGTTTTAAAAACCATAAAGCCTAAGCGTTCAAAAGTTTGCACGTGACATTGTCCGGAGACAATAATGAAATAATTCCCACTAGGGTCTGTTTTACATAAATACAAACAAGGAAATCCTGAAACCTTAAGGTTCCAAATTTGCATGTGACATTGTCTGGTAACCCTTTACTTAAGTTGTTAAAATAATACCTCTGGAACTCTCACTCGGCCCGGGTATAGTCTATTTTACATAGAAACAAAGAAAGAAACTCTAAAATTCTTCTTTTGAGAAACCATAAGACCCAGGTATTGCATGTGACATTGTCTGTTGAACCTCTTTTAAAATTGTTAGAATGAAAAAAAATAAAAAAAACAAAGAAGGAAATGTTATAATTCTTCTTTTGAGAAACTTTAAGGTATAGGGGTTCCAAATTTACAAGTGACATTGTCTGGTGACCCTCCAGTACGGTTGTCAAAATAATTATCACGGGGTCTCAATGGGCTACTAAAAATAAACAACTAGGCCAAATATAAGAAAAGCATTCTTATTCTAAATCAACTAGAAATTTGTCAGAATGTTTGTCTGAATATAAACTTTTTAAAAACTTGAAGTTGAATTAGTTTACAAGATCAAATCATAAAATAAGCTTGTGTGGAGTCTAAAAGTGTCATTTGTGCTCAATCGACCTTGAAGTCAGAATGCTGTCAAAAAAACAAGGTAATAAGGACAAATTTGAGAAAAGCCTTGTAGATATTAGAGAGGCAACATATGTTTCTTTCGCTCAGTATTCTGAAAATAAGTTATTGAGGAAACAAAGGATAAAATCATTTAGAGAGTTTAAAATCGGTCAAGCTAATTAAAAAATCATAAACCTATGTCAAATATTAGATCTACTCACGAGTTAAAACTAGGTCAAATGTTGAAAACAATCGAAATTTCAACGGCCACTTTTTCTACTGAAAAGACATGAAAAGCGGTCAGACCGTTTGCCAATTCACTTCGGTGAGCGATTTAGGGTCATCATGGCTCTCATGTCTTTTTTACTGGATTTTATTTTGTCAAAGGTATATTTCTGAAGGAAAATTGCCTTCAGTTGATATATTTCAATGAAGAGCATAAATGTTAGTTAGCTCCCTTTGCTCGTCTTCTACATTATTTTAGTCGGGATCCTATGTTTAAGAGTATATTGACAGTCAACCTGAAATTCATGCGTGGTCGTACTTACTTTGTTAACAATTACTCTTTCTCTTTATTTCTTCTTTACTGAGCTTTAGACGTTTTTTAAGTGGTTAATATTTCTTTAACGGATAGGAGAGGATGTAGTGGTAGTACTGCTGTGAGAATTACCAGGAATCCATTGTTAGGTGCTCCAGCCGCCGCAATATAACTGATATACTATTAAATAGCGTTAAACCCATTCATTCAATTTAAATTGATAGCGCTTATAGAAGAGAAATACTTTGTAAAAGCTCGTTCGCTTGAGACAGCGCTTATAGAAGAGAAATACTTTGTAAAAGCTCGTTTGCTTGATACCTGAGTCACTTCCGAAAGATTGAAAAAGTAAGAGAGCTTCAAACTCATTAGAATAAGCCCATCGAGACATTTTCCGCTTTCTTTTGATGTTAAGCGATTCCTGTTAGCCTTCGGGATAAGATTACTTTATTTTTTGATGCATAAATGCATATACATGTGCAAATGAGAGTTATGAACATACTTCATACGGTATTTATACTTTCAGTAAATACTTGCGCAAGTCCGCTTGCTGTCGCGAACTCCTCGAGATCACCTGATCAAACCATATATAATTTCTCTACTACCATAACTTATTCTTGCAAAGCTGGATTTGACCATACGAGCGGAGACCTCATAAGGACTTGTAAAGCCGACTCGACATGGTCTGGAATTAAACCTGTGTGTACAAGTAAGTTTTGAAAACAGTACATGTATGACCGCACATGAGACGGCCAAGCTGATGTTGCTCAACTTTTTTCATTTCAATTTCTGTTTTATGTCCCTGTGATTTTGTAATATAGAAAATATAGTAGAAAAATAAGAAATGCTTGTTACAAAGCATTTCTTCTATTTCTACCCTATTAAATAGTTTGGGGGGTTTTTTTTTTGCAAATATAATTCACTTATTTTTCTGTCTGCAAACACTTTGAATTTAGACATGTCTAACATTTGCAAAACAGTTAAGGGTTAAGTGAATAATCACTTACATGAACCTCCTTAAAGATTGCGGCTAGTCTGTAAACATAAAACTGGATGCTGCAGTAACTGATTTAAAGACCGGCATATTCAGTTCTTTTTTATGCAGGATTCATATTGCTCGATATAGAACAAATAATAGAGAAAATGAATTTTGATAGCCATTTTCATCATTTGAAAGCCATTAATAGGTTTTAAAATTTAAAAGCTTTAAACAATAACGCACGATTGATTAGTTGCAATAGTCTGTCTCGTTTGACATTAATAAAGAAGGTACAAATAATGCGAAAAGGGGCGATGTTGGAAATACTATCAGTTTCGATCCTGGCTTGACTGCACAAGCTAGCCAGGGTCGAGACTTTCCATTTATGGTAGATTTTCTGTATCTAGAATGGTCAGTCTATCGGAGACTTACCATGTGTAATATTTTGGGGGAATTTTCCTTGGTTGGTCTTTGAGGGGACTGATAGTTGTTTAAACTGTATTTGTTTCATGAAAATCTCGAAAGGTCCCTTTTTATCGTGATTGGTCATAAATGTGAAAATAATTTTCATTTCACTCTTGTATTCTTTTGTATATTTTTTTATTATGTGAATCGTTACGCAAAAAGGGATAGTCATGCAATCATGTAAGCCAGAAAATATAAAAAGATCGGAATTAACACAGGTCATTCATGTTATTTTACAAAATTGAATTCTTGTTTTCAGTAAAGACTTGCGCTAGCCCCGCTGCAGTGCTTAATTCCACCATTTCCCCTGACCAGGTTGTTTATAATTACACCGATATTATAACTTATGCTTGCGAGATTGGCTACACACATTCAAGCGGCGATCTAGCTAGGACATGCTCGGCAGATACAACATGGTCGGGGAATCCACCTGTTTGTACAAGTAAATATCACTAATTTGTTGTTGGTTGTGTTTTCATTACTTTCAGTATATCGACGACGATAATATGTAACTTAGTGAAGACAGAACTGTGTGTGCAGTGTCGAAAAATGAAAAATTTTAAATATCCCATTAAGTGAGAACACGTAATGATAGATAGACGTTAATTGATTCGAACCAAATTGTTTTTAATTGATTTTCTTTGCAAATAAGTGGCATATTGTCATTGTGCGGTATAGATTGAAGTTAATGCATGGTTCGTTAACAAAGACATTCATTATTACTTACCGATCTGGCTATCTTTATTCCTTTAGTTACTCTCTTTGTAACCTTTTATCCCCTTAAGTACTACATATATTATTCACATTCTTACAATGAATTATCATCTTGTCTAATTCTCATCATTAGTGATATTGTTTTCTCGTGATATGCTTTCTGCACAATGTTTAATAATGCATGAGATTTGATTAACAAAATTGATTCTAATTTAGTATTTTTTCCGGGTAATGCTTTATTATATTTGTAAACATAATGAAAATACACGAGAGGTATCATTTTACAGTCATACAAAAAGTCTAATTATGACCCTAATGATAACTGAATGAAAGAATACAAAAACATTTAAAACTATAAAGGGGGAAGCTCGTCATGTGATATTCTTTTCATATGTGTCAGAAAAACACATATTAAACCTAGTAACATACTTTTAAATGTATGCTACTGTGATAACTGTAACTACATTTGTAAAACTCCAAGTTGTTTAATATTGAATCAAAATAGTTCGACTTTTTGGGGGGAAAATCATAAATCTGTGATTTAAAAAAAAATGTCCTCGAGTCTATTTATTATGCCTTGTTAAACTATCATGGTCATACTGTTTTTATAAGCTTAAATTTTTTCTCGACTTAAACGGTTTCAGACTATGAAACGCGAACTATTTCCATGTAATCGGTTGTAAAATAGTTTGTATAACCGTGTATTGTTTATATTTACAGTCAACAAGTGTGTACCTGACATCGTTGTGAACTCTTCTATAACCCCGAGTCAGTCACTTTTCAACTACCGCACTTCTGTAACTTACACATGCGACCAGACTTTTAACCACACAGGTGGTGATATGACCCGATACTGTCAGGCAGATAGTACTTGGAACGGAACAACGCCCGTCTGTACAGGTTAGTATAGTCATAGAAGGCATTAAGATCTACATAACTAGGGAAATACTACCCTGTAAGTACCCATGGTCAAACTTAATAAAGGCATAGTTCGAACACATGGATTCGATCGTAATTTTAGTCATTGTGAATTATGTTTGAAAACTATTTACGCTTTAGAACAAACAGCTGTCAGTAGTTAGACCGTTCATTATGCTCACCGTATTAATCCGTAGTAATTCACAGTAACGTAATAGTAACTGGCTTATACTACGGTTATTCAGGTTGTACATGTCAATATTTTTTGGTAGGACAGCATAGATTGTAATGGAAGACAGGATCTCACTTTAGTTAAAGTAAAACAGATCAGAACAGAATTTTTGTTACATACTTGTACTCTAGGTACATCGTCAAAAACATTTACACGTGTTTACAAAAATAAGAAATAAATACGTACATTGCAGATCTGTTCATATACGCGCCAGATCATATGAAGAAAATATAATCAGAAAATCATATTATCAGTGTAATTCACGCATGAAAATGTATTGTTAAGGTAAATGTTTCGTAGAAAAATCAAGGGACTGAAGGTACTGAGAAGTTGGAATGCGCTGAAAGGGTCGTAACTGTGGAATTCGGTTCAAACTCATTTACAACTTTCCGAGTAAGGCTCCCTCCTTTAAACTTAAACCAGCTTTCCCATGGGTGTACATAAGTGCGTGAATAACGCACAAAAACATAAATTCACATACAGAAATAAAAAACTAGCATTGTCTTAACCCATTCCCAGACAGTTACGCATTTAAATGACCCTCATTATGAAAGCTTTGGAAAACATTGTGGAAAATGAAGAAATTGCTTGTTACAAGCAATTTCTTCATTATCCACAATGTTTTCTGTCCAAAAAGACCAGGATTTTAAAGATTTCATCGCCTTACAATTGTCGTCTGCTACTTCTTTGAATTTGGACTGGTCTAAAATATTATCGTGTTGGAATGGGTTATAAGCTCGTGTCACGCACAGCAAAATTAGAATTTTCAATCATAACATTCTCCTTGATCAACTGTAATACGTGAACTCCTTTTTTGAAAACAGAGAATAACAGCTTCTACAGTAAGAAATCAATGACCTCGATGATTATTTGACCCTCAACTCGGCCAATTCTGTAACGATCATACTAAACTCACTTCAAGTTTATGAGTTTATGTGGAGATATGCGAAAATGCGCGGAAACTTGTTTCAGGGTGATCGATTTGAAATACCGGTTTAGGCTTAGGAAAAAAGAATATTTAAAGTGTTGTTGGTAAAATTCCAAAGAAAAAAACGTAAACGTTATTGTAACGTTATTGTTTGCACATGGTAGTTGTGCCCTTTTCCTAAAAAATCATGTAATATGATGAAGATAGTATCAAATTATCTTCGGCGCCCTGTTGCCGCGCGATTTCCTTATTCGGCTTTAGAACCGTAAAAAATCTTAAGAACAAAGGACCAAGCTGAAAGCTAGATGACAGTTCTTAAAGGTTTAATGTGTTAATATTGATTTAAACTTGTAAATAACGACATAATAAAGCGTAATTATTTAGTAAATAAGTAGAAACCGGAAGTCGACATGTTTACAGTCTAATTTTCAAAGTCTTCTACTTTCGTTTTGCATCTATTTGATTTTTATTGAGTAAAAGCTGTAAATCCCACAATAATCGCGTTTGCTTGATGCCTACGATTCCCTTAATCGCTCTAGAATGTTTTAAAGCACTGAACAGCGTGATTATTCTAAAAGTGCATTTGCGACCTGAGCCATATTTGTAAACATTACCCATCTATGGTCACATGACTACCACATGTCACTTGAGATCACGTGATTACCAAACACGGCACGGCGAATCACAAAAAAACAAATTGCTGTGCTGATTATTACTTTATTTTTCAATCATTTAAAGCAAACTAAAGCATGTTTAGAAGTCTCTAAACGATTTTTATATCATCCCTTATATGTGCCATATTATTGTCTTCGGCTACAAATAACTAATTGTCCATGTCAAGTTGAGATGAGATGTAACCAGAGGAGTATTCATATCTAAGAGATCGCGTGATATGTGTTATCAAAAAACCCGAAATGAAATTGTCTTGTGTTCATTTTGCGGTTTTGTTAAATCTAAGTTGGAATTACTCCGCATTCCAACTTAAAAACGGTTCATTCAGAACACACAATGAGTTTTACGTTCAGTGAGCAGTAATGTTCATAATTGTCGCATGGCTGGACGTATGTAAATATTATTATTGATGCATTTATTACGGGAATGTTTGTAAAGAGACATCATAAACAAACAAAGTGATAAGTATCTTCAAGTAAACAAACAGTACCTCTTATTTCTAAGTGTTCCTATCTATTCGTATCGGACAAATTGAATACGGAGTAAATGTGCAGATAATATTAATCTAGTTATATAATGTCTGAAATCGCACGGCACCATATCCAAGTAGTAATTATAGTTAAAAGGGTATTTTGAATGTTCATAATCTTCCAAGACATAATTTTTAATTAACATATACCATACCATTCTTGTATACCTACAACACGTTAAAAAACTGGTAGAAATACTTGGGCTTTAAAAAATACCAGAAGAAATATATATACTTGTAACACCCGTTGTTTTACCATTACAGAAATCAACCACCGCTACGGAACATAGTTTATTCAAAATTATATTATCTGAATTATGACCTTGTACTAATACTTAATTATTCTACAATATTGGGATATAGATGAAGGATACCGTGCTAATTTGCTACAAACATGGTACTTATGTTCGTTGAGACTTTTAAAATACGCTTGCAAAACATAAAATAAATCCGTTCCACTACTTTCCCTTTTAAAATCCAAATATTTCACAAGAGTAGTTTGATATAGAACTTACAAAAGAGTCAAATAACGGACAAAGTGTACTCGGTTTACTAGACAGGTTTTTTGATACAGAAATAGTCAATAAACGTCATTCCAAAAACGTATTTTGCATTAACATTGAATTTGCCATTACTATTATAATAGAAAAGTGTTCATAAATAATGGAAAGCTTCCACGATCTATATCGGTTTGATTGTACTATATATACCTAACAATAGACTGTATAGTAAAACCTTCTTAATTGGGGTTTCACCATCCTCCTTTAGTAAAGGGAATATTCAAAATTATTTCCACTGTAAGCTACAGTACAGAAGAACATTCAGTGGTAGACTGACAGTAGTTCAACATAATGGATTGCGATTGAAAGTACTTTTCGATGCTGAGTTATCAAATTTAATCACGTACTTTCACGTAATGCGAATTCCATTGTTTCGAAAGGTTATTTCTTTTACAGAAGATCATATGATCAGATACAACAAGATGGATAATATACGTGCTCTGTTAAATCTATTATTTTCATAACCGTTTGCGTCGTTCCTCTAGCAAATGACCTAAGAGCGATGAGAGAGTTTGGAAAAAAATCGTAAGTTGTCAGTAAACTGCCTGTATCAAACATTAAACTCCGCCGTACACCTCCATTATACTACTTGTCCTTAAAGAAACTTCTCGTAAGTTAATATTTGTACCGACTCTGACTTACTTAAACCTTGCTGATCGCATTATTGCTTATTGCTAAGGCTGGCATTGGTTAAATGTATAGGTACATCGACAATGAATGCATTTTACTCCCGTCAGCTAGTGTAAATTATAGAATAGCATCTATTGGAAATATTCACTTCCAGAAGAATCGTAACAGTTGTATTTTCATAAAATTGAAGTACTGAACGCACGAAGGTTTTTTACTTATTTGTTAGATTTCATATTTTTACTTTGAGACATTTTGTATCAATTGGAGGAGGGTTTTTCTACTATTTAAACGCTTTAGCATATTTCAGAACATATTCTTTATTTCTGAGATATTTTGACCATGGTAATCGCGGACTACTAGTATATATGTTAATATCAATAAGTGCACTCTTATTGTAATATAGAGAAATCCATAAAAAAGTTTTACATTTAAATACAATTTTTGTTGTAAATCACTAGTATTTTCTGGGGCGGGGACTTTGATAAATCATTTGTAATAAAAGCAATCGTTTGAAAAACGGAATTTTTCACCTTTTTTGTTAGTAAAATCAACCTTCCGAAAGCGTAGGAGTTAAAGATTTTATGTGGTCAAAATCATTGTCTCTAAATGGTTTCCTTGCCACCTTACCTTTCATGATGGTTTAGTGGCTGTTATAACTTTTTATCACAAGCAGAAAGGAGACTGACCTTGATAAAAACTTATCATTTGAAAGAGAGTAGTTAATACTTTTTATACTGAATATTGAATGACAGATAAATATGATGTTCAATGTTTGACTTAAAAATGGAGGTTAGAACAAAATCGCAAGAGATAGTGCGAGATAGAGCGAAAGGTAGAATGCTTTAGAAACTTTTCGAATTTTTAGATATCCTGGATATTACAGAAGCAACACGTATGTTAAGTGCCAATATTCTTTACAAAGTTTTTAAAACGACTTAAATGAAATCTACAAGCTTTTATTGTAAGTTTGAAGATACATGTTTACTAGATTTTACATAGAACTCCACTCACAATTTCATGCTCAAGAATGTGAATTCACTGCCAAACTAGAATTCGACGTGTCTAAAAATTAACATAAACTCGTCGCATTCAGATATGACCAGAGGACCACTAACATAATATTAGAGGCTAGCAATGCAAGACTTGGGGAAACTTTGAAAAAAGTTGTGCTAAAGTTTTTCAAATATATTTAAGTATATCATAATATAGTAGTGTTCACCAAAAATTAACATTACTGCATGATAAGTTTTGAAAGGTTTAATGTAAACCATGTTGTATGTTTAGAAAATAGCTGATATAAATATTATACAGATAAGTATGAAGAAAACTGAAAGTAATATGGTTTTGAAATTAAAATACCGTATTCCTGGGACACTTCAACGCTTTAAAACCACAATGAATATTAGAAATAATCTGTCAGGACTGTTTTAGAACAATGTCTATATATACACAGAAAATATTCGATCAAATTACATCATATGTTGTATTAACTTTTTTGCTTTTTTCAAATGCAGTCATAGTGCTTGTCTAGGGTTATAGAAATATGATTAATTTAAGAGGAAATACTTTAATCTATCCCGTAAATTAGTTATTAAGCGGTAAGTGTGATGTATTTTGTTTCTTTGATTTTCAAAAAAACAAACCTGAAATATTCCAATATTATATGCAGCTGAAACATTAACAATGAAATTTGATCTACCCATTTAGGACATTAGACCTTACCAGTGTGTGCTTACTTTACTCTGCGCATACATGTATAAGTTGTTTTTGTTCAATGATTCGACGTTTTAACTTATATAAAGTCTGAAATTAATATTTGTATGCTTAAAATAACATTTACCTTATAACATACACAGAACTGGGGATGAAGTGTGGTGAACTTTAGAGAAAATTCCTTGGGTGCGCGAACAGAAAATTTGTTGGATTTCGATGCTTTTAGTACTTTGATTTGCATTAAACGTTTCTAAAGATTTACTTTTTGTATGAAAATATATATATGTTTAAGGTGTTGAAATTGAAAATAACATTTAAATGTAAAATCATTGACCCAAAAGACATTAGGAAGGGATATATCAACAAAATAAATGTGATTTTTTTTTCAAAGAAGAGTCGACATCAAAAGAGAGTAGAATATATTACATTTGACTTCAAGGAATGAATGAATGAATAGAGTTTTATGGCCCGTCGACAACTAAGGTCATGTTGGGCGCATAACAAGTAAATGAAACGGTGCCTTTGAGTAAAACGGAGATTGATTTAAACAGTAAAATGTAGAATCAAATAACAATAGTAGAATTATACCGAACAATCAATTACTAAAACCGATCTATATGAACAATAAAAACTAGACAATCATGAACAGGTCTAAAAATTGCTTACAAGAACCTAAAATCATATTTTGCTGTACAAATTGGTGGCTTTCAGGAAATCAAAAATAAGTTCGATTCTGACGCTTTCAAATAGCTGCCTCATACTGTCAGCCTTGAAATATTGATCTCTGTACATAGAAAAATCAATACAATCTATAAATATATGTTTGACAGTGAGAGGAGCGTCGCATGGAATACACTTGGAGGTTCGTCTCCTTTAAGAAGAAATGAATGCGTCAAGTAATTGTGACCAATGCGTAAACGGGCCAAAATAATTTCTTCGCGGCGATTTGATCTGTAGCCAGGTAGCCACTCATCAAGATCCTGTTTAATTGTGTAAAGATTGTTATCTTGGTTTGCAGGATCATCCCAACTATTCTGCCATGCATTATGAATAAAACTATTTATCAACGGTTTTAAATCACTAAAAGGAACTTCAAAGGGTAAAATATCTAGTGATAATGCCTCCTTGGCAGCTTTATCTTGACTTCAAGGCTCGCATAGCCTATATCATACATGCCACTTTCTTTCTTGGATCGGGTTTTGTAAATGGATTGATTTCTAAAGGAGAAAAGGGTGTGTAAGCAACACGGATGGGCATAACCATATAGATGGTTATTTAAAACGCCCAACTTATCGAAATTTGATTAACACTACTTAAACCCACATTCAAAACCTTTGCCCTTCAAAAAAAATTTTTGACATATTTTCGTCTGATCCTTTATTTAGACGAATAAAACCTCACTCAAATTGTCTAACTAAACTAAAAAATTCAATTGACTTATTCACATTCTTATATTAACAAACGGTTTGTTTATGCGCCACCCTATTGAGATATTAGAAATATCTAGTGCACACTACATTCCGATCTCGAATCCCTTCTCTTTACAACTGTAGTTGCGCACCCTCGAACTATTTTTGTTACCCACTATTCGAGAATTCATTGGTTCTAAAATGCATTCATGTTCTTTGAATTGAAATAAAAAGGATCCTGTTTGCACAATACAAACCGATATTTACACAACGTGCAAACGAGCGATTAATAAATGGCAAGGCTCTTTAAGTATTGTTTCCAGTTTCAAAATTCTATCGTTTTTAACGAATATTCTTTTTAAGTAAAATCAATGTAATGAAGTCGAGATTTAGCCAGGTGAAAAACCCAACTATTATCATCTCAAAGTTATGTTCTTTGGCGTACTTCATTTTTACCTAAGAAATCGATAATACGACCAACTAGTTAGAGTGAGCTTTTGCACGTACGAGGAGCTGTGGTTTCACCCTCAAAGTTCCAATATGACTTCGGTGAGACGGTGACAATAATTTGCGACACAGGATATTACGTCAGTTTCGGTAGTGCTACTAGGACGTGTCAAACTTCCGGTAAATGGGACGGTACCGAGCCCATATGTTCGAGTAAGAATTTACCTTTTCCTTGGCATGTGAAGTGCTTGAAAATGAAATTTAAGAACAAGTAGGCAAAATACCATGTAACTTTATCAGAAATAAATTATTTCACGGCTCAAAGTGTTCGGAGGTTGGATTCTAGTTTCAAATGCTTCTGCTGTTTGGTAATCAGAACCGATTCACTAAAGGTAAAACCCAAACAGGAATTCTAACTTTTATGACGTCACCGAATTAATTGATGATTTACGTCACGTGTTTATATGTTGGTATCAGTGACTTTCTACTTTTTTTCACTTTTTAAGTTAAGGCATGAAAATAATTGAAATATTTGTATCCCTTATATAGATTTTTCTTGTTATTCTAGCTTGCTGTTCCAGCAAGTAAATGAATTTCGGGGCTTCGAAATTATCCCTTTCTCAATGAAATTGAAAGATGTGAATTCTGTCGCGTAAGCTTGTAGAAAAACATTAATTCTTTGCATATTTGATTTTGAATCCATACTTAGGATGCTTTATAGATAATACATATTAAACAATTAAGAAATAGTTTAATGTCTATACAGGCTGAACAGAAACTTTTAGGTGGAGAATTTTTTTAATTCTTTACCTTTTAACAAAATAAAGCAAATTCCTGGATTGTTAGTTATTGATATTGTTCGAAAAATACCAAAAACTCTCATGTGATACAGTATGATAATTTTGAAACCTCCATACGAAAATACAACTAAAATAAATAGGCTTTTTTGAAGGTAGGTGGGCTAAGACAAAATACAAAAATCCTCCGTCATTTGCCTTGAAAGGTAACCTGATTTTTTATTACATGTGTAAAGGTAAGGATTTTCTCTAACAGATGTTTGATAATAAGAAAACTATGTATTTAGGTATTTTTCAAGGAACTAGAAAAAAGCCCTCGACATGAGAGGGATTCAACATTTTGTATTGTTCAGCTTTGAACTAATTATTACTTGGGTTGTGTGAAAGCGCGATTAAATCGTATCATTGTTTCGAAGTCCAGACTACAAAATACATCAATGCTACACAATATTCTCTCTTAACGTCTGAAATAATTCGAAAATTGCCATATTTCAGTGAAAGTAGCAAATACTAGACAAGTGGGAAAATGTGGCATGGACGGTACCTTGAAAACTCAACTACAAGACATTTGCTTAAAAAAATCGAATTTTTCTATGTTTTTGTTTGCTTGTTTCTTTGTTTGTTTTGTGTTGTTTTGTTTCTTCGTGTGTTTGTTCTTCGTTCTTTGTTCGGCGGGCGGTCGGTCGGTCGCTCCTTCGATTGTGGTCAAATTATGTATTCAGGTCTTATTCCCGTGGATGCATTTCGACATCACAAATTCATATATCACTGAAATGACGGAAAACAATCTGAAGACAGAATCCTTTCATTGGATGTATTATTCTATTCAAATTTTAACGGTTTAGTTTACTTTACAGTCGCGCAGACTAGTTACATTCCGTTTCCGATCAAAATATTACTTGAACTATTTTTTTTTTCAGTTGTTATTTGCCCGGATCCTGCACCAGTGTCTGATTCAAAGTTTACACCTAATGGTCCATATCAGTATAACACAACTATATCCTACACGTGTAACCTCTCGTATATTCTTACCACGGGAAATCTTAATAGAACGTGTCAAGCGGACTTTAGCTGGTCCGGGACTGCACCTATATGTACAGGTGAGTACTAGTTAGGTTGATTGACTGAATTGACTTGTATATTACACTAGATACATTGTAATTCATTCATGAATACCCATGAAACTAATCTTATAATGGCGATTCGAAAGAGTACGCACCGATTTCAAAGAAGAGCACCGCCTATACAGTTGTCTACGCTCGGTTGTTGGGTGCTTGAAATTGGACAAAATGCATCTATAGTCATCCCCCGTGATCGTATAGGTTGCTCTTTTGATAGTGAACAAGTGTGCCAAGTTTCAAGTGAATGCCTTAAGTAGAACCAGAGATATCACAAAATGTCAAAGTTTTCGCTTGCCGCGGAAGACGACGACGACACCAAGTCTATCGCAATACCTCGGGTTTTCTCCGAAAACAGCCGAGCTAAAAAGAAGACGTGCTAGAAAATTTTGAAAGATTGCCAATTTTAGCGATTATCTTAATACACAAATTGACGACTATGATAGTTATAATATTATGAACATCTATTAATTTTTATTACAATACTGGTAAACAAATGAAACAAAATAATATTTATAAATACAAATAATGTTAAAACCAATCCTGATTGGGGTGTGCAGAGAGTGAACTACGAGAGAAAAGTACACTAACTTTAGCATGTTTCAGACAAGCAACGATGAGAATGATTATTTATAATTTAAATGTGCTAGAAATAGATATAAAGTAAAATGTAGAAAATTATAGTATATATATGAAAGAAATACAGGCATATATCAGTGCAAAACAGGAAAAAATGAAAAATATTTTTGAAACTTCTAAGAAAGGTTATACAAAATATATTGTATCAGTAAAACGCCCTGGGAAACTCAATTTACTAATCCTTTTAAAAAGAATATAATAACAATAGTAATCTACAGCTTAAGAGGAATGAACGCATGTTTGCGTTCATAATGCAATTTTAATTGAACCTTTCAATTCGGAAAATATAATTAAAAGCGTAAAAAAAAGTCTTATTTCTTATAGATCCCTAGGATTGGATGGAATTGTGTGCAGAATTGTTCAAGAAACTTCCTATCTTATTGTACATTTTATACTTAACATGTTGAATAGAATAGTTGTTTCTGGTATTTTCCAAGAAAGGTGGAGTAAAAGCATAATAATAACGTTACATAAAAAGGTTCCAACAAATGATCAAAACATTTACATAGGAATTTCCCTCTTTTACATCGTTCGTAAAGTCTTCATTAATTAGGCAATACCCTGTCAGACCCAATCAAATGTGAGAGAGGTACTCACCAAGGTTTGGAAAGTTCACCGACACTATTTTCTCTTTTTATAAAAGATTTAATTATTTACCCAAAAACGATTTTTAGATGTAAAATATGTGTTGCCTATAGTAATGATTCTGAATTGTTTATGGGGTGGTTAATTTTTTGTTCTCAAGCATATATAATAAGAATTAAAAGGGTTTATTATCAAAGACGGTAAAACGTTTATCAGAATATTAACTGAAGATTCCCCCCTCCCCTATCGAAACAAATTTAAAAAGATATAATAATAATTAACAAAGAATACTTTTTTGTACATTTATGACGTATGCCGATTTTGAACTTGTATGTACCTAATGTCACTCGTTGTTAATATATATGTACTTGATTTTATAATGGGCCAGTGGCCTTACATACTAAATCAATTGTTTAACTGTTTAATTGTAATTAGATGTGCTATTAAAATGTTTTCAGATTCAAGTTGTTCAACATTTCTTAATATAGTGCTTTGGACTGATATGATTCGTCAAACAAGGCATGTTTTTCACTAATTGCTCACTAAATTGAAAAGATAATACGTTAATCATTACGCTTTATATCCTACCTTTCTTATCTAGTTGATTCCTGTATCCAAGAAAATTCCACGTATATGACAGTTACCCCTAATTCCCTGCTGCATGACTTTAGTGATGTGGTTACTTACACCTGTATAACTGGTTACAATTATAGCACGGGTGATGTCACTCGCACTTGCTTGACAGATGGATCTTGGACCGGGATATTGCCGGAATGTATCAGTAAGTAACCGCATATTGATGAAATTTTTATATTTTGTTGCAGACAACATTACGTCAGTGAATGATCATAATGTCGTACATACGTTTAAACGATAAGTTTTTGTTCAACACGGCATTCTATATTTGGAATTAAAATGATCATAAGCCAATACGTTATGATTGGCATATTTTTTCAGCCCTGCCTTTTGGGTGACTACACGGATAACGACGTAAATAATCAAGTACGGAAGGTATTGGAAGCTAGCAAAGCATGGTTTTGTTTAGTAATCTTCTTTGTCAAAGATTATCATAATTATATTATCATGTATTATATACAAACGAGATTCAAGTAACCCATGTTAAATAGCATCTTTTGAAAGAGTTATCGACAATTTGAATAAAGTTATTGATCTGGCCATACAAAGCAGAGCGCACAGTGAAGACTCTGATCAGATCCAATTTGATCACTATATGCTCAATTGAGCTAAACTACCTAAGATATGAACTTGTAGGCTGAGTTTGTAATATTCCATTAGGATCTCTTTTTATTGTGAAGACGTAATTAGACCAGAATTATGACAATGCTCCGTCTCTAAGTTATACATGTTGTAAAAACATCAAAAGATAAGAAGAATAGCTTTACGGAATTTGCACCCTGTTTGAGTTCGAATTGTATAACTTTTGCTATGCCTTTCATTTGATGCATTGTTGAGGTCATAAATCGAGGTGTAGCCACAAAAATAGACATTCCTGGAAAGGATAAAACTAAAAGAGTATTTATATTTCACTTTTTAAAAGAAATATCAGTTCATGTCCATCACAACTTTTTGCATTATCAAATGGCGGCTTTGAACAGAAATTTAGTCGCCATGGCAACCAGAGTTTTCAACCGTTTCTATTCTTTTAGCAATTGTAAAAAGAGCCGTCTAACGAACATTTCTGCCAAATTCTGTTCAAATTGGCAGTGGTGTCTGTTTAAAAGCCTTCTTTATTTCTATATTAACCCAAGCTTCAAGGAGTAATTAGCATGTTTCTAGCAATTTTTAAAGATGTCTAAATACTAATGTTTCATGCAAAACATCAAGCCTCTATAACTCCTTGGTCAGAGGAAGATGACCTACTTTTTTTAGTTACACTTTTGTTGACATTGCAATCAGAGGTTTCAAATAATGTCATTTCATTTAGCAATTTTAAAGGGTGCCACCTAAGGAATATTTCTGACGAATTTGGTAGAAAAATAGCCCAGTGGTTTGGGACGCACCAAGGCGACCACAATAGCTCACTTTGTGCTCAGGTGGCCCGAAAAAAGAAAGTTTCTACCGTAAATACATCATAAAAATTCTTAACCTATCGTAATTTGATACGAACTTTCAGTAAGTCGTACGTCTACGTGGAGAGATTTGAACAATCCGCGAGCTTCTACGAGTATGTAGCATCCATAAGAACTCGTGAAAATCAATGAATAGACTTTTCGATAATAAAGAATGTCTTACAAATTCGCTCTATTTTACATGTGTTTCATTAAATGTATCATGTTTCTGTTCTGGTTATCAAGGGCTCGGAGATACTGATAGTACGTTACAGGTTCTTTGAGAAGAACCATTCATTAACATGTATGCATGTTTGGTTTTTTGGGTTTTTTCCTTTCTCTCTCTCTCTCTCTCTCTCTCTCTCTCTTTTAAGTTGTGACATGTCCATTACCTCTTGCGCCCGATCACAGTTCTATATCTCCGAATCAAGCCTTGATCGAATACAACAGCATTATCACGTACACATGTGAGATGGGCTATAATCGGACAGACGGTGATGAAACAAGGAGGTGTTTAGAAACAGGATTGTGGTCGGGAATTGCGACCAATTGCACACGTAAGTAGAAGTTGAATTGGTCTTATGGTGTTTATTGCTGCTTTCAACGTTTTTTTAAACTTTACCGAGTGCTATTTTCCTTGTTGTAATCCAGGGACCCGAACTATATATGAATTTCTAATGTACACTCCTCTTATCACCGTAGCGCCTATGACCTTGGCTCTTCACCATTTATCTAACCGCCGTCCTTTCTAGAGAAAGACTGTCTCTCACCAATTGGTGGATAATCGTAAACCTAAGTGGGATAGCAGCTGGAGGCTTGGAAAGGATGTAGTGGTAGTGCTGGTGTGAGAAATACCAGGAATCCATTGTTAGGTTCTCCAGCCGCCGCGATATGACTGAAATACTGTTTAAAGCGGCGTTCAACCGATTCAACCAATCAATCAATTGAGAAACACAATTGATTCAGTGGTTTTGATTAAGGTGTACATCATTTTCAGTTTCTCAAAATGATTAATCGTGATATTTTCCACCTAGATAGTACTTTTTCTCTTTAAATAAATTTTTAGCGCCTCTATAGCTCCACATATTGAATTTACCACTGAGGGCGCAGATTTCATCATATATCACCAAAGATATGACTTTAATCGATCGAATTGTCTTTAATAAATCTTAAAGATCGCTACCTAAAGACTTTTTTGTTAAATTTGTATGAAAACCGACCGAAAGGTCAAAAGGATATTATTTTCAATGCTTGTATTTATAAGCCACGCCTGCAAGAGCCATGTTTTACTGGATCAAAATTGCTTCACAAAAAATGTAATCTGACCAAAGAATTCTCAAGAAATGTGAAGAAAAGGTTATCCAAGGATCAAACCTGCCATATTTTTAAAATTGATCTACCTAGTTATGAGAACTCTGTGTACACTATATGAAAATACGCTCCTCAAAAAAGGAAACTTCTGTCATGGTGAATCAAATCAAAAGCTAGCCAAGGGTATTTCCATCAAAATATGGTTATTATCCGGCCCGTAGTTTCTGAGTTAAAAATCGTCATACGTTTCATCATGAACTATGAACTGATTTCAATGCTATTTTTGAAATACGAATTCCTTGATAATCTATTAAAGGGTCACTCAAGTACCATTCATGTAAAATTCCGTTGAAACTAGTCCATTATTCCCAGGCAGATACGAACGGACACGAGAATCGACGGACGATCAGAATCAAATTAATCTAAACTTACTTTATATGTGTATTTTGTACTTATAAACTATAAAATGACTTTCGTTTTATCATTTTCTATCTGCAACATATTTGACAGAAAAAAGGCATTTATTTATCTATTTATTTGGTCCAACTTTTAATGTTTATAAAAATGTTTTGAGTAAACATGATCATTTACAAGATCGTCCTCGAAAACCCGGAATAGGCGCAAGAATATTGGAATAGTAATACCCTTCCCTCTAGCTTTAAATTGATTCAATATAATAAAACGTATTCCATGTTAATTGTCTTTTTTCAGTGGTAACATGTTTACCTCCAGACAATATAACATATTCAATCTATAATCCAGTACAGACCATGTACAATTACAGTACAGTGGTAACATATAACTGTTACTTTGGTTATTACGTCAGTTCCGGTACCCTTACAACGTCATGTGATGAAAACGGAAATTGGATTGGTCCTTCTCCTGTGTGTTCAAGTAAGTAAGTGTGATCCTGAATTGGGCTGTCTTCGAAGTTCGAGGAGACTGTGTGGGTTAGTGTAAAAACTTTTCCATTTTAGCTCACCCGAGAAAAAGTCTTCAGGGTAAGATATTGTTATCGACCAATGTCCGGTGTCCGGTGTCGTCGTCGTACGTCTGACAACAATTTCTTTAAGCAACTTCTCCTCCCCCTTAGCCAAGCTTGAAGAAACTTGACAGAAACGTGCCTTGGGTGAAGCTATTTTAAATTTTTTCAAATAACTGAAATCCGACCATAGCAACCAAGAGTAGACTTAATGTGTGTTTTTTCGGGGGGGTTTTTTTGGGGGGGTTGTTGTTGCTGTTGTTGTTGTTCTTATTTTAAATATTGTCTTCTTTGAAACCACAAGACCGAGAGCTTTTATATTTTGTATGCCACGTCGCCTATGGGATGTCTATCAAGCTTGTTCAAATGATGTCTCTTGAGTCACCCCCCACCCCCCGGGCGTATCTCATTTTACATAGAAACAAAGAATGGAATCTTTAAAATTCTTCTCTCTGAAACCTGACCTTATAGAGCATTGATATTTATTCTTCTGCAGAGGGCCTCTAGTGTGTTCATATCATGCCTCCTGGGTTATATTTAAGCCTCGTCCGGGCACAACCTATTTTAACATAGATTCAAAGTAAGAAAACATAAGAGTTATTCTTCTCTAAAACATGAAAGGCCAGAGCATTGTTATTTTGTATGTAGAATTTCTCAGTGAATCTGAACAAATTTTGTTAATGTAATGAGCTTTAAGTCATGTTTGACTTCGCCCGGGCACGTCCTATTTTAACAAACAAAGAAGGAAAACTTTAAAATCTTCTTCTCTAGAGCATTGAGGTATTAAATGTAAAAACTTCTAATGAACCTCTACAAGGCTGTTCATATGAAGACTCTAGAGTATTATTTTGGTTCCGCCCGGGCGCACCCTATAACAGAAATATTGTAGATCATCTTGATCTTTATTGATCTTAACCACCATATCCTTTCTCGCGCGTGGAAGCACAATTTAACAGCAAGCCGTTGATTTTATTCCAAGATTTAAACTCATCTAATGGAAATATACATAGGATATTATTTCGTATGAAAGAACCCGAGCTGCAAAATAAATTACTAATAAAGTGTCTATTGATATGATGTAGACGCTTTTGAGTTTTATTTCCGGAGTGGAACTGTTAATATCTCGGTTTCGCAGCTTGTGGTCAGTTATTTTTATATTACCACGTGTCTATTTGTGTGTGTGTTTGGTGAATTCATTTTCAACTTTACTCATTGACATGTCGCTGAAACAGCATTGCTCTCATAAAGCACTCGGATATGGCAGAGTCGTCGGTTTCGGGTCCGTTAGAATCTCTGCCGAGATCTTAGAAACGTGCAAGGACTCCATGTTCTTAGAAAAAGGACTAGGATTTATTGTCTGCCAAGGTGGTTAAACTCTTTACATATTTTTAGAAAATGTCGGATACTGGTGCTTTAGACAGACGAATACTTATTGATGCCCACTGTTTTATCAGCAGAAACCCAAAGAGTGCACTAGTGATGAGCATCACAGAATGCAATTAAAACTAATCGCCATGCATTTTCAGTCAGATTGACCATGGCGACATAAAATCTTAACAACCGGGCCAGAAGGAGGTAACTGATTTTTTAGGCTTAGATGATAGTGATGACAAGTCCATCAAGTCGGAGTACTACGACTTGGTTGGTGATCGGCCACTTAATATTCTGTAAACACCAAGATACTTTTAGAAGCTATGGTTGGTGAGCGTGCAGTCACAAAGACTCATACAAAGCAGCATTTCCTATCCCTGATAAAGGAGACATTTTGAAGGTTCCTCGACTTGGTGATATCATTCGTCATTTATTATTGAAACATAATAGCATTAACGCCATTTCTAAATCAGTGTAAACTCTCAGCCTTTTGAAAGTATTAAAAACTTGCTAATCAAGGGCCGATGTTGGATATAATGGACATGAACATCTATGTTTATATTCAACAAACTCTTGGAAGCCTAATTTCTTCATTACAGCAGAAAGACGTAAACAATGATCAAAACATACAATGTGTTTAGAGACATTTTTTCAATGAGTACTTAAACATTGTCAGAATACTAGAATCAGATCATTTCTCCATTTGATATGACGTAGGTCAGCTAAGGCTTACACAGGGATGCTTGAATTAAAAAATTACAAGACATCTCTTTTGAACCCAACACTCTCCCATAGTCGCGATTTGAAAAGCAATTTAAGGAGAGACAAAGATCAAAAAACAAATCGAAGATATATTGCAAAAAGTGAATCGTAAAAGGAAGAGTTCATCTTTAGACACACCAAACAAACAACGGAAACGTCCAAGATTTAATAAGGAGAGTTCGTATTCTCATAACAACCAGAAGAAGCATCAGTAGAACCGTAGCTTTTCTAACACAATCCAAAAAACGCTCTGCTACAGTTAAACCGGTGAGTACTTTTAGTGCTACGCCTCAATCTAAAGACGTCTTGATGCTGCAAGCAGAGATACCTGTGGGCTCTTTTACTTCAGCTAGGAAATATATGAAAATAGATCTGAAGGACGCCTATTTCATATTCCAATATTTCAAGGGCATCACTTATTCCATGTACACAATATCTTCGGGACTATCTGAAATAATGATTACAGAAAGTAAACATAACACGGGACAAATCATTTCTACTCTGGGTAAATAAAGTCTTTCAAACAGATGCTTCGTTTTGGGTTAAGGAGGTTGTTAAGAGAAAAAGTTAGTGCTTGGAAATGGAATCGATCCTTCATACTCTTAACAAATGTCTCTCCGGATCTTTCGGGTCAAAGATTACTTATCAGATCAGGTAGGATTGAAGTGTAATGAAAGTATGGTAAATGGTCATCAAGAACAAAATTTCTCTAAATGCAGCACATAAAGCAGGCAAATTTGAGTTGTTTTCGAATCAAACCTACATAATGAAAGCTCAGTGACAATGTAGTTCAAAATGTGCTATCAGTGGAGATTTCCGAACATAGCCACAACCACAAAGCTCCAGTAATATGTTCTTGGATTCCATGAAATGAAGAATTTGAAACCGATGCTCTCTTCATCTCGTGGGAGAAGATGTTTGCTAATGCATTTCCTTCGATTTATCGGTTTTAGAAATTACTTCGCATATGAGACTGTTTTCTACCCCAACTGATATTAATAGATCTGTTTTTGCCACGTCGTCCTTGGTTTCTACGAATATCAATAGTAAAATCAGCTGCCCATCTCTCTTTGGCTACTTCAACAATCAAGGTGTCGTATATTCTATCCTCAGCCTGTCAATTTCACCGCGTAGATGCTATCAACAGACAGTTCAGATCAAAGGGTGTTTCTGAAAGGTTTACCTGGTTACTTACAGCAAGTCTGAATCAAGTACACAAAGAGACAATTCTTTCAAATTCAGGTGCTGTACTGCAAGGAAAACTGGAAAGTATTCGGCATTTTTAGTTGATTGTACTGAATCAAACCCGTATTTCGAAGGTCTGCAATTTAGTACAATAACAGGATACAGATTTATGTTGTCAGCTTTATTATCGCCATAGGCAATTTACTTTTAAAACTATTGCAAAGCGTAACTCATAAGACTGTTTTCCTTACATCTATTACGACGTACAGTTGGGTTCGAGTCTCGACAAAGGATCGGTCTAAATTCAGTCTAATTTAGTTACTTTTCTACACTTTGGACTTTCAGAACAGGACAGACCAGGGCACACATTGGCAAAATATTTGTTTCTGCGTTTAGTCGGAACTAAGAGAGCCTTAGCCATTTATTTGAGAAAGAATGAAAAAAATCGGGGTAAAGGCGACAAATATGAAACCTCATACTTCTAACCATTAACATACCGCTTCAAAAAACTTCAGCTAAGACTGTTTATCTTCTTTCATTAGCAAAACTATTCAAGCGGTGTGTGAAGAAGCAGGAAAGCAAATTAAAGGTCATTGTACAAGAGCAATCGGGCCTTCATTGGCTCTTTTCAATTGGGCCGTAATTGGATTCACTTTACATCGAACACGGGAAGGTTTTACCTTCGTGACGTCAATGATAATTCTAAGACATTATCATATAGTTTATATACAAGTTCATTCAGAGAACGGGACGTTTTATGTACTGGCAGATCGGTTTGGATTTTTTTTTATAAAAAGGACAGAATATTTGTATATGCTGTGTGCAATAAGTGGAATTTTATATTGGTTATAACCTATTCAATCATAAGTCCAAAGTGCAAAATAATTAGTGATCACTTAGATAGTCGTGTTTTGATTATTGTCACTCAAGAGCAGGAAACAGATTATTTTGGACAGGTACATAACCTCATCCAATAGACTGCTTTGTAGAATTTCCTTATGTATATTTCCATCAGGTGAGTATAAATCTGTAACTTTGTTAACAAGTCATTATTATACAAATATAATTATATCCACCAGATGGGCTACCTCTCATTTTCCCTCATGTATTCAATAAAACTGAATAAAGGCAGCGACTACATAGGTTTAATGGATATTGGGATCAATAGAAACTTTATTTGTAAGTTTATTTTGCGGATCGAGATGTTTCATACGAAATAATATTCTAATGAATATTTCTATCAAGTGAGTATAAATCTATTCATAAATTGTACCTTGTAAACGAATTTACAAGTCTTATTTCCGCAGCTTCTTTATAACCCGAACTTTCATATTGAATTTTATGTTCGTGCTAGCAAGCTGCAGTATATTTTGATATCATTATTCTTATCATTTTCTCCGTACACCTTGAGTCGGAATTAAAATATATATGTGTCGCGCTCCAGGAAAACCGGCAACTTTGACATCGCGAGAAATTATTGGAAAAACCCATTCAATTTTGACGTTGTGTTAAATGTGAGGTTTAAAGCGTGTCTCGTTCAGAATACACTCAAAAAATTGATAACAGCATACAATACCAGAGAAATATATTTTCGTAAAAAGATTTTGAAAAATCAAAACTCATAAGAACATTTTTTAAACAAATTTTAATAAAATTACATGCTTTTATTGGCTTTAATCAGTCCCATCGACTTTGCGGATTTTTTTTAAAAATGAAATTGAGGAAGATTTCTTTGGTGTGATTGAATGATTATATTGATTGTAATAAATGTTCATATTTCAAAATCGACTGAAGACGATATGAATAAATGAAAACTTGTTGAAGATTCCCTTTATCGTCGTAAAATTAGGATTTTGCATAAAAGAAGCCCCCCCCCCGACGAAGCCGCCCGTAGACAAAGCTTTAAAATTGAATGCTTTTTTAATATGCTCAGAAATTAGATTCAAAAAAGTCTTAGAATACACAATGAACGTATAAATGAGTCATTTTTCATAATTCCCCTCACGAAGATCCTTAAAAATGCCTTCCAATGTTGTCTTTTACGGTAAGAAAAATCTGTCTATAAATAACTTTCTCGTCTATAAATAGCTCCAAGTTTCTATGTAAAACTATTTAAATATTTGAAACTTCTTATGTTAAAAACGCTTACTTAGTCGAATGGATACGGCAGCTGTTGCTTTTTTAGTTTTGATTTATGGATACTGGTTCGATTCTCCAAATTGACGCGTTTTTTTTTTTTTTTTTTTTTTTTTTTGTTTGGCTTTTTTTTTTTTTTTTTTTTCGTTTTATTTTTACTGTTACAGTAAACACTTCTTGGTCGGCGATAATTTCTATTTTTTGACATTCACATTTCTTGCACTTTTCACATTTTATCTAACACCGATCGCATAAAGTTGTAGCTACGATATTTTGGTAAACCACCAATATTGTCGCGTAAAATATGAGAAGAAAACACAAATGGGGAAGAAAAAGAAAGGAACAAGAAGATACAGGAATGATGCAATTTGAAATGAAATTCTAATAATTTTCTAGAAACCTTAATTCAAAAAAGGGCATACAGAACTAATGATTTGGTTCGAATAGGGTTAAATGCCACAATAAACAGTATTTCGGTCATATAGCGGACGGTTGAACACCATACCATGGATTCCTCTATCTTTTACTATCAGCAAGCCCAGCAAATGCATGAAATCAAAATAGAACCAGTCCATTGTATACTTAGCCACTTCAAATAATCTTTAAGTTTCTTGTGTCCTTATATAGCTAAAACTGAAATAAACACGATATCGTGTGGAATTTACTGCCGATAGAATAAATACAAAGAAATATCAGACAAATCCACAAAACTTATTGTTTGTATTTTGAAAAGGTCTGATTACCACAGGTTTTACGGATATTAATTCTAACCAAGTCCACAGAACAGCGTATTTAGGTGAACCATAACTGGTTTAGGTGAACCATAACTGGTTCACAAGCATTTGTTTCTTGATCTTGGTAATTTAAGCAAGAAAAACGCGCATACATATAATACTGTACTGTACTGTAACTATGAAACAGGCGCCTGTGCTGATCAGGAAAAAAAGGCAACGGTCTATCAAAGAAGGACAAGATTAGACGACCGTAAAAATGCTAAGATGCTGTTTGGTCTCGTATAAACTGCTATAGAATTACCTTGTTACTTAGGTTCAGATTTAACCATTTACAAGTACAGAAAGAAGCTGCAGACGACAATTTCAAGTTGATGGAATTTTCAACTGTTTTGTCTACAAGCAATTTCTTCATTTTCCACAATGTTTTCCCAAGCTATTTTTTTGGGAAGCGTAAAAAGGAGGGATCGTGTGGGAATGGGTTAACTATAGAGAAACTTAATTCGGGAGATAATGCGCTTTTTTTAATGAAACGAATTTAAGGCTTGAAATCGTTCAAAATAATAAACACTTGGGATTGAACTCGTACTTCCAGATTTCAATTTCAGTTACATGCCTTCAAATTGAGGGTACACTTTTGTAAATGATGTTAGACGGCAGTTGTAAAAACCTTTCAGTCAATGTAGATGCCAGTATGCCTAATCATTTGTTCCTACTACTGTTCTCAAGAGTACAATTATAATATTAAATCCGAGGCACCATTTGCTAATTAATATATCGTGTATTATTAGTAGATCATTTACCAAAAAGTATCTGAAATATTTTTTAAATGAAGTTAGAGTCCGCGACCAGAAGATTGTCAGTGCAGTGTGTATAGCGCCTATAAAGTTATATAGCGCCTATAAAGTTTAAAATACTATACTGCACAACCTATTGGTTTAGGAATTGCTGTATATCAAAACTGTTTATTGCTGGTAATAAACAACAGAGACAACAAAACAGAATAATAGGTTTGATACACCATGTACATATAATGTATTCTTAGAGCATAACTAGGACTACTATGGAAGTATCTCCAATACCACATATAAATATGAAAGTTACGTTTAAATTAAAACATAACGTAATCTGAACACTAAGTCATGCACACCTAAACAAAAGTCCACCTTCAACAAAGCGTGTTCAATAACTCGCGGCTTAAGATAACATACTTGATCTTTTATCTACCTTAATTTGACACAAAGCTATCGAAGACAATGGCTGGAACACAAATTCTACGCCAGTTCGAGTCATGCGTCACCGAATGCCAATGTACTTCCTTTTGTTCTAACAATGAGAAACACAGAGAAATTAAATGAATTTGAGGATTTCTTTTGAAAAACATGTGTATTACTGTTTACATTTTTACTTTGTAAGTTGGTTATATAATTTCATTAAGGCAACTGTTACCGAGGTAAATTTCACACCTGAGAATAAAGTTCAGAATGTATAAACTTTGAACATTTAAGCAGGTCAACAATTTTAAACAAAACATAAAATATAAAACATAAAATAACAAAAATAAATAAATATTCTTTTTACTTTTCTGTATGTAGAATTGTACTTTTTTTTCCTCTCTATAATTGTGTGTGTTTTTTTTTCTGTGTTCGTTCGCCTCGGGTCCTTTTGAAGGGCAATGTATATAGGTACTATTCATTAGAACATTTGACTGAATTATTTAATGGTAATTCAGATAGTATTATCATGGGCTCTTAAAGGTAGAATTCTGTCTTCAGACTTCATTTCAGCTGCATTTCCGTTCTTGTGGCCTCTTTGATATTGCCGGGGTAAAATGTACGAAAATAAAACTTAGATACTCACAGCTTGAGTGTCGTAAACTCTTTACAAAATAATAAATTTGATATTAAAATGAATGATTTAGTAAGATTATTAAACTACACTTCGTTTGTACTAATTCATTCTAATCATTGTACAATGTAATCATGCTTCGGTAATGTAGTCATTTACACTAAGCTTGCGTAGCTAACTTTACGGCTCCACGACGTCAAGCAGAAACGTAAACTTGCAATGCCGCTTATAACGGAACACCTGATAACTTTAAATGTGTCTAGAACTGCGAATAATCGCGATACAAATAAACGGTTTTGAGTTTCATGCTAGGTAGGTCTTAAACTTTATGAAACCAGAAAAAAACGTTTTTTGAAAATTTTGTCAAAGTGCCCGGTTTTTCTGGAGCGTGACACATATATATATATATATATATATGTGTGTGTGTAAAGAAGTTGTTCAATGAATCCATTTACTTGACATTTTGTTGTCATATTTTGATATCATTCGTCACTTAAAGGTAACCCAGTTATTGCGTATCATTGACAATGGACTTTTTCGGAAGATATTGCCCGTTTTAAATTTATCTACTAAATCACTTTACGGGCAACATTTCTTTGAAGCCAAAAGTTATTTTGAATTGAAACCTTTGTCGAGCAACAATCGATCACGTGACGATTACATTAGATTCCGAAAAAACATGGTATATTAAATTCCAAGTGCACAACTTAAAGACGTTACTTTTCCCTAGTTCTTGGTTAGTGTAGTATATTTCTCCATTATATGGAATCATTTCAATAATTTCATTTTACATGACAAACAATTAGTAAGCCATTTGTTACACTGCAGGTCGGACTAGTTTTTTAGAGGAATTGGATGTGTATTTTCAAGATTTTACTAAAGTTACCACAAAAAAATAATCGCGAGTTAACACACGTATAAAAATATTTTTCATACTAAAGTTTAGTATAATTCATTGTATTGGTTTCTAATTTTGAATGATTTCTATTACAGTTGTTCAATGTAACGTGATCTTAGAGGACAATTCAAGTTACAACCCGACACAGACGGTATTTGACTTCAACACAACCGTGACCTACACTTGTGATATTGGACATAACAGAACGAGTGGAAATAATGTCAGAACATGCCGGAATGACACGTCATGGGATGGAACTCCACCTGTTTGTGATCGTATGTCGATGATTTATTTAATAATCTATTAAATTATATCTGGATGATATATATCATTTACAGGTACTATGCGACTATGATAAAGCTAGATTTACTTCAGAGATGAAGAGATTTTGTTGTTAATTTTTTTTTATAGAATTCTTGAAATTTCAAAAGTAATACTACTGTATTAAATTGCTGTAGAACTTCGTTTAGGTTTTTGTTTCATACCGCAGTGCAAACAAAAAGTATAACTGCATATAGAGAAGATGTATATTAAAAAACTAACCCAATAACCAACAATATTACTAGCTACATACGAGACATATCTTTTGTGAACTTCCTTCGCGCGAATTAGTACAAAATTGTTTCTGACTCTTTTTTTTTTTTTTTTTTTTTTTTTTTTAGCTCACCTGAGCTTTCGTGCTCAGGGGGAGTTATTGTTATCGATCATCGTCCGGCCTCCGTCCGCCCGTCACAAATACAAAAAAAATCTTCTCCTAAACTCACCATGGAATTTCAACAAAACATCACAGAAATGATTCTTAGGTCATGTTCTTTCAAATACTTCAAAGAATTGAAATCCATGGTCGCCATGGCAACGAAGTGAAAAAACTTTAAAAATATTCTCCTCCCAAGCCTTAAGGCCTAGAGTTTTGATATTTGGTACAAATCATTATCTATTGACCCTCTACCAAAATACTTCAAAGAATTACCGTATTCTGAAAATTAGTCCTTTTCTGTGCGATCCCTGATTTAACATACTAGTTTAAGGAAGGAAATCTTAAAAAATCTTCTTACTACCAAGCCATAAAGCCGAGAGCTTTGATATTTAGTACAAATCATCATCTATTGACCCTCTACCAAATACTTCAAAGAATGACTCTATTCTTAAAAATAGCCCTTTTCTGTGCGATTCCAGATTTTACATAGAAAAAAAGAAGGAAAACTTAAAATCATCTTCTCCTAAACCATAAGGCCTAGATCTTTGATATTTGTTATACATCATCATCTTTTGATCCTCTACCAAAATACTTCAAGGAATTACTGTTTAATGAAAATTAGCCGTTTTCTGTGTGATCCCTGATTTTACATAGAAATAAAAAAGGAAAACTTTTATTAATCTTCTTCTCCAAAACCATAAGGCCTAGAGCTTTGATATTTTGTATAAATCATAATCTATTGACTCTCTACCAAAAAACTTCAAAGAATTACCGTATTCTCATAATTAGCCCCATTTATGTGCGATCCTTTATTTTACATATAAATAAAGAAGGAAAACTCTAGAAATCTTCTTCTCCCAAATCATAAGGCCGCGAGCTTTGAAATTTGGTACGATCATCATCTAATGACCCTCTACCAAATTACTTCAAAGAATTACCGTATTCTGATAATTAACCCTTTTGTTTGCCATCCCTGCTTTTACATTGAAATAAAGAAGAGAAACTTCAAAATCTTCTACTCCTAGGCCATGAGGCGTAGAGTTTTGATATTTTGTATAAATCATCATCTTTTTACCCTCTACCAAAATACGCCAAAGAATTACTGTATTCTGAAAATTAGCCCTTTTCTTTGCGATTCCTGATTTTACATTGATTTAAAGAAGGAAATCTTTAAAAATCTTCTTCTCTCCAAACCAGAAGGCCGAGAGCTTTGATATTTGGTGTGTAATAATACCTATTGACCCTGAACTAAAATAGAATTACTGTATTCTTAAAATAAGACCTTTTCTGTGCAATCCCAGAAAGGTATAAAAAAGACTATTATAGAAAATGTTCTCCTTCTAAACCAGTAGGCCTAGAGCTTTGATATTTGGTATGTGTCAATGCCTATTGACCCTCTATTTTTACTTCAAGGAATTACAGTACTCTTGAAATTAGCTCAACATGGTTGGGTTTTCACTATACCTAGGATTAAAGGAGAAAATCTTTAAAATTCTTCTTCTTCAAAACGATAAGGTGTAAGGCTTTGATATTTTGAATATTATATCATAAAGCCTTGAGCAATCATACTCAGGGGGCGATATAGGACGATCATGGTCCTCTTGTTTAATTCACCATATTTGAGCGACAAAGTATCAAATGAAAACAAATATTGATAGAAATACAAAATCTTAAATATAAGGAGATATCTGTTTTGAAAAAAAAATTGCTATCTATTGGTTCTATAGACAAATGCAATTATCACATTCACAGAGGCACGACATCCTTTCTTCGGTTCTATATGTTTACATGTTTAACTCTCTCCTCTCCTCTAAGCGATCCAGGGCCATTCCTGACATATCATTAAGGTTAGATATACTACTCAACATCACTTAGGATCACTTTTTTCTAGTTAAATATGTTTATATCTTGAAGGAATTACACAAGTGTATTTGTGTTTCTTAGAACTTTAGTGGGGATTTTCTCGAAGATCGATTATATCTTTGTTACTTTGAGTGTAAGGCTACGAAGGACGTTATGGTAAAGATATCAACATTTACGGTGTTAACATGAAAATAAAGAAATCGAGAATTTCGAAAAAAATTAGAAGTTTTATGGACTCTACTAGCGTGTGTGATGTCCCCGTGCCTCCGTACATTAATGATAAGCCTCTTATATTGTGTTGATCCCATTCTTCCAGAAGGGCCTATCTGAGGTCCTGTACAAATGCTAGTTGCATCGGGCGTGATGAAGCAACTGTCTGTAGAATACCCCAAGCATACTCTATTGGATGTCCGTTTTCCTTGAGCACTTATTTTCGCCTATTCATTACTGATCCCCCGCAAAACTGATCATGTTCAACCACACACACAGAAGCAAAACGCTCGTTTGGCACTCTCCATGCCCTAACATGTATATCGGTAAAGTCCACACAAAGGTTTGACTCCTCTGTAAACAGGAATGAAGACCAGTCATTTTGGGTCCAAATGACATGATCCCGTGCCTATGATTAGGGTCATCAAGTCTTGATAATAACATATCTCTGTTGAGACAATTTTTCAGTCGATTTATTTGAGTACTAAACGAAAGGTGATCCTTAACAAGTAATATATATATATTTATATAAATAGATAGAAAGATAGATAGATAGATAGATAGATAGACAGATAGATAGATAGATAGATAGATAGATAGAGAGATAGAGAGAGAGAGAGAGAGAGAAAGAGAGGGGGAGAGAGAGTGAGTGAGAGAGAGAGAGAAAGAGAAAGAGAGAGAGAAAGAGAGGAGAGAGAGGGGAGAGAGAGAGAGAGTGAGAGAGAGAGAGAGAGAGAGAGAGAAAGAGAGGAGAGAGAGGGAGAGAGAGAGAGATGTATATGTGTATTTATTCTCTCTTTATCTCATTTTATAAAAAGCTTTTTTTTATTTCTCGAAGTTTATATAGTTCTTGTCGATAAAAAAATAGGCAGATTCTGCTTTCATGAATTTTATTTTTTTTTTCAGCGGTTGTGTGCAGCTATCCAGAATCCGTCGATTTCTCGACATCTACTCCTTCACAAGTTACTTACGTCTATCAAGATTGGATCAACTACACATGCATTCTTGGATATAATATGACGAGTGGTGATGGTAGTAGACAGTGTGATCAAAATGCTGAATGGACGGGAATCCTGCCAAATTGCACTCGTAAGGTCCATTTTCTTGACAAATCTGGTTATGAAAGCTAGAGTATTTGGCATGTATATATAGTCTGTAATACTGGTATAATGATGTCCAAGCTATTCGAGATATACCATCCAAACTTTTACAGCATCAACTATAATTTATTTTGAAGACCCCTTACCCCCCTTTATTTATTATAAATTTGATAATAACAACACGGTAACATCTAAAGTAGATTTATGCGTAACAAAAAGGCGGGGCAAGTATTGAACAAAAAATATTGACTTGACTTCTTCTTTAAAAAGACACCTGACAACAGTGCCTACCATTATTTCGGTATTCAACTTGTACTATTGGTCCTACTGCTTTGAAAAGTCGACGCCAAACGCACGAGTAATTTCTTGGGGATATCAAAACCTTTTGTCGGTGTCTCTACTAGTATTTGAATTTGATGATGAATACCCATGCTCTACATAGAACTTTACAACATTTCAATGCTTTCCACAGATGACGTGTCCCGCATCTGTTCAAAAAACGAATCTGATTGGTTTATAAAAATCGTAGTTAATTTTCAAAATCTTAACGTTAATTGATGTTACCTCAATATTTACGTCAACGTAGTTGCGATAAAAGTGGTTCAAAGGCGCTTTCAGAACATTAAGATTTGAATGTGTCATTGGCTTATATAAAGCATAACAGATACATCAATTTCTTTAATAATGCAAAATGTTAGAATGAAAATAAATCTTATTAAATTTAGAGTACCAGTACTGCTACATTGCTCCTGATAGATGTCCGGCAAGAATATGCTTGTAATGATTTATTTCTTGTTCCTTTAAATTTAGAATTGAATAGAATAACGATTGAGAAGATGTTTAGCTTAGTTTAGTTTCGGCATTTTTGTTTCCTTTACATTTTCCTTTCAGTGACTTGTTACAGCCACATTTGGCGCGCTTGATTGGCTTAGACTATAATTCAATATGTATTATCTCGTTTCCTATCGTGGAACACTCTAGGCATCAACTACGAGAGTAAGACAATAGGACCTGCATCACAAATAATTTTATTAACGTCATTCTATTTGACGTGAAAGCTGTAGCTTTTTGCCGGGCAGCCATCACTTTTCTTTGAGATAGTTGAAGAATTAAGATATAAGTCACATTAAAATCGTATTTATAAATAGATAAGAAGGACACAAAACATTTTAATCGTATAAATATGTTCGCTGAAAAGATTTGGGTTTTATTTATTATCTTGCCTTGTGTAAATTCTTTGAATGTTGCAAGTGTATCTATTTTTAGCTCACCTGAGCACGAATTGCTCAAGGTGAGCTTTTGTGGTTTGGTTGATGTCCGTCGTGCGTCGTCCGTAGTCAACAACTACCTTATATGAACTCTACTTTTTCTTCCCAATCAACCTGAAAATTGGTCAGAATGATTATCTTGATGAAATTTCGGACAAGTTCCAAATTGGGTCAACTGGGTCAAAAACTAGGTCACTTGGTCAAATCTTAGGAAAACCTTAAATGCACTCTAGAGGCTACATTCTTTGCCCCATCAACCTGAAATTTGGTCAGAATGATTGTCTTGATGAAATCTTGTGCGAGTTCGAAACTTGGTCAACTGGGGTCAAAGACTGGGTTACAGGGTCAAACCTTAAAAAAAGCTTGCATGTACTCTTGAGGCCACATTTTTTGCCCAATCAACTTGAAATTGGGTCAGAATGATTGTTGTGATAAAATATTTTATGAAAAACTAGGTCACTGGGTCAACTAGGTTCATAAACTAGGTCACAGGATCAAACCTTAGAAAAACCTTGTATGCACTCTAGAGGCATTTTTTTTTTTTGTCCTATCAATTATCATCAATGAAATTAGATAAAAAATTCGAGACTTTCAACTCAGGTGAGCAATTTAGGGCCACTATGGCCCTTTTGTTTGATAATATATATCTATTTATATATAATAATTTAAATATTGATGATGTTTGAGTATTGGTTTAAAAATTTATAACAACTTCTTTATGATAAATAGGTACCGAGTACTCATTGTATATTTCAGTGGTCACCTGTCAACCTCCTGCGGATGTGAACTACGCTAGTTATCAACCATTACAGACATACTATAATTACAGTAGTGTTGTGACGTACACCTGCGATTATGGCTACGAATTAACTGCTGGTGATGTGGTAACCAGTTGTGATGAATATGGTAGAATGACAGGTTCTAGTCCGGTCTGCTCAAGTAAGAAATCCCAAATTCGTTTTAAAAATATCTTCTTTTGTTATAGTAAAGCTTATTTGTATAGTTGTACGATTAAAGTGTTTCGATGACCTCAATATTCGTTATCTTTCTTTTTCATATATTATCATTTGTTTAACCATGTTCAATAATAAAAGAATAATAAGGGGAAAATTAAAAAAAACACATGAAACAATCGTTTCTTAATTGAAAATATGTCGTCTTACACCGACATTTTTAAAGGAAAAAAAGCAATTATAGTTTTGTCAGTGCATTTTCTGTTGTTGTTGTTGTTGTTGTTGTTTGTTTGTTTTATGGGTTTGGTTTTGGGGTTTGTTTTTTTTGGGGGGGGGATATTTTAACGGTTAGAAAAGGTATTGTCACGATTGTTGAAAGGCTTTAAACGAAATTTTCTCAGAATCGTTAAATGGCATTTCACATAAATCATACATATGGTTGTATTTTGAAGTCCTTTTCGTAGGCGGTATTTGTCTCTGACCATCACATATCACACAGGTATTTGTCTCTGACCATCACATATCACACAGGTATTTGTCTCTGACCATCACATAACATACAGGTATTTGTCTCTGACCATCACATAACATACAGGTATTTGTCTCTGACCATCACATATCACACAGGTATTTGTCTCTGACCATCACATAACATACAGGTATTTGTCTCTGACCATCACATAACATACAGGTATTTGTCTCTGACCATCACATATCACACAGGTATTTGTCTCTGACCATCACATATCACACATGTATTTGTCTTTGACCATCACACATCACACAGGTATTTGTCTCTGACCATCACACAACATACAGGTATTTGTCTCTGACCATCACATATCACACAGGTATTTGTCTCTGACCATCACACATCACACAGGTATTTGTCTCTGACCATCACACATCACACAGGGTTTTTGTGTGTATAGGGCTAGTACGAATTCAGAGTAATGAGTTTTTATAGATTTCTATTTTTAGCGGTCAGCAAACCCCAACTGACGTCATAGAATTTCGGACAAACAATCCACGTCCGAAAGTCTCAAAGAGTGATATTGCATGTTTTATCTTTTATTGTTTTTGCTCATTTTTAGTCCAAACAAATTTATTACTAAAATTCAGAATACTGTGCAACAAACTCTTCTGCCAGTGTTTTAAAAAAGTTATTGTCTTCTTGATTATTTTTCATCATATTTGGCGCAAAATATTTGCAAACGTTTGTACACTGAAACCAGTGTTTAACGATAAACTAATTCATCAGTAGTCTAATTTACGACGACCAAAACCTAGTGACTGCATTTCAAGCTATAGTTAAGGGATTTTAGGCCGCCCATCGACGATTTATGTTTTTCTAAAATATATTCACTGACTGAAGACATTCTAAACGTCTTATTTCTCATACAAACACCCTTGTTTATTCATTTCGATGGGAACTAGTAGCTCAGAGCTTTATGACAAATGATTGAAAGATACATTTCAATCCGGCTTAAATCCAATTTCTGGGGCTATGTTTTCATAGCCCAACTGTTTAATGTTAGGACTCCAACATAGATAAATAAATAAATATATTAAGTAGACCGCATGATAAATTCAACACGATTACTGCCTAAAGAATTCATCAGAACCGCAACATGTAACTAACTAATCGCAACTATCAATCAAAGAAACATGCAACCAATCAAATCATTCATCCGAACCAGAAAAGAATTAGAATTCGGACATTGGGCTCCATTTTGATGAAGCATCTTTGTTGTTTGGCGATTTAATGTCAAACTACAACTTAACTTTTTGTTACGTGCTACTGGCCATAAACTTGTAGCAAGCAATTCCTCCTTTTCTAACCATGTTTCTACCTTATATAACCATTAGTCTTCAATTAAAATCACCTTTGTTTTGTCGTCTGCAAATTCTTTCAATTTAAAACCAGTCAAAAATTTATCGTGGATATGGGTTAAAATCGAAGTTTGACTTCTTGTCTGAGTCAATTAGCGAGGCCAAAAGAGTTGGCGAGTGGTCAATAACGCGAAAAGATGAAAATGATTTATATTCAGTTGTATGCTTGTCCTTTACTTGTACGAGTAATAACATTCTAATGGAGTATTAGATCAATTGGCCAATTCACACATTCAACAGCTTTAGCCCATTAACACATAATTCTACTTTGACGCATTAACTACATCAGGAAAATATTCTTGAAAAAGGTGAAATCGCTTGTCACAAGCATTTTCTTATTTTCTCACAGACATATATTGAGAAATTAGAAAGAAAGAAAGATTGAATTCTATTCCCTGCATTGCAGCAAATTCACAAAAGCCTATTTAGTTAGAGTTATCTAACAAGACTATGATTTTCCCTAGGGTTCCAGTTGAAAGAGTTCTTTTACATGTTCATGCCGGTATCAGTAAACTTTGAAATCCTTGAGATGAGAAAAATACTGATATTGTTTGTTTACAAATCTTCGTTTCCTGTTTTGTCGAATGTAGTGCAGAGTCATTAACAAGTTGTTAATGGTTTGAAAAGGGTAAATCAATAGCATAGAATAATTATAAGATTCTAATTTAAGAGTAATTATTTATGAGAACAAAGAGTTTCGGAAACTTACAGGTGGGTCGGAGGGTACATGTATAGTAAGATCGCTTTATTTACTGATTGTCCAAACGTCTGTAATTGAATAGTTGTTGTTACGAATCTAACTCAAAATGAGTCTTGAACAGATTGGTCATGCATGCTGATTGAAAGAAAAGTTGATATGTCATTTTATATATTTGGCAGCCGGGGCAACAAAATAGCCTACATTAAGAAGTCGTCCCTTTATTATTCCGGTCTTCAAGTTATCTCATAAGCCGATAGTTTGAATGCATTCACACACAATCGTTAACGAATCTTGCATCAGGGCCACCTTTTTCTTTCAGTGGAAAACGGTTAACTGGACGCTATTGTTTGTCCGAAAATTATCACGTGATGGCCATTTCTAATTTTAGACCAGGTTTTTTCTCTATTTTTTGACGTAGCGATACCTTGAATTCGTACAAGCCCTATTGAGTTCGAATTTCTATGTACCAATACTTAAACATCTCCGGTTCTGTTCTTAGCGCTCTTTCTTCAAAACCATTTCTCCGTGCCTTTGATACCAAAATAATAAGCAAAGCTTTGAGCGTATATTTCTTTTATCTATACACGAAAATCACACGAATAACAGCCATACGGCTCGAATACGCTAAAAATACGTCTGTGAAATGTGACACAAAAACTCGAAACTCCAAATTATGAAAATTTACAAGGAATAAGCGTGGGGAAATCTGTTTGTGTCGAAATTTATGTCAGGTAATCGGATGAGATTTAAATGTCTGCATTGTAAACATAAAAATTCAGCCACATATTTATTTGAAGAACTAATCATGTAAAACATCAAATTTGAACGTAATGTAACTCGAATTCTTAACACTGTTGTTTTCATTTAAAGTTGATTTCATGACATTTCCGAAATTCTGCAAATGACACATCATATCACAGAAAGATTAAGAAAGAAATTACGTGTTTACACAATTCCGCGAATTTTATGTTGTTGTGGTTGTTGCTGCTGTTGTTGTTTTGGTGTTATTGTTTTTGTAGATGCTCATAATGATATGCTACCGCGCATAAAATATCATCAGATATCACTTTGTATTTAGAAAATAGTTTTTTTTCGCAGAATTGCTTAGTTAAATATCACAAAAATCAACGAAAACATTGCGGTAAATTTATGTCGACATAGTTGTAGCAAGCATTTTATATTTAATCGTCTTGTGGTGTGAAACATTGTGACTTCTTTTCATCAACATAGTTTTAGCAAGCATTTTATATTTTATCGTCTTGTGGTGTGAAACATTGTGACTTCTTTTCATCAATCATCTAAGATGGAAAAATAAAAGCAGCTTTCTCGAAAAAGGCAGAAAAGAAGAAACAATGGCAGAACTGAAAGAGAAGAGTTTGGGGTGAATATGAGCGAAGTGAGAAGAGTCAGGTCTACATTATATGCTGAATTGCATTATATAAAATTGACAATTCACAAAAACTATGATAATAATTTGACATGAAGTTATCATATTACAATAGTCCATTCTGTGTAACCGTTTTTGTACGATAATAATAATAAAACAAAAGTGTATAATCCATGAATAAATATGATGCAGTATAAGTGCAGCAGTAAATATTAGGTCAAAACGACATAATCTTGACGTTATATTACCTAGAATTTCATCCTAATTATGGCTCTTGTTTTATTTGATTCGGCATAATAATATTATCTCGCTTTTGAAACCAGCAGTGTTTAGAAGATACCATTGGGTAAAGAATAATAAAATGTGGTTAACCACCGATTCATTGACAAATGAGGCAAGTTTGAACTGACCGGCCAACGTGGCTGTTTTTGATAATTCTCTTCTATCTTTTGGTGTACTCAATTGCGTTTAAAAGCATGAGAACAGGTGTTGAAAAGACTCGGTGATGGCTAAGAACATAACATTCTATGACGTCGTCATGAGGATCTTTGTATAAGTACAGTGGAATATAAAAATCGCTGTCATCATATTCTAATTAAACCGAATACATTTTCATCTGTGAGATCGATGTTTGCTCAGAACATTATGTCTCATAAAAGTAAAGACACACACAAATAATTTTTATTGCAATTCAAATTTTCTAGTTCAATTAAACACAGTTTTAACATGTCCTTTTTGTGCTAAATTGTTGTTGGCTCATTTTTTTTCTCCTACAGTTGTGCAGTGTATAGTGATCTCAGAGGATCATTCAAGTTACACCCCAACACAGACAGTATTTGACTTCAACACAACCGTTTCGTACTCATGTGATATTGGTCATAACAGAACAAGCGGAAATGACGTTAGAACATGCCAAAATGACACGTCCTGGGATGGAATTCCGCCTGTTTGTGATCGTATGTTTTTACAATTTGGAGTTCTATCGTAAGAAGTATGATGCCAAATATGATAACAGTATTGATACTTACGGATTGCAAGCCATGTTCACTGAACTCCAACAGGGTAGTTTTGTTGCGACAGGAAACGTGATTAGGGTGGAAAATATAATTTCCATGATAAAGGGAAATCATAGTAGGAAGACCTCAACGTAATAACTACAACTTATACTAGCAGTAGTTACAATGTTTAAGTCGAAAGGTAACGAGAATACTTGACAAACATGTCAGAGGTTAGCATTACATTTCCAATTAAAATGAAGGGTTTGATTTGGATAATCGATTTTTTTTTTTCATCACAAAAACCTTCAGAATCAAACGTAACATTCGCGGTTGTTTCAAAGCTCTGTTTTATATGGCTCATTAACATTAAGAAGCCAAGGCCTTTGATTTTATAAAATCATAAATTCTGTTACTTTCAGCGGTTGTGTGCAGCTATCCAGAATCCGTCGATTTCTCGACATCTACTCCTTCACAAGTTACTTACGTCTATCAAGATTGGATCAACTACACATGCATTCTTGGATATAATATGACGAGTGGTGATGGTAGTAGACAGTGTGATCAAAATGCTGAATGGACGGGAATCCTGCCAAATTGCACTCGTAAGTATTTAGGAAACGTATTTTCCTATTTTTATTAGAGCGTGTGTTTTGAGGATTCCGTTGATAAAATGTACATGACTGTAAAATGCTACAAAATTCTTTTAAATTTTCATCACATGAGAGATAGATTTAGTAAACGCGTTATGTTTTTCATATTCGTTTTTTTTTATATACCCACCACAACGAAGATAGTGGGGGGATATACTGGAATCAGGTTGTCCGTCCGTCCGAGGACATAATTTTGTGTCCTCATCTCCATTTTGTGTTCTCATCTCCTCACACATTTCCTGGCCAATTTTTCTGAAACTTTACCGAAATCTTTCTTGCAATAGGAACTTGTGCAACTGCAAGTTTCTTAATGATTAATCAACTGTTTTAGGAGTTATGCCCCTTTGATATATTTTATATATACAATATAAAGAGAACAAATCATAACTCCTAAACAAGTTGACAGATTAAAAGAATAAAGTGGTTCACACGTACAAAGTTATAGGGGGTAAACTTAAATCAGAATGTCCGTCTGTTCGTCCGTCTGTCCATCTATCAGTCCGTCCGTGCACATAATTTTATGTCTTCATATCCTCCAACATCTCCCGACGAATTTTGATGAAACTTTGCGGAAATCTTCCTTGCAATGGGAACTTGTGCACCTGCAATTTTCATAATGATTGAACAATTGTTTCAGGAGTTATGCCCCTTTGATTTATTTTCTTATTTACAATATATAAAGAATAAATCATAACTCCTGAACAGATTGACAGATTAAAGAATAAAAGTGGTTCAAATGTAAGAAGTTATGGTGAGGGGGATTAAACTGCAATTAGTTTGTCCGTCTGTCCGTCCTTCCATCTGCCCGTCCTTCCGTCTGCCCGTTCGTCCGTGGACATAATTTTGTGTTCTCATCTCATCCAAAATTTCCGAACTAATTTTGATGAAACTTTACGGAAATCTTCCTTACAATGGGAACTTGTGCACCTGCAATTTTCGTTACAATTATGGGGGCGTAAACTGCAATTAGGTTGTCCGTCTGTCTGTCCGTCCGACTGTCTGTTCGTCCGTGGACATGATTTTTTGTTCTAATCTCCTCCCACATCTCCTGACTGATTTTGATGAAACTTTACCGAAATCTTCCTTGCAATAGGAACTTGTGCACCTGAAATTTTCGTAATGATTATGGGGGGTAAACTGCAATTAGTTGTCAGTCTGTCCGTCCCACTGTCCGTCCGTCCGTCTGTCCGTTCGTCCGTGGACATTATTTTGTGTTCTCATCTCCTCCCACATTTCCTTGTGCACCTGCAATTTTCATAATGATTAAACAACTGTTTCTGGAGTTATGCCCTTTTGATTTATTTCTTATATACAATATAAAGAGAATAAATCATAACTCCTGAACAGGTTGACAGATTAAAAAATAAAAGTGGTTTACATGTTTATTCCAGAACATAAATGCCATGTTCGACAGTGCACGAAATTTATAATTTCCATCTATAATGTTGAACAAAATCCCTATTTTTTTACAAAGTCATTCCCCCTCATTGACTTAAAATTTGTAAACAAAATTGTCCACTTGATAAATCATGAATGGTCAACATTTCAATGGCTATAATTTGGCCTCATTTACAAAAGAGGCGGCCAGTGGGGGGTATTCGTAAGTCCTTACAGGCGACGGTTCTAGTTTTTTTGTTGTTGTTTTATGTTGTTGTTGTTTTTCATTCAGATAATGCCTTCGCATTATTAAAGAGAAAACTGGCAAGCTTTATACAAGGGAAAACGTGCAAGCTATGAGCTTGTTTGCACACTCTGCAATATGACAAGTTTGATCCCTCGTATCTCATTAATATTGTACTAAGAGTTACTGTATGATAGCATTTTTAATTGGAAAATGAAACCTAGGCATGTGTGTGTGTGCG